>LR994566.1:4665000-5865000 GCA_905187585.1 Cyaniris semiargus | reverse complement strand
TGGCATTTCTGCCAGCCCTATCCAGCTGTAACTCAATATGTGACGTGTTTGCATCTGAATGCAATCGAGGCGGGTTTAACGGTAATCCTTAAGTGGATTTCATTTCACGGCTGCCACGAGTTTTCCAATTTGTTTCTTAGCACAAGCACAGGATTAATACTCTGCTAACTTCGGTATAGAGTTACGAACCGGTTCGATTCTTTAACTTGTTTGAGCTATTCGTGTTCTAGGCGACTATTCTTTTGTTTTGGGAGACTATAATCTTAGACCCATCCAAACTTAATATAATATTATAAATGCGAAAGTGTGTCTGTTTGTTACCTCTTCGCGCCTAAACGATTGAACCGATTTTGCTAAAATTTGGTATGGATATGCTGTAAGTCCCGGGAAATGAGATAGGACTTTATATACCGGAAAAATGTACGGTTCCCGCGCGATAAACTTGCCTAACGGAGTTGCGGGCGTCATCCAGTTCATAATATTTTTGCTTTCTACAATCAATAATAATTATAGAACTGTTTACATAGTAGAAGAGATAATAAAACAGAAAGAAATAAAATAATATTATAATTGGTAACTTATTCGTAACGGCAAACCCACGTTTATAAAACACCAAATAAATGTTCAATTTTTTTTTTACAAACAACAAATAAATGTTCAATTAAGAAAGAATTCGCGTTTATCTTTCTTTCCAATTTAGGTCTATGATTCCAAGGAACTCAAATTTATCTTTAACCTTTAGATGGCAAAGGTAATTATGAATTTATCGTTTAATAGAATGTCACTTTCGAGTAAATCCATACTAATATAATAAATGCGAAAGTATTTCTATCTGTCTGTCTGTGTGACTGTTATCACTTGACGTAATGGCACATGCAATGCATGTGCATGCATTACATGCATTACGAGAAGAGTGTGTGTGTGAGTGCATGCACAGGCAAGTATTATATTTGGCATATTAGTTCTGGAATGATTTATTAACAGAAAAGGTTAGGTATTAGCATAGCAGTACTAGAACTAGTAGTAGGTATACTATATTAGTACATAACAGCTTAAAATAAAGTTACGGAGATGCGTTACTTCACCAGCACATATACATCACTATTTCCTGGATATATTATGTACTTGTTATCTATACAAATTAAGAAATTTAAAAAAACCCCCGCCAAACAACTTTAAAATGTAATGAAATAATATTTACTAACAGACTTACAGACAGACAGACAGACGGACAGACGGACAGACGGACAGACGGACAGACGGACAGACGGACAGACGGACAGACGGACAGACGGACAGACGGACAGACGGACAGACGGACAGACGGACAGACGGACAGACGGACAGACGGACAGACGGACAGACGGACAGACGGACAGACGGACAGACGGACAGACGGACAGACGGACAGACGGACAGACGGACAGACGGACAGACGGACAGACAGACAGACAGACAGACACACTTTCGAATAAATTATAATATTAGTATGGAAGTATGGATATATGGATTTACGAACTGTGGCACACTAACAATTTTAAAAGTAGGTAAGTAACCTAACTTACCAAAATTACGTAGTAATATAATTAATATTATTATGTTATGGATCTATTCTCATGATACGAATGTGGCTTCGAGCGCATACTGTCTCACTCAAATTCAATACGACCTCGATCGAAACGTCTTTCGAGGCATGGGAATAAAGCCTGGGCATGTTGCCTGGGCTTGTTTGGTAACCGATCTAAATTAAAAAATACTCACAGACAATTCCAAAGCAGTACCTAGTTGGGTTAGAGAATGATATTAAAAAGATTCTCGAAATCTTACCTGAAACAAAAATATATTCATTAGGAATTAAGATTCATTAAAATCGAATCAATATTTAAGGCGCTAAGATGAGATAAACGTACAAAAAACAATTTTTTATCATTAGAAATAACGATGAAATTTTGGCTTCGCCTAATAGGGTAGAAATCATCGCCTGCTCTTCAACATAACCCAAAAAAAATTTACCCGATAAGAAATCCGTGTTAACTGTCCACAAAAACCCGAAAAAATACATAAATTACAACAAGTGTTTGCGATAAAGTTTACGGAAAACTTATCTGTTAGTTTATAGAGGTCAAAATCACTTGCATGCAAATAAGTCGAAGTTGGGATCACGGGACGTAACTTACAAGATATGTTACACAACTTTCAACCTTATTTGCATAACATTCATTTTCTGTGACATTGTGGAAAGTTTTTACCGACGTTGGAGTTAAGAAAAGTTACTTATCCTTCCCTTCATATCGGATTAAATGCTTAAAGGGGTCAAAAGATCGAATCCATGTTACTTACTTTCTTTTCTACTTTAAGTTAACAGTGATTCATTGCAAATGCCCTAACCATGGTTTAAGGCTTAAGCCAGGGGTTCCCAACTGTGCGCCGCGGCGCCCTGTTGCGCCGTGGAAAGGCAAGAGGGGCGCCGTGAGTCGATCCTCCATCATTATCCGAAACCACAAAATATATTATAAAATTAAATTAAAATGTTAATTACGTAAAGCAGGTAGATAATTAAATATTTGTTTATTACTATTTACCTGCTTAACTTAACTATAATCATTAAAGGTATTTAGTTATGTATTTTTTTTTCTAATATGTAGTTAGGTAGAATAGGGCGCTGGGACAAAATATTTTACGTGTAACTGCGCCGCAGGCTGAAAAAGATTGGAAACCCCTGGCTTAAACCATAACCAACGCTTAAACTTTAAGGTTATGGTTAGTGATCAACTTGGTGTTTCGGGGGAGAAAAAACTAGATTTCATTTCGAAATAACTCAGCATTTTTTGGGTTGTCGCTATACATACTTTCCATGCTAATATTATGTGAATGAAAAATGTCCGATTCCTGCGCGATAAACGAATTTTGGAGCAACGGAGTTGCGGGCGTCATCACTAGCCTACAAAATATTTTCTCTGGTGAAACATCTATGTAAAAAGCCCAAAACTATATTGAAATAAATGAATAAATATTAGTTCAAACGAAACAGCGAAAAGCCACGAGCATTAATGAACAGCAATCTGCTCATTACTCATGCGGTTCCCCCGGTATTGCAGCAAAAACCCGACCGCGACCACACTTGGAAATTCATTATGGTTATATGGGGGTTCCTTTGATACTTTATTACCTGTTATTAGGTAACCTTAGTGCGTGTTGTTTTGTACCTCGATTCTAATGTTATATTTTAAAGCAACATGAATAACAAAGAAATGATGGCTTGACAATATTTGATCAAAACTCCAAAAACCGTCTGTTGTTTTGTAACTCGAAATCCTTATCCATACTAATATTATAAATGCGAAAGTGTGTCTGTCTGTCTGTCTGTCTGTTACCTCTTCACGCCTAAACCGCTGAACCGATTTTGCTGAAATTTGGTATGGGGATACTTTGAGTCCCGGGAAAGGACATAGGATACTTTTTATCCCGGAAAAATGTACGGTTCCCGCGCGATAAAAGAATTTTGGCGCAACGAAGTTGCGGGCGTCATCTAGTCCATATTATAAATGCGAAAGTGTCTACCCGTTACCTCTTCACGCTTAAACCGCTGAGCTGATTAAGATGAAATTTGGTGGTGGAGATGCTTTGCGTAACGGGAAAGGATATAGGATAGTTGGAACGTGTGGAAACATTTACGGTTCCCGTGCGATAAACTAATTTTAGCGCAACGGAGTTGCGGGCGTCATCTAGTATTTAAATGTAATTTTTTTTTAATGGCGTCACTTCTATAATGTCCAATGTCTATTGCTTGAATAAGTAGCCAAATTCATTGGGCTAAATTTAAAACCTGACTGACTGTCACTTAATTAAATCTCACATTTTGATACGTCATTTCATGGGATGGCGGCGCATGACGAACGGCCTAGGCGTCGCATTGAATGCGATGTGTAGGTACGATTATATTCGGAAGTAATTATTCGCAGCAGAATTCGTCTCTTCCCAGAAATGCTCGTTAAAATTGGTGTTGGTGTTTTCAACCGTTTGATTACCTATCAATTAATTTAAAATTAATTTCACGATTCCAACGAAATTTGCGTTTTGGATAACGAAAATATTTTAATGACCACAATTATTGATATCTGTGAGCAGGTACCATCGTGGAAATCGATTTATAGACAGACTAGCTGTTGCCCGTGACTTCGTCCGCGTTAACATAGTATAATAACAAAGATGAATAGTTTTCCCTTTTTTGTGGTTCCTTATACAAAGGGTAAAAACGAGACCCTATTTAAGCGAACGTCTTCATCATAGTAGCTCCAATCTTTAATTTCAGTTCAATCAGTCGAAAATCTAAGAAGATTTATACAAACTTTCATCCCCTATTTTATCCCCTGGGGGGTAGAATTGATCAAAATCCTTTCTTAGCGGATGCCTACGTCATAACATCTACCTGCATGCTAAAGTTCAGCCCGATCCGTCCAGTGGTTTGGGCTGTGCGTTGATAGATCAGTATGTCAGTCAGTCAGTCAGTTGAGTTATATATATTTAGAAGATAAGGGACCTACGTTATTTGATCGGGTTATGTCAATGTTATTCCGCCATGTGTATCCACCATAAATAAATTTATAATGGATCAATTTTTTTAAGCTCGATTTATATATGCGTCCGCGCGAACGAGCGCTTTGGCCGCTACACCGCGAGATTTCAAGCAATTGTAGTCTGTCCCTCTTACCAATAAAAACTTCTTAAACATGCGTTCAACGTGTGAATAGTTAAGCAGGAGTTTTTAAGTTACACACACGTTACACAGATTATATACAGAGAAATTAGTATGGAAATGACAGCATCGTTATACAGGCCTTATGTCAAAAAATGATTATTAGTAGAAAAAATCTTATGTACCCTCTATACACGCTGTGTAACTTTTTATTAGTAAGAGGGTGTGAATATTAGTATATCGTTACATACAAATTACAATTGCATGTGATCTCGCGGCGTAGCGGCCAAACCGCTCGTTCGTGCGGACGCATATAAAAGTACAATTCTCTAATTTTATGGGATTTTTACTCAAAAAGCATATGCTTTAGGACTTTTTGCTTTGTTTTTGTTGGTTTAGCATTTGGTTAATTAGTTTTTTGTGAGTAACCGTAATTTAACGGTTCAATAAATTGTGGGTTCATTAACTTGTCAGTTAAGATTAGCTGATAAACCGTGTTGACAACCGTATAATTTACACTTGCCTATGTTACTGGAACTTTAATGTAAAAAACTTAATTTTTAACCGACTTAAAAAAAGGAGGTTATCAATTCGACGCGTATGAAAACGTAATATTCCCAGAACTGCCTAGTTTTCGTATTAGTCTATATCAACATCTCAGCAAATGTGCCAAATTTCAAAAGTGTATGTATGTAATATGTATGTATGTAATATGTATGTATGTATCTGTTATTATGTTTGTGTTGGCAATTCGCATATCTCTGGAACTACAAGTCCGATTTAAGTAATTCTTTTTTGTTGCACTACGTATTTTTCAACTTAGGGAATAGTGCAAGTTTCATCAAAATCGGTGCAGTTAGTAGATACGGAATTTTAATCCTCAAGTACGTACAATTTTGAGTCGGTTTTATCTTTTTAAAATACTAGCTGTATTTTAATAATATTATAATATTTTTATGTTTTACTAAATGACGGAAGAATTTTGGAAGTTGTTCTTGCGCCAAAATTCGTTTATTGTGTGGGAACCGTACATTTTTCTGGGATTTAAAATATCCTATGTCCTTTCCCGGGACTCAAAGTATCTCCATACCGAGCAAAATCGGTTCAGTGGTATGGGCGTGAAGAGGTAAAAGACAGGCAGACACACTTCCGCATTTATAATATTAGTATGTATGGATAGATTTAATGTATAACGTATCTATAATAAAACATACCTAATTCGCCTAGGTGTCAATTTAACTGGCTTATTTACTGGATGGCTGCATACCAAAAGACATTTTGGAATTTAAATTATTCTGTATTTATTTAGAAACAAATTATGTTTTGCAAACATTTCGGACGCAGTAGAAATACGTAAGAAACGAAAATAACTCGATTCAAAACGCCTCGAATATTCCGGATGACCAGAATTTTAATACGAGACCAGATTAAATCGAATTTCATTATTCTTAGCGAACAATACGGGAGTTACTGTCAATATTGTTATTCAGAATAAATTTAGTTAAATTTTAAAGTACTTATTAAATCATGGTGGGTTTCATTGTTTAGGAACATTTAGGCCGTGTTCAAACCAAACTGACTGTCAACCGCCGAATGTGAGCGAACGTTACGCAGTTTATTGTATTTCCATACATATTCACTTTTTCGTTCACACCTAACCGACAATACGCCATTACGCCAGGCGTAGGCGCGGACATTCGATACCGTTTATTTCCACGTTCACACTGGGGCTCACAGTGAGCCTGCTCACATTCGGCGGCGTATAGTCAGTTTGGTCTGAACACGGCCTTATGATGTACAGTGAAAAACCCTACTTCGGATTATTTTCGTGATCTTTTTCGTGACCATAATAACATTATACATTATTACTACATTATACAATGTGTCCCGTGGCAGATTTAGGATTTCTTAATTAAATTAAAGGATGTTATTATTTTAGAACACAAATATATTTGTCACAAAAAGAAAGACGAGACATGCAGATTTAATTTTTTTAAGATTACTCGGTCCAAATGTTTTCCATCGCGACGTACACGAGAGTATTCTGAGTGTCGCGCTGCAATACTGACCGAGGAATAGCATTCATTTCTCGCACGATATTTTCTTTTAACCCTTATCTGGTTTCGCTAAAAAAGGCAACGTAACTGGTATCGGGGGTAAAAAGTGACCCCACCGCAATGAAGCATAAAAAAAATATCAAAACAACTTTTTTCCAAATAATTTAGTTAAGTATATTAAAATACATCTTTTCACCTAAATAAATTTTAGTTTTGAAGGCCAATAACATTAATGAATTATATTTTTTTCTTATCTAGTATTCTTATATAATGTAAATAATAAAACACAAACTTCTTTTGATATCAACTGAAAATAAAAAAATGACAGAGCAAAACCAGAAACCAAAAACTGCTCATAAAATTTTACAATTTATATGTAATTTTGGCAAAATTTTCTTTACGTATAAAATAGTAAGCATTTGCTATCTTCGCTACACCTTCCTTGCTGCAAGAATTGTTTAAAGAGTCCGACTCTATACCTAAGATAATTTCGCTAGAACAACTGACTGCCCTTCTCTCCTTACGATCCTAAACTGTTTGACGTCGCATACTGTTATCATAGTCTTCTGGGTGATTTCTGAATCAGATGTGGAGTACTTATCTTATAAAAGCTTATTCTTGTTTAAAATTCTCGATATATTAAAAAAATAATTAAAAACCATAAGAAGGTACCGTTGAAGAAATACATACACTTCTGGTATCGGGGGTAATTTTTGACCCCAGCATGTACCTCCGCTTCCAGAAACAGTAGAGCGACGCACTTCCGTCACCCGCCGTATCCCCTAACGTAACGAGATTACACAGAAGCACAAGAGCGTACATGTTTAAATAGTAAAGATATCGTAAAAAATTCGAACGCCTGGGGTAATTTTTGACCCCCGATAATAGTTAAGGGTTAAATTCGATAGATCTGTCGGGTTACTGTCATACAATTTTCCCTTTTAGTAACCCCATAGAAAAAAATCTAATGGGGTGAGATCTGGCGATCTGGGTGGCCATGCGATGTCCCCAAATCGGCTAATCAATTTTCCGGGGTATTCTTCGCGAAGGAAGCTCAAGGTGGCTCTGCTGTGTGAGGCGTGGCGCCATCTTGTTGAAACCACGTGTGAGAGCTGTTCGATGGATGTTCTCTTAGTTTCGGTATAAAATATTCGATAAGCATGCGGCGATAGACATCACCATCAATAGTTACGGTTGCTCCACGAGAATTTTCAAAGAAAAACGGTTCAATTATTCCATTGACAGAAAGAGCTGCCCAAACAATTACTTCTGGGCTATGCAATGCTTGTTGCTGTTTCAATCGCGGGTTTTGTCCTCTTGGCGCCCAATAGCGACAGTTTTGTTTATTGACAAAGCCATTCAAATGGAAATGAGCTTCATCACTAAACCAAATAGTGTTAACATATACGCTTATATACGCAAAATACGCTTCAACTGCGAAAGCGCGGTGCGCGACAGTCCACTGCGACATCGTGACTGACCTATCCGCACAAAAGCCCCGCCAAACTGTAACCCCTCCCCCGTCCCCCGCGCAACCGTTAGAAAAATATTCGAAATTTAAATCCTAAATCCGCCACGGGACACCCGATAGTAATGAAATTATAAGTAAGTATATGAAATTACTACTATCCTAAATGGCCCCTGTTGCAACTTTAAAGGACTGTGAAGCTACAGTTATTCTCCTCTTAGCAACCTACAGAACTACATTAGCACTACTTTTAGGCTACTACTTTTTTTAATCCAGGACTGGTAGACTCGTAAAGAACTTCTTCAGTTTTTGCATTTAATATATTTTGTCAATCGCTATGACGCTTAACGATTTTCCTGGTATTTTAACGATCAAAGGGAAATTTTAACCAATCCCGAATATCTCAAAATTCGTTAACTCATAAGCGGTTTAATTAAGCCGCCTAATTAACTGCACTCGAGGGTTAAAACCGGAAACAATCGAACTTATAAGCTTTGGTTTATTTTTTGTTATGCCGGAGGGTTAATGGGTTATGTTTGAGTTACGATATGTTACTTACTAATATTATAAATGCGAAAGAGTGTTTCTATGTTTGTTACTTCTTCAAGTTTACACCAATGAAGTGATTCAGACAAACTTTGGAAGGAAGATACTATGAGAGACGGGAATGGACAATAGTTTTTGTAGCGGGTAAACAAACGAATCCCATACTTGAAAATGACAATATCAG
This sequence comes from Cyaniris semiargus, assembly GCA_905187585.1. NCBI lineage: Eukaryota > Metazoa > Arthropoda > Insecta > Lepidoptera > Lycaenidae > Cyaniris > Cyaniris semiargus. Next base: position 5,856,049 of record LR994566.1, on the reverse strand, counting down.
AATAAAAGAACATTATTAGAAACCAGTGTAACAATTAACTGTATATTAATAATATACTTTTTCCCAATTCTTTTACAATAATCCTGAAACGGATACGCTGAAATACCACAGCGAGAAGGAATTTTTATTGGCGGCCAGACCAGCCGACAATTAAAGTCTAATTCCATACCCTTGTCTCGTCCAAAATACGGATATTGCAGAATTAGAACAATTAAACTCCATTCATAAAATGGCGGAATTCTGTGACGTCATAGTATTATAGTACAAATCTACATTCTACACATACAAGTGTTATTAAAAAGGTGCTGCTAAACTGAGCATAACTTAAATAGAATGTAAAAGCATGAACTCAGGGTCCTCATATAGCGGCAGATCGGCGATTTCACAAAGTTTGATAGTGCGATTCAAGACTGTGCGATGATGGCCGATTCTCAGACCTACCAGGATAATCACACTTTGGACGCAATCGGTTCAGTCGTTTCGGAAGAGTTTGGTAACAGCGCGACATGAGAATTTTATGCATATTACTCTCTTCGCGTATTAAATTAATCAGATTCCAAAGCATCACAAGAAACCAACATAAAACTCCTCTAAGCCTCTTAAGATAAATATTAAACAAGGAATATCAAATCGGGCGTGATATAGTATGTCATAATATAAGATACACGGTTCACATCCAAACTGAAAAAGAGCGGCCAAGGCGAGGAAATTGTTGGAATTTACATATTTTTCGCATAATTCGTACTTTATGATCCACCGCTCGCTGATATAGTGCGGGGAACAAACTGCAATGCTATATCATAGTCACATATCACAGTATATATAGACAGTATATTATCTTCTTCATACTAGACCGCAATTTCGGCCGCACGCACACATAAGTGTGATTGAAAAAAAACTTTAGGACCGGCCCACACCGGAATGGCAGCGGCCGGCAGCAGTCGATGCGGCGGCGCGGCGAGCCTAGGTAGGTAATATATTCCATAACATCTAATTGAATGGCGAATAAAGGAATGACCGCATCGACTGCAGATTAAACTCCTAATGTTAGTAAAATTCAATGGCGATGCCAAGCAATTAAATTATCATTTAATTTTTATTTTGTTTTAGAACAATCCAAAATTAAAATTCTACGACCCCAATCCTTTTTTCATTTGATTGCCATAATTTTCAACCTACAAACGTTTTATTAAAACGTGTAAGGCTTCATAAATTGAAAGCTCAAATAGGAGCCTATTTAAATAGAGCTTTGATGTATGAGCTTTATTAACGTCTTCATTCTTCACAGATACCTATTCAAGTTATAACTTGAAATGTATCACTTGTGAGAAATATGACTTTTGAAACAAGAAGTATTTATGTACATAGCTGTGTTTCAAAAACATCTGTGGTGTGTAACATCAAAGAATTTAAAACTGATCCAAGTGCTAATTTCAGACTAATTTTGACTGTGTGTTACTGGACAACATGAATTCTCATAAACATCAGATTTCACTGACACAAACTTCCGTTTTGTTACGGCCTGGATAAGTAAGAAGTTGCATGTTTTGAGTTTTTTCTTACCCGTAACACAAACCCTTCAGGTATTTAGTCCGGGATCAGACGCGGTGCAAAGCGTCAATAGTTTAAAATTAAAAAAAACTGGGCTTACTCTAAGGTAAACCCAATCGTCAGCTAGGTCTTATTACTTTGTTTTTACTTTCAGATTTCGGACAAACAGAAAACATAGTGTTGTTTACAAAGATAGAGATCGTGTTTGTTTAGACGAAATCCAAGTAATATTAAAGAATATATAATATATAATATAATACCTAGTTAGTAACCGGTTCAGGAATGTTTTATTGCTCTGCATTGATATTAAGTTAATAATTCTGTTTATGTGTACTATAAAACTCAAATATGTTCTTTTTAACAAAAAGCATATTAATAATATGATTATAATGGTATTTAGGAAATACATAATAAAACCTACTTACTACCTGGCATTTTTACAGCATTGCAATATTATGTTACTGTAATACTTAAGAATGATTAAAATATCATCAATCTAATCTACATCTACATAAATTTTTATATTAGTGTACAACAATGTAGTATATTCTATTTTATGTCCAAATTATTACCCTAATATTTATTAATTTTTGTGTGTTACTGTTTCAAAATTAAGTGAATGTCATAAGTAGCAGTTGTAATTATTGTTGTGTTGTTTAAACTACAAATAGTTAAAGTTATTTGAAAGTGAGGTCTTGTACACAATCATTACTTTTCCCTACATTTTTCCAAACTATTAAGTCATTCTTTAATTAAGTCAGTCTTTAATTAAGTCATATTGGATGTTAGCAATTGGTATCTCTGCATAAATATTAAATAGTATTGTTTTATATTTAAACCTAGTGCAATTTTTTTTTTTTTTGTATCTGAACATTATTGTTTTATTTTATACTTTGGTGTGTACACTTTGGATGTATTATAGTGAACTCTTCTACACTGCCGGCGTGTGAACTTTAACATTCTTGCATATTATAACTATTATTATAATATTTCTGTGAATTTATATATATAGTATTATACTTATTTTATTTTATTTTATTATATTTATTACTTTATTTACATAATAATTTTTATGTTACAATCAACTAATAATAATATATCTCAATGTCACAATAATTCAGAAAGTGAGTCGTTGTCGTCAGACGATAGTTTTTACAGTTTGCCTCCATCCTTAGATTCTCAGTTGAGCTCCACCTTTTCCACGTTTCCTAAAAATTTGAATGTTGTGCATATAAATGCACAAAGCATCCCTGCTCACTATCCGGATTTACTAAGTACTTTTTCTGACATATCAAACTTGCATGCTATTCTTGTGTCCGAATCCTTTTTAAAACCTTGCCTTTCTTCCTACTCCTATTCCCTACCAGGATATCGTTTAATCCGCAATGACAGAACGGGCAAGGGTGGAGGTGGAGTAGCAATATATCTCAAAAGCCACATTCCGTATAACATCGTCAGTGCATCACCATCGCAATACTCTGAATCAGCCGAACATTTATTTTTGGAGGTTCTTTTAGGACATACAAAGATACTACTGGGAGTATTATACAGCCCCAACATGCACATTGATTATTTTAGCTCTTTTGAGTCTACGCTGGAGTCACTGGTCCCGGCTTTCGAACACACTTTAATTTTCGGTGATTTTAACACGTGCCTACTCAAAGCGGACAGTCGTTCTAGAAGATTACTTACTATTATCGAAAGTACAAATCTTAATATCTTACCGTTAGCTGCAACACATCACGCACCTCACTGCCTACCGTCACTCTTGGATTTAGGTATAGTGTCTTCTCTCGATCATGTTGCTTCCCACGGACAATTTTCTGCTGAAGCTTTCTCTTATCACGACCTTGTCTATTTGTCCTATAAAATCAAATGCCCTAAGCCTAAGCCACGAATTACACTAAGACGTAGTTTGAACGGTATTGATAGACAAAAATTTATGACTGACCTACGCAGTTCAAACTGGGATGCGGTGCTCAGTGCTACGACAATAGATTCGATGTTGGAGAATTTTAACAATATTATACTCCGCTTGTTCGACGTTCATGCTCCTCTTCGACCTGTTCGCCTTAAGCACCTCCCCGCTCCTTGGCTCACGAGTGACATTAAAGACATGATGGCCAAACGAAATGCTGCGAAGGTGAGATATAGACATAATCCATCTGAAGAGAACTGTCGTAGGTATAAAGAATTACGTAATCGCTGCAATAGAATGTGTCGAGACGCTCAGCGTCTCCATATACATGAATCTGTTGCAAATGGAGATCCTAGCAAAGTTTGGTCATTTCTGAAGACATTGGGTATTGGTAAATCCAGATCTGCCCCGCAAATTAAGGTCAACCTTGACTCGCTAAATCACCACTTTACTACAGTCCCACCTTTTGCCAAAAACATTAAACAAGCCACACTGCATGCTTTAAGTAGCAATAAAAAACCTAAAGATTCTTTGTTTTCATTTAAACCTGTTACTGAACGCGAAGTTAGAACATGTATGAACGGTATCACATCAAATGCAGAAGGTATCGATGGCATTAGCCGCCAAATGATTGAAATTGGCTCTGAGATACTTATTCCAGTACTCTGTCACATATTCAACTTTTCTCTTAGTACAGGTTCCTTTCCTAGTTGTTGGCGCACTGCAGTAGTTATTCCTATCCCAAAAACTAATGATCCTACACATCCGTCCCATTTTAGGCCCATATCTATTCTTCCATACCTCTCCAAAATTCTGGAACGATTAGTCTCTAACCAGCTCAATTCGTTTATTAGAAAAATTAACTTATTAAGTAAATATCAGTCTGGGTTCTGTCCAGGACATAGCACCACGACCGCTTTAGTTAACGTCTCAGATGATATTCGTTTAGGAATGTCAGACCAACTTGTGACTGCGATGGTTCTCCTAGATTTTAGCAACGCTTTTTGTACTGTTGACCCTGATATTTTGCTGGCCATGCTTGGAGATGTATTTGGCTCAGATAAAGAGATCGCGTGGTTCAGGAGCTACCTCGTCGGCAGACAGCAATGCGTCCGCGTAGATGGAAAAGACTCTGGGTTGTGTGATGTAGATGTCGGATTGCCACAAGGCGGAGTCCTCTCCCCCCTACTCTTTTCGATTTTTATAAATTTTATAACCCCTCTGCTCTCGTGTCAGTTCCTTTTATACGCCGATGACCTTCAAATCTACTCCCAAGCTGAGGTTACTGAAATTGATGCCCTTATCCGCAAAATAAACGAAAATCTTACTACAATTTTTAATTGGAGCATATCTCATGGACTTACAATTAACCCAATAAAATCTCAGGCCATTATCATCGGCAGCACTAAGCAACTAGATAAACTCAAACATCTTACAGTTCCTCAAATCGTTTTGAATAATGTACCCTTAAATATAACTAGTGTCGTCAAGAACCTTGGCGTCAGCTTTGATTCCTGTCTGTCTTGGGCTCCGCACATATCTAAGATTTGCCGTAAGGTTTATGCTGCATCTGGGTCACTCAGACGGTTAAAAAATTTCCTACCTACAACAACCAAAATCGAACTTGCCCAATCACTTCTCTTATCAATAATTGATTATGCAGACGTCTGCCTTATTGATCTCAGTGAGGAACTGATCAATCAACTCCAACGGATCCAAAATTTCTGCATAAGATTTATTTACGGGTTGCGCAAGTTTGATCATGTTACCGAATACAGACGAAAACTTAAGTGGTTACCCATCAAACTACGGCGCGAGGAGCACATTCTCACTCTCCTTTACAAAGTTCTGTATGACCCTCGTGCACCAATTTATCTTAAGGAACGCTTTAAATTTCTAGGTGCTAGCCATAATTTTTGCCTACGCTCTGATAGGGATAATATTTTGGAAACACCTCTTGCTCGATCTGGTTATTATTATAATTCCTTTACCGTTAAGGCCACAACTCTTTGGAACTCACTACCATCTGACATACGACACTCTGACTCGATTGGAATATTTAAATCTAAATTGCACAAATATCTTTTAGAAAAGGTATAGATTGTAACTTCTTAATTTAATATTCGTATTAATATTTTATGTATGTATCTAAGTATTTATCATAATGAGTATATATCTATATAGTATTAATAATTATATAACTTATATATTTAATAATATATATATATATACATATATTTTTCGTCCCTATTTCTTATACAAATAACTATACTTCCACTAACATTAAAGTTCTCCAGTTAACACAAAGGTTGTCTGGAAGAAATCGCTTTTAGCGATAAGATCGCCTTTGCCCACATATTTAAATAACTGTTAATTTGAGCTTGTGTTTAGTGTAATTTTTTGTAATTGTGAGCAATAAAGTGTTTTATTATTATTATTATTATTAAAGAAACAATGCTCTCTACTATAAGAAAGAGCTCTTATAGAAGACCCCCTGTACTTGTTTATAAGTTTACGCGCACCAGCTCAGCTCTTTCATCCTTATTATAATCAAAGCAGCTCATTAGCTAGGAGTTAGGGCGAGAGCTGTACAAACACCAGGACTAACTGCCGTGAGCCAGATTCTTGTTTACCTTGCTATGTTAAAACGTTTGTTCTTTTTTTTTCTGGAAAGCTTTTGTATGAAATAACCATGGGATTTCAAATTAGACATTTCCTGTTCGATTTGGATTCTTAACTTATGGGGTTTGTGGGACCTCAGCGCTTTTTGTGCATGTCTGTTCGTTGCATCGGTGACCACTGCCGCAAATCGGTAAGGCAACGTCGTAACTCCAGCTTTTTTTTTTTTATATGAAATAAGGGGGCAAACGAGCAAACGGGTCACCTGATGGAAAGCAACTTCCATCGCCCATGGACACTCGCAGCATCAGAAGAGCTGCAAGTGCGTTGCCGGCCTTTTAAGAGGAAATAGGGTAATAGGGGAGGGTAGGGAAGGGAATAGGGGAGGGTAGGGATGGGAATAGGGTAGGGGATTGGGCCTCCGGTAAACTCACTCACTCGGCGAAACACAGCGCAAGCGCTGTTTCACGCCGGTTTTCTGTGAGAACGTGGTATTTCTCCGGTCGTGCCGGCCCATTCTCGCGAAGCATGGCTCTCCCACGTATAAAACGCTACTTAAAGCGTCGAAAAAACTACAGGAATTTTTAAAAAGTTATGAGGATTTTTAACGGAGGAACCCCACTTGGTGCACAGGAGTTAAAGCAAAACGCGTCAAAGTTGACTTCCGAGTTCCGACTAAGCGATGGCTATTGACTGCGCGGTTTTCGTATCCTCTGAGTGGTGAGTGGTAACCTCACACAGCAATCGAAGAGGTATCAACGCCGCGCCGTCAAGATTTTCTGGAAACGTTTTTTTACTTTTCTAATTTCCCTCCCCAAATCCTGGGACAGCCCTAAGAAGCAATGGTGAAAAACTAATAGAAATAAAGATATAAGCACCAGGGGAATAAAGAAACTTTCAACTAACATATAACTCCCCACACTGGTTTCGGTGACGGTGGCCGGTTTCATTGAAACCAGGCCAGTTACGCAGGAGTAATTTTATAGTGCCCAAGTGTGTGCGCAGTACACAAGAGCACTCGTTAGACACATAAAACGGTTACCACCCATGTACTAAAAGCAATTCTCAGGAGGCATGATGCTGATTTACGTGGTGATATTTCACAGAATTTGTCACCAGGACGTTGACAATTAATTACTAATGCCCTTGAGTTCCGGACGATGGGGAATTTGCATACGCCATCGAAATGGGTAGGTGAATTTTGAAAGGTCCATTCCATTATGGGGTTTCACAGATACCGATAAAATATATTACTGCAATGTTTTCACGCTAAAGGTACAATTCCGTGCATCGCGACCGTCGTAAGCCGCGCGCGGCCTACGACTGTCGTCGGCCGCTCGCGACAATAGTCATTGTATGAAAATGTATGGCACCGCTTCCGAGGCCCGCGACAGACGCGCGCAGCCGACGACTGTCGTAAGCCGCGCGCGGCCGTGTCATATAATTTTGACACAGTCGCGCGGGGCCTACGACTGTCGTCAGCCGCGCGCGTCTGTCATAAATTCGTAGGCTGCGCGCGGCCGTCAAGACACGTATTGAACTTCAAGACACGGCCGCGCGCGGCTTACGACAGTCGTCGGCCGCGCGCGTCTGTCGCGCGCCTCGGAAGCGGTGTCATACATTTTCATACAATGACTATTGTCGCGAGCGGCCGACGACAGTCGTAGGCCGCGCGCGGCTTACGACGGTCGCGATGCACGGAATTGTACCTTAAAGGTAGCACTAGCACGGACAGTAACCAAAAAGTTTTGTTTGACGCTTGACAAAGTTTTTGTAAATCTATACTAATATTATAAAGCGGAAGAGTTTGTTTGTTTGATTGTTTGTTTGTTTGTTTGATCGCGCTAATCTCAGGAACTACTGGTCCGATTTGAAAAATTCTTACGGTGTTAAATAGCCCATTTATCGAGGAAGGCTATAGGATTTATTTTATCACGCTACGACTAATAGAAGCAAAGAAATAGAGGCAAATGTGGAAAAAACGGGGGAAATTATTTTAAAGGGCTTATCAGACGAACTACTGGAGCAATTTTTCTGTTATTTGGCACAGACAAGAAGTAGAGTGTAGACCACGTGAACGATCGTAGGCTATTTTTTGTGGACTAATGTGTCTGTGAAATATCTAATTTACGCGGGCAAAGCCGCGCGGAACGTCTAGTACTCTGATATTTTGGCCGGATTATTTACCGCTTGTGCTAGTAGCCCTTCGCGTAATATTCCCTATAAAACGAAAAGCACGATAGACTGACAAACGTGCACTACATTACAAAGAGTCCAGGACTTCACCTAATCAAAACCATTTTATGTCTGCTGGATTTGATAAAATATATACCAAAGAACGAACAATAGCTCTACAATATTAATAGTATCATTAAATCACTCTTCAATTATTTGTGCAGTCTATAATAAATAACAATTGCATTTCCGATAGTAACGAGCTAGTTTTTCTTTTTTTTGCTAAAAAATCGCGAGCGAGCGAGCTAGCGTAATTACTGCTTTATGAGATTTCTCTTTAAATTAAGCTGAAGAAAGTATTTGAGGACAGCTTGTACCGAGACAGCTTATTAGGTTTATAATAGTTTCTAGACTAGGGTTAGCAGAAACCTGCTTGTTATCTTGTGTCGCGTAGTTTTCAGATTTTCCAGTACTTTTAATTTTTATTCCCCGATGCTAAGATATTATGAGTTTTAACTGTATGGCATCATAGCTCTTAAAAACTGATTTTGATAATATGACTTTGTAACGTTTGCTAAATCTGATAAAGTATTTTTTAACCTATGAAGCTTTGTAATTTGGTGTTAGTTGTTACTATGTGAAGCCCAGTAAAAAGATCACGACTGATTTTAACGCGACACGACGCGCGGGAAACCGTACATTTTTCCGGGATAAAAAGTACTTACTCTATGTCCTTTCCCAGGACTCAAGTTACCAAATCGAACGCAAATCGGTTCACCGGTTTGGGCGTGAAGAAGTAACAAATAAACACACTTGCGCTACTGCCCATGAATTAATTTTCCAGATCGAGAGTAAAACCTTAGTTATTACTTATTAGTATCTTGAGATATAGCTCAGTAGATTTGGGAGCAAGATACTTTTTCTGGTAGTAACATTCATAAAGAAGGTTTTTCATACGTGCTTCTGATCATTTCAAGCAGTCTCTAAGCTAAAACAAAAACAGTGTGCAAGTGAGTTGAGTGGCAAATCGATATTCGCACTCAACTTGTGAGGTTTCCTGATACCCTGCTCCATATAGTGTTACGACGTCAATTACAGTAAGTATTTGTTGCATTAACGGCCGCACTCAGAGAAATTTAATGATGATTTAATAAAGTGTTTGACAGATAATGGGCTTATGTCAAATCTTCATTAATTAATTACAGTTAACTATAGTCTCTGAGTGCGGCAGTAAGGGCTCCCCGCACACGGGCCACCGGCTACAACCACAAAACGCCGCTACCGGCATATTTCCTGTAGTTTTCATACATTTTTGACGCCGGTGGCCGCCACACGCTACAACGATTCACTTTACGACCAATAGACTAGCTTAAAACGGCGTTTGTGGTTGTCACGTGTGGCCCGTGTGCGGCGACACTAAGGGTTTCAAGAGGGTATATAGGAAGAATGAAGCTGATTTTAGTTTCACGCTGACAGTCGGCGCCGACGAGAAAAGGAAGCGCAGACCGCTACGCGTTATCTAAAATCGCTTCCAAAAGAGTCATACTGTCAGCGAGTAACCAGCTGAACGCTGAACGCTGTTTGTGTGGATGGCGGTGTTATTCGGTCATCTTGGCGTTCATTGAGAGAGGCCTATGTCCAGCAGTGGACGAATATAGGCTGATATGATGATGATGATAATGATGACTGTTTGTGCGAGTAGCGCCCTCTGCTCCGACCTTTACGTGTTCCCTATTGGTTTTTTGTATCATCTGTCATTCATTGTATGAGTGAAAGAAATGAAAGCATGCTGTCGACTCCTGTCATCCTTGTAGCTTGTAGTCTATGGATATTGTCCATGTCTATCACTGAGGTGGGGATAAAGGTGAAATATTTTTTTTTAAATATCTCGGCGTGCTTACTAATTTTCAGAACCTATTTCAAGTAAATTCAAAGGAACCAAAAATATGGAGACTTACAATATGTAGGTTATAACAAACGTATGTCGAGTAATTCCTTGTGCCCGCATATTTGAACAAGTCCTTATCTGACATTTCTAGCACAATAGAAATGATCAGTCTATAATTGTGCTAGTAGCACAGTCTTAATTATACACAGTAGACCGTCTTCATATAAGACCTGCGGGGCTAAAATGGTAACGTTTAGCAATTCCTCTCAATCAATTCACAAAATGAATTGTCAAAACTGTCAAACTCACGAATGTCAAATTAGTACGAATTTAGACATCTGAATTGCAAACAGAGAGTCAATTTTGCGTTTTTTAAAAAATGAATCATATTATGATTCTCCAAAGCGACCATTTTAGCCCCGCTGATTCGAGCGTTAAACGCATAAGCGTGTTTTCAGATAATTTGAGAGAAAAGGTCTGCAGTGCAGTGTCACGTTGTGCTTGCGTATATTATGTGTTGCACGAATTTCATTTATAAAAAACGCTTTCGCTATTTTTACGCTACTGTATATATATTTAAATTGTGGCCTACGTTATACCTTAGGTATGTGGTATGTTACTGCTATATATAAGACATCTGCTTTATGTAAATTGTTTCCAAAATAAATAGGTGCCTACCTGCCGATAAACTTACAGTTAAAACTAATTATTTATTTTAGTAACTACCTAGTACCTACCTAGCTTACGATATAAACTTAACTAACATAATATTATAATACCTAATCGAATCTTATGAACTCTATTTTCAATTTTAACATTCTACTTTCTCATTCTGTACGTGTACGGATTGTGTGTACAATACTGCCATAGCATCCAAATCGAAAGAAACATAAAAATGGAAACATAAAATAAACCAAGTCCTAAACATTAAAAATTATAGCCGAAAAACATATTCATGAAATGGTATATCTCATAAATTATTAAGAAAGCGATGCACATCGCATATAATCATGAAACAATATCAACGATACATTGGATATATTTTGAAATCAGATATAAAAATAACAAGAACCGACTGTATCTAAAATGTTATGTTAGCATAAAATTTTATAGCGCACCGTTAAGCTTCGCGTTAGTTTTAGTAAAAAATTCTACATTTTACTGTAAATCGACTGAAACAAGACTGAAGATACTTTGAGTACACGATGGCAAAAATTCTGAAAGAATAGGCTGTTAAAATATAGTGAGTGTGGCAAAGCGCGCCTACCCGGCAAGTGCGCCATATATAGCTATAATTCTATTCAGTTACTTGTACTAATATGTATTCTGTGATTTAGTATGGAATTAGTATGGTACTAGATAAAAAACGGGTTTTTTTTGCCAAAAACGCAAGTAGGCGTCTCGTTCTGTTAAATAAACTTGACAGCAAACGCCTTGATGATCCAGTGGTTCAGAACTACAAACATAGATCAAGATAGATACCGCATGTCGCTCCTTTTGTATGAAAACGAGCGTGTCACTTTTTTCCTACCACTGTGACGTACCGATGATAAGAAACGTGTCCATTATCAAGGCCAACGTTTCTATTTGAATTTCTACAGCTCAATACGGCACTTTTAGGCATTTAGGCATTTTTAAAATTCCGATCGACGTGCGATTCCGTTAGCAGACTAAGGAACAGACTTTCGAAAGACGAGCATTGCTCGTCGTTTGGGAACGCGATATGGCACGCGAAGTACATTATACATACATTATACATATACATACACATGTATATATCTTGATCTATGTCCGTGTTCAGAACGTACTGGCTCGTAACTCGGAGGTTCATATTCGATTCCCGCAAAAGAAAAATATTGTTTTCATCATTGAACAAAGCAGGCTTACTATTGTATGACAAGGAATATATTATTGTACGCGTCGGATAGGCATGTGTATGTTGGTCCTGTGCCAGATTCGTTCCACTGGATTCTTGAATTGAAAGGAAAAATAAAACCGGCCAAGTGCGAGTTGGACTCGCCCATGAAGGGTTCCGCAGTAGCAATAAGGTTTATTTTTATGAAATTAAAAGGTTTTTGATTTATTTTTATATTTCAGTTGATTTAATGAAAGTTAAATTAAGTTTACCATTAATGACGTATAAAAAAAATACTTGCTAGATTTCGTTCAAACCAATTTTCGTTGGTAGTTTTTATAGTAAAGTACATCATATATTTTTTTTTAGACTTATCATGCCCCTACTTTAGAAGTTAGAGGGGGGGGGGGACACACATTTTAGCACTTTGGAAGAGTCTCTCTCGCAAACTATTCAGGTTAGAAAAAATGATATTAGAAACCTCAATATGATTTTTGAAGCCCTATCCATAGATACCCCACACGCATAGGTTAGATGAAAAAAAAGTTTTTTTGATTCAGTTGTACCTATGGGGACCCCTAAAATTTTTAATAAGTAATTTTTCCATTATTGTATCAAAATCTAATGCGGTTCACAGACTACATCTACTTACCAAATTTCAATAGTATAGCTCTTATAGTTTCGAAGAAAAGTGGCTGTGACATACGGACGGACAGACAGACAGACAGACAGACAGACGGACATGACGAATCTATAAGGGTTCCGTTTTTTGCCATTTGGCTATGGAACCCTAAAAATACTGGCCTTCTGTACTGCATACTTTTGGGCATTATAAAATAACTTGTGTAATTTATTAAACTAGCCACTATCACCGAAATCGATAAATCCATACTATTATAAATGCGAAAGCGTGTCTGTTACCTCTCCACGTCCGAACCACAGAATCGATTTTGCTAAAATTTAGTATAGAGATACTTTGAGTCCCGGGAAAGGATATAGTTACGAAACATTTTATCCCGGAAAAATGTACGGTTCCCGCGCTATAAACGAATTTTGGCGCAACGTAGTTGCGGGCGTCATCTGGTTATTAATGATGCTATAATATTTATGAGCTATATACAGTAGTATATCTTCATCCAAATCTTATATCTTGGGGGCCAAGTCGATCCCCGTGGGCCCCGGGGTCCGTATGCGGGCACATGTCGTGGGTTACTGATGGCCCCATTACGATCAGTTCTTATAAATGACGAGTATTAGTACCGGTCAAGTTTTGTGAACAAAGGTTTCAGACTTCAGAGTAATATACTTACGTAGTCTGTCTGTCTGTCTGTCTCTGTCCGCGGTTTAAAAAGCTGTAATTCAGCATGAATGCACATATTAATGGTGCCGACAAAATGGTATATATAAAATCTTTAAAAAATATTTTTTTATGGGACCTCCTCTACACATCAAGCGGGGATGAATTTTTTTTTCGCGCCCACTCCACCGTGTGGGGTGTCGTTGGATAGGTTTTTTAAAAATATTACGAGTATTCATGTATTATTTTCCGATTTAGGGATCCATTTGTTAAATATGAAGTTTTAAAGTGGAAAAACTCGTTAGAGTCCTGTGTCCCCCCCCTTCTACCAGCTAAACAGTTGCTTCTAGAAATGTGAAAAAATTCACGACAGTAGGAAATATGCTGAGTTTAAAAGGAAAACTATAACGGCTAAGAAGACTTCATAAGTTATTGAGTAATAGTCGATCCACTAAAAAAATGTATTCGTCGAAGTATAAAGGAACTTTTCTTTCAAATTCCTTTGAACGTAACTGAGATGATGTTGTTGGTAGTGTTAAACACGTTATAAATGTCCTGTCATTGACCAATCAAAAATTACCGGTACTACGGAACCCTATATTGCGCATGGCCCGACACGCACTTGGCCGGTTTTAAAAGCCTATGCTACCCCTAGCCATTGAACAAAGACGTCTTTTAACGTATACTACACGAGCAGTACTAGATGGCCCCCCCGCAACTCCGTTTCGTACATTTTTCCATAACAAAAACTATGTTAAGTCATTTTCCGAGTATCTTCACTCTCAGAGTATCTCCATACCAAATTTCAACAATATCGGTTTAGCGTGAAGAAGTAACAGACAGACACACTTTCGCATTTCAAATATTAATACGGATAAATAAACTTGAGAGGTGTCAAGGGACACCCGGATGGAACGAAGTTCCAGTTTATTATTTCTTATGTACAAAAAACCTGTATACACACAAAAAAAAAACGCCACACCACACTGTTCAATGCGAAATAGAAAGACGAAACGAAAATAACTTGCTTTCTATGAGACAGAGAGAGAGAGAGAGAAACACGCGCTACCGCACGCAACTAACGACACAAAAAGTGTCGTTACAACTTTTCGTCTTAATTTTTTCTGTTTAGCCCTCGTTCCCAACGCGCGATAGGGAACTTCGTTCCAATAATGGAAAATCTCTTATCTCTTCCGTTCTTCGTATTTTTTAAAGAAACAAACAACACTATACAATAATAAGTAGGCCTCAAACAAATGATTGCTTCTTGAACTTTTTAACTAGCGTTAATTTCGACTTTACCTTCAATTATCAGTAAGTAGCGCAAGTAACAATAGCTATAGACAATGTAGCGTAGAACAACACAGGTCGTTGACCGAGCGGCGCGCGCGCACCGAATAGGTCAAAACGTACCTTTGACCTCGGCGCGTCTCGAGTTAACATGATTAAACGAACATTTCCAGAGACAAAATTCATCTTTTTTTAGAGTCGGTTAGGTATTTAAAGTGGGCGGTTAGCTAATACACTGTAAAGGAAACCATCTAATCAATAAGCTATGATGAAAATGTCGACACTGATACTTGTACTATTATATATTCTGTGACACTGACCACCGAATTTCACGCAATTTATGACATTTTATAATATTATGAAGTTTGGTGCCTCGATTCGCTACACTTTAATAATGAATCCTAAATGCAACCTCTAGCTCACAAAAATCCTGCAGGAACCGTACCTTTTCTCGCGGTTAAAAGTAGCCTTCCAAGTGGAAAACTGACTGTGCCTATCAAGTTGCGGAGACGGTTAGACGCAAACAAACATATTGTCTCCTTTTCATAATATTACTGATTTATGTCCGCAACTACATTGCACAGAAATTCGTTTAGGGTCAATTTATAATAGTGCAGAGTCGAAGCGCATCGAAGCGTCAAATTCGCAACAAGTCGAACGAATGCGCGCGAATTCGCCAGAATGCCTACAGTGATGACGCGTAGATTCGCTTGTGGGCGCATGGATGCGCGAGAATGCGCGCGCACCAAAAAGCGTTAGTCAAGCAAATTCGCGCGAGTGCGCGCGGATGCGCGAACCTTTTTAAATTCTCAGAAGTAATATGTGCGTTAATGCTTTGGAGTTAAGGTTGAATTTTTATGTTTAATTTTGATAATTCGCTTCGATACGCTTCGACTCTGCGATAGTATAAATTGACCCTTAGGAAACGAACATTACGAAGTGTCTAAACTAATTTTCATCAAAAAGGGTTTAGGGTCAATTTATACTAGCGGAGAGTCGAAGCGCATCGAAGCGAATTACTAAAACTGAACATAACAAATTCAACCTTAACTGCAAAGCGTTAACGCACACATTACTTCTGAGAATATAAAAAGGCGCGTGATTCGCGCGAATTCGCGCGGATGCGCCCGGCCAACGCTGATTGGCCTCGCAGAAGCAATGTGTGCGTTACGCTCTGAAGTTAAGGTTGAATTTCCTATGTTCAGTTTTTGGGAATTCGCTTTGGTGCCTTTCGACTCTGCGCTAGTATAAATTGACCCTTAGCCGTCGTGACAGACATGGAAACCGAAAGCACGTAACAGACATCCTGTCGACTAGTTTTGCAAGCTCATAGAACCTAGTATACATATAAATTGTAACATTTTTGCACTTTTGTCAAAAATATTTTTAGCGCCATTTTTCTCTTTTAGACTATATTTCACATAGACTATATAACACATTCATGATTTATGTTCCAGTAATGGATTTAGATGTTTACACGTGTCGTCTGTAAACACGTTTTGTTACTCACATTACTCATTTTGTTCACATTTCGTTGGAAAATAGAAAAATAAGATTGTACACCAGCTATTGGAGATCAGTAGTTTAGCTGTATGATTTACTATGGAAACACATAATGTTATGTAAAACTTACTATTTCTGCCGAAATCCGTTTATGGCGTAAGAACTCTCCATATTGTTCTTGCCCGCTCGAAGTGTCATCAAAATCGGTTTAGCGTTAACTACCTCACGGGTGGTAACCAGTATAATAATATAATGGACCTTGATTTTAAGGGTAGCGAAGTATCAAAACTGAACATAGCAAATCCAACCTTAACGTTAACGCACACATTACATCTGAGAATTTTAAAAGGCGCCCGACCAACGCTGGTTGATCTGGCAAAAGTAATGTGTGCTTTACGTTCTGGAGTTAAGGTTGAATTTTCTGTGTACAGTTTTTGGGAATTCGCTTCGCTGCGCTTCGCTGCGCTTCGACTCTGCGCTAATATAAATTGACCCTAAGTAATTAGGTTCAAAATAGGTACATCTGCCTTCGGCTGTACATCATCACATATTACCACTCTGTGCTGGACCTAATTGGATGAAATTTGGTTAATCAGAACATCGCTCGTCAAATCAATATTCATAAAGCTAGTTTAAGTCATTGATTAAGGCGGCAAAACGCCATCTTGAATGTCAGCCACATTCGAATTTTTAATTTAAAATTCAATTTTTTTAATTTTATTCCGGAAATTTTATCAATAACAATGAATACGAAAGTCTGACTTCCTTATGAACTGATTTTTATTAATTTAACATGCCAAATATCAAAATGGTCCCAAACAAAACCAGATTGGGGCCATTTACACAGGTGACATGCTTTTTGAATCTGAAATGGTCCTAAATAATGTTCCAAAACCAACACACAGATATGTTTATATTTTTTTTATAAATATGGCGGAAATAATGTTTGTGTATATGTATTTAAGTGAGTTAGCCAAGACAAATTGATGACAATAACCTTCACGTACCGTTAGCTGGATACAGCGCTATGCCACAATATAAAATAGAGTACTCCATCTTCAAGACTGTCGAATCCACGTACGCTCACATTCGCGTGATTTTGGTTAACTTTAGAAAGCAGGTAGGTCAACTTGCGTTAAATAATTTTTACAGCTAAGTCAATAATCAAAAAATTGTATGGAATTTGACATAAGGCATCGCAAGCGAAATGTCACTTTGTGTGTTGTCTAATGTCAAATCCCATACATTATTTTTACTTCTGTCTCGAAATCATCTCATTCAATTTGCCTAAGTACGTTAATTAATATTCTTTCGCTTTGTTATCTGGAAGAAGCCGCTCAAAGCGGGAACACCGCCAAGTTTTTTTTTTTTTTGTATTAGTAAAAAATAAATATGCACATATAAATAATATTTTATTATTATTACTTACGCAGATCAATGCAGTGTCATGACGCACACAGGTAGGTACAACTGACTACTTTTATTTCAATGCTCACAGCTGAGCTACTGTATTATGTTTATATACTGTGGTCTGCGCATTCAAACTACAGTTTAAAGTTTAACCACTGTACTAAAAGAGTTAAAAAACATTTGAGGACTTATTTTCGGACTATTTTCATCGCTATTCGCTTTGTTTTGTTTTTTGGGCCACGGTAAATTTAAGGTAGAAACGAAATTATACATTAGCGGTTTTAATTGCATAATATTGTCTAACTAGCTGATGCCTGCAACTCTGCTTTTGGCGCAATGGAGTTCGTTGCGCCAAAAATAGTTTATCGCGGGGAACCATACATTTTTCTGGGATAAAAAGTATCCTATGTCCTTTCCCGAGACTCAAAGTATCTCCATACCAAACAGCAAAATAGGTTTAGTGGTTTTGGCATGAAAAGGTAACAGACTGACAGACAGACAGGTTTTATGACAATTTTGACTTTTGAGTTATTAACTCGACGTTTCTTCGAAGTTGACTTTTCTTATAAAGATTTTGTTCGTCGTAGCCTATCTTTAGTTTTGAAATTGTAAACCCTCTTCAAACTTTGACCTTACCCAACGAGGCGAGACGTCTGCCAAGTATTACAATTTGTTACGGCCTCAGTACTTACAGTGTTACCTGGCCTAGGTACGTACAACTTTATAGAATCTAGATTGTTACACGTGAAACATGATTTATAGTTAAGTTATAAAGCCTAGGTTCTCCTAGATGCAAGGATATTGACGGAACGGCCGTTTTGAAGACTTTCCAGACTTTTACGGTAGACCGGCCATTTTTCGGTTTAATGGAGGGACCAATAATGCACACCCTAAAAAACGATGGGAAGAAAATAGTCTAGAATTGATAGAAACGAATATTGTTCTTGTCCTCAAACATAATTATAATATAAGGAAGAAAAGATTTTACAACTTCCTGCTAGTTTATGATTTCTAGTTATAGGTTAAATAAAGAAGGGTGCAATCATTTTTATCGGCTACAAAAAAGTTATGTTATTTCCCGATTCAATAAACATAAGAAACCATGTGCATTTGCCCTACTTTTACACTCGTAGAAAAGAAATGTTGATCATAATCATAATCCATACTAATACATATAAAATATTATAAATGTGAATATTATAAGTGTGTCTATCTGTCTGCATGTCTGTTACCTCTTCACGCTCTAACCGCTAAACCGATTTTGCTGAAATTCGGCATGGAGATACATTGAGTCCCGGGAAAGGACATAGGATACTTTTTATCCCGGAAAAATGTACGGTTCCCGCGCGATAAACGAGTTTTGGCGCAATGGAGTTGTGGGCGTCATCTAGTAGGATATATTACTGCAATGTTATCATTCCAGAGGCTGCACTAGCATAGACAGTATAATCAGAATCAACAGTGGTAACCAACCATGAAAACCCTTTGATATGATCTCAGGGGTGCCCGAGGGACAAGCTACGTCTGGCCTTGGGTCATGTCTAATGTCTTTTTAATTTTGGACTGAGAAATTGGTGTCCCGCACCATTCTGACGTAACACTAAGATGCCCCTATTTCACTAAATAAGAAAATGAACAACAAAAACATGAT
Organism: Cyaniris semiargus; assembly: GCA_905187585.1. Classification (NCBI taxonomy): domain Eukaryota; kingdom Metazoa; phylum Arthropoda; class Insecta; order Lepidoptera; family Lycaenidae; genus Cyaniris; species Cyaniris semiargus. The sequence goes on along the minus strand of LR994566.1, from coordinate 5,836,892 downwards.
ATAAGAATAATAAGCAGAAATATCTCGTATTTATAAGCAGACATCACGCAAGGAAAATATGTCCCGATAGACAAGTGGACGACAATATGTTACTGGAATAACATGTCTTGTCTCTGAGATGTCGATACCATCGTTGCGAATGAGTAGGTTGTACATACAAGATAATTCTGGAGGCCTTATAATATTATCTTCTAATATATAAAATTCTCGTATCACAGTGTTTGTGCGCGAACTCCTCCAAAACGGCTCAACCGATTTTAATGAAATTTTGTATGTAGGTAGATTCGTTAGGCCCGAGAATAGGTTTTTATCTACTTTTTATATTGATACTAGAAATAATTTATATGGCAAAACAACATTTGCCGGGTCAGCCAGTTATGTTGTGTAAGTAGATTCATAACAAGATTTAGAATTCCTCAAAACCTACTTAAAATAGTTTGAACTTTGTCATACACGTCTAAATGTAGCGATACAAACCATCCATAAAATTACAAATGCGAGAGTGTGTCTGTCTGTCAGTTATCTCTTCACACTTAAGGCCATCCCCCGAGCAAACGACCTTAACCATACATATGACGCGTTGCCGAGATCGCACAAAAATCGTATTTTTTTTTACTTATCTTAGTTCAAAATTGACCTAAAAAAAATTTTAAACGGGAATTATGTAGTTGATGAAATTGTCTATCTATTGTCGTGTGTTTCAAATAAACGTAATTTGTAAATACTAGGGAGATGCTGAAAGTATGCTTCAATTTTAATAAATTGGTATTACTTTGGATGCTAATATCATGGAGTATAATAAACAAAAATAGAAAATTTAAAACGGGGAAAGGAATGTTGATATACTGAAGATTATTGCTGTATTTTTATTATAACTTTGTAGCTTTCAAATTATGAGTTTATAAGGCTCTAAATACGGTAAATTACGGAATCTCCGTAGAGGAAGGCCCTTAAACCACTGCACCGATTTAATGAAATTTTGTATGCTTATATACTTTGAGTCTCGGAGAAGGACATAGGATAGTTTTTGTTGCGAAAAGATGTACAGTTTACGATTCCCGCGCGATAAACAAATTTTGGCGCAACGGAGTTGCGGACGTCATCTGGTACATAAATATTTATTCGCCCACTGACCTAAGACTTTTTATCCCTTTTATTTACACGCGCTATACCGTATGTGGAAGCAAAACAGCTAAATATATCAGTTATTTAGGACTGACAATGGAACAAAGCAGTAGTTTTTATTAAATGGCTAAGTTACGGAATTTTCAACTGTGTGCGAAATGGGCTGTATTTATTTTAACTGTCGCACTCAGAGACGTTAAATGACGATTAAACTTCAATTTAATGAAGAATTTGACAGATAATTTATGGGGATTATCTGGAAATCTTAATTTAATTACAGTTAAGTAATTAACAGTCTCTGAGTGCAGCAGTTAGAGAAATTATTAAACTTCCTTAACGAAACGAACTTATTTTTATAATTTTTCGCCCGACTTATTTCTAGGGCAAGATCCGTCTGGTGTGACAATAAGTGCAACGGACTTCGCATAATAATGTTGGATCGTTAAAAATACATTTAGTTACGAATCTAGCACATCTTAAGCATTTTAAGAACCTAAGTATGTCTTAAAAATACAAAAAGAACGGTTAGCACTCCAGAAGTGCTGGCAGAGCAGTAGGCATAATATAATATACTAGACATTCCGCGCGGCTTCGCCCGCGTAAATTAGATATTTCACAGACAAATAGGTCTACAAAAAATAGCCTATGATCCTTCACGTTGTCTACTTCTTATCTGACCCAAATAACAGAAAAGTTGCTCTAGTAGTTCGTGAGATAAGCCCTTTCAAATAATTTCCCCCGTTTTTTCCACATTTTCTTCTATTCCTTTGCTCCTATTAGTCTTAGCGTGATAAAATATAGCTTAAAGCCTTCCTCGATAAATGGGCTATCTAACATTGAAAGAATTTTTCAAATCGGACCAGTAGTTTCTGAGATTAGCGCGTTCAAACAAACAAACAAACTCTTAACTCTTCCGCTTTATAATATTAATGGTATAGATTTTCAGCAGGTAAAAATAAAGATAAGGTGTGGCTTAACATTGATAATAATCTTAGCCGAAATTAGCCAAAGCTGTAACCGAAACTTTACTGGTATACCAAAGAGAAATTTCCTGCTTACTGACATAGGATACGCGATAAGGTCTCCAGAATCCACACTATCAATACTTAATATCATTATTATAAATGGGAAAGTGTGTCTGTCTGTTACCTCTTTACGCCCAAACCACTGAACCGATTTTGCTGAAATTTGGTATGGAGATACTTTGAGTTCCGGTAAAGGACATACGATACTTTTTGTCCTGTTAAAATGTACGGTTACGCGACAAATCACTTTTGGCGCGGAGTTTCGGGCGTTGTCTATTAAAGAATTATTAAAATCCAGCTCAATATGGACCTTCGTCCTACAAAGGGCCGGTGGGGTCACCGACATGAGAAAGTCCCGGGACTCAAACCTGTTCAGTGTTAGGTCATTGTTCTAGCGACGTTCCTATCACTGCGTCAGCGCGAAAATCCGTACGGCTATAATGCTACTAATTTAAATGGTAATGTTAACCAGGCCTTAGAAAATACAACACATGTCAATATTAGCCACGCAAGCATTTTGGTCGAGTTTCTATTGTTAACATTTATATCAAAATAATTTAAAACAGAGTTAAAAGTAGGTAAGGTAGTAAACGCGAAGTCAGATTATTTGTTACTTTGTATTTGTTTGTGTCAGTTGTGTTGGTCCTTGTTGGACCTAAAGAAGCGATTATGAGCATGTATTTAAATAAATAAATAAACATTTATTTAACACAACAGGACATTAAAGGCTCTACAATCTATATTGTAGAGCGCCATATTTGTCTATGTTTCATCATAGTCCCCACGTCGTTTGAGCGTGCTCTAGACCGTATCGCAATCATGGTGATACATCATAATGGCCCAACATTAGGGTCCTTAGACCTATACTAGATGACGACGGCAACTCCGTTACGCAAATATTCGTTTATCGCGCGGGAACCGTACATATTTCGGGATAAAAAGTATTCTATGTCCTTTCCCGGAACTCAAAGTATCTCCATACCAAAATTTCAGCAAAATCGATTCAGCGGTTCGAGCGGGAAGAGGTAACAGAGAGACTGACACACTTTCGCATTTATTATATTAACCCGTCGATCGTGGGAAAACGAGACACAATAGATATTTTATTGTGTCTCAGTCACCGGTGACCGTATGGAGCTTGATGAATTAATATAATATGGATTCTAAAAGTGCTGCCCAAAGTGTCCGTAGATCTTAACTATTCTTAACGGTCAAAATGAAAAATGAAGGGGATTTAAAAAATGCATTCTTTAAATACCTTTTGATTAATCAACTATTAACATTCAACAGCTAAATTCAATTTGTCAATAATAAATACAGTTTAAAACCGCTTTGGCATCTCATTAATATCCTCTCAGTTATGGACAGATGTCCAGACAAATATATTATATAAATAGCTTGGATTCGCAAGCCAGTCAAATATAATTGGTTTAAAATGACAGACTTATCTTAAATTTTTAATTAATATCCAATCTATTTAATGTTTATTCATTTTGTTAAAATGTGAATAAAAAAATTTTGTAAGATTGATGTGTCACACATATATTTTATCATTAGCACAATTTTTACCCTGGAACGAACTGTCACCAGCAGTATTTCCGGACCTATACGACCTGCAAACCTTCAATAAGAGAGCGTATTCCCTCTTAAAAGGCCGGCAACGCACCTGCAGCTCTTCTGATGTTGCGTGTGTCCATGGGCGACGGTAGTTGCTTTCCATCAGGTGACCCGTTTGCTCGTTTGCCCCCTTATTTCATAAAAAAATGAATTAGTAGCATTATAGCCGCAGTAAAGATGTTTCATTAAATATATCTTTACCGAGGTACAACCGCCTATACTTTATTTACATCCATTTTATAATCCATACTTCCATATCCATATCCATATCCATACTTCCATACTAATATTATAAATGCGAAAGTGTGTATGTCTGTCTGTTACCTCTGCACGCTCAAACCGCTGAACCGATTTTGCTGAAATTTGGCATGAAAACATTTAGAGTCCCGGGCAAGGACATAGGATAGTTTTTAAGCCGGAAAAACGGTTCCCGCGCGATATTCGAATTTTGGCGCAATGGAGTTGCGGGCGCCATCTAGTTTAACTTAAAACTAAGTAGCAAAGGTACACAATTTTTTTTTTATGTTTTATGTCTCGCCGCATGGCTTGGATTATATAAAATGGAAATTGGTAACCGGAAACTTTTATTATGATCAGTCACGATCGATGACTGAATTGATGACAAAAGAAAGTCTTGATCAATTTTGGCGGAAAATTGATTTATTAGGTCCACTTTATACGTGGGAGAGCCATGCTTCGGCACAAATGGGCCGGCTCGACCGGAGAAATACCACGTTCTCACAGAAAACCGGCGTGAAACAGCGCTTGCGCTGTGTTTCGCCGAGTGAGTGAGTTTACCGGACGCCCAATCCCCTACCCTGTTCCCTTCCTTTCCCTCCCCTGTTCCCTTCTCTTCCCATCCCTACCCTCCCCTATTACCCTATTCCCTCTTAAAAGGCCGGCAACGCACCTGCAGCTCTTCTGATGCTGCGAGTGTCCATGGGCGACGGAAGTTGCTTTCCATCAGGTGACCCGTTTGCTCGTTTGCCCCCATATTTCATATTAAAAAAAAAAAAAAACTTGCACAGATCTGGATTAGATGAAATGGATGGATGGCAAGTTATTCCTGGGTTTATAATCCACTAGATGACGCCCGCAACTCCGTTGCGCCAAAATTCATCGCCGAAACCGTACATTTTTCTGAGATAAAAAGTATCATAATATATATCATTTACCGTGACTCAAAGTATATCCACACCAAAGAAAGACAGACAGACCTTCGCATGTGAAATATTAGTATGGATTTCTAATCATTACTAATCTAAATTCTAAAAGGATTTTATGTCAAAGCTTTTTACTGGAGGAATGCTGATTGCGACTACAGTTTGTCTACACAAACATTTTACAGCCCCCGGGGTAAAATATTTTGAAATTAAAGAATTAGAAAAAGGGTGTGTGTGTGGAATTTAAGCAGCCATTGAAATGTGCGAAACGTAATTACTTTCTTAATTAAAGTGTCGACGTAGTACGGGCCGTACGTGACGTTTACGACCACGTGACGTAGATTTAATTTATTTTAACGTAACATTTTTATTGGAATTTAGATTACGTTTGGGATTTTGGTATCACGGAATCTAATGATTTCGATTTAAAGAAATCTTTCAGATTCTTACTCGACAACGACAAAGAAAGAAGGGTAATGGCGATCTATGCATGAATTATGTTTGGCCCATTTTAGCGACTAAAATACTTTATAAAGTCTGGTCACCGAATAGATAGAAATTGGGCCATTGATCTACTTTTCTCCCAAATTACAAAAAGGAAGTGCGAAAATATCGCTATTTTTTTCTGCACGAGTAAAAGAGAGAAGAAACTACAAGTCAGTGACCGAATTTCTATCTGTTCGGTGACTGGACCATAGAATTATTAAGTTTTCAAGCATATTTCTATCAAACACTATTACTATACAAGCTATATGGAATATTATTGTTTACATGAATCATATTGATATGTTATATTAATTGTAATTCATTATTCATATCGTATTAAGTGTGATTCATGTATTAATAATGAAAGCCGAAGATGAATACAGAAGCCGTTTTAACATTATCTACGTGTGTGAGGTTCCAATAAATAAATTCATATACAGACTTAAGAGCCTACTGTCAAAACGCTAGCACCGCCTACACACACCGCTATCCTCCAATCGTGATACAATGATTCCATGAATCGTGCTCCCGGGCAATATGCTTTACGCTGCAGCTAATAGTGAACAATATCGCGTAACAACGGTTCCCGCATTATAGCACGAAAGTAAAGGTCGTAAGTCCTAAAAATGTTTTGATGATTACTTAAAAATTAAATACAATACTAATATTTCCTTTAGCTATTATTTTATAAAGTGTGTGATTGTAGTAGTGCAAGTTATTTAATGATAGTAACTCAATAAGTGTAACAGGTATTTGTTGAAAAGCCCAGAAAGATTCATAATTCCAAAAAATAAAACTATCGAGTCAAAATAAGTGAATCGTGTTTTCTTTTAATTAAATAATAATTATACACTTACAGGTGTAGTACACCTGATGATGACTTTTTCGAAACCGGTCGTGTATATAATAATTTTGTAATAAATCTATTAAAATAAAGTGGAATAAGTGCAAGGAAATCGTGTTTTCTTTTAATTAAATAATTATACACTTTCCTTGCACTTATACTCAGGTGTAGTACACCTGATGATGACTTTTTCGAAACCGGTCGTGTATATAATAATTTTGTAATAAATCTATTAAAATAAAGTGGAATAAGTGCAAGGAAAGTGTATAATTATTTAATTGAACATGAATTTCCACCAAGAAGTGACAGTACATTCAATATCAAATCGTGTTTTCGGTTAGCCAAATATCAGATAAATATACAATGATTAAATAAATCTCAATTTCATTTGAGTCAATCGTCTTCCGGGATCGTAATACTTATTAGAAAACACGGCAAAATTTGACAGCCCGGTCTTAACCTATTTTTAAAAATATCAAAACGTCGAACAAAACTTTTTGTTTACTGTCTGTGCTGCTGCTGCCTCTTATGTGAAAACATTGCAGTAACATAATATATCCTATTATGTATTAACATTTTACACAGCTTGCTGTCGTTGCGGTCACTTAGTGTTTTGCAGAAGTTTCAGGTTGGTGTTGTTTGAATGACCATGACATAAAAACATAATTAATTCCAAAATTTTTGTATGATAATCAGTATAAACATAACATAGTTTTCGTGTATCAAATGGTGCGTGCCACCAAACCCAGTAATTCCGTTTATCAGCCTTTAATCTAAATATGTTTAGAGTACTAGGAAGTCGGATATTTTGGCAGGCTAATGTTACGTTTGCATTCAATAATCATAACAAAAGAAAGTAAAAAAAAATGGAACAAAATATTTTTGATAACATTTAGGGTCAATTCAGACCGCAACGTTACGCGTAGATGCATTTCTAAAATTGTACTGAATTGACAGATTTCAATTGCGTGAGACGTCTAAAGGTCAATTCAGACCGCAACGCGACGGGTAGATGCATTAATTCTAAATTTGGATGGATTCGACAGACTTTGATTGCGTGAGACGTCATGCAAATCTGTCAATTCGAAACAAATTTAGAAATGCAGCTACGCGTCGTGTTGCGGTCTGAATTGACCCTAACGTCTTGCAAATCTGTCAAATCCATACAAATTATGAAATGCATCGACGCGTCGCGTTGCGGTCTGAATTAACTCTTATGTGTATTCAGAATCAACATTAGAATAAAAAAAATACACCTATCTAAAGCGCTTATTCCATTTCACTAAATTTAGAAGTTCTAACTAGGATCCTAAAAAATTTAGTCAAGTGAAATAACATTTAGAAAGCTAGGATCCTAATTAGTGTACTAAATCTGAAAAAGTGTGGCTTCTGACTAAATCAGTGTTGCCAGATGGTTTCAACCTTTTATCTGTAGTGGGAACTGCTAAATCTGTATTAAAGTCAATATATATTATGTTATACGATCTGGAATCCATTCGTAGGTAATTTCTAAAGTCTGCTGGTTCCAAGTAGTTCAGAAAGTTCATGTTTGATAATGTTTCGTGGAGCAAAAATTCTTTCAACCATCTTTTTCGCATTTTATTTATTTTTATTTTCATTGAGCCAACAGCTAAGCCTATGAGAAGACCAATTTTTTGTTGCTTTGACAGAACTGGAGCCATTAAGAAGACGTCTGGCCAAAATCGCCGCGTGGTCACAACTGATTTAGTTACTAAATTAGGACAAGTGGAATAAGAAGCCTCTAATTAGTCTTCTATTTAGGATCCTAGTTAGAACTTCTAAATTTAGTGAAATGGAATAAGCGCTTAAAGCTCAACAATGCCACGCTGACCTTCGAAATGTATGTAATACAAGCGTGTATATAAAACAAGCGCTGACCGCTACGCGTTATTCAAAAACGCTTTCCAGCGGGGCTAAAATGGTAATGTTTTACAATTCCTCCAGAAAAGTGATTTTTAAAAAACTAATCATAATTATGATTTATTTTTTAAAAATCACTCTGCTTGCAATTCATATGTCTAGTAATTTGCACAATTTGTACTAATTTGACATTTGTCAGTTTGACAGTTTTGACAATTCATTTTCTGGAGGAATTGCAAAACGTTACCATTTTAGCCCCGCAGAATTCCATAGTTCTCAGGCCATCAAGCAGCCAGCGGCACGGTGCGTGTGCTGTCAATGTAAAGGTGCCTCTTTACAATGGTCCATGCTGGCACACATCGCCATTGTGTAGACGGGGTAATAGTGTTTTAATAATATAATAATAATTTAGGTAATAGATTTCCAGACGTGGCGCGTGATAGCGTGGTCTGCAGTGGGCCATCGTGGGCCATTGTGTACTGACTACTTAAGGGCCTTCCCCTACGGAGATTCCGTAATTTACCGTATTTAGAGCCTTATAAACTCATAATTTGAAAGCTACAAAGTTATAATAAAAATACAGCAATAATCTTCAGTATATCAACATTCCTTTCCCCGTTTTAAATTTTCTATTTTTGTTTATTATACTCATGATGTTAGCTTCCAAAGTAATACCAACTAATTAAAATTGAAGCATGCTTTCAGCATCTCCCTAGTATTTACAAATTACGTTTATTTGAAACACACGACAATAGATAGACAATTTCATTAACTACATATTCCCCGTTTTCTTTTTTTTTTTTTAGATCAATTTTGAACTAAGATAATTAAAAAAAAAATTGGATTTTTGTGCGATCTCGGCAACGCATCAAATGTATGGTCAAGGTCGTTTGCTCGGGGGATGGCCTTAAGGACAGGTAGTCCCTAATTTACATAACTTTGAATCAATAATAAACAAACAAATAATGACTTTTAGAAGCCAAAAAAAATACACATTGTTGTTTACTTAAGGCGAGCACTTACCTCAATTCCAAAACGATAACCTTGCGAACGCGAATGCCAAGCGTGTACGCATCGTAATAAGATTCATTTTAGCTTAGCATAAAATTGTAAGTTACGACGGGCGGATCTTCTCTATTTTATTTTTCGTGTTTTTTTTTTTTTTTAATATCTTTCGAAATAAATATTAAGAAAAAAGATTATTCGTTTCAGACCTTTTCAAAATAGATTCATTGACAATTTATTAAAATAAAATGTAAGTTATTCTTGTTAATACTTATATTTCGATGACAAAGAGTTTTGGCGGAGGTGAGTTTGTAAATTAATTACAGCGAAAGTATTATTTTTTATTAAAATGTTTTTGATTAAAACCCTTTTAAATATTGTGCTCTATATCTCATATTTTTTAACATTTCGTTATTATATTGGAACTAGGTAAATCGGGTATCAAGAAATAACAAAATGGGGTTTCAGCCCGCCTTAATGTACTTTGACAATTTGTGGTTCGAAATATAATATTGAAAACTTCACTCGATCAAAAATAACTCCGAAGAGGACGCTAAATTCGAATATTTTGTGATATTTTTCTTATTTTTCATGAAGCTTATGATAGTTTTAATTTCAAAAATCACATATACGAAAAGCTCATAACAAAGAAGAATAATTTGTGGTAACATTTTGCATTTTGGTCTTTATCTGAGTGAAAAGTATAATTTTCTCCTATTTCGCCCTATCAAGGACGCGGCGAGCGTCGTAACCGCCACTGTACAAGGCGCGCTGATATGAATGTTATTTTAATATCCTTTACGTCGATATTCGTACTGACAGACATCGATCTGCTAATTTCAGGGACTACCTGGCCCTAAGACTACAGTCTTACTGTGACGAAAGCTGATGATTCTTCAAACGGAAGCACTTGCCTGTATCGGTAGAGATCTGTATGACCTTCAAAATGTAAGAGAAGATCTTTTATACCATCACCTGCTGGGCTTAATTTGTTTTTATTCACCTTCATATTATTCATTATATTTATTCATCTGCTATACCCAGAGGCAAGCCAGTGAGAGTAGGAACGCAAATAAAACTCCAGCTGGCCTCTTAGAAGTTTTCTAAGCGTTTAGCTCTATTGACCCAAATAGCCAAGTCGACGTTCAAGTGGCTAGCACAATACCTCATTTAAATACTCATAGATGTAGGTAACTCTTATATGCACTTCCTATTTTCTGTGCCATAAATAGACCAAGTTAATATAATACGTGTGGCACTCGGGGACTGCCGCTGTAAAGCTATTGCGTAGCATTTTTCGTCAACTTATGCAATTATAATTCGCATACGTCTAATCGCACGCACACAAACACCGTTCCAAAGTCTGCCGAACTGAACCGAGTAACGACGTTAGACGATGCACGGCAACGCCGCACCGACCGGCAAAGGCGATAAAAGCTATGCAATGGCTTAATATTATACTTACAAAAGAAATTATTATTCATATTATGAACGCAAATAGCGAAAATGTCTGTAACCTGTGCTCTTAAACCGCAGAAACGATAAATACAAGAGACAAGTAACGATAGCCCAAACGATTTATACGCTGTCGGCGACCGGGCTATAGCAGATTTACAATGTAACCAAGTTAATTTTTTTAGAGCCTATACTCTCACACTAACTTTAAATTAGTCATGTATATTAAAAGTACTAGTTATATGTCGTCATACTTAGGGGCGATTTCACCAAAGAAATGGAACGCGTTCAGAACACCCTGAACCGGTTCTAAACGTATAAACGCGTTTATAACATCGAATTACATTTCACCAACATACTGAACGCGTTCACAGCAAATCCAAGTTTTATCTTCTGAACGCCCAAAGTCCGAAGGTTAACGTCATAAAACCCGTTCAAGCCCTGTCATGGCGGAACGAAAAACATAGACAAAAGAAATGTCAAGATGACAGTTTTAACACATGCGTTTTGTTAGTTTATGTATTCTTTCTTGCTATTTTGTAGTTAAATTAACGTGAAAAGGCTTTAAAATGATGAAAACATGTAAAATGCATGTGCAACATGTGACGTCACGTAAACTTAGATTTAATAATCGCGATCAAAAGGAGTTTGTGAAATCCATATGAAACAGAACGAGATTTATGTCACCGCGTGAACGCGTTCAATGAGTTATGAGAACTAAGTTTTATAAAACGAAGTTTTGAGTGTGCCTGGTGAAATCCCACCTTAATAATTAAAACTATTAGTTAGTAACCATAAAATAAACTATAATATTCACTATAAAGGATGATCACAATCCTTGACCCCTTAAAATTAAATCAGATAATGAAAGTTTACAATGATACCGGATGTAATAATGTGACAATAACCCGGGGCCGACATAAAATGGCCGGATAATATCCCAACAAAAAACATTTCCATGTAAAATTATGCCAAGACCACGTTACTGGGTAGCAAAAAGTTATCTCATGAAAGCCAAGTTTCTTACCCTTAACCCTTAAACACTACACAATCTATACATCCTACGTATAATGGACCTAAACCTCAGTCTACTTCGTTACATTAAAGAAATATAAGTATGTATATTCTGTAATCTGTTGCAAAACAGTTTTGTTATAACAGAACAAGTAATCCCGAAAATACTTTGTATGACTTTGGTAGTCTGTCCATGGGCGACGGTAGTTGCTTTCCATCTGGTGACCCGTTTGCTCGTTCGCCTCCTAATTTTATAAAAAACTAGCTGACCCGAGAAACGCTGTTTTGCCATATAAATTATTTCCAGTATCAATAAAAAAAGTAGATTAAAACATAATATTCTCAGGCCTAACGAATGTACAAGTACATATAAAATTTCATTAAAATCGGTTGAGCCGTTTTCATGGAGGGGTTCGCGCCCAAACACTGTGACACGAGAGTTTTATATATTAGAAGGTAACTGGTAAAGCATAGTAGAGCTCATGTTGTGACGTGGAGTTTTCGAGAAAATCATTCTAGCAGTACTGTCCCTAGGACATGTCTTGGCGGGGCGCACCCGTGCCCCCACTCCTCAGATAGGAAACCGTTTAATTACTAATGTACGAGGAAAATCTGTTTATTAAAATCGACTTTAATTAAGTGAAATGTCCCTTTCAACGTATATAAAACGAATAGGTACTTTATTTACTGACAAATAAGGTAGTAGGCAAAGAGGGTTTTTCAATTCGTGACATATGTCAGCTGTTTGACATCATAATTGACACGAAAGACTTTATGTGTACATAGCTCCGCCTGGTGGCAAGTGACAGAAAAGTGTCGAAATTTTTTTAATGTCAGTTTTTGAAAATATCACAATACTAGCGGAAAATGAAATATTCAAAACTTTAATTAAATCAGATAATTAAGCACTAGGATTTAAATATACGCCTATAAGTCAATAATAAAACTATACTACTATATAAAACAATGTACCAATAAAACTATCTCTGACCGAGTAGATTCCGAATAATTATAGACCCAGCCATCGTGAAGTTTGAGTAATTGCCTTGGTTTACCTGAAACAAAAATATTATACAATTATTAAAAATGTTTAAAAAAACCACGGTGCACTTCGTGACAGCAGAAGTAAAACCGGCCAAGTGCGAGTCGGACTCGCGCACCGAGGGTTCCGTACAAACCTGCAAGGTTTACAAAGTTTGATTTTGTTACAGCTTAAAGGTATTATAGACCTGAGTATTTGGTATGAATTTCAATTTAATACCTCTACGCGTTTATGAGGAAATGGGTAGTAAGTTTAAAATTATTAAAAAAAAATATATTATGTGATGTAACTAAAAATTTATGGTTTTCGTAATTTTTCCTTTATCTATGCTATAAGACGTTGCTTCGTACCAAATTTCAAGATTCTGAGTTCACGGGAAGCACCCTGTAGGTTTTGATTCCCTTGCAAGTGTCGAAAATTTGCGGCATAAACGGCTGTATCTTTTGATTGCGTTGGCTTAGAAGTTTGATTTTTTCACAGCTTCAAGGGACAGTAGACCTGAGTAATTGATATAAATTTCAGCTTCATACCTCCACGCGTTCCTGAGAAAAAGGGTCTTGACAGACGGACGGACGGACAGACGGACAACAAAGTGATCCTATAAGGGTTCCGTTTTTTCCTTTTGAGGTACGGAACCCTAAAAACGAAACAGCAAAAGCATGCATACATTTTCGTCTTCCTCCCCTTCGCCGTGCCGGAAATCTACTTTCCCTCCGACTTACAAATTTTGGATCAGGTGTCCTAACGCGCGTTTAACATTTTTTACCCATCCCAAAAATGTGAAAAATGCTGCTAGACGTCGCGTTTTCACTTAAAAAAACATTTTTTACAAATTACCGAATACCAATAGAAGAGCATAAAAGACAGGTCTACTGAAAGAGATTCCAATTGGAATATGTATTTCTAGTTTTAAGTCTTTCACTGTAAACAGTTTTGTGTACATATATTATTAAATAAATTATGAAAAATTCATTTAATCTGATATTGAAATAAGTATGAAATAAAAAAATAAAAACTGCGAAAACTTTTGATATTAATTACTATAAAATATGAACCCTTTCTATTAAATATACTCAATCCAATCTTGACATTGAATCTTTCATAAGTAAAAGATAAGCGCTGCTTTAGCGCTATTAGAGATCATTTGAGATGCTAATTCTTGTGAAAAACGTTTGAAGTTATAGCTAATAGCTGTTATCTAGATCAACTGCTTTACTTACATTGTATAAGAACTAACTATAAGCATTATCACAGGTTTTATGCTTCGCAAATCTTAATCAAAATATTTTTTTGTTTGTGCATCTTCGTATTTTTAAATAGCAATAATCTTTCTTAAGTCTCGAGTGAACGCAAGCCCTTACGAATCCAGGGTCATTTAATCCCTCGATCGTAGAAAAAACGAGATACAATAGATTTCTATTGTTATCGCGGCACCCGGGTTGGGGCTTGAAGCATTATTGCTTAACTTTAAGGAAGCATTTGACAGAAACGTATGGGGTTTCTGTCAAACTCGTCATTAAATAAAAAAAAACCGGCCAAGTGCGAGTTGGACTCGCCCATGAAGGGTTCCGCAGCAGCAATAAAGTTTATTTTTATGAAATTAAAAGGTTTTTATTTTATTTTTATATTTCAGTTGATTTAATGAAAGTTAAATTTAGTTTACCATTTATGACGTATAAAAAAAACTACTGGCTAGATTTCGTTCAAACCAATTTTCGTTGGTAGTTTTTATAGTAAAGTACATACTATATTTTTTTTAGACTTATCATGCCCCTACTTTAGAAGTTAGAGGGGGGGGGGCACACATTTTACCACTTTGGAAGAGTCTCTCTCGCAAACTATTCAGGGTAGAAAAAAATGATATTAGAAACCTCAATATGATTTTTGAAGACCTATCCATAAATACCCCACACGCATAGGTAAGACGATTTTTTTTTTTTATTTAAATATAAAAATATTAAAAAAAAAACTAGTTGCTAGATTTCGTTCAAACCAATTTTCGTTGGTAGTTTTTATAGTAGAGTACATCATATATTTTTTTTAGAAGTTAGAGGGGGGGGGGAACACACATTTTACCACTTTGAAAGAGTCTCTCTCGCAAACTATTCAGGTTAGAAAAACATGATATTAGAAAATTCAATATGATTTTTAAAGACCTATCCATAAATACCCTACACGCATAGGTTAGATGAAAAAAAAAATTTGTTGGTTTAAGGTTTACCATTTATGACGTATAAAAAAAAGTACTTGCTAGATCTCGTTCAAACCAATTTTCGTTGGTAGTTTTTTTAGTTAAGTACATCATATATATATATTTTTTTAGACTTATCATGCCCCTACTTTAGAAGTTAGAGGGGGGGGGGAAAGGGGTTGTATCAAAATCTTAATGCGGTTCACATACTACATCTACTTACCAAATTTCAATAGTATAGCTCTTATAGTTTCGGATAAAAGTGGCTGTGACATACGGACAGACGGACAGACAGACATGACGAATCTATAAGGGTTCCGTTTTTTGCCATTTGGCTACGGAACCCTAATAAGTAATCATTTATTCTCTCTAAATGCAGCCGTTAGACTCCCATATTTTTCCTGCACGACGGACACATCTTAACAGGCCACAAAGTTTAATGTAAGGTTAATATGAGCATTCTGAATCATCTGGCCCCAGACTAAGGAGTGAATCAGGGTTGACTCACGAGAAAGCTGCTAACTTGGCGCCGATCTCTCATAATATGTCAGGGGCCTGATTTTAGGATTTGTAGGCTGCCTTACGCGCGAGTGATACGGCCTGCGATCGTAAGGACATTCGAGTCTTGAGGATCAGGCACCGGCAGCCCCGATTCTTCTTTAAATCCTATAAAAAAAAATTCGTTTCTTATTCTATATAGTATAATCATTGACCATATTTTCATTTGTCTATGGTATAATCAACAACAACCCTCTTACTAATAAAAACTTCTTAAACATGCGTTCAACGTGTGAATAGTTAAACGGGAGTTTTTAAGGTACACACACATTACACAGAGTCTATACAGAGATATTAGTATGGAAATGACAGTATCGTTATACAGGCCTTATGTCAAATTCATAAAAAACGGACTGGGATTGAAAAGCGAACGAAGCTGCATTATTATAGGATAGGAAAATCGGGGCCGGATTCTCAAGTGTCGAATGTCGTACAATAATATTCAAAATAATAAGGCACATTCATATCATCATATTAGCTGTTACCTACTTTATAATATTATTATTATATTAGTTATAGTGATAGTTTAAGGAATATTATGCTATGAGCGCGTACCTGCCAAAAAAACACCTAATTATGTAAAACATGTAAAAAAAAACACCTAATTGTAGTTGCAAATAAACTTTATTATTATTATTAAAAAAAATAAAAAAATATATGAATTTTGACACTTTACATGTAGTTTTGTGCCTCTATAGGTACGCCGTTTGGACTGTAAGGTAATCGATCTTTTGTTGGTGAAAGGTATAAATTATTATTTTTTAACAAAAAATTGAACCCGACTTCCCAGGTAAAAACGATATTATTAATGTGATCTAAAAAGTATGAAATAATTCTTATTCTTCATTAGTGCCTTTTTCAAAATTCGACTAAACCTCAACTACTTCTGCATCCAATTTTAATTCTTTTGTCTTAATTTTTACTTTTGTCTTTTAATTCACCAAGTCATCAGTCATCATCAAGTCACCTTTTTTATGAACATGGTACCAAATTCGGATTAAACCCGATACCATAGCGAAAAAATCTTGAAGATCGGTCCACAAACGGCGAAATGATCGTTGAACATAGCTGTCAAAAAAAAAAATATAAACAAAAATATAAAAAAAATATAAAAAAAATATATACATATAACCTCCTCCTTTTTGGAAGTCGGTTAATAAATTGCAAAGTAAATATAGAACGATCAAATTATCGCCGACATGTTTTGTGTTGGAATCAATTTGTTGGGTGTCAATGTTTTATCGTATGAACATCCAATAAGGAAATTGAAAGGAAAAATGTGGTTATTGTCTTTCATACAGGCTTGTATAAAAATAAATTAAACCATCTTATTATTTTTAGACCTTGTTCAGAAAGCATTAAGTACACGTTATATTTCCTAGGCCCGAAACGATGAGATGATCCACACTGGGCCATAGTGTATGAAAATGCATAAGAAAGCCATAATAATATTGGCGTGGTAGAAGATCAATTGAGAAATTGTCTATACTCTATAGCAGTGTTTTTCAACCTTTGGGTGGCGAAGCTTCTTTAGGCGCTAGAGGTTGAGATAATTATTTTAGGAAAAAACAATAAGGAATAAAAATATTGATTTATTAAGAAGGAGGACTTTAGCAAAAGGATATATTATATTCATAAACATAGACCGGTACATACTCGATAAAATAAGAAAGCGAAAGGAAAAGTCGTGAAATATTTTTCCATGCCGTCGGGGGTCGCAGTATAAAAAAAGGTCGAGAAACACTGCCTTATAGCATGCGCAATCGACGTCAATTGTCATCGATCATCATTGGCCAATGTGGAGAGAACTAACATTTTTATCGCGAATGATGCCAAATCAAAAGAACTTATTACTCAGTAAAGCGTATCATTTAAATAAGAAGATTAAAATATCTTCTCTGATCGTCCCAATAAACTAAGTCAGATTATAATAAAAGTGCCTTTTCAATGATGTAAAATACTTAATCTTAATATGAGATCAACATTCAAACATATAAGCAACACCTGTGTTCTGTTCAAAGTTATTTTGTCTTTTGAACTGGTCCTTGCGTTTTTGGCATGAGGGTTATGTTAGAATTATATCGTTTATTGGAGAACAACATAATAATAAATGTTATGAATAATAGAATAAAAATCTAGATTGTGTTTTTAGTGTTAGAATTCAAAATAAAAGACGGTAGTGTATTCCATTAGGTTGAATTTTGGCGACAGTTGGCAAAAACAAAAGAGAGCTCCATTTATTATGCAGCACGACCTTCAGACGAAGTACTGAGTAAAGACGGGACATAAAAACCGCCGCACATAAGGGTGAAGCCAAACGAGCGTAATTTGTGAGTTGTGACTTGTGAGTCGCAGAATTTCTGCCGCGTAAATATCTTTTCATACAAATCATGACTCATAAAATTACGCTCGTGTGAATCAAACAGGACTTTTGTATGAAACTGAATGCAGCAGAATTCTGCCGAACCGAAATTCTGCGACTCACAACTCACAAATTACGCTCGTTTGGCTTCGCCCTAAAGGCGTTAGAAATTAGTTGAGAATACAATCCTATCAATCAATATGATCTCTCTCTATCAAATATACTAGCTAAAAGCTGAGCTTTGTGAGGGCTCGCGTCGTCACACCTTGACTGACCGATGATACATATAAATAAAAATTACTATGTTAAAGCACAAATCAATAGGCGTGATAGTTTTTTCGTAAAGTGTACCACAAAATGTACAGGTTGTGGGATATACTAGGGTTCGCTTCGCTCGCCCAGATTAAATAAAATAAATAAAACAAAATTCTTTATTTCAGAAAAACGTACAGAACTTCCAGCAAAAAAATTACAGTGTATTTTTTTTTTTTTGCTGTTTAATATTATGTAGAAAATCCCACTGCTGCCACCAATTAAACATACGGACACATTGTTTGTTTTTTTACTTAAGGTTACTTCATTTCTGTATAAAAATTATTATAGCCGGTTTACATTATTCCAACTCAATAATCTAATCCAGCGCTGGATTGGATTACTGGACTGGAATAATGTAAACCGGCCATTAGGGCCCAGACCCAATTTACGGGCCATTTTACGGGGAAGCCGGTCTCATTCGGTTTACCTGTCGCAGGCAAAGTACATTCCCGTATGTGAGGAAATGACAGTTCTCGTGTACTGCACACACTTTGGCACTACAAAGTAACTCCTGGCTACCGACCACAGATACCGAAACCAGTGTAGGAGCTAGAATATACAGAGTGTAACGCAACAAAGTGTTAGGAGTAATATAACACCTCAAAGGTTAATATCCCTTGTTTGTGATTCACACGATCGGAATGTCTGACTTCTGAGGTTGGAATGTCCTGGCCATAAGCCTCAACGTAAATCACAGTATAAATAACACGGTAGAGTAAGTCGTGTCCTTCAAATCAAGCTTGTAATGTGCATTTAAATAATGGATTTTCAACTTTGTTAGTCTCTCTAACACTCGAAAACTGCTGGGCCGATTTGGCTCATTTGAGTCTTGAAACGTTCGTGAAAGTCCAGGGCAGATTTGAGATTTATATTAGGAAGGAAGTGATACAAAGTTCTAGAGAATAGATGCAGTAGACAAAAAAAATTAAGGAACAGAATAAAAACCTTATTTATTTAAACTCGGCATAAATGATTTAACTTGAACCGAGTTCAAAAGTGACCAATCGACGAGTAAAAGTTTGAATGCGCCTAGATAAGTTCGCAGGATTTATTTTCCAAGTTAAATCAGCGATTTACAATAGAAAATGTTTCGGCTATTCCACATCGGAGCTTATAAAGACAAATTGCCCGTTTTATTTTCTAACACATTAAAACTTCGACCCCGTCTGAGGACGTTAGGGCTGCCAGAAAATAGATTTTTTTTAATACTCAGTCGCTGTGTGCTCATATCCTTTTTAGGTCTCTTTTGGTAACAAGGAGTTAAAATTATGTATGTTTATCTAGTTTTAGTCCATATACAAACATTCCTCTTCATGAGTAATTGACATTTAGTGTTTAGTTATGATAACAATACCTATTTTACCCGCATAAACAGTTCTTTAGTAAAATAACTTTAGGGTCTTTATCGCCAAACTCTTGTCTCTTTTGCTCCACATAGGAGAAACTTTCGAATAAGCTATCCAACGCCTAGTATATTGTGTAACAGGTCCTAAAACACTGTAACTAAATTATTGTCAAGTGTGTCCTAATCTTATCTCACTACACAAGTATATTTCCTAACGTGACAGCCCTACCATGTACAGGGTGTCGCTTTACAAGATGTTTATCTCGATGCTCGCTCGTTTTAAACCTTATTGGCTGGTAATAAGAGCGAGGGTGTTCGTGTTAGTCTGCCGTAAATGTGAGAAATTGCGGCGAGAATTATCATAACAATAACAGGAATTGTTAGGTGGACTTAGTTTGCCTAGTTTTTGTTTGAACGCAGTAGGCTATGGTCAGTGTTATATTGCTTAGGTAAATAATTATAGGGAGACCTAGCTTTTGACACCGGGTTTGTCTGGATGGAGAATGAAAATTTTATGGGTCCAGAAAGAGGATACAAGATAGTTTTTATCGTGACAAAATGCAAGCTTCCAGCGTGATAAACATCAACATAAACGCGAGGTTTCTGAGTTGTCGTGACAGGATTTTGTCTATTAAACAGTGTTGTTAATTGGTTAATGATTTGCCGCTAGGCTCCTTAGAAAAACTCAGAAACCGGGCACTAGTAACTACTAACTAAAACAAAGTATCTTTAACTCCG
Source organism: Cyaniris semiargus (assembly GCA_905187585.1). Lineage (NCBI taxonomy): Eukaryota > Metazoa > Arthropoda > Insecta > Lepidoptera > Lycaenidae > Cyaniris > Cyaniris semiargus. The sequence continues at coordinate 5,816,726 of LR994566.1, read as the reverse complement.
CCACCGTTGGTCCCTCATTCCTATGTAACATTTAATAATATGCTTAGATCATTAAAACTACCAAACGGATTATAACGCGGTTTAAAAAAAAAAGAGTGCTTTACATGTGCCATCGAGAAAATTGATTCCTAGGCAGTTGACAGACCAACGTCATTTGGTCGGATCATGTCAATTTAATTGTGATCTGTCGGCTGGGTTTGACGTAACGCGACCAAACTACGTAGGCCCCCCATCTGCCTAGGAATCAACTTCTCTGATAGCACAATACAGGCGGCGCGCCGGCCAACTAGTAATAATTCACAATGATGGTTTTTTTTTCCATCTTAAGTAATAAGAGAAATCATTGGAAAAGTTTTAACGATCTTATCATTTATGCAGATTGAGATAATGAACTTTTAAAATTACTTGGCTGTAAGTTTAATAAGGTGTCCAATGATAGATATCTAAGAGATTTTTTAAGATTTTTCTCAATGATACCGCACGGAGGGAAAGAGAGTATTGATAAGGGGGGCGCCTACGTAATTCGGTCGGGTTATGTCAAGTCAATAATAGCTGTTATTCATTGGCTTAGCTTGATAACCCGACTAAATTACTCCACCCATGAATCAATTTTTTACGTACAATTTGAAGAACTAGAAATAAAATTCCAAACCAAATTCACAAAATAGGTCTTTACAAAGCCAAGAAGTTCAAGTATGATCCATTCAAGCCAAAAACATCAAGTTAAGTCGAAATTAAGGTCCCCCAAATAGGACAGCAAAACCAGGACCAAAAAGCGAAATTAGAACAACCGTCATTTCCAAGGTCCCCAGATAGGACATCAAAACCAGGACCAAAAAGCCAAAACAAAGCCTCGGGGAAGGGATAATTTAATACAGTTTATTCGTGTGATGTAACAGGAAATTATCAGGGGTTGTTAGCGAGGGTCCTAATTCTCGGCGCCCGAGGCGTGAACTTATCAGGCATGCGTGAGCCTCAGAGGACCAATTAGGTGACGGGTTACGGAATTAAATGTTAACTTTTTGTTGGAGATTTAGATGAAACTATGACAAGGTCGCCTTAAATTTGGGACGTCATTATTACTAAGATGTGATGTTTGTCCGTCTGTCTAAAAACAACATTTATTTGCCAATTTTAGCCTTCCATGCGAATATTATAAAAGCGAAAGTGTGTCTGTCTGTTTGTCTCTTACCTATTCATGCCTAAACCGCTAAACCGATTTAGCTGTGGTATGGAGATAGTTTAAGTCCATGGAAAGGACATTCAGAATACTTTTTAACCCGGAAAAATGTACGGTTCTTGCGCGAAATGTACGGTTCTTGCTGCGCGCGAACTTTTAGTTGACCATGATGGTACGAAACCTTTCTCGCACTTGGCCGGTTTTTTATATTCCTATCATGTGGTTAATTTACAACTACGCAAAGTTATCTTTAATTAAGCGGCTTTTTCAGTAGATTTCTAATCTTTCTGTTGGAGGTACCAAAACCACTCATCATTTTTTGACAAGCCGTTGACAGCAGACTGGTCTGACCACTAGCGGAATCGGACATTCATAGTCATTTTACCTGTGTCATAGCCTGTATGCCGTCGACATAAGGACCAGTATTAAACTCCGTGCCTATAACAGCCCTGTCATAATCCATTGTAAGTACCTAGATCTAATCTCTCGCTTGCACAAAGTCAGTCACGGCCAGCACTGGAGCGGTTTCCATACGATGTATATCTTATTATAAAAGTGCTTGCAGAAGTTAATAGGAAACAGCAGTAGGCATACATTTTAAACAAGCTGTGTAAATAAAGGGGGATGTTACTCTCCTTTTTAGAGATATAGCGAGGCCGATGGTCTACTATGCCTTCATCTTACGAATTTCCGATCATGTCACGTGACATTTCTAGACGCGAATTTAACATTTTTCACTCACCTAAAACTGAAAACTTCCTTTGACGTAGGTATATGGCAAATCCCCATGTTATTTTGTAGTTAGAAAACGAACTAGATCAAAGCTACATTATTGTCGCATTAAAATAGTACAATCTGGTTAGCACAAAATAATGCATGTATTATTACGAACGATTGCCATAATTTTTATGCTTTCAATAAAAGTTTGCGGCGTATGTGGAAACAATACTCATAATACCTCAGGAATTGTATGTTTATTTTATTAGTGCAGTTTCAATTATTTTATGAACTGATTTATTTTGTTTACGAGCTAAGCCGATAAGTGAAATTGCCGTACACGACACAATAAACAATTTCGACTCGTTTCCTGTTATAATAGTTTCAAAACTGCCTTTGCCCGCCTTAAACTCAAGTGATATAAAGCGAACTACTATGGTCACCTGTTAGCACCCGACGAAAAAGAGAGGTTTTATAAGTTTGACGTGTCTGTCTGTCTGTGTGTGTGTTTGTCCGTGGCGTCTTAGCATCCAATCGGTTGGAAAAGAATGGTTGGAAGGAAAAGAATGAATCAAAAGATCTAGTTGAAAAAACCAGAACAAAAGATCTTGTTTTTTTTCTGGAAGAAAGCTGACACAATCGGTAGAAAAAGTTCATCGTCATCAGCCCGCTCAGTGCTAAAAAATTTGGGTTTATCGATTTTCTGAAAGTTTGTTTACAACTTCCAGTGATTTAATTGGTTCAATATTTTGAAATCTAAATCCTGACACTCGTTATAAGTAGTTTAGTTATTCGGAGGTTCTTTTAAGTTTCTTAATTGTATATTATGCATGAAAATATCATCTAATCCTTGTAGATCTGTGTGATCAAAATTAATTGAAACATAGTAAGCATAGTGATATTATAAATGCGAAAGTGTGTCTGTCTGTCTGTTACCTCTTCACGGCCACACCGCTGAACCGATTTTGCTGAAATTTGAGTCCCGAGAAAGGACATAGGATGCTTTGTATCTCAAAAAATTTACGGTTCCTGCGCGATAAACGATTTTTGGCGCAACGGAGTTGCGGGCGTCATCTAGTAAATTAACTTCTTGGAGCTCCAGGGTGGGACCCATTGATCAAGTATCGATTTTTACTCGCGTGCAGAGCACCCATTATTCACCGTGTTGCGATATTTCTGCAATAATTACGCAAACCACTGAACATGGTAATGGTTATTAACGCCAACAAACATCGTATGTGTAATATTACGTAGAGTTGGGAACAGCTATAGGGCCGAAACACATAACCGCGTTGCAGCGCCGCGCCGCTGAAATAAGCAGTTTGCGTTGCGGCGTCGCGGTGGCGCGGCGTCGCGAAAAACAGCGTTTTGGCAGGGTAACCAGTTTCTCGTGATTTTTATTGTGAATGGACGTGTCTCTGGCATGGATCGTCGAAAAAAACTTATTGCTTTTTTGTTATTAAGAAGACATTACTCGGTTTTAAATATACGACACAGAAGATACTGGATACATCCATTTAATAAGGCTATGAATCCCGATGGCGAGTACTTTTCTCGAAAATACAAAGCATTAAAGATAGACGAAAAAATTTTTTTCGCCTACTTTAGAATGAGTATATTATCATCACTTAAAGAGCTATTAAGCGGGTTATCAAAATACACACAGGAATATAATGTTAAAGGAAGGAAACTCGTTACTGCTTTGGAAATGCTGGGCTTGACTAATAAGGTGAAGTAAAACAAATACTTTTTATTGATATTTATTTTATTACACTAGGAATCCCAGAAACAAACTGAATCATTGTCAACAAGTGTGACGTCATAAAATGAAATCCAGCGTGATTTCATCCATAACGGCGCGATGTCGCAACGCGGTTATGTGTTTCGGCCCTTATATAGCCTGATCACCAAACACTTCAAATTGATCTATCTTATACTTGCCACTATCATTCAGATTTCACGCACGAGAAAATTCTGATATCTATTTCGTCGTTATTCCTAGATCCAGCCTAGTTATAACCTTCCGCTGCCAAATTCTAAGGGCCCTGCAATTATTCCTCATGATCCAGCTAAGTTTTAAACCTACGAGTCAGGTCCCGAGTGCCCAGGCGTTAGTCCTACAGCTAACTACTACTACTAGCTTAGTTTAAGCCCTCTGCTGGAAGTCCCTTAGCCCTGCAATTATTCCTACAGATCCAGCCTAGTTTTAACACTCCTCTGGCAGGCTTCATAGGTCCCTGAGGTTTTATGGCAATTTCTCGTAATCCCCGTAATGTTAGAACATTATTGGCAGGTAATAATTTTGATTGCGTGCCACCGCACCGATTTGTTTTGATTAACTATGGAAAACCGGCGGTAAATTAGAGGCAACGACTTAATTATGGGCGGCCATTAGCGCGATGACAGACGGATGGATGGTACACTTCCTGAGGCGTTCCCAGAGTATTTGATTAGAGGTAGTTTACATAAAAGCTGGAGGTGCCGGAGTTCAGTCGCAGAACACAAAAAAAAATCCACCGCCGAATGTAGAAAGAACCTCCTCTTGTTTGAGCTCAAGCGCTGTCTTTACGTGAACTATATCGCCAGCTGTTCATGCAACTACAATTCACTACATTCACATATTTATCTCAATAGTACACGCACGCACATTGTGAGGCTTTGATTGGTTAAAAACTTTGCCGTGTAGTCATTTTATATGCGACTGACACTTTCAAACACGATTGCGCAGGATTTGGCGACGCGTGTCACACCCCAATAAGAATTATGAATTTACTTTACAAAATCAATCAAAATCAAAAAAATAAAATATTCAGAGTAAATTTTTTACAACATATTTTTTTCTGAACGTCGGGTCTAAGGTGCCTACCACCGGTTTGGGAAGTAACCCGGCGAGAAGAACCGGCGTAAGAAACTCGTACAATCCATACTACTTAAGTAGTACTTACTGTATGTCTGTTGCCACTCACGCCTAAACCGGCTGTCCGGTACAGCCGGTTTTGCTGAAAGATATGGAGACACTTTGAGTCCCGGGAAAGGAGGATACTTTTTATATCGGGAAAATGTACGGTTCCCGCGCGATGAACTAATTTTGGCGCAACGGAGCTGCGCGCTTCTAGTCGTGATTTCTTTTTTCCAAATGATCGCTTCGATCAATCTATCACCATATAATTCCTACCTGTTTCCAGTATTCAAAATCTCTTTGCCTACTGCGAAGGCCTTGATTATTACTAAATACTCTAACGAGTAGAGTGGCGAGTCAGTGACGAGACAGTGCAAACAGACAATTTGATTGACCGAGAGCACTCGCCACGCACTCGGTAGGTGTAAAGCTCAAAAGGGTTAAAAATACTCATCCAGCCTCAGGGGAGGTTCCCAAAAATTAAATTACTCTTATTTACTTAATGAAATAGCAGCCATTTCGGATATATTTGTGTTCAAAGTCAAATAACTCGCAAAAAGGAATCACGAACGTTTGAGAAATTCAAGTAGCAATTTATATCGCGAATACAGAATTAAATATTTGTACGTCGAAATTATGTGACAGATATCTGAGAATTGAAAATTAGAAATATTTTGTTTAATCTCCAGGTTTGTAACAAAACAAAGTTATAATTCTTTAGGTTGTGTTCCTTGCGCTGAAAAATTACTTTTTTTTAACTTTTGTACGGGCAACCGGCGCGCTGGGGCTCTTGCCCATACAAATCACAAAAATTGCTCTTTCAGCGTTGCTAGTTTCACAGTGAACTATACAAATTACAAGGGACACGTTCACAACCTGAAGTATTATCACTTTGACAATAATTGTGACACCTAATTTACACTTATGTTATAAGCTGAAGAGTTTGTTTGTTTGGAAGTGCTAAATGCATATGTTACGCTCAAAGACCAAAAACTCTCAGTGAGCGTAAAAAAAAAGCTCACAACTCGTCGCTTGGTAACAATACCAACGTAAGTCAAATTAGAAAAGTTTTCAAGACAGACAAAAAACTTCGTAGTTCGTATTCTATAAGAAATAATTTCAAATTAAATATTTTAATAATCGTTTTAAGTGATTTTCAAATCATTAATAATATTATTTTGTGTTCAGTAATTTGTTACTTCATATTATGTTGTTTTTTTTTAAATATAAAGTAATCTGATCTCAATAAATAATAAAAATATAGTTTTATTTTAATTTATATAATACAAATATAATACTACTAATTGATGCCGGCAACTACGTTGCGCCAGACAGACAGACAGACAGTAATAATATTAGTACGGATAGTATGGAACTATGGATATTTTATAAATAATAATGATAAACACGTTATGCAGTGATTTAGTAAAAGAAAAAATATTTTGTAGTACGTGTGTGTAATTCAATTTTAATTAATGATGAATGAATGATCAATGAGGTACCTAATTCAAATTTTATGAAATTCAATCGTCCATACTTATGGACGATTAATCAATCAAGAAAAACGAATAGCATATCAGCCACGACACGAATTTCGCTTTGTGGGTTCTGTAGCCAAATGGCAAAAACGGAACCCTTATAGATTCGTCATGTCTGTCTGTCCATCCGTATGTCACAGCAACTTTTCTCCGAAACTATAAGTGCTATACTATTGAAACTTGGTAAGTAGATGTAGTCTTTAAAACGCATTAAGATTTTGATACAAAAATGGAAAATTTATTAAAAATTTTAGGTGTCCCCATAGGTACAACTGAAACAAAAAAAAATTCATCTAACCTATGCGTGTGGGGTATCTATGGATAGGTCTTCAATTTTTTCTAACCTGAATAGTTTGCGAGAGAGACTCTACCAAAGTGGTAAAATGTGTGTTCCCCCCCCCCCCCCTCTAACTTCTAAAGTACGGGCATGATAAGTCTAAAAAAATATATGATGTACATTACTATAAAAACTACCAACGAAAATTGGTTTTAACGAGATCTAGCAAGTAGTTTTTTTTTATACGTCATAAATGGTAAACCTTAATTTAACTTTCATTAATATAAAAATAAATCAAAAACCTTCTAATTTCATAAAAATAAACCTTATTGCTTCTGCGGAACCCTTCATGGGCGAGTCCAACTCACACTTGGCCGATTTTTTGGTCTTTTTGACGATTGCCAGAACGCGTCGTGGCTGTTTTCATTAGAGCCACAACGCGAATTTCGCGTCGTGAGCTATTTTTCTACTCATTGAGCGTTTTCGGTCTTTGAGCGTAACACTATAATATGTGTTAATAATTAATTTATCACAGATAAAGACACAGTCTTTATCTGTGATAAATTAGATAAATTAGGACATAGGATACTTTTTTTGTAAGTTTAAATGTAACTTTACTAAATAGATATTTTGGTTTCCAAGAGCTTTTCAAAGTGATGTCCAATTTTCTTTTCAATATTATGTAAAACTAGATGTTGTGTCAATAAATTATTATAAAAAAACAATTTAAGTAAATTTTACAACATCCTTTTGAAATTTGTAGGCTATTACTTCAAGGAATCAATTTTATTTCGTAAGCTTTTTAATATTCTATGGCCATTTTCTTAAGTCTATATGCTAACTCGAAGGCAAGGAAAAGTAAACGGGCTATGAAAAGAAATTCCCCGGTATAAACAGAATTCTTAGGAGACCCAGACAAAGGCCTACCTAGCCTACCTAAGTAATCTATTAGCCGTTGTAAAATAGGTTATCTTGAGTCTACAAACTTTTAATAGGAATAGAATTACTTTAAAACTTAGAAAGGCCTAGGTTCCGCTAAATCTAACTAGGCCTTTGCATCCGTTGTGGTTGATTAAAGCTTTGAACAAACCTACGCGTCAGTGACGCGGGACGCGGGACGCGATACGGGAGCGTCTGCAACGCGAAACTGGGCGTGCACACCTGCGCGACTACGGTGCGAACCGTCAAACTTCATTTGTCAATGAACAGTCACTGAAGACGCGCGACTTTATCTGGTGCAAATTATGCTAAATTGTTGTGGTAATATCATCCTTATACTTAACATCAGAGTCGGTTGGGAGGTACGAAGCTTGCTTTTGATTTGGAAGGTGCAGAGGAATAAAACACGTCCACAATGGCCAAGACTCAAGTCGAATTAATTTAATATCATGACACAATCTATCAAAACGTAAACAAATCAAAAAATCATAAACTAAAAAGTTGTACAAAATAATATAAAAAAGGTTTTAAAAAGAAGTCTAGTTATGTACACTTCAAAACACACGTCTGACAACTTGACGCGCACGTCCCGCTTTGCCGACGCGAACATCCCGCGTTGCGGTCGCGCAGGTGTGCACAGCGCGCAGCGCCATAAGATTACATGGGCAGCGTCCGCCGCGCGGTAGACGCTCCCGCTTCGCAGTCGCTTTGGTCGCGTAGGTTTGGCCTAAGCATTATACAGCATCTTCTGAGGGAAGTAACCACTCATCATGTACTGTATGTAATGCCTGGAATATGAATTTAAATGTCCGTATGGTTGCTCAAGCACATACCGCATACGTCATTCTCGCAACAAAGTCGGGCCTGGTCCAGAGGAATGAACAGGTTAATACTTCTGGGACTAACCACGTGCTGGTTTGCTCACGATGTTTTCCTTCACCGTACGAGCGTCCGTATTATGTACTTGACATCTAAAAAAATGTCTCACTGGAGCACGCTCTACGCGGGATTGAACCTGCACCTTCTGGAGTGCTAACCAGAGGTTTACCCATTAGGCCACGGATGCATAATACAGGTGGCATTGTAATTTTGTATATACATAGAGAATTCCAATATTTTCCCATATAACCTGTCATTAATAGCTTCGGCAGTTCATTGGTGACAAGCCCGTGCGTTTTGAGGTCGTCGCTGAGTGCTGTAGGGTTTCCTATCGAATTACCGGTTACATTATGGCATAGATGTGCCCTTAATGGCACATCTATGCCTTAATGGGGTCAAGTTTACAGGGTTCGATATTATAGGGTTCTGTTGTTCGACAAACTTTTTATAAATCTCTTTACCACAAACTATTTATCGCTCTTAAGGGCCTCCCCCTACGGAGATTCCGTAATTACAAGAAAATGTATGTAAATGACAACGTGACCGCACCGCTATTTTAACATATATCGTAAACATACAATTTGTTTGTGACATCGCGGTGTAGCAGCCAAACCGCGCGTTTACACCGCTGCATATAAATCCAGCCTAACGTATAAGGGTTGATTCAGACCGCAACGCGACGCGTAGATGCATTTCTAAATATATATATGGATTTGACAGATTTGCGAGATGTCTCATGCAATTGAAATCTGTCAAATCCATACAAATTTATGCCGCGCCTCGCCTCGCCTCGCCAAACGAGCGTAATTTTGTGAGTCGTGAGTCACAGAATTTCGGTCGCGTAAATATTTTTTCATAAAAATAATGACTCACAAAATTACGCTCGTGTTAATCAAAGAGTACTTTTGTATGAAACTGAATGCAGCAGAATTTCTGCCAGCAGAAATTCTGCGACTCACAACTCACAAATTACGCTCGTTTGGCTTCACCCGAGAACAAAATATTGTATAACCGATAAAATATTGTATTGTATAATATCTGTCATAAAAAGTTGAAGATGTTTTTAATCTATAACAAGTCTTTCAAGTGAAAAACTAATTCATAATAGATATCGGATTAAAATATAATGCACTTGTAAGTAGTAATCAAAATAAATTAAACAAGCCTAAGGGTGAGTTGCACCAGAGGCGTGGTTAAAGTTAAAGTTATGGTTATAGTTAAAATAAATTTAACTTTAACTTTAACCTTAACTTTGACCGGAGAAATTGACAGATGACAGCTGGTCCAACAAGGTTATAAATGAACGTGGGCGGGGGCGCTGCTGGTAAAGGAGAACTGTCAAAAATGGCGTTTTTGTATGATGACAGCGTTAGTTCCTTTTTTCGCCACATGCATTTAAAACCTTGTCGAGCTCTATGGTTATGGTTAAATATGGCGTCTTGATGGCGTCCATTTTTAACTTTAACCAAATATTTGACATTTGGCATTGTAGTTAAAGTTAAAGTTAAAGTTACAGTTAAAGTTAAAGTAAGCTGGTGCAACCCACCCTAAAAATAACCCTTTGATGCGAGTGCCAAAAAGCGGGGCACTGTAGCAGCGCGCAGAAATAATTCAATAATAAACATACATTATTCATTTCAACACAAAAGGGTAATTTTTGATATACCTAATGAACATACACCTCTTTCAATTACACAATTTTTATTGTTAACTTTTTTATATCCATTGGTCGCTTTATTAGGGTTCCGTGAAATATGCACTTAACCCATCAATCCCCAAGCGGCAGCCGGCTGCCGCATAACAATTGAAAATATATTGTCTGCGATACCCACGATGGAGGTGCTACAATATTGTAGTAAGCGACTAGCAATACACCATTATTGACAGTAAAAAACATAGAAGAAAAAAGAAATGATTGTATAAAGGTGTTTACGCTAAATTTACAAGCAGTGATTAGGAATCCGAGTTGAGACTATTGGTAGCATTTGGCTATTAGTTTTGTTATCATAAGATCATAATATTATTAAGATTAGGGGGAACTGATACAATCGCTTAAGCATTTTAGTTTTGGAGAGAGGGAGAAAATATGCCAATGTTAGATTTTAAAACCAAACAATGTTTAAAAAAATTTATACTGTTTTACCTTCAAGAAGAGAGTGTATTCCCTCTTTGTGCCGGCAAAGCACTTGTCTCTTCTAACATTTCGAGTATATGGGCGACGGTAGTTGCTTTCCATCAGGTGACCCGTATGCTCGTTTGCCCCCTTATTTTATATAAAAAACATTGGTTTTCTAGAGATAGAGAGAAAAAGTATGCCATTGTTACATTTTAAAACCAAACAATGTTTGACATACGACGTCGCAAATTAGCTAAATCACATATTTCATGATATTAGCCAATTATGCAGAACCTGACTCACATTTTCCAGTAACGAAATATTCGTCGAAACCAAGCCTTTTGAGTGATATTAATGCACTCCACTTGGTTTATTTAATTTGGCTAATTGACAGGAATCAGGTGGGCGGGAAGCGCGTGTCGGGCTTTTTGTACCCCTGCTGTGATTTACGGGTTAACGACGGATTCTTGTATGTCATTTGCGAGAAAATTAGCGAATTTTACAGACTACAAGATGACGCCCGCAACTCCGTTGCGCCATTCGTTTATCGCGCGGGAATCGTACATTTTTCCGGGATAAAAATATCCTATGTCCTTTCCTCAGGAGTCAGGACTCAAAGTATCTTCATACTAAATTTCAGCAAAATCAGTTCAGCGGTTTGGGCGTGAAGAGGTAACAGACAGACAGACACACTTTCGCATTTATAATATTAGTATGGATTAAGTATGGATGTTGAATCGTAATTTCTATCATTTATGAAGAGTAAAAAGCAGAGACTAAGAGAAAGGTTGAAATTGCTCACGATCGACTCTTAAACAACTTCTCTTAACTTTAGGTTGGCCCATGATTGCGAAGTTGTTTACTGTACATAATATACAAAATCAATGTCACGAGTAATTAAATAAGAATAACATTATAATATCACTCTGATCACCATGAACCGTCGTGTTTGTGGGCCAACGTGAAAGCAACATAACATAATTTACTTCAGTAGCACTGATTCAGTAGTAGTATTTTTAGACACAGGTTTGACAATTATTCCGCTTCGCAAATTCTAATCCTATAAAAATAAAACAAAATCCGCTAACAACAGGAAAACATAAAACACCGATAGTATCAAGCTATTTCAGATAAGTTTTATTTGTACTTCTGTTTACGTGAACCTAGTACTTAAATATACCTACAAAAAAACATTTAATGTCATCATTATTATTATTTTTACCTCACACACCCGTTTCGGTGACAGTGACCGGTTTCATTGTAAAACGCAGGAGTGATTTGATTGCCCAAGTGTGCGCGCAAGTGTTTACTCTCATAAACCAGTGAGACGAATAACGGACACGAGTGGTAGGAGATCAAGCGCAGGACCGACTTTTTACATGTCCATCCGCAAGGATCATCTTGTCAGACAATTATTATCAGCCTAAATTGTCCTCACCAAATTTGCAAACATTTTCCAACACGAGAATCGAACCCACGACCTCCACGTTTTAAACCACTAGACCACAGAGTACTATTTATGCGATCCTAGTAAATACAAACAAAAATACCACACATAATAACGTCATTAAAATTGTATTGATTAACCATCGTTCACAATACTCAATGGGATGACGAACTTTTATACTTATTGCAGTGAATGTGAATACTAATAGGCTATTATTATCCCAGGATTGTCACTTTTTATATCGTTAATAGAAACTAAAATAACATTTACTATACTGCCCTGATACCAGAAAAGACCGCTACGTGCAAAACGCAACTTTTGGTAATTGACAAAAATAGCGGGAAAAGAGATTTCTTGAAACGTATTATGATTAGTTAAGATTTAATTATTGATTAAAATAAGTGACCTTACGTAGAATATTTTCATGTTCTTCTTTTCTATATAATATGTTTGTAAGGTAATTTAAAATACAAATTTCTGGTTTAGCTTAGCACATAAATAACTCTTTCATTCACGCTGCTAGGGTAAAACGCAGTTACCTCGACGGTAGCCGCCATTTAGCGTATGATTTCTGTCTTAAAATTTTGATATACCTATTTTTTACATGAATCATACGAAAAATTGCCGCTATGTCGCCTTACTGCTTTATAGATTATTACGTAACTGAGAAGAAACAGATTCATAAATCAAAAAACGCCATTATATGACGTCAACGGCATTTTTGATTAGTTTAATCAAAATTGGTTTAAAAGGTATCAGTATAATACTAAAATAGAAAACAGTTAAATGCACTGCCCACTTAGTAACTGTATTTTAACTAAGTATTCCACTTCAAATGATTCTAGTAATTAGGTGAAAAGACCGTTAGATCAAAAATGCAACAGCAAAAAAATATTAAATTTGATCAGAAATAAAACTGTAATATCAAAACAAAATGTTTATTTGTGAAAGAAACTTAAATGCTTAATTTATTATTTGGTAATAAATTGTAAACATCTTAACAATCAATAGAATTCTTACTGACTTCAGTTCTAATAATTTCTGGTACAGTGCCGTAACTAAACATATGAAAATTATAAAAAAAGTAACTTAAAATTACACATTCAAAATAAAATATAATTATCAAATATTTATCAAAAACTTAATTGGTCGCTGTTAAGCATTAGTGTCCTAACCCACAATTTTTTTTGTTGTTAAATTTTGAATGCAGTCTTGTTCTAAATCATCTAAAGAACATAACTGCATTCATAACTCAATACGTATTTTTTTTGTGGGTTAGTACACGAATGCTTAACAGCGTCCAATTGTAATGAGATCAAAAACATTACTTCTATGAGAGATCAAAAAGTAGATATATATTAAAAACTAAGTAATCATTAATCAGTCTCTTCGTTATCTGGGGACACGGTAGTATCCAAGACGCCGAGACGAGCCAAGCGAAGCGCAAGGGCACTACCTACCTTTTCTCGAAGTGTTTCGCTGTTTTTTTGAACCTTCATAGAATTGGTTTCCGTTGTAGCAGATAGTTCATATTTTCAGGATATGATGTCATCAATAGACTTATTAAGCATACAAAGTGTCAGTTGAACAACTCTAATACTTTAGATTTTATAGATATCTAAAATACGCCGATTTCGTCACTGACACACTGATGATCATCAAAATGTTTGGATACTTTCTGAAGTGCTAGAAAGCCGAAATTTGGTATGTAATCTAAGTTTAGTATACAAACAACAAAAAAATTCATAAACTTGTAATTTTCGCCCCCCATCCCCTAAAATGGGGGGTGGAAGTTGACCCTCATAGAGTTGGTTTCCAATATAGCAGATAGTTCATATTCTTAGGATACGATGTCAATAATAGACTTATTAAACATACAAAGTCTCAATTGAATAGGTCTAATACTATAGATTTTAGTGATATCTAAAATACGCCGAAATTTGGTTACGCCGTAAAATAAGTTTAGTTGGGGTAATGGAAGTTTAAATATGAGACTTTCACCAATCTTATGAATTAGGACATGAAAATTTACACGGGATAGACATTAACTAAAAACCTTTTAATTAAAAATATAACAAAAAAAAAAAAACTAAAAGACTGCCTAGCAAGTAGCAACTTACAAAAAGGACTGAAATCCCACCAAAAACATTTCATGTAAAATGTTACCTCGACGACCACAAAAGGTTTGCCCTGTGAAAAAGACATCAGATCTAATGTGGAGCCAAGCTTCTGAATATACACGGCCTAACTCTATCGACCCTAACTCCAACAAATTCTACATATCAGTAAGTATGTATGGCTTGGCTGTTTCGTTACTTACTACGACGACGGTAGCGAAACAGCGGAGCCATACATACTTTCTGTTTCTGTTCAAAACTAACTTGAACGATATTTTTCATGTACACTCTTAGTGTTGAAGTTTGAATTCTTCGATTAGAAGTATAGTCAGATATATCGATGAAATCTGCTAATTGCATCTCTTTCACAGCTACCTTTCCAGAATTTGCTTTTGCGACACAATCGACAAAATCTTGAAAGTCATAGAGCTCGCCTGACTTTTTCATTGAGAGTTCTACTTGGTGATGAAAATGATCACAGCTCATATATGTATGCCCTTTTTCGAAATAATTCAATGTTATTTTGTTAGCGCTTATGTCATCCGAGTTAATGAGATGAACCAAAAAGAAATAGAGGAGCCAATTTTTATTTTGTGCCGAACAATTGTCAAGCCACAAATCAAAGTATTTCATATCACGATATTTATTGAAAAAAGCTTTAAACGCGGCACATATGTTAAATTAATTGTTCTGTGTTCTTATTCTTTCGTCCTTTGTAAATATTGTGTTGTGTGATGTGCAAAATAAACTTTTCTTATTCTTATTCTATTACATTTGCTTCGCATTCGTCTTGAATAACTATCACAGTTATAACTTCACCTGATGGTGAAGTTATAACTGTGATAGTTATATACTCTGGCGCGTCGGGCGCGTTCGTATTCCCCCCTTTACTCCTCTCGATCAACATAAATAGCGGTCTTCTTGTTTAGTATTTTAATTAAACCGCGTTTATAAAATGCTATCATGCAAATATTTCAATAATATCTTAAGTTAAATGACGGTCATAGTTTTGTTGTGTAGTTTTTTAGTTTGATTTATTAATATTATACTACGCTAAAAGACAGTTTACATACCATAACGTGGTTCTAGTGTATGACGATAATTTAGCCGTTTTATTGCTTATAATGGAAATGGTTCTGGGCAAAAATTTGCTACGTATTAAATTCGTTATAGTTAAATAACAGTTTTTATACTTATCATAACCATTTCACGGCATTCTTGTGTAGTAGTTCGCCAACCATGTTTTCAATCTGTACTAACATAAACATCAGTTAAGATATTATAACATGTTTATAGCTTAGCAATTTAGTTTAGCGGCTTTTTATCTTATGTCCATCTCTAAAAAATTGAAAATAGGGGTCTCATAGCGGCAACTTATCTCAGAAACTAATAAACTTAAAAATATAAGACAAATAGAACCAGAAAGCTGACAATCTGCTTAGTTTACACATAAAAAAATTTAAAAAACGTATTTTTCACGTAGCGGTCTTTTCTGGTATCAGGGCAGTATAGTCAAAATACTTTAAGATGGCAACAGCGGTCATTCACCTTTATGGTCTAGGAGCTACGTGAAAAATGCTTGCACTGTATTCTGTTAACTTAAGAAAAAAAATGAGTCTTCAAACTCGAGTTATTTAATAATTCCGTAATATCGCGGTCTTGTAACGCTGAAAGTAATAATTATGTATAAATACATATAACAATATAATATAACATAAATATACTATGTTAAGTACTACGGCCGACATGGATATACAAAGGATCAATTCCACATACTTTAATTTGAAATTGCGTACGAAGTGCCTTTCTAAAGGATTAATTTATTTACGACAGTTTATTTACTTAATTATGCATTATTTCTTGACAAAATTATGTATTTTTGTAAGAATATTTATTAGTTTACAATTCTATAAAATATCTACAACATAATAAGTGACTAAAAACAAAAAAAAAGTAAATTTTACTTACTGCGTCGGCCGCGCGCCGACATTGTTGTAAACTCCTGAGCAAGTTTTGCGCGAATGAAGGGCACTCATCATGCGATCTCTATCGAAATCCAAGGACAAACTATTGCCATTGGTTAAATTTTATTGGTTGGAAGCATTCATGTGTCTAATACTTTTTTAGCGGGAAAAAACAAACACTCGAGAATTGATGCTCCATAAAGGTTGGTCGTCCGTTGTCGAGCTAAGATGTCAAGAAATACTCGGCCTTTAGAGTATGGTTTATTTAGCACTTTATAAAGGACGCCAGGTGTCCCGGTGTCCCCCGCGAGGCCGAAATTGTCCCGCTTTTGCAAACATACCAAACGATAATTTAAAATGTATTTTTATGTTCGAAATACCTGTACAATGCCTGGAAGTAACGCATAACATAAGTGATTTTTTGCCATATTTTGCTCAATATTAATAATAGCTCTATTGTATTTATAATTTCAAAATATATAATTTCAATAATTTATAATTTATAATAAAATGAAAATAAAATTAATAATTAAGGGGCCCCCTTATATTCTTATACAAAAAACATAATTTTTGCCTATTTTTGCTTTATAATGGTACGCAACCGTGTACGGTCGTGCGCGAGTCCTACTTACACTTGCCGACTTTTTTATTTTATGTAGGTATGATTCCGCAGATGTCCCGCTCTGACAAAAAAAAATGGTCACGTTAAGTATGACCAACATAGAAAGAGTTTGTTTCTATGAAAAATACACAAAACAAAATAGCGAAGAAAATCTGTCATTTTGTCCCTAGACTTGTCTTTTACATTTCTACTGTAGTTACGTTGAGCCTGCAGATCTGAATGTTATGGTGAAAGTCTTCAGCTAAAGGCCTGATTATACCTACCGAGTAGAGTGGTAAAACAGTGGCCTCGGCCGAGCACATCCATAATATACATACCCATTGCTCGGCCGAGGGAAATGCCTTGCCACTATTCTTGTCAAGTGTAATCAGACCCGGCAATATCTTGATTTTACCCTCCACATAAAAAGAGGGTACAGCATTTAGACCGAACCACCTACGCTGACAATAAACTCGAGAATTTTATCGTCCAGTTTCCATTAACATACGACACGTCAACGAAATTTCGCAGACGGCAATAAAATTTCGGGAGATTCTTCAAGTCGGGCGCAGCAATAAAATTTGAAAATGTCAATTCTTCAATTCTTAAATCTTATATTTCAATTAGGTATTATACGGTTGGTGATACGAGTTAAGGAACGATTCAAAAGATTGAAGGTAATTTTAACTTTCAACTGGTGCATGGTACAAAGAATCCAATAAACTGATCTTTCCAGATAGATTACTTGTATCTCTTACGACAAAATTTTAGGACCTACGATGTTTAAAAGGCCTTAAATCGTTTTAAGATCGCTCGTCAAAAGTTGAAGGCTAAAACGCAGCCCGGATATTTAGGTCTCTTTGGCGGGGCGAGGAGTGTGCGGGGCGCGCGGGAATACGCTATTGATAGTTCCGTGATCTGATTGGTCGTTATTGGTTATTGGTTTAGCTATGTTTGTATGTTACTGGTAGATATTGTACAATGCTCCAATTGCAGCCAATTTAGCCACGCCAAGCGTACCTTGGCGTGGCCTATATTAAAAACTTTTAAAAAGAGGTTTTAAAGCTAGGGCTTTCAAGTCATTGATTTCAACATAAGAAACAAAAAATATCTACAGCCCAACATAGAACCACCCCCTTTTTGTTAGTCGGTTAATGAACAAAATAAATCAAACTTAAATAATTTAGAATAAGCAAAGCGAATCACAACATAATGTCATTTCGATGAGTCCTAACGACATTACATTGCGTGATACATGACATCAAGAATTAATTACTTATTTAATTACACGCAATACAAAATCGTTAATTTTGTAATGGAGAATGTGACATGACAGACAGACATTACAGAAAACTGGAGTTCATTTTAATAGAGGGTTGAAAAACCTGTGTACGACCACGATTAATTTTGACCAAAAAGTTCATTGTTAGTACTCACTTGTCAAGCAGTATGCTGGTAAAGATGATGATAATAACGAAAAACTAGATCAACAAGTTGATCCGTTTGGAAGCTCTACGATGGTAAACAGACTGCAGACACACAAATACAACTCCTGTGTTTTTTAGAGGTTAAGTATAGTATTAAAAAGTGCTTGTCACTGAATAAGCCTGGTATGAGCAGACTCGCCTGTAACAATTTTATGCCGGTGTCTTCATAGTATTTTCCAGCTTTCCAGCTCCAAAAAGGAGGATATTCTTATTCCAGCTATAAGCACCTCTTTCTAATACGGAAAAAAGAAGAAATAGTAGAACTACGTAGAAGTAGAAACTACGGAAGCAGGAGTTTACTTCTGCAGCTTTGCAATGTGCAGGCTTGGGGAGTCTAATTAAAGAGATGTTGTTGTTCCCGAATGGCTGACCACTGACTACTTAATATCCTAACCAGTAACCACATATAGGAAGGTAAAATATCGGGCGTTGGCCCACCACATATTCCCACCACAGTATCTCCTGTGTCGCCAGAATCGACAGCGGTATCCAACCACAAAACCCTTTGATATGATCTTAGGGAGCTCGAGGGACATGCTAAAACTGTCTTGGGAAGGTAAGCCAAACAAAACAGGTTTATCCTAGCCAAGCTCGTCTATTCGTGCCGTAGAAACATCAGTAAACAATGGAAACAATGTCCGAGATGAGATGTTTACCTGTAGTAAACCAATAGACGTATATGCTCGACATTTTACTACGCCTTATGTCCAAATATGCCCGAACATGACATGACATACGGTTCGCTGTAGGTACCATAAGAGAAATTGATTCACGTGTGGTGGACCTATGTTTTTTTGTTCAGACCATACTTTTAAGCTATGGCATAGCTTTATCGCGGGCTTTGAGCGCGGCGACCGAATCAAGAAATTTCGTAATGAAAAAAACCTAACAGTGTTAGGTTTTTTAGCGGCGGCGGCTAACACAATACACTCCGACCGACACAGCAGGGAGGAGTTGCCTTCTTCGGCTCAGTATTTGTGTGCGTGCGACTAGACGTATGCGAATTATAATTTATAATTGCATAAGTTGATAAAAAATGCTATTCAATAGCTTTACCGCGGCACTCGGCAGTCTCCGAGTGCCACACGTTTTTTTTTTTTCAATCTAGAGTACCTTCAAACTCAAAATACTAATCAGATTTATGATATTTTATTTCATTAATATTGATTGCACTGTAATTGATAATCTCATGCAGCTCTAAAACTTGAATATAATAATTGGCACATGATCTCCAAATAAACGATTCAATATATCCAATTTACTCTCATGTTTGTCTGTTAACAATATGTAACATTAGCAAATCGTCCGAATTGATCATCGTTATGGAGGCATCGAATCGACTATTCTCAAAATCAAAATTGATTTTTTTCTGAATAAATTTAAAATAAATATTTTCAGAATGTCCTACATGGTGCCTACCACCGGTTCGGGAACTAACCCGGTGAGAAGAACCGGCGTAAGAAACTCGCACGGGGCCCACTTTTTACCAAAAAAGTGAGAAAAATTAATCTTTTTAAGGCGAGGCCAGTTCGAAAAGACTGATTTTTAAGCTTCCAGTCTGAAGAAATTATGTGGAATTCTCTTACACCAAAATTGATGTAGACTCAAAAAGGAACAAAGTAATAAAATAACAGAACAGAATAGTGAAAAATGACATGGTAATTCTGTAAAAAAATCTTGAATATCACCATAAAAATACACTTCAAATTCGAACATCTCGTTTTCAATGACAATGATATGATTTTTTTTACAAAAAGGATAACTTTATAGTTCTAACAAAATAACCGAATAGTTTTTTAATAAATGATTCGGTCATTAAAAAAATAAAATGTATAATTTTCTCCTATTTCGCCCTATCAAGAACGCGGCGAGCGTCGTAAACGCCACTGTACAAGGCGCGCTGATATTAATGTTATTTTAATGTAATTTACGTCGATATTCGTACTGACAGACATCGACCTGCTAATTTTAGGGATGTCCTTGCCTTAAAATAAAGTTTACAATTTTGTAACTTAATCTTATACTAGACGTTCCGCGCGGCTTCGCCCGCGTAAATTAGATATTTCACATACAAATTAGTACACAAAAAATAGCCTATGATCCTTCACGTGGTCTACTTCTTATCTGTGTCAAATAACAAAAAAATTGCTCCAGTAGTTGGTGAGATAAGCCCTTTCAAATAGTTTCCCCCGTTTTTTCCACATTTTCCTCTATTTCTTCGCTCCTATTAGTATTAACGAGATAAAATATAGCCTATAGCCTTTCTCGATAAATGGGCTATCTAACGCTGAAATAATTTTTCAAATCGGACCAGTAGTTCCTGAGATTAGCGCGTTCAAATAAGCCCTTTCAAATAATTTCCCCCCGTTTTTTCCACATTTTCCTCTATTTCTTCCATCCTATTAGTCTTACCGTGTTAAAATATAGTCTATAGCCTTCCTCAATAAATGGACAATAAATGGGCTATCTAACACTGAAAGAATTTTTCAAATCGGACCAGTAGTTCCTGAGATTAGCACGTTCAAACAAACAAACAAACTCTTCCGCTTTATAATCCTACTAATATTATAAAGGCGAAAGTTTGGACATGTATGTATGTATGGATGTATGGATGTTTGTTACTCTTTCACGCAAAAACCACTGAACGGATTTTAATAAAACTTTACAATAACATAGCTTATACATCAGAATAACACATAGGCTACAATTTTAACCGACTTTCAAAATGGAGGAGGTGTTATGTTCGTTTTTTTATGTTCAACGATTACTCCGCCGTTTGTAAACCGATTTTCAAAATGTTTCTTTTGGTGTATAGATTATCATTACAATTTGGTACCATATTCATAAAAGTGGTGATCTGATGAAGGGATCCATTAGAAATCGAGGGAACTCCTCAAAATTTATATGGAAACATGTGGTGACTTCGATTTCGTGAGCAGTATTCTAAGCATATGCTACCAATAAGCAATATTTTGCACCAAGGTATACCATGGTTCAGAAGGTGCTGAGAGAACTCCTGACTCTTTATAGATACAAGTTTGGGAGTTTCGACGTTGTTTTAAGAAGGAAAGCATAAATCACTACCATAAACCATTATAGAACCATGTATCGTCCCGGTTTGACCCAATTATTGGTACTTTTCATAGTCTTTTATTATATATCACTTAAACCGCAGGTAACACCGCGGGGCACAGCTAGTATTAGTATTAAGTATAGATATAAAATTCTCGTGTCACAATGTTAGTTACCGTAGGTACTCCTCCGATACGGCTTTACTGATTTTTACCATACATGCATATTCAGTAGGTCTGAGAATCGGCTACTGGCTACTTTTTATATTGATAAGTGCATTGAATAAATAATAGTAAATTATTACAACTCGAGACTGACGACGACCATTGTACGACGGGATAGCGATGGACGTTACCATGGTGCCATACTTATTTAGTCACTTCAATAAAATATGGGCGAAATACTTTATATGGCAAAACAACGTTTGCCGGGACAGCAAGTATTATATATACAATATCAACATACATAATTGTAAGTCATATAATAATGTAGAAGTAGCCTTGCAAGAAGCCATCCTTTTCCCAAATTGTGCCATCGTTTATGAAATCACTAGACGTTCCGCGCGGCTTCGAATTTTTCAAATCGGACCAGTAGTTCCTGAGATTAGCGCGTTCAAACAAACAAACAATCAAACAAACTCTTCCGCTTTATAATATTATATTAGTATAGATTAGTATAGATTATAATATTAGTATAGATATAATCTTTTCCTACTTTTTTTATATTATTACTAGCTGTCCCAGCAAACGTTGCTTTGCCATATTATAAAGTATTTCGCCCATATTATTTTATTGAAGTGACTAAATAAGTATGTCGCCATGGCAACGTCGATCGCTATCCCGTCGCACAAACAATGGTCGCCGTCAGTCTCATCATCATCATATCATCATATCAGCCTATATTCGTCCACTGCTGGACATAGGCCTCTCTCAATGAACGCCAAGATGACCGATCTCCTGCTACTCGCATCCAACATGGACCCGCAACTAAACGGAGATCGTCGTCCCACCTAGTTGGAGGTCGACCTACACCCCGATTTCCTAGCCTTGGTCTCCATTCCAGAGTAAGTTTACTCCAGCGATCGTCTGTTCTTCGAGCTACGTGACCAGCCCAGTTCCACTTCAGCGTACTGATTCTCTGCACTATGTCGGTAACTTTAGTTCTTTGACGAATTGTTTCATTTCGAAGCTTATCCGCCAAAGAAACTCCGAGCATAGCGCGCTCCATAGCACGCTGAGCAACGGAAAACTTACGAGCTAGCCCTGCTGTAAAAGGCCAGGTTTCCGCCCCGTAGGTCATAACGGGAAGCACGCATTGATCGAAGACTTTCGTCTTCAGGCTCTGCGGAATTTGCGACGTGAGAATGTGGCTTAACTTCCTGAATGCTGCCCAACCCAACTGTATCCTCCTATCGGTTTCTCTCTCGAAGTTATGTCTACCTACCTGCAGTATGTGCCCCAAATAGACATATTCCGTTACGACTTCGAGAAAGGCACCGTTGACTACAACCGGTCTCGGGAGAACATGTTCGTTGAACATGACTTTCGTCTTGTCCAAGTTCATCCCGAGACCGATCCGCCGGGAAGATTCATTTAGGTCGTTCAACATTTCCTGCAAGTCCTCCAACGATTCTGCCAATATGACGATATCGTCAGCGAAACGAAGGTGTGAGAGGTACTTGCCGTTAACGTTTATGCCACGTCCTTTCCAGTTTAGGGTCTTGAAGGCGTCCTCTAACGCATTTGTGAACAGTTTCGGGGAAATTTCCCCGAAACTTCCCCGTCAGTCTCAGTTTGTAATAATTTACTATTATTTATTCAACAAATGCACTTATCAATATATAAAGTACCCAGTAGCCGATTCTCAGACCTACTGAATATGCATATAAAATTTAGTAAAAATCAGTAAAGCCGTTTCGGAGGAGTTCGCTGACTAACATTGTGATTTGTGACACGAGAATTTTATATTTAAGAAGATTAATTCCTTTTGTGGCCCAATTAATAAATTTAGTTTTTTTATTACTGTTTCTAACCGTTTTAGAAGTAAATATTGAATTAAATTGAGTTCTTATCACCTTAAATAATTTATTAAAAGCTTCATCAGATCTATGTGACCTATCCAATAAATTGATATTTGAATTTAATTTACTTCTAAATTGCTCAATACGTTTTGTGGTCACAGGAATAAATTATTACTTTCCGTGTAAATTGTAAGCCACAGATGCAAAATATATATTAAATAGCTTTTCAATCTTTAACAAATTGTGACATAATATTTTGAAGTTTTGTGCCTCAATTGACTGTTTGAATAGGGAATATTACGCAAAGGTCGGACCAGAGGGTGCTATAAGCACATACTGTAAATATTCCGACCAAAATCCGACATGTTGCTCACGTCATATCAGAATATTGACAGAAACGTTCTCAAACGTCGAACAAAACTTTTTGTTTACTGTCTATGCTGGTGCCAGCTGGTGCTACCTCTACACGGAACTCTTCGTAAGCGAGACCGATTCGCCCTTGGCCGGTTTGGAAGTCCAACATCACGAACCGACCAACATATAACCTAATTTCTATTAGCAGAGCTCGAGACGCCAGAGATAACTTAGTATTGAGAATAAGGTCAACGTACGACCAAACAGGTTTGACTGGACTCTTACCGGCTTACCTCTGGCCAATCGCGATTAGACCCTACACGTTTGAGTTAGAGTTTAAATTGCGTTGATATGGGATTCTAAAATTATTAAAATATCAATTTCCCGATTTAAAAGTTGTACTGAAAGAGTTGTTGGCGAGAAATCTGTAGTCAGTACCCCCGATTCTGCTTTAAGGCAACAATAATGCAGCTTCGATCCTTGTTTGATTCAGTCTGTCAAAATATATTTCAAACCAACGTCAAACGCGTATAGGACAGATTACTGCAATGTATTCACGCTAGAGGCAGCACCAGCACAGACAGTAAACAAAAAGTTTTTTTCGACGTTTGACAACGTTTCTGTCAATATTCTGATATGACGTGTGTAGAGGATTCGATCCCGGCCGATTTTTCTAATCCCGGGATTTCGATGTTGATGACAGTGAATCTCGGGATCCCGGGATAGTCCCGGGATTATATTGTTAATAGAAAATGGCAACAAAAAGACAGTAAAACATATCAAAATCAACTTTTCACTATAAATATTTAGACAAAACAAAACTATACTTTCTTCTGATAAAATAAACAAATCAGGCACTTCTGTAAATAATTTAAGAAATAATTTCATTAAATATAAATTGGGTGCTTTCACAAAAATAGGGCAACTCTATGTCCACAGCACATTTAACTTAAAATAATTAATAATTATTTACTAAATCTATTGCTAAATAACAGTTCACAATGTGTTTAATTTATACCCCAAGTTGTGTTAAAATTGATATTATGCCTTAATTTGCAAACAATATAATAAATTAAATATTTAAGGGGGGCACCCTCAAATATTTTATTTATTTTAATTTTAGTATTTGTTGTTTAAATAGCAGCAACAGAAATACATAATTTGTGAAAATTTCAATTCTTCCACATTTTCCTCTATTTCTTCGCTCCTATTAGTCTTAGCATGATAAAATATAGCCTGTAGCATTCCTCGATAAATGGACTATCTAACACTGAAAGAATTTTTCAAATCGGACCAGTAGTTCCTGAGATTAGCGCGTTCAAACAAACAAAGTAACTAACAAACTCTTCCGCTTTATAATATAATATATAAAATATATAAATATATAATATATATTAGTATAGATAAACTTAAAAAAATCAATTTTTTAAGACTCGCTTTGATAAACTATAAAAAAAAACAATATGCTAAGGAGATCAATGTTTATAGGTAATCATGTTTTAAATCTAGTAGACGAGGAACTTTATAAATTACTTTTTTAAGCCACGAAAATAAAATCTAATGAATAACAACGCATCAAACAGAAATTAACACTCGTTGTTTTGGATCTATATTTACTCAGACACATTAATACCTGATACATTGTTGTTTTTTAATAAATTTATTGATGATCAGTTATCACCAATTAACACAAATATCAATGCTTACACCGGGACGCGGGCGCCCGGGATACCGAGATCAAATCCTCTAGACGGGGTCACCAAATGGCGGACCGCGGTCCGCATCCGGACCGCCGACCGAACCGTGTGCGGACCAAGCATTTTCGAAGATGAATATACTTATATCTTTATTAACCTCCTCCCTTTTGGAAGTCGGTTAAAAATAAATTTCGGTCTTAACAATTGTTCTACAAAAATTATCACTTTTCTCATTGATATAAATACCTATGTTATTTCCATAATTACCATTGTTTAATAAATATTTTTTTTATTTTGAATGTGTGGACCGCGGAGGTCTTTTCATTTCTTAAACTGGAAGAGCGAAACTAATTAGTGACCCCTGCTCTAGACGTGTGCAGCATGTCAGATTTGGTTGGATTATTTGCTGTATAAATTTTATGTGCTAGTAACGCCCTTTGCTCCGACCTTCGCGTAATATTCCCCATTGATCAAAAAGCCATAAAATCTGTCTTTTGTTTGAAGTATATAAGAACGCGATTTTGCTATTCCGGACTGAATCGAAGCTGTGTTAGTGTTGAATTATCGTAGAATCAAGGTAGTGGCAATATTAACATGTTAATAACGAAGTTATTTAGTATTTACTAATGAAAGATTCGCACGCGACTTCGCAACATTCATAATAATGCCTAAATTATTCAAATTACAATGTTAATAATCGTAAAAAAACCGGCCAAGTGCGTGTCGTGCCACGCGCAATATAGGGTTTCCGTAGTACCGCTAGTTTTTGATATTTTTTTAATGGACAATGAATTTAGATTTATAACGTTTTTTACACTACTAACAACATCATCTCAGTTACGTTCAAATAAATTTGAACGAAAAGTTCCTTTATACTTCTACGAATACATTTTTTTTAGTTGATTGACTATTATCATTTGTCATTCAGCCGCGCTCGCTCTCCACGTCATTATCAATACCACATAGAGGGAGCACCACTGAAACGCGTCACTGAGATTAAGGGGCGATTTCACCAAAGAAATGGAACGCGTTCAGAGCACCCTGAACCGGTTCTAAACGTATAAACGCGTTTATAACATCGAATTGCATTTCACCAACATAAACTGAACGCGTTCACAGCCAATCCGAGTTTTATCTTCTGAACGCCCAAAGTCCAAAATTTAACGTCATAAAACCCGTTCAAGCCCTGTCATGGCGGAACGAAAAACATAGACAAAAGAAATGTAAAGATGACAGTTTTGACACATGCGTTTGGCTAGTTTATGTATTGTTTCTTGCTATTTTGTAGTTAAATTAACGTGAAAAGGCTTAAAAATGATGAAAACATGTAAAATAATCGCGTGATGTCACGTAAACTTAGATTTAATAATCGCGATCAAAAGAAGTTTGAGAAATCCATTTGAAACAGAACGAGATTTACGTCACCGCGTGGACGCGTTCATTGAACGCGTTCACTAAGTATTATTAAAGTAAACTAAGTTTTATAAAACGAAGTTTTGAGTGTGCCTGGTGAAATCCCACCTAAGGATCTAGGAGTTAACTTCACAACCGATCTAAGCTTCAGAAAACACATAGTTGACGTTTGTAAAAGGGCTTATCGCAACCTAGGGTTTCCTGCTACGCCAAGCTCATCATTTTAATAACATATCGCAGCTTTAAAAGCACTCTACGAAGCTCTCGTGAAATGCCACTTAGAAGGCAATGCACTGATTTGGTCCCCACATGAGAACAAATACATTAATATGCTAGAACGTATCCAGAACAAATTTGTGCGCTTCATGTATCTCAAAAGGTACGGCGTGTACCCAGGTTATCCTTTGCAATATCCAACACTATTTGTTCTGGGTATGGTCGGCTCCTTTAAATTAGAAGTTAGGAGGGAAGTAGCTCTAGCTACTTATGTAGTTTAAGTTTTGCGCGGTGTAACGCACAATCCAGCTGATCTGCAAGCAGCCAGCGGCGCCGCCGCTGCTGGAGGTGTCGCGCGCGCGCACCAACCTGCTGCGGATGGCCACGCTCGCGGGCGCTGCGGACGCTGAACACGGTCGCAAACACGGTCGATTTGTTTACGTGCTCATTGAATGAGTTCACCAAGGTCACATATTGTGTAGCAAGTAAGTTATAATATATTTTATGTAATAGTAACTCTCTATTGTATTAGGTTTTTAACCTGTAATGATAGTTGTGATTTGTAATAAATAAATAAATACTCAATAACTTATGAAGTCTTCTTAGCCGTGATAGTTTTCCTTTTAAATTCAGCATATTTCCTACTCCTGTGAATTTTTTCTCAATTCCAGAAGCATCCGTATAGCTGGTAGAAGGGCTCTAAAATTTTTTTCCACTTTAAGGGGCTGTTTCACCACTTCCTGATAAAGTGCCGGATAGGCTATCCATAACTTTTTTGACAGATTCTCCATACTCTATCTGTCAAGTTAAGTAGTGGATAGCCTATCCGGCACTTATCAGGAAGTGGTGAAATAGGCCCTAAAACTTCATATTTCACAAATGGATCCCTAAATCGAAAATTGATCTTTGAATACTCGTAATATTTTCAAAAACCTATCCAACGACAGCCCACGCGGTGAGGTGGACACGAAATAAAAATTCATCCCCGCTTGATGTGTAGGTGCCTTAAGGCGAGGCCAGTTCGAAAAGACTGATTTTTAAGCTTCCAGTCTGATGAAATTATGTGGAATTCACTTACACCAAAATTGATGTAGACTCAGAAAGGAACAAAGTAACAAAATAACCGAACAGAATATTGAAAAATGGCATGGTAATTCTGTAAAAAATCTTGAATATCACCATAAAAATACACTTCAAATTCGAACATCTCGTTATTTTCAATGACAATGATATGATTTTTTTACAAAAATAGTTTTTTTATAGTTGTAACAAAATAACCGAATAGTTTTTTTAATAAATAATTCGATCATTAAAAAAATAAAATAAAATGTATAATTTTCTCCTATTTCGCCCTATCAAAAACGCGGCGAGCGTCGTAACCGTCACTGTACAAGGCGCGCTGGTTTTAATGTTATTTTTATAGTTATTTTAATGTCCTTTACGTCGATATTCGTACTGACAGACATCGACCTGCTAATTTTAGGGACATCCTTGCCTTAAAAAAATATACCATTTTGTCGGCATCATTAATATGTGCATTCATGCCGAATTACAGCTATGTAGGTCCTATAGCCTCTGAGCAAAACCGCGGACGGACAGACGGACGGACGGACAGACCGAAACTATAAGGGTTCCTCGTTGACTACGGAACCCTAAAAATCGTCTAAGTGCGAGTCGGACACACGCACGAAGGGTTCCGTACCTTTACAGAGCAAAATTAGGCAAAAAGTTGTGTTTTTGTATGGGAGCCTCCCCTTAAATAATGAATTTATTTTATTTTTATTATTAATTATCAAAGTATACATATAATAATTCAGGATTTTGTGAAAATTTGAAGTGCCTACCTGTTGCCATAATAATTGATATCCAAAAAAGTCCAAGAAAACACGTTTGCTTTATGGGCGCGCCCTTAAATATTATTTTTATTTTGATTTTAGTATTTGTTGTTATAGCGGCAACAGAAATTCATAATCTGTAAAAATTACAGAAGTTTAGCTATAGCGGTTCTTGAGATACAGCCTGGAGACAGACAGACAGACGGGCAGACAACGAAGTCTTGGTAATAGGGTCCTGTTTTTACCCTTTGGGTACGGAACCCTAAAAGGTAAGCACGAAAAAGAAGTTGTAATTATTTTGGTTTAAAAACTTTAAAATTAGTAGGTTTAAAATAATACTACTTGACGGTATATTACTTATCATAAAAATGCGTTAGTTTTTTATTTATATATTTATTATATTTTTGTATATTGTGATAAATGTGGGAAATATGAATTTCACAAACGATTCAGTACAACTTAAAGTATTGTATTGTTTTTATATAAAAGTTACAAGAAAGTTTCTTAGGTTGTATTAAGTTACTGTATGTAACATCTTCTTATCTTATATATATAAAATTCTCGTGTCACAATGTTAGTCAGCGAACTCCTCCGAAACGGCTTTACTGATTTTTACCAAATTTTATATGCATATTCAGTATGTCTGAGAATCGGCTACTGGGTACTTTATATATTGATAAGTGCATTTGTTGAATAAATAATAGTAAATTATTACAGCCTGAGACTGACGGCGACCATTGTTTGTGCGACGGGATAGCGATCGACGTTGCCATGGCGACACTTATTTAGTCATATTTAGTCACTTCAATAAAATAATATGGGCGAAATACTTTATATTATGGCAAAGCAACGTTTGCCGGGACAGCTAGTGTTCATATAAAAGTTTTTATGATCTGGAGTTGTATTATTGTAACATGTGACGTACGACACTAAAGATGCCTTAATAAAAACGTAGTTAAGAAACATAGGATTTGTTAAAACTTGACACCGAAACGAGATGCGAAAAGGCTGCATTTAAAATTTCACAATTTTATTCGCTATTTTTAAATGCAATAATAATTGGTACAAGGTACCTTAAAATGTCGCATTTCGGACCTACAGTAAGCCTTGATAGAAACTGTTACAGACATACATTAAAGATTGATCTATTTTAGTTTAGATGTCACTTTCCTCACTTTACAAATGAAAGTTTGACTCGTCTAATGTATATCTGTTACCTCTTCTATAGCGCGCTGAAACTATTTTGATTTATGGTATAGAATTTTTAAGTCCGGTAAACGATATTGGATAATTTTCCCGGTAAAATGTACAGTTCCTGTGCCATAAAATGATATCAGCTAGATGAAGTTACAGCCTAACTAGCATATACCTAACTAGTTCATAAATCATTCGCAGTTTTTTTTTTTTAACAAACACATCAACGGCTACAAATTAAAAGTTATTTATTTAGTTTACACACGATATGACTTCAATAAATCTTCGAAAATGTAACTGTCAGCCGTCCCGATACAATTTCCTAGTTTGAATTTTCGATTATTCTGACTACGCTGTTGTTGACATCAAAAGTTGAATAAAATGTGGCGTTTTAAAATAAATGTATATTTCCAGAGATAATCTAGATAAATTGAAACAAAACACAGTACAATTTGTGACAACGTTATTGGAAAAAAAACTTGCTTAGAAGAAGTTTAACATAAACAGATGCCATTGGACTAACTATAGTTTCGAGAGCGAAGGTAATCAAGAATGTATAGGATTTGACATAACGCATCGCTAAGTGTCATGGCGCTTGAGATGCGTTGTAATGGCAAATCTCGTGTGTTTATGATAGAATAAGACACTTCTTATTATTCTTTGCAATCAGACCATTTTACTAAATACAAACTGTCGACAAGTTTCTCGCTATTAATATACCAAATATGCCCGATTTCTGACGTTCTTTTGACAGAAGTTTATGACTCCAACAGCGTTATACAAAATGTTTTCACGCTAGCTAATCAAAAGCTCTAGTGAAAAGATAAACTACTGTCAAAAAACTTCACTTTAGTAGGCAAAAATTGACAAGGTACTAAAAACAAGATGGCGTTTCCAAGAATGTTTTCTTTTGTTATGACATTGCGTGATGCGCCCTTCGCGTGTGTCGTTAATGAGTTATCTGGGCCCAAACAATATCCCCTTTATCACCTTAATTGGCCAAATGAGACATTTTATTAACAGTTTGTTTAAATAACGTTTGGGTAAAGTAACAAGTAATTACTTGCCGATAAAATTTATTGATTAATTCAATAGTTTAAATGCGTAAGTTTATCTTCTGCCTGCAACTTTTTAAACCCAAAACTTCCATTTTGCTGGAATTTGGTAATTTTATCCAGTAAAATAGCCTGGCGACATGAACCGGCGTTAAAATTAGCACAGGGCAAGGTTTTAGCAAAAACAAAATTAAACTATTTTGGTCAGTCTAAACATAGGCAAAATGTTGATAAATGGATAAATCCCATCTACAAATGCTGGCTATGTACGCACTGAAAATCAAAGCGTGAAAGACCAAAAATTTTTTGTGATTTGTATGGGGTAGTGCTCCAGCGCGGCGTAACGAATTTTCCCATACAAATGTGAAAAATAATTGCTCTTTCAGCGCCTCTACTTTTACAGTGAACTCTATACACATTACGCGGTACTCATAGACATTACACACCCATAATAATTAGTATTATCACTTACGTGTGTTACATCCTGTATATTCTACCAGTATTGATATCGAGAAAAATATGGCAGAATAATCAATCGAATCGAAATCGAAATTTTCGCGCGGTTTCAGAAAACGGGACAATTTGGCGTCCCAGAGATCATTTCGGGGACACCGGGACACGTAACTATAAAACGGGATAGTCCCGTTCAAAACGGGACGTCTGGTCACGTTAGTCAAACGTCCTTGCTCTATCCCTGATTTATGCTTGGACGTTACAGGTGGGTGGACCCATAAAAAATCCTTATCGACTTACACCACGATTATTAGTGTTTAATTATCAATAATTCACCACTAACAGCTTGTAATAAAGTGCAAACCTATGTTACGATCGCGTGATTTAGTAAAAATAATTACACTTAATTAAATAAATAAAATTTATGGGCTGGATCCAGGATTTGGCTAAATTAATTTGGAGTTCGGGCCTGTGTAAATTGGCTTTACTTTGTTTTATGGGGGTACCCCAGGTAGCTGTCTATTCGCCCACGTTTTATGTAATTGTTAAGGTTGAGTTAGAGTGTTTACCAGCTCTTATTTAAATGTCTAGTTTTAGAATCTTAAGTAATAAAGTCTAATAAAGTAGTAGATGACTATTAAACCTAAACATTATAACATTCAGGATCGTGATCGTAAAATAGGGTTATCCACATAATGGACATAATGCTTATATAATATTATGATTTATGATTCACTAAAAAGTTACTAGACTAACTATTAGAAGTGTTAAATGTCCAAAATCTTACTTATAAAGGAAGCAAGCTGAGTTTTGGTAATGATTTCGAGTGGATGGTACTCAAAGATGAGAAAAAAAAACTTTTTTTAGCATCACCACATGTTAACGCAGATGTTTGGTGACCGAAGTCAAGGGTCCAACCCTTGTGACAAAAACTATTGAATCGTATAATTTTGTGCACTATCCATACTAATATTATTAATAAATTTAATATTATGAGACTGTCAGCTATTAATAATGGAACCGATTTATATGAAATTCGGCATGGAGATACCTTGAGTGCCAGGAAAGAGGAAAGAATAGATTTTATCACGGCAAAATGCACGGTCCGCACGCAAATCGTATTTTTGCGCTAAGAAGTTGCGCACAACTAGTGGGCCATATTTTTGTTGTTAAAACTTTTTGAAGTGATAATTTAAAGCGGCGTTGAACACTTCTTGGTATGGGTAAAAATGTTGAACACGCATCAAGACACGTGATGTAATCAAAAATTCGTGAGACGGAGGGAGAGACCGCGCTTCCGGCATACGAGAGGAAACGCCTCCGCGGTCTAGTGGTTTAGAGCGTGGCTCTTGACTCGGAGGTCGTGGGTTCGATTCCCGCGTTGGAAAAGTGTTATTGCCAAGTTTGGTTGGACAATGT
The DNA here is from genome assembly GCA_905187585.1 of Cyaniris semiargus. NCBI lineage: Eukaryota > Metazoa > Arthropoda > Insecta > Lepidoptera > Lycaenidae > Cyaniris > Cyaniris semiargus. The sequence goes on along the minus strand of LR994566.1, from coordinate 5,783,837 downwards.
AGGCTGATCACCTGATTTTCTGACAAGATGATCCATGGATGGGCATGTAAAAAGTCGATACTGCGTTTGATCAATGATCTCTCGTCAGTCGTGTCGGTCTTTCGTCCCACTGGGTTATGAGAGTAAAGGAAGACTGAGTGCTCTTGTGTACTCAGTCTTTCTTTACTAAACCGGTGTGAGAGTTATCATACGAGAGGAAGGAATATGCTCCTCTCTTCCTAAAATTCAGATTTTCACTCCTGCCGGCACTCCAGGAGTGTTTTTTCTTTAAGTTGATAGTTGATAATGATGATGAAACTCTACACGAAGAAGTGGAGCGATATTTTCGCGTGAGGTTCAGGGAACCGTTAGCGATTGTTTGTTAATTTCCGCTCACAACGAACTATTTGATTTCACGGTATAGAGTATAGACTTACAAGTTGCAGACATGCCTTGAACTCATGTAAGTATAATGTTTACCTGAATTAATTATTATAATATTATCAGCTGTATTTTGTTTTTTACTGTACTCTAAACAAAATTATCAGGGCGAGCGAAGCAAGCCCTAGTATATCCCACAACCTGAGCACTTTTGTGGTACACTTTACGGAAAAACTATCACGCCTATTGATTTGTGTTTTTACATAGTAATTTTTATTTTAAATATGTGTTGTAAGATGTGTTATCATCGGTCAGTCAAGGTTTGGTTACTATTAAAATATAAAAAAAACTGCCTTAAAGATTATTACCACGCAGAAAAACGACGCGAGCCCTCACAAAGCTTGGCTTTTAGCTATACTACGATTTGCGCGCGGCTCCGACTGCATAAAAACTAATTAGTAATTACTAAACGACGAATAATACATTTTACGACGACATAAAGTATACCATGTCCACTCCCGTGGTATATTCTTTGTCCATGGCATATTCCATCAAAATCGACCCCGCAGTTTCGGAGCCTATTCAGCCCTATTCGATGGAAAAGAAGAAACTTTTCCTCTTTTATAATAATTAGTTTAGATTGATCTAAAAATATAAGATCACTATAAATCTCTGATTTATGATGAATGACAAAGATACTTACTAGATAGTCTATCTCTTTCTAGTAATAGAAGTGGATAGTTAAATGTCGAGGGTCATGAGTTCAAGACTCATGAACCCATGTGAAACATAATAAGTCTTTATTAAATATTAATTTAGGTACCAACCAAATCATCAGTACCCTAATTACATTTTGTTAATTCATAGAATTCTATTACTTCTTTGACCTAAAGTAGGCCGATTTACGTTATACTATAAGAACTAAAACGACTTGGTATAATAATATTGCCTTAGTTACCTGGAAAATTATTTTGAAATGACAACTTAAAATAAGTTCAGAAGTATAGGCGTTGCGGTGGTAGTGGTAAAATGTTTATCCTCCGACACCAATCATAGACTGGTAAAGGCTAAAATCATTGCACAAAATTAAATATTATTTTCCGTATCTACATATTATAACAGTCCATACTAACATTATAAACGCGAAAGTGTGTCTGTCTGTCTGTTACCGCTGAACCGATTTCGCTGAAATTCGGTATGGAGATACTTTGAGTCCCGGGAAAGGACAAGGGGTAATTTTTATTCCGGAAAAATGTACGGTTCCCACGCCATAAGCGATTTTTTGCGCAATGGAGTTGCGGATGTAATTCACACTATAATTAGTGTTAGTAATCAGTAGAAATTAGTAGTATATCCCACAACCTGAACATTTTGTGGTACACTTTACGGAAAAACTATCACGCCTATTGATTTGTGGTATCACCAGTCACTCAAGGTGTGACGACGCGAGCCCTCTCAAAGCTCGGATTTTAGCTAGTATTATGTTACATATTCATACTAATTTTGTAAACGATTGCACTCCAGGAATGACAAAAGGAAACAGGGGATCGGCATACATTTTAGTCACACAGTAGTCTTATCTAAGATTTTCTTCACTCTACAAGCGAAGGCGCTAAAAATCACGATGAGTCAGAAAGGAGTACTTTCTACATTTCGGATTATTTATATCATAAACGGAAGTTCTGGTTTTGATCAAATGAATCAGAGATCTGAGATTTTTTCCTCCAATTCTGTGACTCATCGACCTTATTAAAAGGCAGTAAGAGTCAAAATATCGAACGTTTCTTCCGTAACTTGAGAATCACGTGCTTTTACAGCATCAATTGAATTACTTTCATTTTGTGCCTTTTTATCAACGTCTCCACTTACACAAGGAAAAAGTAACAGTTTAGGAAAAAGTAACTTTAGTTACACAATATTTCACAATAGTGACAGCAGGCGTTAGTCACTAAAAAACCTTCAAATTGTCAGGCTACGAGGAAGTTGATGAATTATAATAGCTCCAAAACCTTATTAAGTAACTTCGTCAACTTTCAAGTAAAGAACTAGATCAAAATCGGTCCATCCGTTTTAAGACCGCCAGACTAGCCAAGCTCATCATCAAGACTCTGTCAAAAAGGGGTGAAATAGGGGAAAGGGGTTAAAATCAAAATTTTGCTGGATGGTCCCCAAATTCAAAAATCAAAGTTTTGATAAGTGACCCCCAATAATATAGGTTTTGAAATGTTTGAACTGAATAAGGAAAACGTATAAACAGCTCTTCATTGAGTGGTCCTTAAGTAGCCCATGTAGGAGTCTCGAAACTTCTGAGCAGCGGTCAGAAGTTTGGGGGAGTTAAGTTTGTCTCTAAAAATACTTTATTAGTTCCTGAAACAAGATGCTCCGAAAATAATTAATCTCGCGGGAACCGCACATTTTTGTATTATTTTCGTATCTTTGATATTGCTGTTTGCCCCTTAAAAGGTCTTTTGCGCAACCGAAGAATAAAAGGAACAGATTTAAATTAAATTTAGTACAGATGTACTTTGACGTCAGGGAAAGGATCTATTTTTTCCTCAAAAATGTACGGTTCTCGCGCGGACTACAAGTAACATAAGGAAGTAATATATGTAGTATATTATTATTAGCCAAGATCCAATTAATGCGCACAAGTACTACCGTACCTACCCATAAGAATCAATAACACTATTTGCTAAGCGGACACTCCCTGTTTATCGTCACGATAAGAGGAGGGTAGATAACAATTCATTATCATCAGCAGCTTCTACATATACCTATAACCTATCAGTTTTTACCTGAGCCCTATTAATTTTTTTTAATTCAGTCTTTGGACGACACTCTTTCTGAACGTCGATTCTCTCAAATGATTCCTACCACCGGTTCGGAAACTAGCCCGGCGAGAATCGGCGCGGCGTAAGAAACTATAGGGGCCAAAAAAAATGACCAAATGACATGTGACCATACATAAAACAAAAAAATATAGTTGGTTCAAAATTATTTATACAGTTGGAACCTGAATTTCCTATTTCTCTTTAATATAATGTTAAAAAATGAACCGATTCTTCGAAGCGACAACCCTAAGGGTTATCACGAGTCATAACTCACAATAGTACTAAAACAACCTCCCCCGGCAATCATATTTTATTCCCTCAATAATTATTTTGTAAATGTCAAACAGATTTTAATATCGAAGCGAAAAAGGGCAAACATTTAACATGGATATTAATAGAAGAATTGCGTGCTTTATTAACTGTCAAGCAAGCGACACAATAAAGTAAATTTAAGATTAGCGAATTCGATTTTTTACTCTTACAAAGACCAGAGTAAACAGTACTAACGAGTAGGCCGAGTGCCGACTCAGAAGAGATCTCGAAATTTATACGTTTGACGTAGTATGTCATATCGGCCGGCGTGAGCAGTACTAACGCGTTACCCAGCATTGTGAAACATGTCCAAATTGACACTTGCGCCCAACTCGCGTATATTCGCCCGCTTGTTTGAAGTCAAGGTACTCCTTAGTTCTGTCTACTCTGCAAAGACGAAGTGAAGATTTGAAAGATAAAATATATTTCTTACTCACAACACTATGTTATTATAAATAATTATTTTTCTTAACGTAAGAAAAACTATCTTATAAATTGAGTCCTTAAAGTTACGTTACGTTTAATATGAATTAAAGTTTCGTTTGCCTTATACAAAATTTAAAAGAAAGAGAAATAGTAGGTGACAGCCCTAAGGGTTGTGTAACGTCAATTTTATTAGTGATGAGCCCTTGTTTTTTTAACGCACATGTCTGACACGAGCTGACGGAGCGTGGCACAAAAAAAAAAAGAAAAAAACTTAAACCAACATTAACAAGTACCGCACCATATGTTAGTAATTAGCCATCAAGTTAAACTAATAAGGATGATTTATAAACTTCTTAAACAATATTGTTGTAGTCTTTAAGACTCGTTGAACCTTTAATGATAACAGTTGTTTTAATTTTAGATGGACGAACGAATAATAAAATTAAAATTTAGTCTGAATCCTTGAATGAAATTTGACATAATCGCTAAGTGACATCAGACATTAACGCTTGCCATACTTTGTGTCAAATCCCATACATTTTGATAGCGAAGTATTGACAAAACCAGACTTTCATTGTTAGTCAGTCAAATCATAAGTAACCGAAACTGAGACGAAATAAGTATAATAACAACAGTGTAATACCGAGAAATACAATAGTTAATAATATTTTACAATATATTTTAGATAGCATAAGTAGATATGCACTATGCATTCACGTATAGAGTGACGGGACACCTGTGTATACTGTCCGGTGCACAGGTCCGGTGTCTAGTGATGTCTACCGTCACCCGATATTCGGTGTCAACTCTCGGTGACTACACTCACTGGCTTAGGGCCAACCCACACGTACCACAACCACACCACAACCACACCACGTGGTCGGGCGAATATTTCGTATTGTAAATGAACTGGACTGTTTACACGTACCACATTTTGCAGTCGTTGTCGACCGCTTGTCTGATACCGACCACATCGCAAACACAACGTTGCGTCGATGCAACGACAGTGAGCGCACACCGCCCGCGCTCTTCCCCCCCTCCGTTTCATTGACTTTCGTACTTAACTACATCGCAACTACTGGCGACAACGCAACCTCATCGATATTTTGTCGGTACCTCAACGCAACTACAAAAAGACACCATTCACACGTAACCACTGCTTGACGGCATTTTGTCGTTGCGACGTGGTGTGGTTGTGGTACGTGTGGGTTGGCCCTTTGGCAAGAAAGGCAGCTGTCTCTTTATATTATGTAGATTGAATAGGATTTTTTACTGCAATGTTTTCACGCTAGAAGCAGCACCAGCATATTGACCACACAAAAAGTTTTGTTCGACGTTTGATAACATGACGTATGCAACATGTCGGATATTGTTTGGATAATGGATTATTTACTTTACTTAAGTATGCGTACGGACCTTTGCGTAATATTCCCTATTCAATCTAGTGTTCTGAATTTTGGATTAGATATGAATTATGATACTACCAATTTGAATGTTATTTATTCGCCGCGGAAAAATCCTTAATTTGATCAAATTTAAACTTGTATCTGTACAGATTATGAAGTTAGTGTACCTACTTCATAAGCTGTACAATGATACAATAATATAAAATAAGATTTCGATAAACATAATTTAATTTATAAATGTCTCGTTAATGAGAATATCAGAAATATGGACGTAGAAACGTGAGTCCCTTACTCATAATTATTATGTCAACGTAATTCAATTTTATGCTCTGGCTACACCTTTCTACAGTTGAAATTTTATTTTCACTAAAAGACTGTGATAAACCTAAAATGTTAAGCACGATAATTTCGTATTCGTAATTTTAAGCCGTTTCTAAAGGAGATGCTTAAAGTTAGACTATGACTGAAATGGCGGAGACGGCAGGATAGTAATTTTAAACCTGTAAATTACACTTAAACCTCGATTTTTTTATACCTACAGCTGCATTTTAAGGTGGAGACTGATCAAACATGTACCTGAAACAAAAATAAAAAAATATAAATTATACTAATAATTGAGGTTTACGAATGCATACCCAAGCTACTTAAAGGACATATACCTAACTATCTAAACTCCAAAGAATATAACGTTAATTCTAAACTAAATATTAGCAGTAATAAGTAAAACTAAACCTACAACTAAAAATGCAAAAGTCAGCTAAAATCTAGCGCGAGAATTCTAATTCGAAAAATAAACTGAGATTGGAAACGTTGAAAGATTTAGGCGTTACTTGGCACCCAAAGCAGATAGCATGAAGCCAAGTATTTTATATCAATTTGCGCAATCGTGCAAAGTATATTTAAGTAAGTCTTCCGTGCGGCACCGAGCTTTTAAATGGGGGCATTTATGGGGCTGATATAAAAGACGAAGTGGCTCGATGAAATATCGTGAGCGGAATTAATTCCTTTTTGATCTTTAATTCCTGTAAATCATAGCTGTTTTACGACTTCGGGGATATTGCGAAGCGATGTTTGATAGTCTAACGTTCTTTACATTACCTAAAGTGGCAGTTTTTTGGAGGTCTCACTCAGGACACAAGTGTTTACTGGAAAGACGTTTGGAAAACTTCTAGCTAAAACGTTTAACATTTGTCCTTTTTCTTCGGCTAGGCTTCCAAAAAACAAGGTTATTTTAAAGGTTCTACTGTCTACGTTAGTTTTAGCAATAACGGGAAACTATGCGATTTTTAACCGACTTCCAAAAAGGAGGAGGTTATATGTTCGGCTGTGGATTTTTTTTTGTATGTTCAACGATTACTCCGCCGTTTGTGAACCGATTTTAAAAATTTTTGTTTTGTTCTATTAGGTTTCCCTCCAATTTGGTCCCATTTTCACAAAAGTGGTGATCTGATGATGGGATCCATGAGTAATCGAGGGAACTCCTCAAAATTTATATGGAAACATATGGTGATTTTGGTTTTATAAGAAGTATCCTAAGCATATGCTACCAAAACGCAAGATTTTGCACCAAGGTATACTATGGTTCCGAAGATACTAAGAGAACTCCGGATTCCTTATAGATACAAGTTTGGGGGTTTAGGCACTGTTTTAAGAACTGAAATCATATGCTACTATGCAAATTATATTCATCATCATTATCATCATCATTACCACGTCAGGGTCACCAGTGTCACATGGTTGTATATGGATACAATATGCCCCCACAACACCATAATTATATCATCACGTTATGTCCTTATAATAATTGGTATTTTTCATAGCGATTTTAATAAAAATATAATGTTGTTTCAAAATAAATGATTCAAGTTCTAAGCGACTTATGTACCACAAAATTGAACATAACAAAGTCAACCTTAACTCCAGAGCGTAAGGCACACATTTGACATTACTTTTGAGATTCGAAAGAAAAAAGAGAAGTAAGTTGCTTCGATAGGTACTACACTAGTTTAACTATTAACCTATCAAGCCCAAGCGGCACCCGGCTGCCGCATAACAATTAAAAATCTATTGTGTCTACGATTCCCACGATCGAGGTAATAAATTGAACCCTTAGTATGAAAATACTTACATAGGAAAACAATCTACATCGTAATAGGAATAAGAAACACAATCGCATTGAGTGTGACTCTTAACAAATTGTAATAAGATACGTAGAATATACGCGATGGTTTACTAGGTAACTAAAAAGAGTGAAATTATTATTTTTAACAAAAAATTAAAACCGACTTCCAAGGTAAAAACAATAATAAAATCCTTATAATATGAACTAAAAAGTATTAAATAATGTTTCCTATCTAATAGTGCCTTGTTCCGAATTCGGCTAAACCTCAACTATTTCTGTACTCAATCTTCATAATTTTGAAGTCGGTGCCAGTTCCAAAAGTTTAAAATACCTATTCTGTCAGAGAACTGAAGATTCAGCTATATCTGGTACCGACTTCATAATGATGAAGATTGAGTACAGAAATAGTTGAGGTTTAGCCGAATTCGGATAAAGGCACTATTAGATAGGAAACACTATTTAATACTTTTTAGTTCATATTATAAGGATTTTATTATTGTTTTTACCTTGGAAGTCGGTTTAAATTTTTTGTTAAAAATAATTTTCCTAATATAGTTGGTATAAAATATAGTAGCAGTCAGAGAAAAATGTACGTACTCCTACCGCGTCAACAGATTGAGGTCAGCTTCAAGGTCAAGATGTGAGGACAGGGTCGTATCCTACGATAAAAATCTCAGAACCAGGTTATAAAAATGGTATTTTATCGTGCCTTAACGTTTGTAGACCACCAATACTAGGAGCATTTTCAAGGTAACTTCAGCCTTTATAGCTTGTCAATAAAGAGTAGACGCTGTACTCAATTTTGAAATCACATAAAAAATATGAAAACATTATTAAATCGAGATAAAAATGTGCATTGGTAATATATAAAGTGTATAAGCGTTCTATGTGGAAATACAAAGAGAAAAAAACAACCTTTTGAGCGTGATTACATTTAGAAAATTTTGTACTGCGTCTACTCTTTCTTGACAGACTGTACGTGAATTTTTCTACATCCTGTGTTTTAGTAGAGAGAGAGCAAGATAATATACCTTAAATGCGTATTTTCTGAACAGTAAATACAGTGCGTTCGGAATATTATCACCTCTGAGATTCAGTAAGAGTGAAACTTATGTGGTTGGTATAAAGTTTCTGTCAGAGGTAAAGTAACTCCGAACTTTGTACGAGATGTTTTACCGACCAATACTTGCAAATAAACCTTGATTGGGCATTGTGATGTCAGACAATGAGCAATCACTAGTCTGTAAGACCACCACGACGCCGTTACGTTGCCAAACGGCTCAAAACTCAAAAGCATAGGCCTAAGAGGTCACATGGGATACAAAAGACCAGGTCGTACGTGAGAGAGCCATGCTTCGGCATACGTGGGAGAGCCATGCTTCGGCACGAATGGGCCGGCTCGACCGGAGAAATACCACGTTCTCACAGAAAACCGGCGTGAAACAGCGCTTGCGCTGTGTTTCGCCGAGTGAGTGAGTTTACCGGAGGCCCAATCCCCTACCCTATCCCCTTCCCTTCCCTCCCCTATTCCCTTCTCCCATCCCTATTCTCCCCTATTACCCTATTCCCTCTTAAAAGGCCGGCAACGCACCTGCAGCTCTTCTGATGCTGCGAGTGTCCATGGGCGACGGAAGTTGCTTTCCATCAGGTGACCCGTTTGCTCGTTTGCCCCCTTGTTTCATAAAAAAAAAAAGGTCGCAATTTTTAAGATAGAGTTAACACTAAAATTAAGCCTGGATGTATTTGGATGCTGCTTTTTTAATCCAACATTCATAGTCTTAGATCAAGATCCTATTAAGCATTTTTTATAGGATCTTGGCTGGATTTAGATTTAAAGCAGTCGAAACACGTTTGAAAATTGAAGTAGTTTTAACTTTAAATGTAACAAGACTGTATCGAAACCATATCGAAGCTGTTAAAATAGCAGGATCAGTCAGGACTCAGGAACTGTTTTCGCTAGAGAGTACACATTAACCAAAATAACGCAATTTTCGGAGGGTAATTCTAATATCCCATTTCGTTCTTATTATAAGCGTATCGAACCTTTAATATAAACCTTACAATAAAAGATAACTGCAAAAATAACAGTTAACGGTATAAAAGCAATCAAGAGGTCTGCGAGCGAATGCAATCGAAAATCGCCAGCTAGTTGAAATCAGAACATATTAAAGTTTCGATTTTCTTTCACGTTTTTCCGTCTCGCCGGTAAAATCTAAACTGTAGTTTTGATAATTAAAGTTAGAATGACTAGGTTATGCTACCTACTATAGTACTAGGTTACGCTGGGTAATAGAAATTACTAAATTAGCTGTTCAGGTAATGTTACAACTTGTAAAACTAATTTACAAGTCGATATCACGGTCATAAGTCAAGCTCTGCATTAAGTTTAGTATTTTTAGACTCTTGCTTTTCACATTATGGGAAGGCCGATCGACCAGGTCGGCCTGCGATTAGTCCAACCCGATCGATCGGCTTCCCTGCATTTGGGGAGAGGAGAGTCATCCTTGGCATGTTTGAGGCAGCTTAGCCTTTTCATGAGCTGCATGGCCTTCCCGAAAACACATTGCAAACATCTGCTATTGGATGTAAGATGTGATTGAGATAAGTTACAGCTACCACAAGCGTCCGATTTAGGCGGCCTTAAGATCTAGTCTACTGGCCACTTTATTAATTTTATTTCAGGGCATGATGGTAGATGGATAAGCATGAATGCCACCATGATTGCGCAGCTGTCTGTCACAATCAATCGTGGGCCATCATAGTCGTATATTAAACATAAACGTCTGTATTCGTCCATCGTGGACCAACGTACAAAAACATTATTGGATGTTCTTTATTTGGCCACTAAAGAGTCAATTTATTTTAACGCGACGGCACCCCCGGGCCGCCATGTTGGCTTAATGGCGATCTATTGTGGCCGAGCACTTTAATTGCAAATATTTACTCAGATTTAAATGCCAATTGGCTGCTTGTGACATTTTATAGTTGCAGTAAAAATATTATATTTACCCGACTGTGCCAAAAGGGAAGTTGTTTTCGAGAGTATGTGTTTTAACCGACTTCCAAAAAGGAGGTGGTTATATGTTAGGCTGTGGATTTTTTTTTGTATGTTCAACGATTACTCCGCCGTTTGTGAACCGATTTTCAAAAATTTTTTTTTTTGTTCTATTAGGTTTCCCTCCAATTTGGTCCCATTTTCACAAAAGTGGTGATCTAATGATGGGATCCATGAGTAATCGAGGGAACTCCTCAAAATTTATATGGAAACATATGGTGATTTTAGTTTTATGAGAAGTATCCTAAGCATATGCTACCAAAACGCAAGATTTTGCACCAAGGTATACTATGGTTCCGAAGATACTAAGAGAACTCCGGATTCCTTATAGATACAAGTTTGGGGGTTAAGGCGCTGTTTTAAGAACTGAAAGCATATGCTACTATGCAAATTACATTTATCATCATCATCATCATCATCATCATCATCATCATTATCATTACCACGTCAGGGTCACCAGTGTCACATGGTTGTATATGGATACAATATGCCCCCATAACACCATAATTATGTCATCACGTTATGTCCTTATAATAATTATTGGTACTTTTCATAGCGATTTTAATAAAAATATAATGTTGTTTCAAAATAAATGATTCAAGTTCTAAGCGACTTATGTACCACAAAATTGAACATAACAAAGTCAACCTTAACTCCAGAGCGTAAGGCACACATTTGACATTACTTTTGAGATTCGAAAGAAAAAAGAGAAGTAAGTTGCTTCGATAAGTACTACACTAGTTTAACTATTAACCCATCAATCCCCAAGCGGCACCCGGCTGCCGCATAACAATTAAAAATCTATTGTGTCTGCGATTCCCACGATCGAGGTAATAAATTGAACCCTAAGTATGAAAATACTTACATAGGAAAACAATCTACATCGTAATAGGAATAAGAAAAACAATCGAGGTAACTAAAAAGAGTGAAATTATTATTTTTAACAAAAAATTAAAACCGAGTTCTAAGGTAAAAACAATAATAACATCCTTATAATATGAACTAAAAAGTATTAAATAATTTTTCCTATCTAATAGTCCCTTTTTCGAATTCGGCTAAAACTCAACTATTTCTGTACTCAATCTTCATAATTTTGAAGTCGGTGCCAGTTCCAAAAGTTTCAAATACCTATTCTGTCAGAGAACTGAAGATTCAGCTATATCTGGTACCGACTTCAAAATGATGAAGATTGAGTACAGAAATAGTTGAGTTTTATCGGAATTCGAAAAAGGGACTATTAGATAGGAAAAATTATTTAATCTTTTTAGTTCATATTATAAGGATGTTATTATTGTTTTTACCTTGGAAGTCGGTTTTAATTTTTTGTTATTATGAATTAAAAATATCCTATGTCCTTTGCCGGGACTCAAAGTATATCTATACTAAATTTCAGCAAAATCGGTTCAGCGGCTTGGGAGTTGGGCGTGAAGACGGATAGTACAGAAAAACTTTCGCGTTTTTAATATTAGTATGGATTTTACCACCACGTAGGGGTGAAATATAGAAAATATAGAAAAATTCTCTCTAAGTGGATGTCTACATGATAAGAGGAACGCGTGTGTGAAAAGTTTCTAGCTTAAAGTGTTACCTAAATACCTACGTTGCTCTATCAATCCGATTTTCTTGTTATAAATAGATATATATTATAACTCTTTATTGCTCGTATTTACTACTAACTAGCTAACTAACTTACGATAAAAACTAAATATAGACAGATATTTCTGTACTTTAAATGCAAAGTAGATGAGTAACAATTTGTTATAACACTTTTCAAGGACATTCGTTACTTATTGGTTTCCAGTATTAACCACATATGGCCGAGTCACCTCATCGGCGTGACTCAGACAAAACCGTTGTCGACCCAAAAGTGCAAAAACCCGCTTACTGTAGGTAAAATAAATGTAATCATGCAGTCACTTTGAAATACTTAAAATTGTACTTTTTCTTTAAAAAAAAGGGGGCAAATGAGCAAACGGGTCACCTAATGGAAAACACCTACCGTGGCCCATGGACACTCGCAACATCAAAATAGTTGGAAGTGCGTTGCCGGCTTTTTAAGAAGGGATATGCTCTCTTCTTGAAGGTTTGTAGGTCGTATTGGTCCGGAACTGGGGGTTATCTGTGGTCCGGAAATATTCCTGAAACTTGGGCTTACTTACTCGGTTAAGGCCCTCATAGTAACTCAAACTCAAAGACCACCATGTTATAATTATAAGAGACCGATCGTATCCGGTCGAACTGTTCATAGGCCGACCTGACTGGACTCCGGACGCGGGAAGGCACAAAATGAGTCAGGCCAGATCAGCCTGTCTCAGTCCGATCAGATAAGATCGCCTCATATACTGGGAGAACCACTGATACGATTAGAGTGATCGAAGGCCGACCCTAACCAGAGTCCAGACGCGGGAAGACACAACATGAGTCAGGCCAGATCTACCTGTCTAAGTTCGACCGGATTTGATCAGTCTCTTATAATTATAACATGGTGGGTCTTATAAGTTATTCACGGAATAATTTCATTTTGTTCTCTCCCGTCCGTGTCTATGAATAACTTCACAAAACATTTAACACAAATTATTTTCATAAACCCAACACAACCTAAACTTAGGTAATTAAATCAGTTATTCTAGGCTAAATATAGCCTGCATTAAACGTAGCAGAGTAAATTTCATTAAAAAAGTCTAAAGCTCAGCTGAGGATCACTTGAACTCCTTTGAGTTGCAAACTTCAATATGGTCGTGGAAAATCTTAGTCCGCGATGCTAAGTGACGCGGAAAACGGTTAAACGAGCCGACACTCACCTGATGGTTGGTACTACTAATATATATTCTGTGCTGATGGTAAGTTTCTTATTAAGACGGAGCGTCCTACGGAGATGCCGTAGTTTACCGTTTTAGAGCCTTATTAACTCATAATTTGAAAGCTACAAAATTATAATAAAAATATAGCAATAATCTTCAGTATTTGAACGTTCCTTTCATAGTTATAAATTTCCTATTTTTGCATAGAGATATTATGTAGGACGTAGTACTTATATGTCAGTGTATTTTTGTTTTTTATACTCATGATATATCAGCTTCCAAATTAATATCAATTTATTTAAATTCAAGCATACATTCAGTACCTATCTCCTTAGTATTTACAAATTACGGTTATTTGAAACACACGCCAATAGATCGACAATTTCATTTATACATACTGGACGTTTGAATTTTTTTTAGGTCAATTTTGAACTAAGATAAGTACTTAAATTAAAAAAATATAGGATTTTGGTGCGATCTCGGCAACACGGCAAATGTATGGTCAATGTCGTTTGCTCAGGGGATGGCCTTAAGCTACCTCTGATTTCCTTATTCCTGAAACAGTTTTTAACTGATAATATGGTTTTAAGCTATTGCATAGCTTTTATCGCGGGCTTTGAGCGCGGCGACCGAATCAAGAAATTCGTAACGAAAATAAACCTAACACGCCCCACTCCAACCGGCACAGCGGAGCGGCGTTGAAAGCCGTGAATCGTCTAACGTCGTTTCAGTTCGGCAGACTTCGGCACGGTGTTTGTGTGCGTGCGACTAGACGTATGCGTGTAGACTAGCTACTGCTATGCAATAGTTTTACCACGGCAATCCTCGAGTACCACACGTATTTTTTATACATAGTTGAGATATGTTATTAATTATTATGCACCAGACTACTGTAACTGTACACGGTACTGTACTACGCCAAATTTAATCAAAATCGGTTTAGCAGGAAAGCCGTGAGTATAAGAGTAAACAGACAGACTAGCTGACCGACTGTTAACAGTTAAGGTGGCTTTCGGATCTTTGCTTCGAGCGACCGCGACCGACGAAAATTCAAACAAAATGCCACTTTATGACATAGGCGATAGGTTTCATTTTACTCTACCTACTAGCTTTTACGCCACCGCCGGCGGCAGCGTGGGTCGCACAGACCTAGTGGGTCGCCACGCTAATGTCAGTAGAAAATGATACTTATATTCTATATCATAAAGTAGCATTTTATTTGAATTTTTGCCGGTCGCGGTCGCTCGCGGCAAAGATCCGAAAGCCACCTTTAGACTGTCACTAGAATATTGGTTTAGATTTTAGAAGTATGGATGCAAGATGCTGTCTGCATGTCTGTTACCTTCTTACGCTTCAACCGTTGAACCGATTTGGATGAAATTTGACGTGGAGATTTGGTTTCCAATAAAGGACATAGGATAATTGTTTCTGAAACTAATTTTGGCGCAACGAAGTTAAAACAAATTGTAGAATTAGCTAATACCTATTTTTAAAAGGCAGCGCTTTTGAATTTGAAGTTACTTTTTACTTACATTTCAATGTCACTTTGTGTCAGTCCTGTGTAGTACAAATACACTTGAAGTAATATATAAAACATTTGAATGCGTTTAAAACAAAGGCCTCGATATTTCATCTCGTTTTGAAGAGAAATTTTAATCACGGTCTTCGGTTTCCAGACAAAAGAAATACATAATTTATTGAAATACAAAAAAGTGTACAAAAGATATTTCAAATAGATACGTCAGTCAGGTTGTCAGTATTTGTGTATTACGTGGTTCTTTTATAACGCCCTGTATAATAATGATAGATATTATAAAAAGGTAGCAATATAATAATAATCAATTTTCAATCCTCTTACTATAAAGATACTAGATGACGCCTTTTATCGCGCGGGAACCGTACATTTTCCGGGATAAAAAGTATGCTATGTCTTTTCCCGGCACTAAAAGTACCTACCTCATGCAGGTAGGTACTTTAAGTGCCGATTTTGCTGAAATTTGATATAGACCAAATTTCAGCAAAATCGGTTTAGCGATTTGGGCGTGAAGAGGTAACAGATAGACAGACTTTCGCATTTATAATATTAGAAGAAGATAGAAGTATGGATAGTGGATAGAAGTAGATTTTATAATTATTATGGTAAAAATAAATATGTCCCGCAGAACTAATGTGACAAAAGAGAAATCAGCCCTGCAGAACCAATGTAGTGGATCCTTAAAAAAATTAAAAATGGAACTCAAAGAAAAATAACCCTGTAATGCAACAGGTCCCTAACCTCTAAGTCATGTAACCCAAATATAAATAAGATGACGCCCGCAACTCCATTGCGCCAAAACTTGTTTATCGCGCGAGAACCGTACATTTTTCCGGGATAAAATGTATGTCTGTCTGTCTGTCTGTCTGTCTGTTACCTCTTCACGCCCAAACCGCTGAACCGATTTTGCTGAAATTTGGCATGGAGATACTTTGAGTCCCGGGAAAGGACATAGGATACTTTTTATCCCCGAAAAATGTACGGTTCCCGCGCGATAAACGAATTTTGGCGCAACGGAGTTGCGGGCGTCATCTAGTTTATAATATTAGTATGGACTGCCAACAAACATAAGAGGTAACATAATATAATAATACTCCGAAACCGGTGACGGTGGCCAGTTTCATTGAAACCAGGCCTGTTACGCAGGAGTTATATTATAGTGCCCAAGTGTGTGCGCAGTACACAAGAGCACTCTCTATTCCTTCACTCTCATAACCCAGTGGGACGGACGACCGACACGACTGGCGAGAGATCAGGCGCAATGCGCAGGACCGACTTTTTACATGCCCATCCGACGCATGGCTCATCTTACTTGTCAAACAAACAGGTGATCAGCCTGCATTGTCATAACCAAACTTGGAAATAACATGTTTCCAACGCGGGAATCGAACCCACGACCTCCGAGTCGAGAGCCACGCTAAACCACTAGACCTCGAAGGCATTGAGGTAACGTATAAATCCTTATCAGAAGAAGCCAATACCGTTGTAATTGTCCCCGGAGTGCGATCGGCCGTAATAAACACCGAAGTCGATTAGCTGGTAACTGCGATTGATGAAACTTTTATTGCCTATTACTGTTAAGGCGCGGTTATATGGTGACGATTTGTAGGTGAACTTCGCGAGTCACGACAAACGTACAGTCTGTCAAGAAATAGTAGACGCAGTACATCTAAACTTATGTTTAGAAAATTTTGTACTGCGTTCACGCTCAAAAGGTGGTTTTTGGAACGAAGTTCCTTATAGCGCGTTGCGAAAGGGAGCTAGACGGAAAAAGTTGTAACGACACTTTTTTATTGGTACCTGCATAGTAGGGGCAGAGGGCGTTGATAGTATTCCTGGGCGTCAACTAGATGGCGTTTTTGAGAATAAACAGGACGTCTACCGGACGTTTAAATAAATTTTATTACAATTCCACAAAAGTGTCGTTGTTAGTATTCCTGGGCGTCAACTAGATGGATTTTTTTTAATTATTTTATAGCTTCGTTCCATCCGGGTGTCCCTTGACACCTCTCAAGTTTTATATATTTCTCTTTGTATTTCCACAGAGAACGCTTATACACATACCCTCTTTAAAAAGTTACACAGCGTGTATAGAGGGTGCATAAGATTTTTTCTACTAATAATCATTTTTTGACATAAGGCCTGTATAACGATGCTTTCATTTCGATACTAATTTCTCTGTATCGACTCTATGTAACGTGTGTGTAACTTAAATACTCCTGTTTAACTATTCACACATTGAACGCATGTTTAAGAAGTTTTTATTAGTAAGAGGGTTTATATATTACCAATGCACATTTTTATCTCGATTTAATAAGGTTTTCATATTTTTTATGTGATTTCAAAATTGTGTACAGCGTCTACTCTTTTTTGACAAGCTATAACGGGCGATGGGAAATCGAAAAAAAAAGAACATAATATTATATATATATATATATATATATATATATATATATACACATACATACTTAAGAGCGCGCTGTGAAAACGCTAGTCCCGCCTACACACAACGCTATCCTCCAATCGTGATACAATAATTCCATGAATCGTGCTCCCGGGTAATGTACTTTAGGCTGCAGCTAATAGTGAACAATAAGTGTAACAGATATTTGTTGAAATGCCCAAAAAGATTCATAATTTCGAAAAATAAAACTATTGAGTCAAAATAAGTGAATCGTGTTTTCCGTTAGCTAAATATCAGATAAATATACAATGATTAAATAAACCTCAATTTCATTTGAGTCAATCGTCTTCCGGGATCGTAATACTTATTAGAAAATACAGCAAAATTGCACAGCCCGCTCTTAAGTGCGACACACTTGTCTGTATGTCTGTCAGTCTCTATGTCTGTGTGTTATTTCTTCGCGCCCAAACCGCTAAACTGATTTTGCTGAAATATACTTTGAGTCCCGGGAACGGACATAGGATACTTTTTACCCCGGAAAAATGTACGGTCCCCGCGAGATAAACGAATGTTGGCGCAACGAAGTAGCGGGCTGTCATCTAGTTCATTAACGTTTCCGTTGTCTTGCACCCGTAACACGAGTTTTCAAACTAAGCATCCGCCCTCTCCAGTCTCCACGTTGGACCATGATGAATAACCATGATGGTGATGCTGTCTATAGCAGCACAATCAAAGTCAATGAGCAATCACAAATATGCATCTACATGTTCGTAATTGCTTATTATTGGTCCATCAAAGTTGCCCATAACTCATAAGGCAGAAGTTGGATGTTTCTTTCGGTCGCGTTTTCTTTCAAATTACAACGCTGCCAGAGGATGCTTTTCATTGGAAGGATGACTTTCGTCAACCTAATTTCATCGAAAAGGTGGAGAGAAGAAGACAGAAGTCCTGTCGCTTTTTATGTCCATTTTCAAATTACTATGTTGCCAAAGGTTTCATTAAAGAATGAATGTCGTCAGCCTCTTTCATCTTCTACCAATTTCAAATTACAATGCGGCCAAAGTCTTCACTAAAAGAATGACTGCCCGATTTCATTTCGTTGCGAGAAAAAGACATAAGTTGGGTGTTTCTGTCGCTTTTTTATTCCAATTTCAAATTACAATGCTGCCAAAGTTTTCTTTAACCCTTAACTGTAGTCGTGGGTCCACTGGACCCATGGTGATTCTTTAAACAAGCACTAGTAGGGCTGTGGGTGGTGGAGCTCCCCGCGCACCTCAGTACCTTTCGACAGTAAGCCGGCGCATACGCAGCGAGACGGACGTATTTCGCGCGCTACTCCAAGGGTAAGTAAATGATTATGCATGGGTCCATTGGACCCACGACTATAGATACGTATTTTTTATAATTCTTGTTTTGTAGTTGTTTTTATGTTAAATTTCAGTTTTCATCATGGAAAATAATAAAAATATGTCAACCAATCGCGAAGACATAATAGAGCAATGGCTGAATGCTGATTTAAGCAGTGATGAAGATGAAAATTCGGTTTCTGTGAGAGATGCTCTAAATACTCACTCTGATAATGAGTTTTCTGATAATGACGAAGATTTTGTATTGGAAAGTGATCATGACTCGAACTCTGAAATATCTGAAAGTGAAGATGAAAGTGAAGAGAATGAAACAAATAATTCGTCTGATTACTATTACGGAAAAAATAGGTTCAAATGGGCTAAAACGCCGCCATCGAGAAATTCTCGTGTTCGAAACCATAACATCCTAAGATTGCCATCTACTACATCAAGAGCAAGGCCTGCAGACCCATTTATTCCAAATGAGGCATTCAATATACTGTTCGACGAGGATATGAAAAACAAAATACTATTTTGGACAAACAAGAAACTGGCAGTATTTAGACTGAAATATAAATCTCCAGATCGCACTGAACTAAGAGAATGCACTTACCAGGAGTTAAACTGTTTTATCGGTTTATTGCTCTATTCTGCTGTTTTCAAGTCGAACCATGAAGCTGTGATATCCTTGTTTGCAACTGATGGAACGGGACGAGAGATTTTTAGATTATGTATGTCTTCTTTGCGATTTTATATTCTTTTGGTGTGTCTCCGCTTCGATAATCCGGATGACAGAGAAGAGCGTAAAAAAATTGACCCTGGTTGTATAACTACTGAGATGATAAATATGTTCAATAAGAATGCTCAAGCAAATTATTCCATTGGTGCTTATGCAACGATTGACGAAATGCTGGTAGGTTTTCGCGGACGTTGTGCCTTCAAGATGTATATTCCCAGCAAGCCAAATAAATATGGTTTGAAAATGCAATGTCTTGCAGATGCCAAGACACACTATGTGTACAATACCTATTTGTATTGTGGGAAAAATACTGATGGACTTACGCTGACAGATGAAGAAAAAAAACAACCGATTCCAGTACAAGCTTGTCTTCGATTATGCCAACCAATCCTGAATACTAACCGTAACATAACTACAGACAACTGGTACACATCAATGGAACTTCTCACTATCATGCTATCCAAAGGCCTCACTGTAATTGGAACCCTGAAAAAAAATAAAAGAGAAATTCCTAAGGAATTCTTACCTCATAAAGATCGCAAAATTCACTCTTCTCTGTTCGGGTTCACAAAAGACTTCACTATTGCGAGCTATGTTCCTAAAAAGAGCAAATCTGTGATACTTGTGTCCTCTATGCATCACGACAATTCTGTGGACGAATCAACTAAGAAGCCAGAAATAATTCTTCAGTACAACAGCACCAAAGGTGGCGTCGATGCTGTTGATCAAATGTGCTCAGTTTATTCAAGTAGCCGCAGAACACGACGTTGGCCTATGCCTGTTTTGTACAGATTACTGGACATGAGCGCTTTGAATGCCTATATCATTCAGCAGAGCCATGAAAGAGCATCCAAGATGACACGTATGACGTTTTTGAAGGGGCTGGCCAAATCATTATGTGAACCATATATGAAAGAACGATGCTACAATCAAAGACTGCCTACACAGCTTAGAACGAATATTGCCACGGCCCTACAGATTCATCTTCCATCAATTGAACCAGGTGAAAGCCAGAAATTGGACAGGAATAAAAGGAAGAGGTGCTCATTCTGCAAGCCTGCTAAGAGAGCTAAGACTGTTCACTTATGTGCTAAGTGCCGGCAGCCTATTTGCATGACATGTGCAAAAGTTGTTTGCAGTACATGTTTGTAAGTAGGCTAAATGAAACTGGTGTCAAAATTTTTGTTTTAAAATTTATTTCTTTGTTTTTGGTATGCTTTTAGAAAACATATCTTTTTATTATAGAAAATATTTTTTGTTTTTACTTGGCGACCAGTTTTATATTTTTTATAATTTTTTTTCATAAGCTTGTTTTTAGATTAAGGAAACCTGAACTGATTATAAAAAGTACAAATTAATGTTAGAAATGTATGTTCCTATTGTTGATTTTTTAAAACACTATGTTTGTTATATAATATATAATAAATCTAATAAACATTTTATTAATTATTCGGGATACTTTCATTTTTATTGCCTTTTAAAAATACATGGGTCCAGTGGACCCCACAACTATAGAAACGTGATTATTTTTCACCACTATAGTTAAGGGTTAAAAGAATGACTGTCTTCAACACCATTTCATCAAGAAGAAGACAGAAGTAGGCTGATTCTTTCTGTCGAGTTTTTATTCCAATTTCAAATTACAATGCTGCCACAGTTTTCATACAAATACTGTCTGTCGTCAGTCCCATTTCATCTTCTTCAAATTTTAAATGACAATGCTGCCAAAATCTTCACTAAAATAAGGATTGCCCGATTTCATAAGAAAAATTGCGAGAAAAAGACAGATTGAATCTGTCGCTTTTTTATTCCAATTTCAAATTACAATGCTGCCTGCCACAGATCACACGAAGAATGTCTGTCGTCAGCCCCATTTCATACATCGATTAACTTTAATTATTCCGTGATGTGACCTACTTGGCGAACTTAACGCGATCTTCAAATCTCATGATGAACCTTCGAACAAGTAATTCCTAGTGGAATTCCGCCATCAAAGTAGGCGTACAGTAGCGTAATTCAGCCGTATTATTTAGATCAAATTGGGATCCATCCACATATTACGTAACAGCTTAAGAGCAGAGTAGACAAAATTATATGTCTATTGTGTTAAGAGGGAGGGCATACCAAAAGTGACAATACTAATGTGTTAAAAAAACGGTGACATGGAGGAAAAAAGGTTACAAAGTTTTGTGTGACGTTAGACGATGTCGAAAAGTTCGTTGCCCCAAAATTTGATTACAGTAACAGTACTTTTACCGGGATACAATATTATCCTATGTCCTCTTCTCAAAAAGTATATCCATACTAAACTTCATTTAAAACGGTTCAGCTGTTTAAGCAAGAAGAGACCGACAGGCTTTCGATTATGCAATGTTACTAAGGATCATTAAGGTTATGTGGACAAGCTTAATTTGAACACAGTTTACTGTATATTATTACACTGTATAAGGCACGTCTTCCTATTCTATGTTAATTCAAGTGGCGTAGTTAAGAAGATAGGCCCACTAGCGCCATGGCTAATCGTTCGTCAAAGTATATTGCCTTCTCTTAAAACGATAATTGTTCCGCGATTTACTTAATCCGGATTTGCAAAGCCTTATGGGGATTGTGTAACTTTGAAACGGATTAGGTAAGTATTAGAGGAGGGGGCGGTAATCACTTACCATCGGGCAATCTACACTCGTTTACAGATTCAGCAGCAATTGAATAAGATATAGAATTATAAGCCTCATAGCCTACAGAGTACGCGTTGAAGACATTCAACATGTACGCCAAGCAGTCTTTCAAGTGACATTTTACAATATGGCGATTTTCAGTTCCGATTTTAGCACAAGAGCCATCAGAGTAACTAATTAATATCTAGGCAGATGGCAGACATATTTTTTGGTCGAGTTATTGTCAAGTCAAAGTCAGTCGGAATCACTGACCTCCATTATACAAGTACGCTGGACCTATGATACCCACTTTTTTTGTGCCTATTTGAAGCAGAATCAGCGCCCCCAGTGAGAGGGAAGAAAAGTAAATTTGACGTAACTTGCAAATGGCCGCTTAATCGTTATTGGTTGTCATCACTAGTATTAGTTCCAAATACTCTCAGCGCCAATATGGCGACTTTCAAACGTCATTTTTACGTCTCTGTGTTTTTACGTCAAATTTAGTTCCTATCCCTCCCACTGGGGGAGCTGATTCCGCTTCAAATAGGCACAAAAAATAGCTGTCATTTCAAAGGGTATCATTAGTCCAGCGTACTTGTATAATGGAGGTCAGTGGTCGGAATCAAGATGTTGAGATGACATAGCCCGACAAAATTACATAGGTCTGCGATTAGCCTATGAAACAATTTCTCTGACAGTACTTAAGGCCATCCCCCGAGCAAACGACCTTGACCATACATTTGACGCGTTGCCGAGATCGCACAAAAATCCTATTTTTTTTACTTATCTTAGTTTAAAATTGATCTAAAAAAAAATTTAAACGGGGAATATGTAGTTAATGAAATTGTCTATCTATTGTCGTGTGTTTCAAATAAACGTAATTTGTATATACTATAGGGAAATGCTGAAAGTATGCTTCAATTTTAATAAATTGGTATTACTTTAGAAGCTAATATCATGAGTGTAATAAACAAAAATAGAAAATTTAAAACGGGGAAAGGAATGTTGATATACTGAAGATTATTGCTGTATTTTTATTATAACTTTGTAGCTTTCAAATTATGAGTTTATAAGGCTCTAAATACGGTAAATTAAGGAATCTCCGTAGGGGAAGGCCCTCGATTTATATTATGCGTCCGCTCAAACGCGCGGTTTGTCGGCCACACCGCGACATCACAAGCAATTGTATTTAAATGATTACATACTATTGCTTGTGATCTTACGGTGTAGCGACTAGCGGCCAAACTCCTCGTTAGCGCGGACATTTATATTTTGAAGCAGTCAACGTCTCAGCTAAGACAATTTAAAAGCCATAATCGAAAGCTTTTTCTGTGAACATGATTCGTTGACACCAGTAGCCCTAGCATGGCCACAGTAGAAATGCGAAAGCATAGAAACTCTGTGGAGATAAACTGAAGGTGCCGTTCCGATCTTTACCGCGGCTAGCCGACCGACAAGAATTCAATTAAAATGCCACTTTATGACATAGACTATAATGTCATAAAGAAGGATTTTATTTGAATTTTTAGGACTATAATCTGTCATTAAGTGGCATTACATTTGATTTTTTGTCGGTCGCGGTTAGCCGCGGTAAAGATCGGAACTCGAACGGTACCTTCAGTTTATCTCCACAGTTTTTCTATACTTTCGCATTTCTACTGTGGCCATGCTAGGGCTACTGATTGAAACGCGCATTATGTGTTCACAACAGAGTTACAAAACTACTAGACACTCCATAGAATAAGTAAAATGTTTTTGAACAAGTTGCCATCCATCAAGAACAACCAAGCCAACACCGCGAGCGACAAGTCTGTCAATGCAATGTGTATCTTATTGTATAGTAAATAAAGTTTAGTTTTGAATAGGTCATTTAAAAATGCATTCCATTGCCTTTACGTTGCAACATGAGCTGACCCTAAGGATCTGTTATGTTGTTCTGTAGGGCCAATTTATATTTTTAATTGATATGGCCGAACTTAAGCCCCTTTAAAACATTGAAGGGCGGTCTCAACCTTGTGCAAGTTCACAAAAGTTAACGGAAATTTTTGGTAAATACTCTAGTCCTGATAATCGGCATATCTACTCCCTGGCGGCTACTTTACTTTGTGGCCATTCATACTAATCTATACTTAATATTATAAAGCGGAAGAGTTTGTTAGTTTGTTTGTTTGAACGCGCTAATCTCAGGAACTACTGGTCCGATTTGAAAAATTCTTTCAGTGTTAGATAGTCCATTTATCGAGGCTATATTTTATCACGCTAAGACTAATAGGATAGGAGCGAAGAAATAGTGGAAAATGTGGAAAAAACGGGGGAAATTATTTGATAGGGCTTATCTCACGAACTACTAGAGCTATTTTTCTGTTATTTGGGTCAGATAAGAAGTAGACCACGTGAAGGATCATAGGCTATTTTTTGTAGACTGATTTGTCTGTGAAATATCTAATTTACGCGGGTGAAGCCGCTCGGAACGTCTAGTTTTTAATAAATGTGAAAGTGTGTCTGTCTGTTACCTCTTCACGCTCAAACCGCTTAAGCGATTTTGCTAAAATTTGGTACAGACTTACTTTAAGTCCCAGGAAAGGACCTAGGATACTTTTTATCCCGGGAAAATGCACAGTTCCCCGCGATAAACGAATTTTGGTGCAACGGAGTTTTTAATCTATTATACTCTAGACATGAATCATGATATTCCCTGTCTACTTGGCGGCCATTTTATAATTATCTACTCCCTCGCAGTCTGTGGTCGATATCTTCACCGCGGTACATAGGATTTCCATTAGACGCTACTTAGCTGGCGGCGGGCTGATCGTATTACCTTTGTCAATTCACACAAACAAACTTACATAATACAGTATTTAATAAAGTTAGAAAAAGAAAAGCCTTGAGATGGGATTTAAAAGATTTTTTGTTAAATTTTAGGTCGATTAAGGTAAATACTACAGTTTTGGTAATACATTTCGATTTTTGGATTCTGTCATGAACTACAAAAGGGATAAATGTCAAACCAGCGTCGCATTCCGATTGGTCAAAACTACAAAATTCATGATAATGATAAAAGACCACTTTAATTCAACAACATATTAAGAAAATCTGCAGCTTTGCAGGTCGATGAATGATTTCGGTGTATCGGTATATTGGTATGGATACCAATATACTATAAACTGAAATCATAATAAGCTGAAGCTTATAATTAATTGTTGATCAAAACAAAATTATTTTGGATGTCCATATTTATAGGAGAGTCTTATAAACTAACTGTCTCTGTAATTTACTTGTATAACTCAGTGATTTCAAATAGTAATTCCATACGTTGTGATCCACTTCCCTTGTGTTAATTTGTTCTGATTTCTCCCAGACGTTTGATTGATCTGAACACTGTTTATCAATATAGCTCTAATGTGCTTAGCTCGAGAAGTTTCCGAAAACTATTTTAGTTCAACATTTTGTACTGTAAGAGAAGTTGGGAATATTACGCAAAGGAGCAGAGGCCGCTACTAGTACATACTGCATACAGTAAACAATCCGACCAAGATCCCGACATGTTGCACACGTCCAGAATATTGACAGAAACGTTGTCAAACGTCGAACAGAACTTTTTGTTTGCTGTCAATACTCAATGCTGGTGCTGCCTCTAGCGTGAAAACTTTGTAGTAATATGTCCTATTGGTTCATTGGTTCATAGGCGAAGCTACGTTATTTGGCCCATGATTAACATTGACTTGACACAACTCGACCAAATAACGTAGGTCCGTCATGATTCATGAATCATGATTTGCCTATGAATATTGAATATATTTTTCTGATAGTCTGAAATATCTCTTTAATAAATATTAATAATATCAGCTCTTAAAATTACTTATATTTTATTTGAACTATTTAGTCACAAGGTAACCGCTACTGTTACTTTAAATAAATAATCGGCCAAGTGCGAGTCGGACTCGCGCACGAAGGGTTCCGTACCGTCATAATGCGAAAGTTGGCAAAAAATTGTGTATTTTGTTATTGTTAGTTGTTATTGTTATTAGTGTTATTCTGATGTATAAGCTATATTATTGTAAAGTTTCATTAAAATCCGTTCAGTAGATTTGCGTGAAAGAGTAACAAACATCTATACATCCATACATACATACATACATCCAAACTTTCACCTTTATAATATTAGTAGGATTATTATTTATTATTTTATTTTATTTGATTATTTAAATTATATAATTATATAAATTCATCCCAGAGAAACCAAATATTGGGCAATTTATTGGTGGTATACGAAAAGACTAACTATTATTGTGCTTTATTAAAAAAACCTAGTGATGTAAAATTTTCAAATAGATCAACACAATCAATTGAAATAAATCAAAGAATACATAACATCATCCATGAATTATTAGCTGGTGAAATAACCATAGGCCATTGCTTAGAAAAATTAAGGATTTAATAGTAATAGTAATGATTATTTTACTTTTTTTTAATTATTCTATTTTTTTTTTTTGTTCCTGTTGATTTTAATTTTACGACTATGATTTTCAACAATTATGTAGTTTAAAGAATTTTTATTTACATTATCATTCTTGTTGATTTGTTATAATTTTTCGACTGTATTTATATAATTATATATGTAGTTTTAAGTATTTGTAATTGTACATTTATAATCTTTTTGATAATTTAAAATTTTACGACTGTGATTTTATACAATCATATAGTGTTAGGTTAATTTTAAAGTTCTATGTGTAATTTTAATCAAGCTGTAATTCTATTGTTAGAAATCTGATACTATATATATATTTTTTTATTTTGAAATACAAAATATTTTTTTATTTCTTCTTGTTACCACTTTTCTATACGCCAGTATAAAAAAGTGATTAGACTAAAAATATTTAATAAAATTCGTGGTACGAATCCACCCATACCAAGAAAGAATTAGTCGTTTCATACCACTTTAACCCATTCCATGCGGCAATAAAAACTACACTTATTACCCAGGTGCGGGGACGATTTTCGTCGTGACGCCGATGGGCGTCTTCCGCACCTCAAAGGGTAACAATAAGACGCCGAGCGGCGTTTTCAGCACGCTAATAAGAAATTAATCATTATTACGTTAAATTCATTGGAAAATCTTCAGTTACGTCAAACGTGTGGTGTGTTCAAGAGCGTATTTGGCGTAAAAATTAATCTTACGGCATAAATTATTATTTGTGTGCAGTTATTGGCCTTCAATTGTTATATGGTGAAAATTGGTTGAATATGGCGAGAAATGGTAAGTAAATTGTATTAATTAAATAAATTATGCCCCCTTTCGACTAACATCTCATATATTTTAGTTTTTAGTGATAATAATAGCAAAATTATCAGTATAAATTAATAACAAATTAATAACAGGGGTGGCAAACCTTTTCGTAATTTCCGTAAGCGTATTATGCATATTTTCAAGAATATTTTTAATAAGTAACCTGAAAATAAACTATGATAACATTATGATATTTTTTTTGGAGATTTGAGGTAGTAGGGAATATATATGCATATTTTTTGTTTCTATCTTTTATAAACATATCGTATAACATCATCATATTAATTAATTTAGAGATAATTTTATTATTTACTTACCTACATATATAATTTTTTGTGTTACAACTTTGTTAAAATCAAAATAATCAAAATCAAAATTGTTTTATTTTGATTTGGTTAATGGGATATACATGGGATATACAAATGGGATTGTACCTGTGTGTACTAAATTATACTTAGTAGAGCTGTAGCAAACCGTATGTATTTCGGTACTGAGTAACGGGTACGCCATCTAGTACCGAGTAACGACACGTTACTCACGAATGCGTTTCGTTACTCGAATTTTTCGTAGTTGCCATATATTTTTTATTTAATTTTTTTTTATTAAAATGTCGCGACGAGCATATCGCATACCAGCTGATGATAAGCATTAACGCTTGCAGTATTCTAGGTTTAATTTAATTTCTCCGGGTTCCCTAGAACATTTTTTTTTAATTATTATCAAGCAAATTTACTACGCTTTTTTTAGTTTCTTTTACAGGTCTAATACTCAGGTATATTAAGTATTTCACATCTTATTTTTTAATTTTCCAGATAAAAAACGTCCTTGGTCACCCAACATATTAGGTGATACTGGAGATTGGAACGATCCTAATAATATGTCTCAGTCCTTATTGTCACCGCAACGTAAGACAACATATAATGTTACGACTAAAGAAATTAAGAAAGATGTAACTATGCTGACAGCATTCATGTGAAGATTGCAAAATTGTAACTCAAAATATTGAACATGAAGATAAACGGAATGTCCTATTTGGTCAGTTAATAGCCGAAGAGTTGAACCAGATTAAAAGTGACGAAATATGCACAAAATATGCACAATCAAACGTTACTTAGTATTAAAATTTGTTATTTTTTCGATGAGTTTTCCGGTGGTGTCGCTAATAAATGCGCCAATATTCATCATTCCATTAAATCTAGGATTGGTCATTTCTTGCACAATACCAATAATTTTCTACCAACATTTTCCGATTGCAATATTATTGCCCATATCCCATGAAAGTTCATTACCTACTTTATTATTATTTTTTTAATGTTGTAATGTTCAATTTTTTTCCAATGTGTAAAAAAAAATGGTTTCTAGAAATATTATATTGTACCTACACGCTGCCTTAGTGCTTGAATGGGGGGTTTGGTCGGTGGGCCATTCAAGCACTAAGGCAGCGTACAGGTATCGGGTGTATCGCGGAACTCTTTAAATAGGAATGGGGCCACATATTTGAAATATTTTGGTCCATCGTGCCTCTATTTCTTGACCTCTGTGTGTATTATGATAGCTAGTTTGAAGACTACGAGGGCATAATATGACTGTAATATGCACTATCAACGAAAAATTGCCAAAATATGCACTAACGCCTAAAAAGTGTCATTATATGCATCTGCATATTATGCAAATGCATATAATCCGATGTCTAATAATAACTTTTTTTTAATGAAAAAAGTGGGCAAACGAGCAAACGGGTCACCTGATGGAAAGCAACTTCCGTTGCCCATGGACACTCGCAGCATCAGAAGAGATGCAGGTGCGTTGCCGGCCTTTTACGAGGGAATGGGGTAATAGGGTAGGGGAGGGTAGAGAAGAGAATAGGGGAGGGTAGGGAAGGAAATAGGGGAGGGTAGGGAAGGAAATAAGGGAGGGTAGGGAAGGGAAAAGGGTAGGGGATTGGGCCTCCGGTAAACTCACTCACTCGGCGAAACACAGCGCAAGCGCTGTTTCACGCCGGTTTTCTGTGAGCCCGTGGTATTTCTCCGGTCGAGCCGGCCCATTCGTGCCGAAGCATGGCTCTCCCACGGTAGAAAATTTTTATATACTTACCCAGTGGCGGGGCAAGACCTAAATTTGATGTGGGCAAGATTATATCTTGCGAGGCCCCCTAAAATATATTTTGCGAGGCCCCTGATGGATGACGCAAGAGGACTGATTTGTTGAGAGAAATAATTTTTGATACTTTTATTTATGAATATTTGGGTATCCAAACTCATAAATTCTTAAAAAAACCTCTCGGTCCTAGGGGCGCGAGGCCCCTTAGAGCGCGAGGCCGTGGGCGGTCGCCCACGTCGCCTACGCCTTGCGCCGCCTCTGTACTTACCCCAAAATCAATTAAATAATTATATTTATTTAATTGATTTTGGGGTAATTTGAATAACATGGCAACACAAGCCCGGGCATCACATACATAAAACCGGCTTCACGCGCGTTGTTTGAAGCAATCTGAATTAGAATATAGATAATAATATTATGATAAATGTTTATGGTATTACAGTTGGCTGAAAAGTTGAAGAAAAATTTATTAAAACCAAAGGTTGTCAATAGCTGGAAAACGCCTTTAGGCGTCTTCCGCATCTAAAAAGGAATTGGCCATTTTGCAGAAAGTTGAATTTATTGAAACGGCGTGCATTACGTTATTGTATTTTCAAAATTTGAGCATATATTGCACGTATAAACTTTTATAATTTGTTTTAGCCAAAATATAAGCTACTAAAAAAAGACGCCGATGGGCGTATGCCGCATCTGAATGTGACGTCCAAAGACGCCGATGGGCGTCCGCCGCAGCGAATGGGTTAAACACCGCGGTATGAAACAGGCAATTCAAAAACAGTACTTCGCTGTTTCATACCGCGGTATGAAAAATATGTGGTATGAAACGGGAAGGACCCAAATTTCAAGTGCCTAGCTGTTCAAGTCATTATTGATTACGAGCAAAAAAGGCCAAAACAATCCCGTTTCTTGTATGGGAGTCCCCCTTAAATAATAACTTTATTTTGTTTTTAGTATTTGACATTTGTTGTTATAGCGGCAACAGATATACATACACAATCTGTGAAAATCAGAAGTCTAGCTATAGCGGTTCTTGAGTTACAGCCTGAAGACAGACAAACAGACAGACAGACAGACAGACAGACGGACAGACAACGAAGTCTTAGTAATAGGGTCCCGTTTTTACCCTTTGGGTACGGAACCCTAAAAAATAGTTTTTACAAATGTATATCCCTTATCGTAGTTAGTTACGTTAATCATACAAGCGAACATTTATCGTTATCAGTTATCAGTGATAAGATACTTACCAATCACCATTCTGATGTGATTCTGATTTGATTCAGAAATAAAAAATTATAAATATCGATGACCAGTTTTCTGCTTTACTCCAATTCCATAGACATAAACAAAGCTTGAAAGCTATAATCCCACCAAAAACATGAAATGTAAAAAGGAGCCAAGCAAAATAATGCCTAGCTTTGCAATATATATATATATATATATATATATATATATATATATATATATATATATATATATATATATATATATATATATATATATATATATATATATATATATATATGTATATATATATATATATATATACTTTGTAATATATATTGCATCGATACTAATATTATAAATGCGAAAGTGTGTCGGTCTGTTACTTCTTCACTTCCAAACTGTTAAAACGATGTTGCTGAAATGTGGTACGGAGATACTTTGAGTCCCGGGAAAGGACATAGGAAACTTTTTATCCTGGAAAAAGCACGATGAACGAATTTTGGAGCAATGGAGTTGCGGGCGTCGTCTAGAATAATATAAATATATAATGTTACATAGACCTAAGGGCTAAGACCTAACCTAATTTAAATCTCACAAGCTACGACCTATAGTGAATTAACATTCACTACGCGAAGCCAGATATTTCAGGTCACGGAGAAGTCCTAACACTATAATTTAAGTGCATCTAACTACTTATAGTCAACGTAATTTTAGCTTGGAGTTTACAAGAAATTATGTGGTTGAAATAAAGTCCAGTAGGAGTTCAAATCATCTTCGTTGCGTCCAGGGGCGTACAAAGGATTTCAGCTGGGGGGGACCACGAGTAACTTCGATTTGATGTAACCCGGCCAAATTACGTAGGTCCGCCATCTGCCTATGAATAAATTTCTCCGATAGTACATTAAATTAATAATGAAGATAAAGTTTAAAATCATATGACACTGAGTGCTCGCCGCGCCGCTGCTATTCCGGTGTGGCGCGGCCCTAAAGCACGCAGGTTTTAAGTTCGCGAACTTACTCGGCTCGACGTCCGCGTCGGTGATAGACGTACGAACTTTAGGCACGCGGGTTTTACGATCGCGAACTTACTCGGTTCGACGTCGGTGACACACGAGAATGGCTCACACTGGATAACCATGTCCCCAGGCTCGCGGCTCACGGCCCACGGCTCGCGGCTCGCGGCTCACGGCCCACGGCCCACGGCTCGCGGCTCACGGGCCACGGCCCACGGCTCGCGGCTTGCCAGACGTACGAGCCGAGATGAGCTACGAGTAAAATTCCAAGACGGCGAACTTGCGCGGTAATCGCGGTTTTTAGGTGACACACAGGCGATTAAGATCGTCGAGCCATAGGTCCGCGTACTTACTCGCACGTCTGTCACCCCCTTTAGAATGTTGCCCAATTTCTTGTTTATTTGTTAAGTCGACACTCGACACTCTACACTCGATACGATGATAGAGTAGGTATGACTAATTAAAGATATCGCTTTTCAATCATTTAGTTCGTATATAATAATTAATAAGTATTATGTTATGAATATTTAATCCATTTATGGGTTCAATAATACTTCAATTAATTCACCTTTGAATTATAGATTTTGTACCTACGTTATTAAAATTTATGTTAATACTTATTACTTAGTTACATCCTTTTTAAGCTATATTCATTGTCTTATTCCAATGATTAAAAAAACAAAAGTCAAAGCACGAATATTTCAAATGTCTCGCCTCAACATGGCTTCAAACATGACGTCACCGCAATGGCACCCGCGACAGAAGCCATACGATAATAATAATTCACGACCACGACAAACAACGTATTGTACGCTGCCTTTCATGTATGCAACTCTAAAACGCGCGTAATTTGTATTACGCAATGGATGCCACAGCGGGCGATAATTAACGTCAGTCTCAACAGCGTGCTGTACTGACCTGTACATCGCTTGTGTATTACTAATCTTAAGTACACACTCCACGGTGCATACGTAATGTACAATACAGTACACGGTAGCATCGTTATTTTTAAACTATCTACAAATTAAGGCTAATGAATGAGTTATTGTGCGGACAGGAAATTATTATTACGTGTGTTAGGGTTGTGTTTACGTAGGGATTTCTGTTCGGTGTTAGGTGTCGCGGTGAGAGTCGTAAAAATGAATAGCCCCGTAAGAAGAAACCGACGTAAAATTATCCCGTATTTGTTTCGATTCATGAGGTATTTAAGGCTTTATGGGAACTTAAATAAGAACCCCGGGTAGTAACCCCGAAACAGCGAATAACTGAAACAACTATGTATAATGAATTAATGAGTTCTCCTTGTTTTTGTCTGACACGTAGACGTCATTATGACAAAGCGCGGACGTATAATATATACGATGCGTAAATACTTTTATTAGCAAGGTGCCAAAATAATATAATCCGCATTGTAATTTGCAGCACCTCCATTGTGGATATCGCAAACACAATAGATTTTCAATTGTTGTGCGAAAGCCGGCGTGCCGGCTGCCGCTTGGGGATTGATGGGTTAAGTATAACCAAATGTCATCAAAATTAGTTCAGTAGATTAAAAACGTGAAGAGAGAACAGACAAACATTTGAACTTATAATATTCTGTATTATTTATTAATATTAGTGTAGATTTCAGAAAACACCAGTAACCCACCAAAACTACTAAATACCTACCACAAAAATTGAAAGTTGAAAAAGTCACCTAAAATGCCAATAAAAATGTGAAAGTAAAAAATTGTTTTTAATAGCGATATTTTTTGAATAATTTTCCAATTATTTAATTGTATTTTAATAGTTACAAATTGCTACCAGTTTTATAAACCGGCCGTTAATAAATTAAATAAAAATGTCGTAATTGATGTTATTAAACGTTTTCACTGAGACTATTTTTATTATAAAAGTCGACTTATATTTTTACTAGACAAGGAACTCAGCGAGAACCATACGTTTTTGCCGCAAAAAGTAGCCTATGTCCTTCCCCATGATCTACTCGATATCTATGCCAAATTCTGCCAAATTACATAAAAATCCCTGCAGTAGTTCGTGAGATTAACGCGTCCAAACAAACTCTTCATCTTTATTAGTGTATCCTCCTAATTTTTTATGCTGCCCAGAAAGTTTCCTTTTGAACTAGATACAATTTATATCTTTTGTTTCACATTGTTTACATTATTGTCTCGTAAAATATCGGAAAGTAAAAATGGCGTTTATTGCCGAAGTTTCAAATGATTAATTACTGGAGTGGCGCCGAAGATCTTGTCCGTTTTTGTAATTTTTTTTTGCTTAGACCCTTTTGCGTTTTGACTGGCTTGAAGTGGGAATTTTTGATTTTGGCATCCATACTAATAACATACTATTAATGCGAAAGTGTGTCTGTTTGTTACCTCTTCACGCCCAAACCACCTAACCGATTTTGCTGAAATTTAGGATACCTTGAATCTCGGAAAAAGGTACGGTTCCCGCGCGATAATCGATTTTTGGCGCAACGGGGTCGCGAGCATCATCTAGTATTTGAAATAAAATTGTATACAATATGTATTTATGTCTGTGGTCTTCGGTTATCATAATCGTGAGTTTATTTTTCGTATTGGTCAAGTCAGCCCATTCGTGCCGAAGTTATTGAATAGGACAGTATTTACTATTTATTATATTATCATGTGATTAAGAATATTTAAAGCAACTTGATAGTGATGACGACCTTTGAATATTATCGTTCAGTTTACTCTTTAGATAAGACTTAAAGAGTATTCAATGCGTATGGAAAGAGATCACAAATATTTATTAGACGCACGCAATTCCGTTGTGTTTCACGCGGAAACCGTACATGTTTTCACAACAAAAACTATCATAATATTATTGTGTACTTTTTTGTAAAGTATTCTTCATACCAAATTTCATCGAAATCGGTTCAGCCGTTTAAGCGTGATGAGGTAATAGACGGACCCGGACAGAAATTCATACAGAAACACACATTTACAATATTAGTATGGTTAACTAACCGATTTTATTTTCGACTTTTTCATTCTTATACTTTTTGTACCTCCATCAAGAACATGACTTGCATCTTGACCGGAGTCACGAGTCCTGACCTCGAAGGATCCAGGATCGTTGCATAACCTCACGATCAGAAAAAGTGGGTAAAATCGCTCGACCCCTTTCCGAGGTCGACTCATGAGGGCATCTGGTATCGCCTGCAGAATCAACGCTTTGAATAGTCATTTGTTGTTTGACGACCTCTGTGGCTCAGTTGGTGGGCTGTTGGTAGCTCAAGCCGGGGGTCGCGGGTTCGAATCCCGCCGACGGAAAAAAAAAGTTCCTGGGTCATGGATGTGTATTAATTATGTGTATCATATAATAAAAATCTTAAATATATGTATAGTATATTTAAGATTTTTATTATATGATACAATAAATAAAAGATAAAAGTATTAAATATATTTCCGTTGTCTGGTACCCGTAACACAAGTCCTTCAGGTACTTAGCACGGGGCCAGACTGACGTGGTGTGAAGCGTCCATAGATATTATTTCACTGTTTTCGTTCTTTCTTTCTACTACTTTTTGAACCCCCGACAGAAAAGAGGGGTGTTATAAGTCTGACGTGTCTGTCTGTCTGTCTGTCTGTGTGTGTGTCTGTCTGTGGCATCGTAGCATCCAAACGGGTGGACCGATTTTGATCTAGTTTTTTTTTGTTTGAAAGCTGATATGATCGAGAGTGTTCTTAGCTATAGTTCTTCATCATCAGCCTGCTCAGTGCTGGAAAATCGCGGTTCCTCTGGTTCGTGAAGGGCCGATTAGCAACTTGCAGTCGTTTGGTGGGCTTTATATTTTGCATTCTAGTTCGTGACATTTATGAATATATACACAATAAGGGAAAGTTGACCTGGTGCTGCAGCATCACCTGGTAATCAATAGGATACCCAACTCCTCACCAACTTAGAGCAGAGGTTTCGTGTTTGGGCTCGTTTTAATTGCGACAACTAGTAAGACGTAGATAAACAGTAAATATTTGCATGCTGCTGCTGCAGCATCACCTGGATTCTATAGGAGCCGAGCTCCATATGAGCCCAAAGTGGAGGATTCATGTTTGGACTCATATTGACGGCCTCATCCAAGAAGACATTCATAGATGGTATTCATTAGGATATGATCCTGTTGATAACAATTATTATGCACTATAACCAACATAAGTTTAAAAAGCATGAAATTAAATTAAATTAAGAAATTTAAAAAAACCCGCGCCAAACAACTAAAAAGTAATGAAATAATATTTACTGACTTTAAGTTTAAATAATTCCTAAGTGTGAAGTGATATTTTAGTCCATAATTGTTGTCAAGGTGTGTCGGGGGACCGCTAATGTAGATGTTTGATTTCACATAAAATTATAGTTTAAGGGTCAGACCACAGCGAACCGAATCGAGACAGGCGATATAAAATGCAAAAGTCGCTGTTGGCGGTCCCACGAGTCACGACACACCGTGACAACAATAATTATGGACTAAAATATCACTATACACTTAGGAAACTTAGGAATTATTTAAACTTAGTCAGTAAATATTATTTCTTTACTTTTTAAAGCTGTTTGGCGGGTTTTTTTTTTAATTTCTTAATTTATAGCTATCCAGATTTCAACTCATAACCATTTTAGAAATTAGCGTCTATGGAAATTTATTATTTCCTTATCTTTAATAAAGTATTTTGCCTAAATGTGTAGAAAATATTTGGACGCTTTTAGGTCCAAACTTCCAAAGGGAACATGTTCCAAAAATCCGCACTGAAGTAAACAATGTTTAAATGATACAGTAAAGCGCATAACCACATAATTTAAACTGTTACTGACCGTCACGGTAGTTAACTATATGTTCCATACATACGTGACAATACTGAATATCGTATGTAGGTTATGTTTATACAACGATACTTCATTGAGTAAAATTATGCAATTTTTCATATCTATCACAGTTGTAAGAGCCTAAGGTCGGTCACATAGTTAAGTGCTCGACAAAATTAAGTGTTAAGCAACTATGTACACAATTGGGCATTTCAATGTTGTATTGCTTTTAAGCATCGCGTCACGCCTCGTTTTGTCTTGTTTTTGTGTGACCTGACCATTCTCATACCTACAGGCTACAGCAGTGGTGCTCAACCTTTTTTATACGGACCACAAAGTGATAACACGTTTTGGTCTTGGTGTGGCAGGCCGCAACCAAAATTTTTTAGGTTTAAAAATAATGTTCTTTAAAATAAGCGATTTAGAGGTGGAAAAATTTTCACGATTTTCACGACTACTTTGCTCTACTTTGCCGGTGGGCGTTTTCAAAATTAACTTTACGCGGGCCACTGATCAAGTCTGAGCGGGCCGCAGGTTGAGTATAGCTGGGTCAGCTTAGGTTTTGTATGCACGTTTAGAATATTATAATATTATGAATTCACTGCCTCACCCTGCCGTTAAGGCTAAAACATAGGATCACCGTGAGAGTTTTGCCGAAATAAACCAAGATAGCAAAGTTTATTGTTTACCAAATATTTATCAGCAACTTAAGTTTACAGAGAAACAAAGATTGCGAAACATAAATTCTGAGTAGGTATAGCCGGTCTAGATAAGCATTAAGTATGATTCATGTTCGAGTAATTTTATAGTTACTAGAATCTAGATAAACTAGGTAAGTACCTAAGTCTTGAGTATTATTAAAATGAATGGACGAAGCAAATGTACCTAATCTCTAAGATATACTTTACTTTTTTGTTCTAAAACTGAAAACTTTCTCTAATTCAGTGTGACTTACTTACATTTCATGGCAATACGGCCAAAAAAATACATTTGCGCCTTACCGGTTTTAAACAAGTTTAAAAATGAAATCCACCTATCACCTGTTATCTGTGGCCACGGCCATGTTCCGAGTAACGCAAAATCTTGCCAATTAAGTTTTAACTTATTTTATTCACAGAAAATATTTAAAATGTAGGTTTTAATTACTTCCAAATGACCTAGTCTACCTACTTCTTGGTGCCGGTTTTGCCGGCATTTTTGAATTGTTCTTATTTCAAAACTTTAAAATATTATTTAGTGATGTCACACGAGTTTATCGATATTTAAATATTTTTATTCTATTGCATCTCGATTGGATAAATAGTTTTAATCATGATTCTTGACATCATCAGAATACTATAGGTCTACCAGAATCTGATGGCAAAAAGTGAGAAAGTAAATTGACTCTAGCGATACCGGGGCAATTGGAATAAAACATTTTGTTCCTTTTTTGTCCTTATAGCGGCTGATTCTGTGTGTGTAACATGAAAAATATATAAATTTATCCAATGATCAAGGATATTTTTTGAAAATCTGCTGTCAAAATTTGCCATCAGATTCTGGTAGACCTATAAATACCTACACGGCTACCTACACCTACAGGGTACACTAGTTCTAAGAAGAAAACAATAGACAATAATTCAAGAACAAAGCGCTCGAGTCGAAACGGGCGGTGACGTGCCTGCGCGGGCACAGGTAAGAAAGCATAGAACCGTTTTTTACCTTACCTTTCGTATATTGTGACGACGCCACCGCAAGCGAGCCGATCAGCAACGCGGCTAACAGGCCCCTCTCTCCCCCGCGGACATACATTTTTTCAATGCAATATCTTACAATTTCGATCACGTCACAACGGTAAAAACTCGTCATAAACAAACTCGCAGACACGAAGAAATAGCACAGATCACGCACTTCACATAACAAAAACGCACATCCATTTGAAAAATGTTCGTTTATCCAATACAGGTAACCGCCTCGCACTCGTGGGAAGCATGCAGGTAAATCGAGCCTACTTAATTTCTCTAACTTAAAAACTACTGTTAAACATTGGTCCGAGTCGTTTATATATTACACGGTGAGTTTAT
This sequence comes from Cyaniris semiargus, assembly GCA_905187585.1. Classification (NCBI taxonomy): domain Eukaryota; kingdom Metazoa; phylum Arthropoda; class Insecta; order Lepidoptera; family Lycaenidae; genus Cyaniris; species Cyaniris semiargus. The sequence continues at coordinate 5,745,336 of LR994566.1, read as the reverse complement.
CGCGGCCGGTGTATTCGATTTTCGAATTTGGAACTTTACATTATGTCGTGAAATAGTTTCGAAGTTACGAGCAACAACGGGCACGCCAGTCGACGCGACCGCCCAGCGCATCGTTCGCGTGAGACTGACGTGAAGTGAGCGAACAATCAACAAGTTGCGATCGCGCGAGGCGGACCGGTCGGCCGGAGCATGCGCCTTCCGCACCAAGTTCACGCTCGTCTTGAAAACAATGTTCACTCAACGTCTTGAGTATGTTGACTGGTTTTTGCGCGAAAAAACGAGTTTAGAAATCCTGTTGGGACCTGGGACTTCGCGAAGCTCTCCTGAGCCTGTACTAACGACTAACGCTATTGCAATCTAGCAGCGCATTTTTCTAAAAATAGTCTTCAAGTTTGAACTCCTTGGCAACGTTGCACATTCTTGTCGTGATATAAAGTAGCTTTATTATAACAACTAGTAACTACGTACCACGTTCTGTTAAAATATTTAATATTATGCCTAGGCAATACGAAAAATGAAAATCTGTGTAAGTAATTATTGTTTGAAAAATTATAATGAAGAATGTATTTAGAGAATAGATACAGTATGTTTTAACATTCTAAAGACACGTAAAAATAATAATTGGAGTAGGTACCTATAGGTCTACCAGAATCTGATGGCAAAAAGTGAGAAAATAAATTGACTCTAGCAATACCGGGGTAATTGGAATAAAATATTTTGATCCTTTTTTTTTCTTATAGCGGCTGATTCTGTGTGTTAAATATGCAAATATAAAAATTTATCCAATGATCAAGGACATTTTATGAAAATCTGCTGTCAAAAATTGCCATCAGATTCTGGTAGACCTATAGTTACTGATTACAATTTGGATAGGGAACATCACTAGTTATTTCAAAGTTTTTTTTTCTTATTTTTTTTTTCTTATTATGGCACTTCGGCTATTTAACCATGGCCAGTGTCGGGTATGGCGGGAAAACAATATTCTATAATACAATTTTCAGCTTCGTTTTTCTATATTGTCAGGTCGAAAGTCTTGTCAAAGTCTAAGTAAAAGTCAATACAGTCAAGAAGTCAAGTCGGTCGATTCAGTAAAGTGGTAGACGCTTTACTGAAACTTTCGATGGAGTTTTGGAGGGAACACAAAATAGTACGTTTCTGAATATGCATCACTTTCCTACACTTGTGCACGATAACGAATATGTAATGGTTAATATCCTACCAATATTACACATTAAAAACCCAATTAACACAATTTTAGAAAAATATTACAAAAACACAACATCACTCTTTCACATTCCCAGCAAAACTCCTTTTTTCTTATTATGGCGCTCGGCTTTTTAACCATGGCCAGTGTCAAGTAAAATATTATGGCGGGAAAACAATATTCTTCTTACAATAATTTTCACCATCGCTTTACTGTATCGTCAAGTCTAAAGTCTAGTCAAAGTCTGAGTAAAAGTCAAAACAGTCAAGGAGTCAAGTCGGTCGATTCAGTCAAGTGCATAATATAATATTGTAATATTATCTATGGTAAAGTGGTAGACGCTTTACTGAAACTTTCGACGGAGTTTTGGACAGAACACAAAAAAGCACGTTTCTGGAAGTTGCAGCATTCGCCTACACTTGTGCACGATAACGAATATCTAATGGTTTATATTCTACCAATATAACACATTAAAAACCCAAGGAAAATAATACAAAAACACAACAGCACTCTTCCACATTCCCGTCAAAACTCTATTTCAAAGTTTCGAAAAATATATGAGACATTAACTTGGTAAATTGTAGGTAACTCAAAAGAGTTTTTTTTTATAACTCTGCACAGTGCACCGGTGTCATGTAACATGTTTGTACGAATTACAATCAACAATGGGAATTGTTTCACATAACAATGTCACATAGCGGTCATAGCTATCAACTTTCAGTTTATAGCCGTGGCCACGGCCCACGGCATTAAGCCTGTCATCAAAGCCAAATAAACTTCTTTAAACAATATTTTGTTACCAACTAGATAACCCGGTGAACTTAGTATCACTTTCCTCCTAATATAAAATTATAAACCTTTCCTGGACTTCCACGAACATTTCAAAACTAAAATTAGCGAAATCGGTTGAGTCGTTCTCGATGTTTAGCGATAGTTACAAAATTTTTAAATTTATTTTTATTTATAATATCTAGATTCTAGAAGATAGAAGATAAAAATCTAGATATATTAAAATAAATTTATTAGCAATATAAAATAAAAATTATTTCAACACACCATTCATATTTCAAACATGCTTAATGTAAATAAATGCTAGAATTACTATTTAAAAAAACGTATTCCATCATCAATGTATTCCAATTTCCATATTCAAATTTTGAATATTATGGAATATGTTTTTTTCTCTGGTTATTGCTTAAAATATTACGTTTTTTAAATAAATACAGTTTCATCGAAGATTCGTCAGTTTTCATCTCTATTTACACAAAAAAGTGGATTTAGTTCATATTATTTTCATTACACTCCACAAAGCAGCTTCTTGTCTCGACTCGTCGGCCATTTTTCCAATTTTGACAGGTCATTCGTAAAGCCTCTTCCTGGAATTAGAAAATGAATATTTATACAAACTTAAAGTCTTTTGGGCTGATCCAGCTCTAGCTAATTTGTCCTAGAAATACCTTCAAAGTTCAAAATAATACTATCTTACAACAAAGTGCTGAATTCAAAAAGCTATACTTAATTACTTAATGATATAAAATGGGTTTCGTACTACGAATAATAAAATTCGTACGACTATGATTACAGTACGGGAGCCCTAGAACAATTTTTTGTGAGTAGCTTCATTTTGATAAGACGAACGACATTTTTATTTGCGAAAAATCTCGAAAGCTAGCTGGTACTCACAAAAAATTAGCTTGCTTAAAGCTTAAAAAAATTGTTGTAACCCCTTCAGGTTACAGACAAACAGAAGACGGGCAGACGGGCAGACAGAAAGACACACTTTTGCATTTATAATATTAGTAAGAATCCGTACCTCAGTAGGTAGGCAGAATCAGTATTCTGGATTACAATATTTGACATATTACGAAAAACCGATTACGTGGCTAACATCCCGATCCGCGAGACGGCATCGAAACCACACCGAGGCTGGACTAACGTTACACTAAAACAGTAGAATCACAGCTGCTACACTTACCTCATTACCCCGCATCTGGTTACCGTCACCGCAGCGGCCGTTGTGTGGCACGCAGGGCCCCCACTCTCCCCTCACCTCACAATGCGTCTGCAGAGACAGCGTCTGCGGTTCCGCTTTCCTGGAGTCATCATCAGCCAGGTGAAATGTCATCGAGCATGTAGGTCAAAGGACCACTTATATCTTAACTGGCCCTTTAGCCAAGACATTTTCTTTCTCGTTAGAATCGCGGATCAAAATGTATGGAATTGACATAAGCGTTCGATAATATAAAGTTGACGTTCGACTCGTCTAATGTCAATTCTATACAATATCTTAATCGGCGATTCTATAAAGAAGCGATAAAGAAAAAGTCTAGGCTAGGGTTTCTGGTATGACAATTTAATAAAAATCAGTACGCTCATTTTGGGTAACTTTGAATTGCGGTTTAACATTGAACAATACAAAAACATACAAAAATGTTTTGTTCAAAGTTAAACCGCAATTCAAAGTTACCCAAAATGACTGTACTTATTTCAATTAAATTAGTATTTATTTTATTATTTTTAATTAATGGAAAAAGTAAGTACTTGAATAATATAGTGGAAATAGTGCAAGAATACTTTGTTTTTAAAAACTTTTATATATTTATTTTATTTTTAACTTGCTCTGTATGTGGAATTTTGGAACTCAATTTTGAAGGAGATATATTTAACCGATTGAGCTGAAATTTTGCATACGCGTTTAGTTTGGATGACAATGCACGATATAGTATGTGACATCACTCTAAATCCAATATGGCCGACCATCTAAGATGGCGAAATAATTATTTTCTATGCAGTCCTATAATATGGATATTAAATAAAAGGGCTTTTTGTGAGTACTCGAAAACGAATGTAATTTCATTCTACATCCAACATTGCGGCTCATCCAAGATAGGGGAATAGTTATTTTTAATGAACTTCTGCAATATGGGTATCAAATGAAAGGGCTCATTGAAAGTAACTCGAAAACGAATGTAATGTCATTCTACATCCAATATGGCGGCTCATCCAAGATACGGAAATAGTTATTTTTAATGCACTTCTGCAATATGGGTATCAAATGAAAGGGCTTATTGAGAGTAAATCGGAAACGAATGTAATGTCATTCTATATCCAATATGGCAGCTTAGCCAAGATAGGTGAATAGTTTTTTTAAAGCACTTCTGCAATATGGGTATCAAATAAAAGTAAAAACTCATTCAGAGTAAATTGAAAAGTAATAGTCAAGTCGTGTCGTGTCGTGTCGTGTCGTGTCGTGTCGTGTCGTGTCGTGTCGTGTCGTGACGTGACGTGACGTGTCATGTCGTGTCGTGACGTGACGTAACGTGACGTGACGTGACGTGTCGTGTCGTGATGTGACATTACGCGACGTGACGTGAAGTGACGTGTCGTGTCGTGACATTACGTGACGTGGCATGACGTGACGTGACGTTTGGTGTCGCGACGTGAAATGACGTGACGTGACTTCAAGTCAAATCCAGCCGGGTTTCAGAAAATGCCCGGTTGAATCCGGTCACTTTTGTTAAGTGAAATTTAACTTTTTAGTCATGCAGAAATAAACGGAATATAACAACTCGCTAAATATAGATTATTCATTGGTCAAAGTCGAGTACAATTTCTTAAGGGTTTAAGTTAATCAGATTTTAACAAATTCTTGAAACAAAACAAATTATTAATATCCAACAGACTAAAAAATCTAGCCAGAGATAACTAAAAAACAAAAAATAAATTATAAACAAAAAACTTTTTGAAAAAAAAGCTTTTATTTTAAATAGTCTAAAAAGAAAAAAATAAATTTCTCCTTAAAATTTTTAAATATTAACTTATAATCCTCAATATATTATACAATTTGCATGATAATAAAAGCTTGTCGCGCGATTTGTAAATAAACTAGTAAGTACCAATTAAACTGATAAATTTGTGGCGGTACCCACAATTCGCCTAACATTCCTGCATCGCGCTATCGAAGTATTCTGAGCGCGTCGGTATATATACGACAGCTGAAATGTGTCACGTGGGCTCCGGCCTGACCGAGCATACCACCTCGCTCGGTCGGAAGATCTTCCTTTGTGGCGGCCACATTATTCCTACATTGGTGACCCCGACGTGATTCGATGCGTAGCGGTAGCGGCGTCGTGTTCGGTCCCATATTGGTGACCCTCGACAGAACACGCCTCCTTCATCATCATCACTCCCCGCCCCTCCGCACCGCGCCAACCAGCCTCATCGGGTACCTCGTCCACTAGCCGCAATATACCGCAGCCTGGGCGACTCCGCATCGGCATCAACGGGCTTTCTCACTACACCGGACCGGTCAGCAAGCAGAGCACATCTCTCCTGGTCAGCACGTAGCATCGGCCCCGCACGGCAGCTATCCGACTCACTGGATCCCGTGCAGCAGCTTACAGTTCCGACTCACTGGGACTCACTGCAACAGTTCCGACTCACTGGAACTCTCTGGCACTGGCGACTCAAGCGACAAGACTTCAAGATTCGACCTCCGGTCTTCGGGGGGGAGTGATGTGGCGGTACCCACAATTCGCCTAACATTCCTGCATCGCGCTATCGAAGTTTTCTGAGCGCGTCGGTATATATACGACAGCTGAAATGTGTCACGTGGGCTCCGGCCTGACCGAGCATACCACCTCGCTCGGTCGGAAGATCTTCCTTTGTGGCGGCCACATTATTCCTAAAAATTGATATTAGGTATATTTTTATTTTAATAAATTTATCAAGTACTGATAGATTGTTAAGTCTCGCGAGTCGCGACAAGCTTTTATTATCATGCAAATTGTATAATATATTGAGGATTATAACTTAATACTTAAAAATTTTAAGGAGAATTTTATTTTTCTTTTTTTTTCTTTTTAGAATATTTAAATAAAAGCTTTTTTTTCAAAAAGTTTTTTGTTTGTAATTTATATTATTGTAAAACAATATTAATTTCCCCCAAGAAGCTACCGTGCAATCAATCTTAAACTGGAATTAATTTCTTGAATTCAAAAGCTCGATCCAGAATATTGGAAAAAGGGACGGAAAAAAGTATGCTTTGCTCCCTTGTGTCTCGTGAGTCTCAATACTCAATAAGTCAAAACTCATAACATGAGGCCAAGGTACTAATCCGCAAGCCGGCCTATTCGTGCCGGTCTTCCACGTCTTAAGGCCGTCCCCCGAGCAAACGATCTTGACCATACATTTGCCGCGTTGCCGAGATGGCACCAAAACCCTTTTTTAGGGTTCCGTAGTCAACAAGGAACCCTTATTATAGTTTCGGTCTGTCCGTCTGTCTGTCTGTCCGTCCGTCTTTGCTCAGAGACTATAAGACCTACAAAGCTGTAATTCGCCATGAATGCACATCTTAATGATGCCGACAAAATGGTATATAATAAAAATTTGAAAAAAAAATTTTTACTGTACCTCCGCTACACATCAATGCGGGAGTGATTTTTTTTCGCGTCCACCCCACCGTGTGGGGTGTCGTTGGACAGGTTTTTTAAAAATATTACGAGTATTTTTAGATCATTTTTTCGATTTAGTGATCCATTTGTGAAATATGAAGTTTTTAAGTGGAAAAAATCGTTAGAGTCCAGTGTCCCCCCATTCTACCAGCTAAACGGTTGCTTCTGGAAATGTGAAAAAATTCACGGGAGTAGGAAATATGCTGAATTTAAAAGGAAAACTATCACGACTAAGAAGTTTTTGAGTAATAGTAGATTAACTAAAAAAAATATATTCGGCGAAGTATAAAGGAACTTTTCGTTAAAATTCCTTTGAATGTAACTGAGATGGTGTTGTTAGTAGTGTAAAACTCCTTATAAATGTGCATTCATTGACCATACAAAAATTATCAAAAACGAGCGGTACTACGGAACCCTATATTGCGCGTGGCACGACACGCACTTAGCCGGTTTTTTTTTGACTTATCTTAGTTCAAAATTGACATAGGTAAAAAAATTCAAACGGCAAATATGTAGCAAATGAAATTGTCTATCAATTGCCGTGTGTTTCAAATAAAAGTAATTTGTAAATACTAGGGAGGTGCTGAAAGTACGCTTGAATTTTAATAAATTGGTATTACTTTGGAAGCTAATATCATGAGTATAATGAACAAAAATAGTAAATTAATAACGGTGAAAGGAATGTTAATATGCTGAAGATTATTGCTATATTTTTATTATATTTTGTAGTTTTTAAATTATGCGTTATAAAGCTCTAAAAAGCGGTAAATTACGGCATCTCCGTAAGGGGACGGCCTTAAGTGCTTACTCTAAAACACACACACTTTTATTTTTGTTGTCATTAGACATTTTACTAACATTTTTACCCCAAAACCTTGGGTTAACAATGATTAAGCAAACTATATAGGTACCTACATTAATACAAAGTACAGGCCAAAACGTTTCCCTCGTACTCAGATATGTATGGGAGATACTGAGCATTCAAAAGTATTTTACCTCTAAGAAAACCCTTATTCCGACGGCATAAGGGTGAAATTACGGTAACTTCGAGGGATTATAAGACGCCCTAAGCTCGGAATAAAAGGAATACTTACCCGTCATCTCCAGTCGCTATCCCCTCCTCTGTGGATAATAATCAAATTGTTTACTACAATATGGCAAAGAGAGATAAAATGTATTAAGCCCTTTGACCAGATAATTTGAACAAAAACAGATGATCTGGTTGAGAGGGAAAAGAATTTATTATAATAAATAATGTTTATGAAATCCATGACAGCTATAATATTGTAAAATATTGTAAAAACAGATTGGGTCTCTGTCTGTTACAATAAAATAAAGAAAATATTCGGTTGATAAACACTCTGAATATAATTTTAACACTGGGTAAATTACAATAGAACTTTCAGAAGTGGCCAATTTTTGATAAGTTTGACTTAAAAATCTGGATAATAGGTAGATCTAATTATTAAGTGTAGTGTGCAATAATATTTTCTACCATAGCATAAAAATATATTAATTAGTAACTTTAAAATAGTATCAATAATAATAAAGCCATTTCTGGTACTAAGACTAACTACTTAACGTTTTTTTTTATTATTATTATTAAAATTGGGGCCGTCTATGGGCTGTTCGCCCATATCCTTTTTTTGTTATTTTATTATTTAGATTTTTCGCACCAAGGATAATTGAAATAATATTATTAATTTTAATTAATTGTAGTCCATCACGCCATGGACTTTTTTTTTTTTTCTTTTTACATATAATAGAATAGATTATAATATTCTTACGGATACGGACACGTAGTGCCATCTAGCGTCAAACCGGCGAAACTGATCAGGGAAACACAGAAAACATAAATCCCCTACTTATTACTAGATGGCGTTAGGTGTATGTTTACTTACGCGTATTTGCTAGAAAGTTCCCACACTTGTTTACTTGTTTACATGAATCGGAACTTTCTGGAATTCGTCTCGCCATATAAATAGCCGCAGGTAGACGGCCCGGCAATTCAGTTTCATCTGAGCGATCTTCGAGGCGACTTCGAAGTGAAAACAAGTGATCAATAGTGAGTGAACCAGTGAACCTACGACGCGGCTACGACCTAGGACTATCTAGTGCTTAGTGTTTGGACTTGGTGATTTGCGTGAGCTAGTGTCAGTGCTAGTAAAGTCTTTATAAGAGTCAGCAGGTCTTTTTCTCCAAATCCCTCGAACCCTAACACGTAACAACTGGTGTCAGAAGTGGGATTTGGAGATGCCATTGACTCCGAGAGAGGACTTCAAGGGGAGTGTCAGGACAAGGGCACAGCGAGCTGCTGCCATTGACTCCGAGAGAGGAATTCAAGGGGAGTGTGAGGACAAGGGCGCAGTACCATCAACTCCGAGAGAAGACTTCGAGGGAAGTGTCAGGACAAGGGCGCGACGGGCTGCGGAGGCCACATCCACTGGGGACCAAGCTCCGCCCACGGCGGGGCAGGCCCCACCATCTGGCCCCGCCCACCAGGCTCCGCCCACTGACCGGGCTCCACCCACATCGGGTGAAGCCACGCCCACTGGCTCCGCCCACCGGGACCCGCCCACTGACCACGCCCCTCAGGCCCCGCCCACTCTGGACATGGCTCCGCCCACCAGGCCACGCCCACTCAGGCCACGCCCACTGGCCCCGCCCACTGGCCCCCGTCGACTAGCTCCATCCATCCTGCCACGCCCGTAGTTTCTACGACCCCTCAAATGGCTCCTCAATTGGAAAACATAATTGAGTTAATTCAGGCTTTGCAAGATTTTCAAAAAGCTGAAATCAGAGCGATTCGAGAATCACAAGAGCAACAAAAAGACCTCCAAGAAAAAGCGCTTGGGGCTATAAAGGATGTCAGTGACACGGTAACTAAGCTTCGTAAAGATGTCGACGTAATGGACGAACGTGTTACCGGGCTAGGAGTGGATGTGGAAAATGTGAAAACCGGCCTCACAGAACTACAAAAGAAAGTAGTGCGCTTGGAAACCACAGGAGTTGCGACGTCTAGTGGAACTACCGGATTAGTGGTACAAGGACCAAGAGTTAAAGTGCCACCATACGACGGTACTACTTCTTGGAACGCTTATCGTCAGCAATTCCAGACGGTTGCTTCTGCCAACGGATGGACTGACGAACAATGCCTGACCGCTCTCACTGTTGCGCTCAGAGGGCAAGCTTTGTCGGTCCTGGAAGCACATACAGGAAATGGGTTCCAAGATCTGATGGAGGCCCTGGAATCCAGATACGGGGAGCGACACCTGGAGCACGTGTTCCGTGCTCAACTTCGTGACAGAGTCCAACGCTCAGGAGAGGGACTACAACAATGGGCGTTGGAAATTGAAAAACTGGTCAAGAAGGCACACCCAGGAGCCGATTCCAAGATGATCGACACGAATATTGTGCAAGCATTTGTCGACGGAATCAGGGACCTAGAGGTCAGAGCTGCAGTGAGGCTACGTCACCACACCTCGCTAAAGGAAGCATTGGCGCATGCTTTGGAGGTCGAGGCTGTTCGCCGCGACATACGACAGACCCATAAGATCCACGAGGTCTCTGAGGAAGTTAAGGAGGTCAAGGCTCCCACGAAGAGAAGTTTTGGAGCCATGTGCTACAAGTGCGGTGAGAGGGGTCATCTTCAGCTCAACTGCCCGCAGAAGGAGACCCAGATGGCAAGGATGAAAAGGCTCGAGGAACAAGTAGAGGAGCTGAAGAAGCAAGGAGCTTCGTCCCCTGCCCGGGATCAGGGAAACGAATAAAAGCCAGGACTAAGGGGCGAGTACTGGCTGATGCGGAGGAAGCCCCGATAACTGTTATCTCCCAAGCATGCAGCGGGAATAGTCTTGTGATTCAGGGGACTATTAACAGGATGGATTGCAAAATGACTCTAGACACGGGAGCCTCTAGAACGATAGTGAACCCAAATCTAGTAAAAGCCGCAAGGAGACATAAGAGGAGAATTAACTGTCGGCTTCTTACTGCCTCCGGTCAGCCAATACCCGTCCTGGGAGAAATGTCAGTTACGATTAATGTAGGGGGTTACTCATACCCTCATGACGTTATCGTGGCTGAGATTATGGATGATTGCATCTTGGGTTTGGATTTCATGAAGAAGCACAACTGCAAAATTAATGTCGCTGATGGAGTTTTCAATTGTGGCGAAGAAGAAATTTTCATCCTTGGAGGCACCTGCGGGAAAGTCACATGTGTAAAGGAAGTCATTATACCTGGACGAGCGGAAGCTAGAGTGCTGGTGAAACTACCGCCAGCTGGAAAGAAGAAGTTAAACAGATGCGTGTTGATCGAAGACACACCTACCAAGACATCAGCGCAAAAACTGATGACGGCGAGAACCCTTGTTAGTGGAAGCAGTAACGCTGTGGTCAGGGTTTTGAATCTTGGTGATCGCGAGATCTGCTTGAACAAAGGTGACGTCATTGGAAAGTGCGAGGAAGTTGTCTGGATGAGAAAGTGTAGTTCGATCACAGGCCCAGACTCAGCAAACAGCAGCAACTATGGAATAGTGACTGAGCTACTCGATGACTGCAAGAGTAATCTGACTTATTCGCAGGGCATGAAAGCTAAGAAGTTTTTGCAACGCCACGCGAATATCTTCTCCAGTCAGGAAGGCGACCTTGGAAGAACGTCGATGGTTCAACACAGGATAGATACCGGAAGCGAGAACCCAATTCGTCAACGAGCAAGACGGATACCCATTGCAAAGGAAAAAGAAGTTGAAGGCCTTTTGGAGGACATGAGAAGGCATAAGATTATTGAACCGTCTGCAAGTCCGTGGTGCTCACCTGTTGTGTTAGTGAAGAAGAAAGATGGTAGCACAAGATTTTGTGTGGACTACAGACGTCTCAATGATGTCACCAAGAAGGACAGTTACCCGTTACCTCGAATCGACGACACGCTGGATACCTTGAGTGGCATGAGATGGTTCTCGACCCTGGACCTGAAATCTGGATACTGGCAGGTGGAAATTCATCCAAAAGATAAAGAGAAGACAGCTTTCTCCACCGGTAAAGGTTTATGGCAGTTTAACGTCATGCCCTTTGGATTGTGCAACGCACCTGCCACATTTGAGCGACTCATGGAGTGTGTACTGGCAGGCTTAGTTGGAGAGGCTTGCTTAGTCTACTTGGACGACGTCATCATTGTGGGCCGCGACTTCGAGGACCATTTGCGAAACTTAGAACGAGTTTTCGCCAAAATAGAGGGGGCCAAGTTAAATTTGAATCCGAAAAAGTGTCGTTTATTCAGGAGTAAGGTCAATTATCTCGGCCATGTGATGGAATCCAGACGGACCCGGAGAAACTGGAAGCAGTTCAAAATTGGCCAACCCCTAAAAACAAAACCGAAGTGCGGGCATTTCTCGGCCTATGCTCCTACTACAGGCGTTTTGTTAAGGGATTCTCAGAGATGGCCAAGCCATTACATCGGCTGACAGAAGATAAACGACAGTTTATTTGGGACGAGACTTCTGAAGATTCTTTTCAGAAATTGAAGAAACATCTGTGTGAAACACCAATCCTGGGGTATCCACAACCTGAAGGTCAGTTTATAGTCGACACTGACGCAAGCAACACGGCCATTGGAGGGGTGTTATCTCAAAAACAGGGCGAAAGAGAAGTTGTAATTGCATATTTCAGCAAATCTTTATCTAAGCCAGAGAGAAACTACTGTGTAACAAGAAGAGAACTCTTGGCTGTTGTAAAGACGCTACAACATTTCAGTAAATATCTCATCGGCAGACAGTTTTTACTGCGAACTGATCACGCAGCCTTACAGTGGCTACTGCAATTCAAGAACCCAGAAGGTCAAGTAGCGCGATGGATTGAACAGCTCCAGGAGTATGACTTCAAGACGGAACACCGCAGCGGAAAGGCGCATGGGAATGCCGACGCACTTTCACGAAGGCCGTGTTCAGAAGACTGCAAACACTGTGTTAAGCAGGAATCTAATGAAGTAACATTAAAGTTAACGAAAACAAGTCCTTTGGGTCCATGGGAGAATGATGCTATGAGGGAGGCTCAAGAAAGAGATGACGACCTTCGGCACATCATCACATGGAAGAAACGGGGTGACGTGAAACCAATCTGGAGTGAGGTTGCACCCACTGGCGCTGTTACTAAGGCGTACTGGGCGCAATGGGACAGTCTGATTCTTCAGAATGGAATACTCTACCGGAAATGGGAGAAGACTAACGGCAGAGAGTTCCACCTTCAGATAGTTGTCCCGAGAAAGAGAGTACCGGATGTTCTCCGTGAAATACACGATGGCGTATCAGGAGGTCATTTAGGTGTAAAGAGAACGTTAACAAAAGTGCGAGAACGATTCTACTGGTTGCATTGTCGAGATGATGTACAGGATTGGTGCCGCAAATGCACTACTTGCGCTGCAGTGAAGGGACCACAGACCAGGAGCCGTGGGAACCTGCGGCTGTATAACGTTGGCGCACCGTGGGAACGAATTGCAGTTGACGTAGCTGGGCCATTTCCCGTAACGGAATCGGGAAACAAGTATTTTATGGTCGTCATGGACTACTTCACCAAATGGCCCGAAGTGTTCGCCATACCAAACCAAGAAGCTACAACAGTCGCTTCTAAGTTAGTCGAAGAAGTGATATCTCGCTTTGGTGTACCTCTGGAAATCCATTCTGATCAAGGCAGGAATTTCGAATCGCAGGTCTTCCAGGAAGTGTGCAGAATTTTGGGAATGCATAAGACGAGGACCACCGCGTACCATCCACAGTCTGATGGAATGGTTGAGAGATTTAACCAGACCCTTGAGAGACATTTGGCGAAATTGGTAGATGACAGACAAAAAGATTGGGACAAGTATATACCACTCTTCCTTCTCTCGTACCGTACCGCCGAGCATGAGAGCATAAAAGCTACCCCGGCGTATGTCAATTACGGTAGAGAACTACGAGTACCAGTAGACCTCTTGACAGGAGGGTCACCGGGGGAACCAAAGACCGTACAAGACTATGTCTGCGATTTAAGGGAAAAGATGCGCTATATACACGCCATGGTTCGGGAAAATGGGTTACAGTCAAGTGAAAACATGAAGACCAGATACGACCGGAAATCGAACACGAGCGGCTTCGAAGAAGGGTCACTGGTGTGGCTGCATAACCCAACTCGCCGAAAAGGAAAATCTCCAAAGTTGCAGACCAAGTGGGACGGCCCATACAAAGTGGTTACCCGATTGAATGATGTGACTTACAGGATTCAAAAGCAACCAAGAGGGACATTCAAAGTGGTACACATAGACCGTCTGGCGCGTTACCATGGCAGTAATAACGATGCTCGGGACGAGCACCTCTAAGAGGGGAGTGGTCTTACGGATACGGACACGTAGTGCCATCTAGCGTCAAACCGGCGAAACTGATCAGGGAAACACAGAAAACATAAATCCCCTACTTATTACTAGATGGCGTTAGGTGTATGTTTACTTACGCGTATTTGCTAGAAAGTTCCCACACTTGTTTACTTGTTTACTTGTTTACATGAATCGGAACTTTCTGGAATTCGTCTCGCCATATAAATAGCCGCAGGTAGACGGCCCGGCAATTCAGTTTCATCTGAGCGATCTTCGAGGCGACTTCGAAGTGAAAACAAGTGATCAATAGTGAGTGAACCAGTGAACCTACGACGCGGCTACGACCTAGGACTATCTAGTGCTTAGTGTTTGGACTTGGTGATTTGCGTGAGCTAGTGTCAGTGCTAGTAAAGTCTTTATAAGAGTCAGCAGGTCTTTTTCTCCAAATCCCTCGAACCCTAACACGTAACAATATATATAATATACATATAGTAAATAAATATATATTTATTGTTTTATAAATTACATAATTATAATATTAATGTTTTGAACGGTGTGGTCCCAGTGTGGCAGCCAGTAGATCCGACATTTTTCGATTTCCTTAGATTTTATGCTGCTCCACCCTTTGCCTTTAGATGTTGTGACATTGGCTTGGTGGAGAGGGGTCACTCAAGCTTAGTGGAGTTTCTAGGGTGTTGAAGAGATATCGTTCTGTGTCGAATCTACCAGATGCCAGCCAGTGGAATCGCCAGGACCGTGTCCTTCTCAACGCTGCAATATGTGAATTCTTGGGAAGGGCGAGGCTCTGTCGATCCCACTGACCAGTCCGGGGTCCACATTTGGGTTTTAACAATCTAAACTACTTAACGTTTGTCTACACGTTGTTTTTGATAGCATCGGATGTAAATACATTTCGTTGTTGTTTTGACTAGTCTAGATAGAATACAGTAGATAGTTATAGCATTTAACTAAATTCATCCTAATACCTAAGTTACACTAAGAATATCGTAGGAATAAACAAAGCAAAGAAAATTCTCGACTACGCTAAAACACCAGAGCCAACCTTTTTACACAATTCGGCAAAAACGTTCGCAAACGTCAGACAATCTGGATTACTTATCTATTTCTTTTATCCGAGCTCTACTCGGCATTTCATTAAAATAGTAAAAAACTTCTTTGAACCTGCACTTTGTAATCAAAGAAAAGATTAAAAGGTAAGTACCTTCTATGCAATCTTCCTCTGGGAGAGGGTAGACGGCTAGTCGTCTCACTTGGAGCAGGGCGAAGGGTTTCAGGTCATTGAGGTTCATCTGGTAAAACGGTGACTCCTGGTTGAAGGAACCCACGGCTACTCGGTCTATAGAGTCCACAGGCTGCGTCACTGATGTCGGCGACTGGAATGTTTTATAGTTACGAGTTGATTTAAATTTTAATATAATATTATTATAATAAATACTATTTTTAATTAAATTAAAAACTTTTCGAGGTTCCTTAAAAATATATTTAAATATTTTATTGTGTTGTAGCGATATCTATTGAGGATTTAAGAAAACTAATCTGAGATGTTCGTTCGACGTGTAACGTTTACTGCTAGATGGCGCTGGTATACCGCGTATAAAAATTGACGTCAAGAAAATATTTTTTTATAGTTTTATTATTAAATCATAACATAAATAATTATATAATGGTGATTGGTAAGTTAAGTTTTCTGTACTGCAAAGTGACATCTAGCGGTATGAATGCAAATTCAAACCTTAAAGTACTTCAATGTTGAGGTAGATGGCGCTTTTCGAACTGGCGCGAGAGTTTATAAGTTTTAAAATTAAGCGCAGTCTCGACTGGAAACTTTAAGGAAACTTTGAATTTTAAATTTCTACTGCCAGGTGTCACATAATATTATTCTGTTTAAAATATTAATTAATGACCACTAATGAATTAAAATAATATTTTATTTTATCGTAAGCGTAACTTTCTGCCGCGCACTGTAAAACTCTGGAACGAACTGTCACCAGCAGTATTTCCGAACCAATACGACCTGCAAACCTTCAAGAATCCCTCTTAAAAGGTCGGCAACGCACCTGCAGCTCTTCTTATATTGCAAGTGTCCATGGGCGAGGGTTTCCATCGGGTGGTCACCCGATTTGCTCGTTTGCCCCCTTATTTTATATTTAAAAAAATAAAAATATTACACACCTCGTAAGATATTCCATCCATGGTGCCAGCGTCCCACGGATACAGCGGTATCTCCGACTCTTCGAGCCACCCCAGATCCGTGCAGAGCTCGAACTTGGTGGCTCCTAGGAACCAGTCTGGGGAGGGCTTCATGGCGACCAGCACGGAGAACAGATGGTGGATCCTGTCCACTCTGAAGAGGGAGTGGGAGGGCTCAAACATGTCCGGATGGTGTCGCCTTCTCCCTCTGATTAGTGTGCGAGTACCGTTTGTGAGGGACATCTGAAAGTTATTTTTCTGCTGTAAAACTGTTCTTTTGTATTTAGAGATATAATAAGCGCATTCAAACAAACAAAATAACAAACTCCTCAGTTTCGTAATATACTAGATGACGCCCGCAACTCCGTTGCGTCAAAATTCGTTTATTGCGCGGAAACCATTTTTTCGTAAGTATCCTCCGTCTGTAAGTCCTTTCCCGGGATTCAGATCGGTTCAGCGGTTTGGGCGTGAAGAGGTAACAGACAGACAGGCACACTTTCGCATTTATAATATTAGTATGGAAGTATAGATTTTACCGCATCAATAATCTCCCTCTCAATATCGCTAATATCGGCCTCTTCGGCCAGCTTCTTCAGTCCCGGGCTGGCCTTGTCTCCGGGCTGCCACATAATGTAGTGGTAGGAGTGGGAGGCGCCCACCAGGTGGCTGTAGCCGTTGTCGTCGGGCTTCCTCGGGTACTTCCGCGGGTGGGACATGCGAGACCACTTGCCTTTGAATATCACCTGCAAAAGATTACATGGCTGACATCTATGGAGGGTAGACACTTGGCGATTTTTATCGAAATATGTGAGGGGCCAAGATGTATCGTGCTATTAGCTATACATTATATCTACCGTGTATTATAGGCTGGGTTTCCACCAAAGCTAAGCTATGCTGCATTACAATAAAGATATGGTTTTAAGAACCAACAGTATCGCTTTATTAGCCTATCCTCGCTCAGAGCAGCGATTCTATTAGATCTACAATTTCCTTTGCAAGTTGCAACGCAGTTAGCTTAGCTACGGCGGAGACGCAGCCTAACAGTCAGAATAACAATGCTGTTGAATAGGTAAACTCCAGTGAAAAACACTCAGAAACTGGCCATTTGTGTCTAATGACAAAGAGACAAGACAGATTTAGCGTGTCCCTCGGGCACCCCTGAGATCATATCAAAGGGTTTTCGTGGTTGGTTACCACTGTTGATCCTGGCGAAACATAAGTTGCAGTGGTGGGAATGTGTGGTGGGCCATTTTAATGACAAATACCAATCTGTTTATCTCTTCTAGCTCTTTCTTTTAGCGGTATCCAGCTTCTTTTTAAAAGGGGCTTTGGCACACCAAACATTCCCTACGCTGTGTCTCCTGTGTCGCCAGGATCGATAGCGGTATCCAACCACGAAAATCCTTTGACTGGATCTCAGGGAGTTCCAAATACATGGTAAAGCTGACTCGGGACCCACAACGAAATTAATCAGAAGAAGATAGGAGTAGGAAGCATATTATGACTTTCAGCTGACCACATATCGCGCCTCGCTGCACAAGCTGCACACGCTGACAACAAGCCTATCGAGGGGCGTGGTGGACCAATTTAATGACAAAGGTCAAAGAGCAATGCGTTTATCTCGTCTAGCTCTTGCCTTTAGGGGTTTTCTGCTCACCTCATATCTCGCCTCGCTGCACAAGCTGCACACGCTGACAGCGGGGTAGGGGGGGCTGTCGATCGGTTTATTGATGTCCTTCTCCAGGACCACGGTCAGGTTGTCCCCAATGTACCAGACCTCGGAGTTCTCCGCCACCATCGCGCGGAGACGGACCGACTTCTTTCGGTCGTTCTGCGGCTGTTTCGGTGATACCCAGTGCACCTGAAAGTTTGAACTTTTGAGGGATGTTAAAATTATACAGGGTGTAACAAAACTAAGTAATAATACTTTAGGGTGTGTATGTGTTCCTTATATGTATAGAGTTCGCTGTGTAAAGTAGCAGCGCTGAAAGAGTAATTTTTTAAAACTTTTGTATGGGAAAATTCATAACTCTCAGGCGCTTGCCGATACAAATAACAAAAAAATGCTCTTTCAGCGCTGCTACTTTCACAGTGAACTCTATAATATAAACGACTCATATTAAAGTATTTAGGTACTCTTAGTTTTATTACAGCTTGTTGAAATGGTAGTTATGTAGCTAACATTTCTGGGTCCTTAAAGTGCATCAAAACGTAGTGTACTGTGTAGGTATTAATGCGCCATGGGCCATGGGCGCCATGGCGCTATGTTATGTCAAATTGTATAAAAAAATAACAAACATTTTATACGTGGGAGAGCCATGCTTCGGCACGAATGGAGAAATACCACGTTCTCACAGAAAACCGGCGTGAAACAGCACTTGCGCTGTGTTTCGCCGAGTGAGTGAGTTTACCGGAGGCCCAATCCCCTACCCTATTCCCTTCCCTACCCTCCCCTATTCCCTTCCCTTCCCATCCCTACCCTCCCCTATTATCCTATTCCCTCTTAAAAGGCCGGCAACGCACTTGCAGCTCTTCTGATGCTGCGAGTGTCCATGGGCGACGGAAGTTGCTTTCCATCAGGTGACCCGTTTGCTCGTTTGCCCCCTTATTTCATAAAAAAAAAATTGTTTTACACACAAACTTCGACGTAATATGGGCGTAATAATAATATTAATGTAATGTAATACTAATAATGAACAATTCTAATACTTACATAATATTATTTATACCTAACAAAAGATTAATAAAATACAGCAAAGATTCTTTGTCTACAAGCTTAGCAGGATCATAAAATGCTGTAGCAGCCGTAAATACATTACGCCTTTCCAATATGCAAATAATTTCATTTGCCGACGACACGCTTGTTTATGACTATTATCATAAACTAGCTTCCATTAACAGTACAATGTTGGTGTTAAATATGAGATTATAACATTACTAGCTGCCCCGGCAAACGTTGCTTTGCCATATAAATTATTTGTAGTTGTAATGTAGTTCTTTATTTGTAAAGAATATTTATAAGAAGACAAATGTATCGGCGAAAACCGTATTCAAATCGGATCAGTAGTTTTAGTGTTAAAGAAAAAAGTTTGATACAAAATCTTAGCCCCTCTTTGGTCCCCTTAGAGGGGTGGGGGGAAAAATTTTATACACCAGATGTTAAGTTGGAAGAAGACAAATATATCTGCGAAAACCGAATGCAAATTGGATCCGTAGTTTTCGTGTTAAAGAAAAAAGTTTGATACAAAATCTGACCCCCTCTTTTGTCCCCTTAGAGGGGTGGGGGGTAAAATTTTTATACACCAGATGTTTAGTTGGAAGAAGACAAATATATCTGCGAAAACCGCATTCAAATCGGATCAGTAGCTTTCGTGTGATGCTGGAACAAACATACAGACAGACAGACAGACAGACAGACACAAAAAAACTAACCACATTTTTGGCTTCTATAGCGATGTAATGACACCCCCCGCTTATTATTTTTTGAATATCTTTAATGTACAGAATTTTCATTTCTACAGTTTTATTATATGTATAGATTAACGAACGAAGAGCGTATTTTAAAAATATGTCGTAAGTTTTCTTTGATTAAGTATATACATATATTAAATACTAGATGTTGTCCGTATTAAATATTTTTGCAATATTTATTATTTTCACATTAGACGGCATCACCAGCATAAACAGTAAACAGTAAATAAAAAGTTTTGTTCGACGTTTAACAATGTTTCTGTCAATATTCTGATATGACCATAAAGTTAATATACCTAGCGGAATAGAGAAACAAAGGCCTGAGCAAGCGAGATGTCACCATCAGTAACACTGCGTGGTAAAAAGAGACGTGTGATACATGACAGCAGAACTCTTTTTTTGACGTCCAGTCGGCACTTATCGGCACGTTGACAATTTAATCTCATAGGATTCATGTTTAATCATGCTTGTGTAAGTGTATACGTATTACGTACACATATTTTTACACACAGATGTAAACCGATTTCGGTTTCGTTTGACAGCTCGAGATTGTCGCTCTATTCCGCTAGGTATATTAACTTTATGGATATGACGTGAGCAACATGTCGGATCTTTGTCGCATTATTTACTGTATGTGCTAGCAGCGCCCTCTGCTCCGACCTTCGCGTAATATTCCTTATTCAATGCGTATACTATTTTGTAAATAAAGTGCAGTCCTGGATGGCATTAAAATGCATCACCTCTCAAATCACTATGTAACTGACCCTTTAATTTTTTCCTACATGGGGAAATGCTTTTAGAGCCTGTCCTGATGAGGCGTTTTACGCGCATAGCCGAGATACTAGAGCTACATATTATATCCCGTCCAGATGCCTACGCGCGTTTTCTTACTCGCGCGTAAAACGCGTGCAATGAGCGGGACTCTCGAGTCTCGACTCGCCTGTTTAACGCGCGAGATACGCGCGAGTTGAGATACTTGGGTGCCATTGCAGCGTCCAGTACTACGCGCGAGTACGTTGCGAGTGGACGTATTTGATAACGATGGAGCGTGATAATTTCGATTCGGAACTTTGATCCCTCCCAGCGTAGTAACGCGCGTAAAACGCGGTATCTGGATGCAATAGAAATTGAAACGCGCGTATGGACTTCGCGCGTAAAACGCCTCATCTGGACAGGCACTTACGCATCCCCGGCGGATTGGGGACATCGGGGGGCATACCCCGGGGTATGTGGGACGAGGAACTACCCACTAAAACCCCATGGCACTCCACTCCCCGCTTAGACAATCTTAAACTTACTTCTACTCTATACTTGTCGGAGTTGTCCGTGTTCTCCACAGAGTTGTAACACCGCTCGCTGTATCTGGACTGTCTGTGGGTGTCCAGGGTTTTCAGACTACCCACATCCACTGTTCTGTGGTCGAAGTCGGGTTCCGTGTCCACGCCTGGGTCCTCCACCGTTATCATGAACCATCGGAAGGGTCTCGTCTGGTTGGTCGTTGTTAGGATTACTGAAAAGAAAATTTAGACTGTACTGTAGGTATGAGAAAGTTTAGGAAACTGTATGTTGCCTGCGACTTCGTTGCGCCACAGATTAAAGTACCCATACAGGGCGTTTAATAACAATGTGATATATTGTGTAATATGAATACTGTAGTGTTTAGGGTTTGTATGTATAAACTCTACTAGCTGTGCCCCGCGGTGTTACCCGCGGTTTAAGTGATATATAATAAAGACTATGAAAAGTACCAATAATAGGGTCAAAACGGGATGATACAATAAATGGTTCTATAATGGTTTATGGTAGTGATGATGATGATGAATGTAATTTGCATAGTAGCATATGCTTTCCGTTCTTAAAACAACGTCGAAACTCCCAAACTTGTATTTATAAAGAGTCAGGAGTTCTCTCAGCACATTCCGAACCATGGTATAACTTGGTGCAAAATCTTGCTTGTTGGTAGCATATGCTTAGAATACTGCACACGAAACCGAAGTCACCACATGTTTCCATATAAAATTTGAGGAGTTCCCTCGATTTCTTATGGATCCCTTCATCAGGTCACCACTTTTATGAATATGGTACCAAATTGGGATGATAACCTATACACCAAAAGAAAAATTTTGAAAATCGGTTCACAAACGGCGGAGTAATCGTTGAACATAAAAAAATAATAACACCTCCTCCATTTTGAAAGTCGGTTAAAATTGTAGCCTATGTGTTATTCTGATGTATAAACTATATTATTGTAAAGTTTCATTAAAATCCGTTCAGTAGTTTTTGCGTGAAAGAGTAACAAACATCCATACATCCATACATACATACATACATACATACATACATACATACATACATACATACATACATACATCCAAACTTTCGCCTTTATAATATTAGTAGGATTAGTAGGATATAAGGTGTTCACTGTTATCAGTACCTAGTAGCGCAGCAACGCTGGAAGAGCTTTTGACCTCTGACACAACGCACAAAACGTACTATGTCCGCTATCTGCATATTTACCAACTTCTCTAATAGTACAAGATATTATGAAAAACATACAAACATAAGTCTGGTCCGGTCTGTATATTAGTCCGCCCTCCTTGGTATCCACTGTCAATTGAAATGTCCCCTTATTTTCGCTTGGGGTGTCCACGGTCGCCTGGGGTGGGGTCTGATCGCATTTTCCCGGCTGACCCGTCGTCAAGGAAACCGTGAACAGAAATATCACCACAAATATATACCTGGAAAACAGAATTGAAAAAGTTTAAATTAAAATTCATTCATTAAAGTGGTCATCGGCTTAAAAATAAATACGAGTGCCTGTAATAATATCACGAGCCATACGGATATTTTTTTGTTGCGATATTGCTTTCATAAAAATTCAGGCGCATTTAATTACCACAATATGCAATGCAATAACACAAAATTGATAAATTCAAGTAATTTATTTTATTTATTTACCTGCATAATATTGGTGTTATTCTAATTTATGAAATTGAGATTCACCAAATATTTGGTTAGATATTTTTGTTTACAAATAAATTTTAGGTTATAATTTCAATTAACAGTAATGGATTTCAATTAGATCAAATTCAAAGTATTCTAAAAGGGCCGTTTATTTATACACTCAAAGAAATAGAATTCAAAACAAACCTAAGAAAGTTTAATCGCAAACAAAAGCTTCGCTATTCAACACTTTCAACCTAGTTTCAACGATCAAAACACGCAAACAAACTTACATTGTAAACAACACACACAAATGCTGTCACCAATAACTTATTTCAATGTTTTTACATATATTTTATCAATTCATGGCTAGGTTAACTTTGGGTTGCGTTCTGTGTACTAAACGTGATCTTGGACAACTGCCAAGTCTGACGACGGAAAGAATCACAGATTCTTCACAATATAGCTGTTACTAAATTAGATTGAACTAGTTTAACGAAAACTCATAAAAAACTGGAACATTAATTAACAAAGACGAGAAAAGTACATTTAAAATATTGAAGCCAAAAATTGCATGAATGTTTTCTCTTCAGGGTTGTTTGGGGCCATTTAGGATTTGATATTATACAAACCGACTTATACTTCTATGGAGATTAAAAAAAAATGGAAACTTTGAATTTCAACAAGTAGGAACTAATTAGTAATCTCATACTTTAAGGAAGTGTCAGGACTCAGAGCAGTGGGAAGCAAAGTTGTCAAAAATATCTGGCAGTGGAAGATGAGATTTCTACAGTAATCAGAAGAAAATAAGATAAAAAGTGAGATTAACTCTTTATCAAAGGTCATAGGCCTTTTGTGCGAGTTTTATTCGATCATACGCATCGAGCACGTTAACGCGAATTTATATGGTATCAAAGCAGCGCCATCTACTGGCTAACGTGGATACTGCTTTGATCCCATATAAATTCGCGTTAACGTGCTCGATGCGTATGATCGAATAAAACTCGCACTAACCCCTCAGGTAAACGTTAAAAACTGGATACCTTCTAAAGTAACCGCGACCGAAGCTGCATAGTTGCTGGTCGTTCTTACCTTTATAGGGCTTATAAGCGGGTAAACTTTCAGCTTTCACAAAATGACGAAGGTCTGGCTATCGCTTGTCTCGGATAGCAATCCATGCTAATTTTATAAATGTGAAAATGTCTGTCTGTCTGTCTGTTACCTCTTGACGCCTAAACCGCTGAATCGATTTTGCTCGGTATGGAGATACTCTGAGTCCCGGGAAAGGACATAGGATACTTTTTATCCCGGAAAAATTTACGGTTCTAGCCCGATAAACGAATTTTGGCGCAACGGAGTTACAGGCGTCTTCTACATAGAATCAAATAAGTTTATAGACTGACAGCACATTTAAAAGCCATCTTTCAAACTCCAAGAATCTCTGATTATCTGATATTATCAAACTCTGAATGCAGTGGTACTAGACATACCAAACGTTTTCAACGTTTCACATTTTAGCTCATTGGTTGTATTTACATTAGACATATAAATATTGATTAATTAAAACAAAATTTATCAAATATATTTATTGTATTTCGTATCATTTGTCTTTCCAATTCACTGAGTCCGGTTAATGTGAACGCTTACAGGCCGTTCAAGTTTATTTTACCTCGCATTTTCTGTGACAGTCCTCCTTATGTCGTATGCATAAGGTCCGGTCGAAGGTAAAATTATCCGAACGATCTGTACACAAAGTATTCCTCCCATCCAGGTCAAATTTTCGTATTTTCATTATTGCGGCCATAATTTTATATAATTGCAGCTCGTTTTGAAATTTAAACTCGAATAATATAATGCGGCTGATATGTGCACTGCTATTGATAATACATAATATGTATATATTATGTTATAGTTTTTTGTTTATGATATGATACATAACTTACCTTTATAACTGGTAAGTGTGGTAACATTCCATATCCACTAGTCTAATTAATAATTATTTATTAATTTACTCGGGTTTTGTACCAAAAAAGCAAAGCAGCAACCTATTACTAGACACTAGACATTGTTATGTATCTGTCCATCCGTCTATCATCGGCTAGTAACTAAACAGTGTAGTATTTATTAGTGTCCCAAGGCTCAATTTTAAGCATCACCAAGCCGAAACAGAAGTTGAATCTTTGCTATGACACTAAAAATTATATTATATTTCTGGTGCATACCAAAACTGTCATGTTTTCAGTCGTTTTAAACTCTTCGTGCATCAACCAACTCGTGCTTAGCCGGTTTTTCAATTTCGCTCAATAGGTCAAGGCCTGGAAAGGAAAAGCTGGAGCTTTACTTAAGAGCATTGTCAATACCCCGACGGGGATGAAAATATTATTTTATTTCCGCGGCTGGTTTTACACAATTTTGGAAAATTATTTTTAACTTGCGACGAAAAAAAAGGGCCTATTTTCGTTTAAAATAATCCGTACTAATATTATTATAAATGCGAAAGTGTGTCTGTTTGTCTGTTACCTCTTTACGCCCAAAACCACTGAACCGATTTTGCTGAAATTTGGTATGAAGACCACCACCACTTCATCCACTTACATAATATTAAATGTATGTTATAATTGATGTGTCTCTTTCTGTGTGTGTCTGTCCATGGCAATGTAGCATCTGAACGGGTGGGCCGATTTTGATCTAGTTTTATTATTGATTTGAAAGATTAAGAGTGTTCTTAGCCATTGTTCAACATTATTTTATAATTATAACATGCATAATATTTATATCATCCGAAATTTGCTTTCGCGCTAAAAATACAACTACTTAGAAGCACGAGCAATTTATATTGCTGATCATAGCGTTTAGCACTAATTCATAAATACATATGTCTAATAAAGCATAATATAGTCTGTTACAATATCAAACCTCAAACCAGAATACCTAAAAGCATAAATCACAAGCGTACATTAGCAGTAATTGGCGAAATTATCAAAGGTTATAAGCCCGATCATAAACAGCGAATATTTTGCGCCTTATGAATAATTAATAGCAACGGCGCGCGGTTGATTGCCGACAGAATCGTGCAGGTGCTCGAATAAACATAATATCACGGAAATATTGTGGCTGGAATCTGGATCAATAATATTATTTACTAGCTGTTGCCCGCGACTTCGTCCGCGTGGACTTCAGTTTAAAGTCGTTCCCGTACATCGATTCAATAGTTTACGCGCAAATCATAAAAGTTTATTATGCGGGAACCGTAAATTTCCCGAGACAAAAAGTATCCCTTGTCCTTTCCCGAGACTTAAAGTATCTCCATACCAAAATTCGTCAAAATCGATTGAATAGTTTACGCGCAAATCATAAAAGTATATTGTGCAGTAACCGTACATTTTTCCGGGACAAAATGTATGCTATGTCCTTTTTCGGGACTCAAAGTATCTCTATACCAAATTTCAGCAAAATCGATCCAGTTCTTTACGCATGATGTCGTGACCAAGGGATATATAGATTATATGCATCGAGCTAATATTATTTTGAAATTATGCTTTTATCATACACTAGACGTTCCTCGCGGCTTCACCCGCGTAAATTAGATATTTCACAGACAAATTAGTCCACAAAAAATTGCCTATGATCCTTCACGTCTACTTCTTATCTGTGCATTTGGTAAACAGAAAAATTGCTCCAGTAGTTCGTGAGATCAGCACTTTCAACTAATTTCCCCCGTTTTTTCCACATTTTCCTCTATTTCTTCGCTCCTATTAGTCTTAGCGTGATAAAATATAGCCTATAGCCTTCTTCGATAAATGGGCTATCTAAGACTGAAATCTGACCGGATCCGACCGGATCCGGCCGGATTGATTAGTAAACTAAACTAAGAAGCAAAAATCATTCTATTTTTGCTTTTTAATTCAAAAACAAGGCCTATGCATCATTTAAAAGTAACTTATGGGTCACAACCAAAGTGTCACATAGCAATCGACTTCTTATAGAGCTGCTTATGGCCGAAAGGCCTTCTCAGATTCTATTGAAAGACTAGTGTACTAATCGGCCTTATTGTCAGCAAAATAGAATCATCAAAAAGCGTCTTTTTCACCAGGGGTAACGCATTTAAAGTAAGTTATTCATGCAACAAACATATCAGTTTGCCACAAATCGCTAACACCGGATCCGGTCTCCGGATCCGGTATATTGGGATTTGGGACCGGATCCGGAACCCGTAAATGATGCCGGATCCGCCGGATTACCGGACCCGGTTTTCCGGATTGCAATTCTTACAAGCGCCCGAGCGTCATGATTTTTCCATACAAAGGTGAAAAAAGTTACTCTTTCATTGCTGCTACTTTCACAGTGAACTATATAAAGGGAACACATACACACCCTAAAGTATTATCATTTAGTTTTGCTACTTACACCCTGTATAATCCTGGGTGCAATGAGGCTTTTAATGCTTATTTTGCCGTCTCACTAAGCGAGCCCTGGTAGATTCATGTTTTTAAAAACTATCAATAAGAATTCCACGATACTAGCCTGACCTAACCTACCTACCACCATGGAGAGCCCTGTAGCTGTTGAGTCTTTCTTGCCAATAGGCAATAGGAATTAGTGTTTCTTTAATCATTGAGGAATTAATTGAGGAATTAGGACATATTACTGCAAGTTCTTGACGCTAGAGGCAGAACCAGCATAGACATTACTGTCTTTATAGAAATTTAAGTTTTGTTTGACGTTTGACAACGTTTCTGTGACAGTGTTACATCCTTGGTCAGCTATTTTTCCATAATTTTGTAAACTTATTCCCAACAGGGCGGTTTTAAATAAAATATTTTTCTTATTATAAGAACACTGTCGTCGCAGGTAATAGTAAGCATTAGTTTGCCTTTTTATTGTGATATTTAAATGTCCCCGCTTAATATTCTGTGCCGGTGTGAAAGCGTTACAACTTTATATTTTTCCAGCGAGGAGTATTATTTAAAAGTTGTTTTTTTTCTTAAGCTACGCTTTTAAATGAACCGATCTTATACTTATTTTATAAGGACTTACGAATATAATAGTTACAAAATATTATTTTATATTTTTGTAATAAATACTGACTACATCTTTTAGCCACACAAAACAGATAAAAACAATACGAATTTTAACAATTAGGTGTAATTTGTGTAAATAGTTGATATTTTATCCACAAAAAGCAAAATTAATTCATATTATTATTTAAGCTCAAAGTAAAACCTGTATGTTTTAGATAATTCTCCTCGTGTTTTACTTTTTAGCAAAATGTCTTTCACGGCCATATCTTTGACAAAATGCTATCTTAGAACGTAAATATAAACGCTTATCTGACGCATAAATTTTTAGGGCCAGTAAGATATTAGCGTCGGCGGGTTCCGTACTATGTCTCATAATAAATATTTCATTGGCACGTAAAGGTAAAACGTTAAGTATTACGGCGATTTTACGGGGACTCTTATTGTGTCGTTACTACGTTTATTAAGTTATCAAACTTTTTCCCGTGGCTTTCTGTCTGTACATTTACTGCCACACTGCACTTTAATTGTACCTCAGAAAGAATTGAGGATTATATTCTTTGCTTTCTATGACATAGATGACACCCGCAACTCCGTTGCGGGAACCGTACATTGGATCCCGTGCAGCAGCTTCACAGTTCCGACCCACTAGGACTCACTGCAACAGTTCCGGCTCACTGGAACTCTCTGGCACTGGCGACACAAGCGACAAGACTTCAAGATTCGACCTCTGGTCTTCGGGGGGGAGGGATGTGGCGGTACCCACAATTCGCTTAACATTCCTGCATCGCGCTATCGAAGTTTTCTGAGCGCGTCGGTATATATACGACAGCTGAAATGTATCACGCGGGCTTCGGCCTGACCGAGAATACCACCTCGCTCGGTCGGAAGATCTTCCGAAGTTTGCGGCCTCCACGCATATTCCCACACTATTATCTATTCTGTACTAGATTGCAATTCAGTTGCAGTTAGTGCTGCCCCCCTAGCATACGCCAACGAGATATCTCGTGGATATCTCACTCTCGAGCGTAGTGATATTGTCGATATCGATATAGGTATATCTCTTTTTCGCTAACATGCGTACGTCGAGACTCGAGAGATAAATTTCTCGTTCGTATATAGTTCGTTAGTATATAGACAAAAATAGCACATATAAAAAAAAAACAAAATTATCTTTAATTTTGACGACAGACGTACGAGAAAAAATGTATGTCACGTTAGGGTCCATAGGGATGAAGAGATAAACCAGTTAACATCGAGAAAACGTGTAGACAAAATTTTCTCGTTGTCGTATGCTAGCACGGCTGGATTGGATAATGTAAACCGGTCATATGCCACAAAACACCATCAAAAACAAACACAAAATATTAAAGACTAGCTATGACGCCCGCAACTTCATTGCGCCAAAATTAGTTTATAGCGCGGGAACCGTAGATTTTTCCGGGATAAAAAGTATCCTTTGTCCTTTCCTTGGGACACAAAGTATCTGCATACCGTACCAAATTTCAGCAAAATCGGTTCAGCGGTTTGGGCGTGAAGAGGTACCAGACAGATAGACACACTTTCGAATTTATAATATAAGCAAAGATTCTATTTGTTCAAACTTAATCAATTTCTTGCG
This sequence comes from Cyaniris semiargus, assembly GCA_905187585.1. Taxonomy (NCBI): domain Eukaryota; kingdom Metazoa; phylum Arthropoda; class Insecta; order Lepidoptera; family Lycaenidae; genus Cyaniris; species Cyaniris semiargus. Next base: position 5,716,071 of record LR994566.1, on the reverse strand, counting down.
ATAATTTAGTGAAACTATAGTGTTTTAACTTTTAAATGCGTGTAGTTTATTGGAAAACATAAACAAGATGGCCGCCCTGTATCCGTTTCCTGTCTATTACGTAGGTTATTGCTTTTAATAAATTTTTACTAGCTGCGAGAAAATAAATGGAAATCGACGGTCTGCGATGGAAGTATTTATTAACGGAAGGGATAAATAAGGCGTTTGATAACTTTGCTGGAGTAAAATAATTATTTTATGCAGCTTTAAATAAGTATGGTTACAGGGTGCTTCTTTTGATTTCTTAAAACTTTTCTCTGATTATCGATGCACCTCAAAATGGAAATGATCGTAGGTATAGTAATATAATATAAATTGTCAATTATTGTTATGTTCTTTTACTAGATATGAAAATATTTTATGTATGCGGCGACTTAATCTTATACTTGAGCTAAACTATAAGATTTTTACTACCACATAATATAACACACACGTAAAGATACCGACCGTTTTAACATCATCGATCGTTAAGACTGCACAAAGAAGCATTTAATAATTACTTCACTTTAATTTAATGAATAGTTCCATAGAAAATGTATGAATATTATATACCCTGAATATTTCAAAATCTCCATTAAACTTAATATTCATTAAGTGATCATTAAATGTATTTGAGTAAGGCGGTTGGTGCGATATTGTCTTTTAGCTTTTAAATAAATGTAATTTAACCACTTCACAAAATACTAATAGGCTATATAAATTATATATAGGTCTACCAGAATCTGATGGCAACTTTAGACAGCAGATTTTCAAAAAATATCCTTGATCATTGGATTAATTTTTATATTTGCATGTTTAACACACAGAATCAGCCGCTATAAGAAAAAAAAAGGATCAAAATGTTTTATTCCACCTACCCCGGTATTGCAAGAGTCAATTTATTTTCTCACTTTTTGCCATCCGATTCTGGTAGACCTATAATAACTCTTATCAATATCTCATTACAACTATCTATACTCTAAAGTCTGACTAAGTTTAAAAGTTCAAAACTGAGAATATATTACAGTCGCAGGAAGTCCGTAAGTGACATCCATAATTCTGTCGTATTCCAAACGAAAATCCATAAAGTTACAACTTCAAAAACTTCAAAATATGTTTACGCAGAAGTTTGCGGAGTTTCCGTGACAACTGCGGACTCGCTGACATAATATCTGTTTGCGACTGTTGTTAGTTGCACTGCAATTTATTTTCGTGTTGCGAAATTATATTTTTGTTGAAAAAATAATATTATGATACCTGCGATCTGTAATCTAAGAGTTATCTATACAGTTTTTAAAATGAAAACCTGTTTGACGGCGTTTGAACTTTTTTAAGATGGTTAAGATGGCTAAAAATGTCAAACTCTTGTCAAAACACGTGACATCAAAAAATGTTATGACCAAGTAAGAGTAACCGTCGGTGCGATTTAGTAGAGGAAGTTATGTCCCTATCCCCTCTCCTCTTCGTTTACTTTTCTGTCTCCCATCTCTTTGTACACATTTATGATATTTTGTAATTTACTCGATAAATTCTAAAACATCCTGTATAGTACGAAAACAAACGCTATGAGATGAAACGGTCTCCGCAAAACGTATAAAAATAAGAACACTGCCTGTACATGGGTGGAGTATTTGTTGTACACCCTGTATACAAACAGAGTGTAACAAAAATGAACACCCTGTATCGCCGCCCGAGTCACGTTTCGTATTGGAACAACATTATACACATTATATAGTAGAGTAAATCAGCTGCCTCCTTAAAATCAAACTAGCTCAACAAAGAGACGAGTTTTACGCGCTTTAAACGCGTTACTATAGGTCTACCAGAATCTGATGGCAATTTTTGACAGCAGATTTTCATAAAATATCCTTGGTCATTGGATAATTTTTTATATTTGCATGTTTAACACACATAATCAGCCGCTATAAGAAAAAAAAAAAGGATCATAATGTTTTATTCCAATTACCCCGGTATTGCTAGAGTCAATTTTTTTCGCACTTTTTGCCATCATATTCTGGTAGACCTATACATTGTTTAGCCACTTTAGGTTATCTGAAGAAATTTATTTGTGCGTGCGTCCTATTCAGTTGGTGTACTGTTTATTGTTATAATGTGTAAAAACAGTCCGTACATTGCGAACTGCGGTGACGTGCAATTTTAATGTTTTGTAAACATACTCCAATATATTTTAAAGTTTCATAACGAGACAGACGAAACGGGATGTTTGCATTTTTTTAAAAACATTTTTTATAAAATTAACTAGCTAATTAAAAACTAGATCTTGGTTGGCCCAAACCACTGAAGCGATTTTGTTGAAATTTGGTAAGGAAATACTTTGTGTGCCGGAAAAGGAAATAGGATACTTTTTATCTCGGAGAAAAAGTACGATTCCCGCTCGGTTACGAATTTTTGTGTTTCATCATGTAAGTTATAAATAGACATAGAAACATACTTTTACATTTACAGCAAAAATTATGGATGCTTATCGTTAAATATTATACTTTCAAACATCTATCTTGAATACTTTTAATTCGTATGACATTTAAACAAGTGGTAAACAAGCACTAATTCGACGCTAGAAGTGACAGGAACACACTCAAGAAAACGTGATTTCATTAAAGCTCTTCGCCGAATCAAAGAAAGAGATTAAATCCTTTTTTAAGCAAGATCAACTTGCCTGTACAATTAAGGCTTTGATAATGAAGAGATAATTAAACGGCAAAAACCCCTTTATAAGGCGTCGTGTGCCAGAGGGGATAAAAGAGGTAGGGGCCAGGCCACAACCCTGCGTTGCGGCGTCGTATCGTAATGATGTTAAATTAAAAGAAAAACAAACCCCGATTCAAAACTTTTAAGTAGATAATTTTTTTAGCGGGCTGATGATGATGAGCTAAGAATAATCTCGATAATGGTAGCTTTTAAACAAAAAGAACTAGATTAAAATCGGTCCACCCGTTTCGATGCTACGAGACACACACACAGACAGACAGACACAGATAGACACGTCAAACTTACAACACCCCTCTTTTTTTGTCGGGGGTTAAAAACACCATCGCACAGAAATGCGATGTGATGTCGCAACGCAAAAATTGCATCGGATACGACTGTACGAGCACTCTTTAGGCTGGTCACATACAGACGTTTTCCGTATTCGATTTCCTAATGTGGATTTTCGATTTGGAATTCCGTGAGACTAGCGCTAACGTTCGTTATTTCTTGACTCGCTAACGCGCCGGTTTGCACTCGAAACGTACGTTCGGAATTCGTTCCGTTCGGAAAAAAGCCAACGTGTGCATCAATTATTTTCTACTGATACTATGCATTCGTATGTCCGAATACGGAAAACGAATTCGTAAATGCCAGCCTTACGATGCGCTGCCGCCTGTCGCATCTGAAACTTCCACGATGCGTTCTGCGGCGTCGTAGATTTTTACGCTGCAACGCCGCAACGCAGTCTTGTGGTGTGGCCCTAGAGGAAAGAGGGGTAGTAATTGCTGAAAATCGACACTTATTTGGCGTCCTTTGATAAAAACATCGCGTTAAAAATAGCCCGAGTTACCCAGTTAGCATGTTTTATTTTTGGATAATGAATTTAGAGACACATTGAAGGAGACTAGAAGAACGCAACTAAAAACGATTTTCATTAAAAAATCCATAGTTACTAATAAGTTTATTTATTAAGATTATTTATAAAAATAACGAGTTGTACTTCTAGTTGAGAGTGCTGGCAGATGTGAAAACGAAACAGCAGAAGGCACATAAAGGAGAAAGTTTTTGTGTGTGCATATTGTTTACTTCGCGAAACTGCAGAATGGATTTTGGAATTTGGCCGCTATTTATTTAAGCTCTGCGTTGATACATAGGGTACTTTTTCCGAAAAAATACAGTGTTTATTGTTTAAATGTATGTAAGCAATATGTTTTTATAAAAACGAGGCTTCGTGGACAACATAATATATGTGACTTAGGCCTGCACTTATTTCATTAGCTGCATACATAGTTTTTATGTAGTAATTCGCTCGTACGTAAATTGTAACTGCAGTAGTCGGTGCTTTGTTAGTAATTATCGAAAACACGAGGTTTCAAATTATCCCCGACTAACTGGAGGGTAGTTGAGAATTAAGGCGTGTATACACTACACGTCTAAACTGTTAGGGTTTGGAGTACTGTTTAAGTTTCATAATATTATTCGGAATACTCGCCTATTATAGCTAATTTTTGTAATCTGTCTTATGATCAATGCAGATTTTGCTGTTTTAAATATTAGCTTTTAATTATGTTTATAAAGCTTAATAGTTATTTAAACATTGGAAACTAAAACGTTTATGATTAGACATATAATTAAGTATCGCTAAGTTATAGTAACACAAAAAGTAGCCAGAAGTTTTTAAAAGATTAATAACAGAATATTTTTAAAACTTAAAAAATTATGTATTTGCTCTTTGAGGTAGATTTGTATTAAAAATAATGTGAAAATCTAATTGAAAAACAAAAGTAATACAAATGTGTAATATAATTTTAGCTTAAAACGATGTAAACTATGCAAATTAAAGTTGAAGGGCAAAAAAATTCTAACTTTATTTCTAATAATCATGTACAACAAGAAAAAAAATTACTTTATGAGATTACGTGTAACGCGTGTCGAGGTGCCTTAAGCCGGTGCCCGACGCCTGTTCTCTTGTAAGCAATTATGTTACAAGTTAGCTTCCTCAATCGAAGCTTTGCCTTTGTAAATCTTTGTAATTATTATCTCAAAGGGCTTTTTTGTGTTTTCGAAAAATACGACATCTAACTGAAACTAACCTTTATATTTAACTTTAAAATATTTTTGAAACAAAGGTGTAAAAGTGAATAAGTAGCTTTCTTTGTAAAGTTCTACAATATTATTCTTTATTAATAAAAATGTTTATGTTGGAAATGTAATGATTTATAGAAATACTAGATGACGCCCGCAACTCCATTTCGCCAACATTTGTCTATCGCGCAGTAACCGAACATTTTTCCGGGATAAAAATATCCTATGACCTTTCCCGGAATTCAAAGTATCTCCACACGTTTCAGCAAAAATCGGCTTAGCGGTTTGGGCGTGAAAAGGTAACAAATAGACAGACAGAAAGACAGACGGACACACTTTCGCATTTAAAATATTAGTATGTAATGGAAAAGGATAATGTATACTGTAAATATTAACTTACACTAAGTTTTATCACTGGCTGTGGTTGCTATAGTACATCTTACTTAATTATAATAAGTAGTTTGTTACTTTAATAATTCAAGTGGTAAATCGTGGCACAAAACTTTACAGAAAATGACGAAATTAATACCAAATTTTCTTCCTCATTATTGTGATATAATATTTGAGTAATAATAAATAATATTACTGTGTTTTTTAACAAATTGAAAACAATAACAACTTATACAAAACAACAAAGGAAGAAATTAATTTCGTAGTTTGAATAACATCGGTCAAAGTTACCTAAAACAGCACATAGTTGTAAGGGTGGGAAGTTTCCCGGGAAACTGGGAAATCATTTCCCCGGGGAAACGGGCTACGTAAACAGAGAAACAGATTAATTTTAGTTTCATAATAGAGAGGATTTAAAGCGGCCGTTTCGTGATCTTACGCAGTTTTATTCACTTATGTTAACTTACGAGTAGTTTTATTCTGAACTATAGTCAAAAGCGTTAGAAATGAAAAAGTTTTTTGGAAGTTTTATTTAATTTTACAGCATTGGATATACCAGAATGTAACATGAGAAGACGGATACAAACGGGAGAAAGATGAAGGTTTCTTAAAATATCGTGTATCACAAAGTTTTGTACCTCGTTTTACGGTGTTGGTCAACGACAGGCTACATAAATAATATAATTATACATTTTTGAGATAAGATGCACGCAAAGTTCTTAGACAAAACTTTATTTCTTTAAGAGGGTACACTAACACTGTTTTTCCATACAAACGTATGCCCCAATTTAGTCCCTGGACAATGCGTCTAGACAAATGATTTTTTTATAAAATATTGGGATCTGTTAAAGCTCTACGTTCGATTTGTTCTAAATTTACTTATAAATAAAATAATATGACCCTTCAAAAATCGCAAATAATGATTCCCCGTACCCCGCCAATCCACCGACCATAAAACAAATTTGAAAGATCTTTAAGATAAAATAAAAACGTAGAGGCATAGACTCACTCTTCCTGAAGATATTTAAAAAAATAATTAGATATATAGGCTCTATTTTGAAGGGGGAATCATAGGACTACGTTACCTCGATTTACTGTATCTGTCTCTATCACAATACGCGTGCCGGCGCAGGGTGAAGCGTGATGGCAATAGTTTCTTCGTTTAAATTCTACTGCACTCGCGTTCCCTCTTAAGGTGTTGGTTATGCTATCTTCACACTGTTGCCCTACAGCTAACAGAATGATTGTAATTTTTCGGGAAAAAAAATAGGCGAAGCTCTTAAAAACTTTGTGTGGCAACTTTCTTGTAACCAACACCTTTTTCAGACGTCTGAGAACCGACAAAGTAACTGTTTTTTTTCGGTAAACTATATATGCATTTTCCACAAAAACTACTCGAATGAAATTAACGTAATTACATTTTCAAATGAGCGTCGTAAAATTATTAATATTATTAAATATAAAACAATGGCAAAACAATCGCATGGAAATCAGCGGGGTTTGTTTTATAAATAATTGAGGAATAATAATGAATTAAGCCGTCGTTACACTCGTTTATCGGACGTCTGCGGTCCGGCGATTTAATTAAGTACGATAATCACCCGTTTGTCGGACGGTTTAAAAGCGGAGGTCACGACCCACTTGCTCATTATATTTTCGATACAATAATTTTTATTTTCATCGTTTATTTAAAGTATTATGTTATTATTTCTAGCTATAAACTGTCGTTCTGTTTACGCTGGCCGCATACGCACGTTTTCCGTAATCGATTTACGAATTCGTTTTACGTATTCGGAAATCCGAATGCTTGGAATCAGTGGAAAATACATAAACTGGCGCACACATTCGCTTTTTTCCGAACGGAACGAATTCCGCACATACGGTTGTAAGGCTGCCTTCACACTAGCGTTTGTCCAGCGTAGGCGTTCGATGAACGTATGCGCAGCGCAGACGCCGCGACAACGAGGCGCGTACATCGCGTTGTCGTAACGATTCCTCTGCAGAATTAATTAAACGCGGCGCAGACGTTACACAATTTCTTCAGGAACAATTCTACTGGAACAATCAGTACGCTGCGCTAGCGCCGCGTACTGATTGTTCCAGTAGAAAAGCGGCAACAACGCGACGCACGCGCCGCGTTGCGCATACGTTCATCGAACGCCTACGCTAGGCAAACGCTTGTGTGAAGGCAGCCTAATGCAAGCGTAAAAAAAGGAACGTTTGCGCTAGTCTCATGGAATTCCAAATCGTAATTCCGCATTAGGAAATGGAATAATATGGAAAACGTGTGTATTCGACCAGGTGTTGTATCATGAAGCAAGCCGACTAATAAAGGTTTTCGATATTTCCTTTGCCGCTAGGGCCGACACGGCCGCATGGTGGACTCGCGTTTTCTAAAACTGTCAATAAGAATTTTCCGTCACTTTCCTACCTACCACCTGCCACCACGCGGAGCTACGAGTATGTGGCAAAAGGCTCTTTCGTGTCAAGCAGCTGTCGTATGTCACGAAATAAAAAAACCTCGTTTTGTATAATTTGTCAATGTAGCAAATTTAAAAAGCCGATATGTTTAAACGAAAACATACATCAATAAGGGTCTAATTATACTAGCGCAGAGTCGAAGCGTATCGAAGCGAATTCACAAAAACTGAACATGGAAAATTCAACCTTCACTTCAGAGCGTAGCGTACACATTACTTCTGCGAGACCAATCAGCGTTGGTCGGCCGCATACGCGCGAATTCGCTATGAATTTGATATGTTCAGTTTTGGTAATTCGCTTCGATGCGCTTCGATTCTGCGTTAGTATAAATTGACACTAAGAACCCCAATTTTCTTAAATCTTTCAAGTCCTTTCATTTAATTATAAACAAATCTAGACACTATATTCATATTATCATAGACTGATTTTTGGAGTTTTGACCAAAGGGAACAGTTTTGACATTGGTTAGATACTTTATGAGAATATCATTTTGTAGTTGCATAGAGTCTGCATCGAAACCATATCAAAACTGTGTCGTTACAAGATTGTTTACCAAAATCGACCCGCTGATTACAAGTTATTAATCAGGTACGTTTCAGTTTAATTCAGAGGTTCCCAAACTCCTTTGTTTCGTAGCCCACTTACAAGGTGTTGGTACATACTGCGGACCCCCTGAAGCGCAACCCCCCCCCCCCCCCCCACAATACAAATCCATGAAACTTGCTATTATTTTAAGTAACAGTTGCTGTGCTTTAAAATTGTTGTAGTGATTATTCTACAAAAGCGCCAAGTAAGGCTAGGGCAAGGCTATATTTTTAAATATACTTGTCAGGATTACAAAGAAAAATATTATTTGATGGCACGTCTATGACATCACTTTAGTGATTAATGATTATTCACAAAAGTGGCACGTTGATAAGGCAGGGTTCACCATCCCTGGCCTATGCTTTCTAATAATAGAAATTAAGCCTACACAAAAGTTCTTCGCAATCCAAATTAATTTACATGGACCCCCATTTTTTGTCAGGGCCAACGTAGACCCCCGTCTAGTCTCGCGTGGACCACTTTGGGAATCACTGGTTTTATTAGTCACTAAAATTCCCGATTTGCCGGCATTTGACCTGACGATATTAACATGTGCAATGTGCAATATTACGCGCTGCAAAAGCGCCCCGATACCTACCAACTAGGATCTCAGAATAGGGATGCGATCGTCTTTTCTCGATACGATTTTTAGGTCTTAAGATCCGATCTAAAATAAAAATCGTATCGCATGATATCAATTCTATACTTAACACAAACCATTAGCCCTAGCACGGCGACCAGTGGAAATGCGAAAGTATAGACAAACTGTGGAGATAAACTTAAGGTGCCGTTCCGATCTTTTTTCGTTCCGAAAAATTCAATTAAAATGCCACTTTATGACAGACTATAGTCCTAAAAATTCAAATAATATCATACTTTATGACATATACTATAGTCTGTAATAAAGTGGCATTTTAATTGATTTTTGGCGGTCGCGATTAGCCGCGGTAAAGATCGGAACGGTACCTTAAGTTTATGTCCACAGTTTGTCTATACTTTCGCATAGTAGAAATGCGGTCGCCGTGCTAGGGCTCCTGTATTATGTTTTCCACTTTGTGTTGCAAACTTTTTTAGGGTTCCGTACCCAAAGGGTAAAAACGGGACCCTATTACTAAGACTTCGTTTTCTGTCCGTCTGTCTGGCCGTCTGTCTGTCCGTATGTATGTCAGTCTGTCTGTCTCCAGGCTGTATCTTAAAAACCGCTATAGCTAGGCTTCTGAAATTTTCACGGCTTAATTATTTATATCTGTTGCCGCTTTAACAACAAATACTATAAACAAAATAAGATTAATATTTAAGGGGGGCTCCAAATACTAGGAAGGAAATACAAGGGACAATAAACGTGATTTTTTTGGCTTTTTTTGCTTGATATTGTTACGTGCTAGGGTTCGAGGATTTGGAGAGAAAGACCTGCTGACTCTTATAAAGACTTTACTAGCACTGACACTAGCTCACACAAATCACCAAGTCCAAACACTAAGCACTAGATAGTCCTAGGTCGTAGCCGAGTCGTAGGTTCACTGGTTAACTCACTATTGATCACTTGTTTTCACTTCGAAGTCGCCTCGAAGATCGCTCAGATGAAACTGAATTGCCGGGCCGTCTACCTGCGGCTATTTATATGGCGAGACGAATTCTAGAAAGTTCTTCCCCGATTAACGTAAACAAGTAAACAACTCTGGGATGTTTCTAGAAAATACGCGTAAGTAAACATACACCTAACGCCATCTAGTATAAAGTAGGGGATTTATGTTTTCTGTGTTTCCCTGATCAGTTTCGCTGGTTTGACGCTAGATGGTACTACGTGTCCGTATCACTACTCCCCTCTTAGAGATGCTCGTCCCGAGCATCGTTGTTACTGCCATGGTAACGCGTCACGCTGTCCCCAAGACTCCTGCTCTGTGGTTCCGTCACAGCAACGCAAGTAGTACATTTGAGGCACCAATCCTGCACATCATCTCGCCAATGCAACCAGAAGAATCGTTCTCGTACTTTTCTTAGCGTCCTCTTGACACCTAGATGACTCCCTGATACGCCCTCATGTACCTCGCGGAGAACATCTGGTACTTTCGCCCTTGGGACGATTATCTGAAAGTAGAACTCTCTGCCGTTAGCCTTCTCCCATTTCCGGTAGAGTATTTCGTCCTGAAGTATCAGACTGTCCCATTGCTCCCAGTACGCCTTAGTGACAGCGCCAGTGGGTGCAACCTCACTCCAGATTGGTTTCACGTCACCCCTTTTCTTCCATGTGATGATGTGCCGAAGGTCGTCATCTCTTTCTTGAGCCTTCCTCATAGCATCATTGTCCAATACTCGCCATCTAGTCCTGGATTCTATTCGTTTCCCCTTATTCCGGGCAGGGGACGAAACTGCTTGCTTCCTCAGCTCCTCTATTTGCTCCTCGATCCTTTCCATCCTTGCCATCTGGGTCTTCTTCTGCGGGCAGTTGAACTGGAGATGGCCCCTCTCACCGCACTTATAGCACATGGCTTCAAATCTTTTCCTTGCAGGAGCCTTAACTTCCTTAACTTCCTCAGAGACCTTGTGCCTCTTATGGGTCTGCCGTATGTCATGGCGAACAGCCTCGACCTCCAAAGCATGCGCCAATGCTTCTTTTAGCGAGGTATGGTGACCAAGCCTTACTGCAGCTCTGACCTCCAGGTCTTTGATTCCGTCGACAAATCCTTGAACAATATTTGTATCGATCATCTTGGTGTCGGCTCCTGGATATGCCTTCCTGACGAGTTTTTCAATTTCCAACGCCCATTGTTGAAGTCCTTCTTCTGAGCGTTGGACTCTGTCACGCAGTTGGGCACGAAACACGTGCTCCAGGTGTCGCTCCCCGTATCTGGATTCAAGTGCCTCCATCAGGTCTTGGAACCCATTTCCTGTATGTGCTTCCAGGACCGACAAAGCTTGCCCTCTAAGCGCAACAATGAGGGCGGTCAGGCATTGTTCTTCCGTCCATCCGTTGGCGGTAGCAACAGCCTGAAATTGCCGACGATATGCGTTCCATGAAGTAGTGCCGTCGTACGGCGGTACCTTGACTCTTGGCCCTTGCGTCACTCCTGTGGCTCCACTAGACACCGCAACTCCCGTAGTTTCAAGGTGCACTACTCTCTTCTGCAGTTCAGTGAAGCCGGTCTTCAAATTTTCCACAACCAACTCTAACCCGGATACTCGTTCTTTTACTACGTCGACATCTTTTCGAAGCTTAACCACCGCGTCACTGACATCCTTTATTGCCAATAGCGCTTTTTCTTGGAGGTCCTTTTGTTGCTCTTGAGACTCCTGTAAAGCGCCGAGCTTGCGGTCTTGTGACTCTTGCAAAGCGCCAAGCTTGCGGTCTTGTGACTCCATCATTGCCCTTTGCGAATTTTGCAAAGCCTGACTTTCAGCTCTTTGAGACTCCTGCAAAGCCTGAATTAACTCAATTATGCTTTCCAATTGAGGAGCCATTTGAGGGGCCGTAGAAACTACGGGCGTGGCAGGATGGATGGAGCTAGTCGACGGAGCCCAGTGGGCGGGTCCTGTGGGCGTGGCCTGGTGGGCGGAGCCAGTGGGCGTGGCCATGTCCAGAGTGTGCGGGGCCTGAGGGGCGTGGTCAGTGGGCGGGTCCCGGTGGGCGGAGCCAGTGGGCGTGGCTTCACCCGAAGTGGGTGGAGCCTGGTGGGCGTGGTCAGTGGGCGGAGCCTGGTGGGCGGGGCCACAGGGTGGGGCCTGCCCCGCAGTGGGCGGAGCTTGGTCCCCAGTGGGTGTGGCCTCCGCAGCCCGTCGCGCCCTTGTCCTGACACTTCCCTTGAAGTCCTCTCTCGGAGTCAATGGCATCTCCAAATCTCACTTCCGACACCAGTTGTTACGTGCTAGGGTTCGAGGATTTGGAGAGAAAGACCTGCTGACTCTTATAAAGACTTTACTAGCACTGACACTAGCTCACACAAATCACCAAGTCCAAACACTAAGCACTAGATAGTCCTAGGTCGTAGCCGAGTCGTAGGTTCACTGGTTCACTCACTATTGATCACTTGTTTTCACTTCGAAGTCGCCTCGAAGATCGCTCAGATGAAACTGAATTGCCGGGCCGTCTACCTGCGGCTATTTATATGGCGAGACGAATTCTAGAAAGTTCTTCCCCGATTAACGTAAACAAGTAAACAACTCTGGGATGTTTCTAGAAAATACGCGTAAGTAAACATACACCTAACGCCATCTAGTATAAAGTAGGGGATTTATGTTTTCTGTGTTTCCCTGATCAGTTTCGCTGGTTTGACGCTAGATGGTACTACGTGTCCGTATCAATATCAATAATGACAACAGATAGGCAGTTGAAATTTTACAAAATCCTCAATTATAAATGTACTTGAATAATAAATAATAAAATTAAAATAAAAATAAAAGGGGGGCTCCCATACAAAAAACACAATTTTTGGCCTAATTTTTCGTCTTTAATGGTACGGAACCCTTCGTGCACGAGTCCGATTCGCACTTGGCTAATTTTTTAATTACTGACTTTCTTTTCGATCTTTAATAGTAATTAATTAAAGTTCGTTTGTTTCCATCTAATAGACTACCGAAACTTCTATTATTAACCAAGCATTATAAAATTGCAAAATTAATATTTCGTAGGAATTTTTTGTACGCAAAAGTTGCATTTTATGAAACATTATGGTCAATAAACTATTTGTATTTGTATTTGATTTTTTTTTCAAATACAAATATTTTTGACTTGACTAATGTCATAACTTATGTTTAATTTTAATGCTATGATTTATTAAATTTATGCTAACTTGATATGACTATTGTTATGACTTGTTTAATTTTGTAATTACTATTTAATACTATGATTTAATTCTAATAATTTGACATGACTATTGTTATGACTTGTTTAATTTTGTAATGATTATTTAAACTAAATTGATTTAATTACCCTATTGCTTATAAATTTAATAATTAGAATATGATTTGATCGAGCAAATTGTAATTGGCAAGAAATAAATGGCTTTTTAATTTTAATTTAATTTAATTTGTATTTGATTACGTGTATTTTTGCAGAAATTTTTCGACAGCAACCGTTCGCGCAGTTGCCACAAGAATCTCTTAAAAACGACGATTAATAAAAACCATATAAAAACTAAGGAAACGTTCTCCCATACTTCAACCGTTTTGAATTTGGTTCTTTTTCGCACACTAAAATATGACAAATAGTTACGAAACACTAACATTCAAATTTAGGAAATAAAGCCGTTGACAATTGTCACTTGTATAAAAACACAAAATTGTGTACCGAATACATGCATAAAGTACGCATGTATTCACAGTAGGTCACATTTTGTAGACTCGTGGACAAAATTTTTGACACAGTTACTCTTCCTTGGTTTTTATTATTCGTAGCTTAAAAATATATACTATTATACACGGTGACAGGTAAGCATCAGGCGTTTGATAGCACATATAGCACAATTCTGATATCTGATAGATAATTGTTTTAACGAAATATTTGACATAAAACAGATATTTGCCATCATGTAAAATGCCGGTAGCTTACCTGGTTCAAGGTACGTAATCAACTAGAGGATCGTATACTTTGCTCAATTTTAAAATACCCATCCCTAGTTCTACAGAGGTAATGGATTGATTCGTACTGATAACATCCATCAGACGTCCATTAATTGGCAATGGCTGCCGTAATTATGGCTAATCTAATAATTATATCTGTGCATTATCGGCCTAAGCTAGAAGCTATTAGCTACGGTATAGCTAATTGACTTTAATAAGCTTTTAAAGTGTAGAAGTGTTTTATTGGCCACTTGATGACGCCCGTAACTCAGTTTCAAAAATTCTCGCGCGGGAATCATACGTTTTTCCGAAATAAAAACTATCCCTTGTCCTTTCTCGGGACTCAAAGTATCTCCATGCCAAGCAAAATCGGTTCAGCGGTTTGGGTGTGAAGAGGTACCAGACAGATAGATAAACAAGCACGCTTTCGCATTTATAATTTTAGTGTGGATGTTCCGAAATAAAACCAATACATTGTTCAGTGCTTAAGACGTGATGTGTCCGAAGCCATATTGTACAAGACAAGACTCGACAGGTGTGACGTATTGATTGCTCTCATTTTGAAACTTTGACGTAATAAGTGTTCTCATTTTACGACAGGTGTGACGTATTAATTGCTCCCATTTTAAAACTTTGACTTAATAATTGCTCTCATTTTATGACAGGTGTGACCTATTAATTATTGCTCTCATTTTTTTGTAGAAAAGCATAAAGTTATGCCATTATTTTTCTTACTAATGCTTAAGTTATTAAAGTTTCGTTAAAGCCAGCAGGACAGACTAATATGGTATATTTATTTGTACAACAAACAAAAACTAGTACTATAAATAACATTTTGTTTGTTGAAAGTAACTGGAGCGGGTCTAAAAATTCTTTGACCCACAGGTAACAAAATAATATTAGGAAAAGTTGTTCTAGATGTAATAAATCAAAACTAAATATATAGCTTTATTTGATCTAGTAAAAGTTGGTTAAGTATTCTTATGGAGATGTATGTTCTCTAATTCCTATGTTATAAAATAAAACATCAATATAAGTATGTCTATAATTGTGACGTTATCAGCGTGAAGGGACCTTATTGTCGGTATTGAGTCATTAGCATCCCCATAATCTACATTTAATAAGCTATCGAACCATGTAAATAACATGCGTGTAGGCCTGGCAAATATTAAAAAAAAAATTTTGAAACTCGAAAGTCGTAAAAGGTGACATTGAGAAAATCGCATTCAAACTTCGAAACCCAAAAAAAGTATATTATTGTGGGAAGTTACATAGATATTATGTTTTTTGAGAAGTACATTATATGGTCTTTTAGATTTTAACTTCAATTATATAATTTTATAACCTTATTCCCATTTTTTACCACGCCAAAATGCATGATGTAATGAAAATGCGCAAATTGGTTTTTACTAAATATTTCATTTATAGTATGTTTTCTATAGTATTTTATGAAAGAATAATATAAAACGGGCAAGTTTTTACTAAATAAAAACGACTTCAATATTAAACGATATTGTTTATTATATAAAAAAATATTTGAACAAATGAAACATTGTGCTTCACGAATCTTATTAATCAGTCAAAATCAACAAAAAATATATTTACTATGCTTAAAATTAGTCAAATGAGATCAAATATATAAAGTTCTATTAAAAAAGTAACTTTTTTCAGTCTTAAAATTCAAGTTAAAGTTTAGTAAAAAACTGGTACAAACACTAAACATTTTATAAAAGGGACCTTATTGTCGGTTTTTAAAAATTTTGTGATATCACATAAAAATGAATATAAATTTTGATTAACATTGAAGTTCTTATTTTTAAAATAACTTTAATTATCCTTTAGTAACAAGACGTGTACCAAAACATGCAATTTCTCTTAGTTATTATAAAATATATTAAAAGGGACCTTAATGTCGGTCGTTACATTTTTAGTAATAAAGTTAAAAGAAGATACAAAAATACTACTAATTTTGTAGTTGTAACAACGAATTATAATTTGTCTCTCTATTTATACAATATTTAATATAAATCAACGGGCAGTCAACCTCTAAATAAACCAATTAGGGTACATTGTCGTAACTGGCCACATAATATTATGTGTCCAGTTAAGACGATTATGACCAATTTGCCATTATCGCCGAATTGCCATTTAGACAGTCGATTATTACAATTCGATAATAATCGTAAAAAAGTAGAAATTCAAATTGTATACAAATCAAGTTGAATGCTATTGTAAAAGCAACTTCATAGTAGTATTTACATACTTAACTTACGCCTTTCATTAGAAAAATCCATTTCTCAAAGGCACTTCGATCCAAAATAAACAGCGCCAACACTATCCGCACGTCTAAACAAACACAAGCTCGAGCACCAACTGACGCACTGACGACTTGACGAGTAACGAAAAAACGAATTAACAGGCGGGTACGCAGCGAGTGAGCGAGTGGGCAGAACCGATGCCACGAATCAGAAAGCGACGACAAATCCTTTGATACACGCCGCCACCGCGTCTCGCCGACTAGTCACTAGTACCAAAATAATGTAGTCGTGAAATTTTTTCCACTTTTAAATCATTAATTTTGAAGAAAGTTGTTTTTTAAGCCTAAAAAAATTTTGTTGCGGCCCGCGACACCAAGACCAAAAGATATTTGTGGCCCGTATGAAAAAAAGGTTGGGGACCACTGGTCAAAGTCTTTTAACCCGATACCGTGCCGACAGAAAGCCGCAATCGACTCTTCTACAATATATACTACTAATCTGTGCTCTCGGCTGCAGCACCGACAATAAGGTCCCTTTTTTACTAAACTTTAGGTTCAATTTTAACCTATAAAAAATTGTTTTTAAAGCCTGTATCTTTGTTATATCAAAATTTAGAGTCTGTTTATTAATATGGAGCAAAAAAAGAAAAAATGATTTTTTTCGACGTTTTACTTTAAAGGCGATTATCTCGGAAACTACTCGTAGAACCGACGACAAGGTCCCTTTTCCCGTCACAAGTATTATTTATTATTTATACAAATATTTTGGAGCAGAAAATGAGGCCATCACTGTGATAATATATTTTGATCAATAATTTAAATAATCTTAAGGGTGGGTTGCACCACAGGCATTTTTAACCCCCGACAAAAAAGAGGGGTGTTATAAGTTAGACGTGTCTGTCTGTTTGTCTGTCTGTGTGTGTGTCTGTCCGTGGCATCGTAGCATCCAAACGGGTGGGCCGATTTTGATCTAGTTTTTTTTGTTTGAAATCTGACATGATTAAGAGTGTTCTTAGCTATAATTCATCATCATCAACCTGCTCAGTGCTGAAAAATCTGGGTTTATCTGGTTCATGAAAGGCCGTTAGCAACTTACAGTCTCACTCAGAGATCACAATAGTATGTAACGATTTATTTAAATAGCGGAGTGGTCGCTTTGTCTTTTACATACAATGGTTTGTGATCTCGGTGTAGCCGCCAAATCGCGCGTTCGGGCGGACGTATTTAAATCAAGCCTTACGCGGGCCACACGCATCTTCTAGTACAGTGTTTCCCAACCATGGTCCACGGACCCCTGAGGGTCCGCGAGCATATGTTTGGGGGTCGGCGGTGTCATCTCTGGACCATACATAATCCGGTTTTAGTTTCTAATTCCTAAGGGTCCGTGGCTGAAACGGGTTAGGAAACACTGTTCTAGTGCAATATAATTATACTATAAATATAATATACAAGCAGGTTATAATTACAGTGCTATTAACCCTGACGATGATTAAGTTTCGTGAACTTTCCGGCAGTCGGCGGGTAAACTAAAATCGATAGTTAGTGTGTTTGCTGTTTGCCCGCCATTACGGATCGTAATCAAATTTAATTTTATCTAAACACAATCCTCTGTAACCCGATTAGGCGGCGGTGTTGAAAATAAATTAATTCTTGTACAGTCGCTGATGAATATCTCGACATGTTTTCCTTATATTTTGAAGACGTAAATGGATATGGTCAACTAACCATTTGAATATTGTCGTTTTTTTGCATAAATGGAAGCTTTAGGATCAAGAAAATTATTTGAAATCAAAAAATGTGGATTCTATGTATAGCCAGATAATATATTAGCCGAATGATAAAGTAGATAGATTACCAGGTTTATTTAAAGAATCAGGGAAATAAGAGTAACTGTCGATATGTTATAAAATGTTAGTTAAATTCATGTCCTCATATAATAAGCTAGTTGTTGCCCGCAACTCTGAATAGCAGATATTCGTTTATCGTGTAAGAAAAAACAGTTTTAAATGTAGTTAATATGTCCTTTCCCCGTATTGAATGAAGTTTTTCCACGTTTAGAAGGATTAATTTCTACATTACGCATGACGTATTTTTATAATATGAATGACGTATTTCTACGCTACGAGTGAGGTATTTCTATAATACGGATGTGTGATGAGTGATGACGTGTTTCTACAAATGACGTATTTCTACGGATATGAGATATCTACGTTTGAAGTTTACACGTGGGGGATACTGGGCAACAATGGATGCTCACTCTCCCCTTTCGTCTTCTACACTATTAATACAATTTAAGGCTAAGGAAAACCTCTTTGAGGGCTTAAGGCTATACAACATCCCTTAAGGTGTTTTGAGACAAATCTTTATGTTGGATGTTGTCAAGGAGTGTTTTTGACTAGTATTTGTAAAATAGAGCCAAAATATTAATTTTACATGTGATTTATAATAACTGAAATATTGGCATTTGAAATTAGAAGATTTTAAAATAAAAAAAATCGCGTTTTCGCGCGGACACCGTGTATTTTTCAGTGCCTCAAAGTATAACTCCACACTTTTCATCTAAATCGGGTTCTGCCGTTTAAGCGTGAAGAAAGAACAGACAGACAGATGAACAGACACAACAGATATAATAAATCTATAACCGTGCCTGTTACACTTCTGGCCTAAAACTGCTAAGTGCTAAGCCAATTTGATATGGGGATGCCTTAAGCCCTGGGAAAGGACTATAAAGTTAATATACCTAGCGGAATAGAGAAACAATGGCCTGAGCAAGCGAGATGTCACTATCAGTAACACTGCGTGGTAAAAAGAGACGTGTGATACATGACAGCAGAACTCTTTTTTTGACGTCCAGTCGGCACTTATCGACACGTTGACAATTTAATCTCATAGAATTCATGTTCAATCATGCTTGTGTCAGTGTATACGTACACATATTTTTACACACAGATGTAAACCAATTTCGGTTTCGTTTGACAGCTCGAGATTGTTGCTCTATTCCGCTAGGTATATTAACTTTAACACAATAGTTTTATCCCGGATAAATGTACGGTTTTCGAGCGATTTGCCGCCCATAAGGCTGGATTTTATATGCGTCCGCCCGAACGCACGGTATGGCGGCTAAATTATTATTATTATTATTATTTTTTTATGAAATAAGGGGGCAAACGAGCAAACGGGTCACCTGATGGAAAGAAACTTCCGTCGCCCATGGACACTCGCAGCATCAGATGAGCTGCAAGTGCGTTGCCGACCTTTTAAGGGGGAATAGGGTAATAGGGGAGGGTAGGGAAGGGAATAGGGTAGGGGATTGGGCCTCCGGTAAACTCACTCACTCGGCGAAACACAGCGCAAGCGCTGTTTCACGCCGGTTTTCTGTGAGAACGTGGTATTTCTCCGGTCGAGCCGGCCCATTCGTGTCGAAGCATGGCTCTCCCACGTATAAAAATCGCGAGGTGACAAGCAAATGTATGTAAATAACAGTGCGACCACGCCGCTATTTAAATAAATTGTTACATACATTTGCTTGTGATCTCGCGGTGTAGCCGCCATACCGAGCGTTCGCGCCTCTCTACATAAATCCAGCCTAAAAAGTTGCGAGCTATAACTATAAAGGTGCCGGTTGGCAGCGGGCGACATGAAGCAACCGCAGATGACGTGTCGCAGCGACACTACTATTTCTATGAAATACCCTCCGCAGCTAGCGACACAAAGCTAGCGACACTTATTCATAGAAATTCATAGGAACCAGTAGAGTCGCGACGACACGTCGTCTGCTGCCGCTCCATGTAGCGGGCTTCCAACTTGTACCTTTACTCTATGTCAGATTTTCCTGCTAGCTGTCATTATAGAGACAGAACATTTACAGTAGTTCTGTTTAGTATTTCCCCAATATGCTAACTAGCAGCTGATGAATTATGGAGGGCCAGCTGTTTTTGAGCTTCCCCTGAATGCTAATTATCTGAAAAACTGAGAAATGAATAATGTACGCGACTGTTTCTTGACTGTTTATGCATATTGCATACGTCATGTCTGAGACTATTGTACTAACTATTGTAATCACTTGTTACACTATTCTTGTAAAAACGCTTTTCAAATAAGCAGCCTTGGTTTTATAAATATAAAAAAGGCCGTATAGGCCGCGGCCTAGGGGCGGCAGCGTCCTAGGGGTGCGACAGATTTCGTACATGGCTGATATCTAAAGGGAATAACAAAACTAAGCGAAAATACTTTAGAGTGTGTATGTGTTCCTTATCAATGATATTCTATGTTACTAACGTAACTAGATTGGCAGTTTACGGCAGCAACGCGTTGCCACTTCGAAGATGCCTGCAGGCATATCTGACCTACATAATGACATAATGCCATAATGACTTGACATCGTCTTTTGAACTATCAAGCGGTTACGCATTTCTGAGAATCTTTTGTAAGGCGTTGCTACTCTAGCAAATTTTTTTGTGATTTGTATGGGTAAGCGCACGAGCGTCATGTATTTTCCCATACAAAAGTAAAAAAAAGTTACCATTTCAGCGCTGATACTTTTACAGTTCACTGAAACACATACACCCTAAAGTATTTATCACTTAGTTTTGTTACAGCCAGTACCTATATAAATACGGCACTGCAAATTATGTCTATAATTTTGGTCTTCCTGGCTCATAAGGCTAAGCATGGTGCAGTAGATAGAGACACTGACAGTTTTTTCGTTAAGGTGACGTGGAAAGGGCGTAAGCGACAAAATTATTTTTGTCGCGTAATTTAAAAACGATAAATATATTTTCATATAAGCTATGTGCAAATTAAAGAGTATGCTTGAACCAATCTATGTACAAATTTTGGAAGCCTAAATCACTCTCCTCTGTTGGCAAAATTAGAATCTCTTTTTTTACAGAGGTCTTTTTGATTGATTATTCTGTGTTATAAAAGTTGACCAATCGTGTTATGCTATGGGTAATTCAAAGACAAAGACATGATGAATACTGACTTTGAACTTTAATTTCTTAGCTTTAGTCATTGCTGGGAAAAATCGATATCGCTGCAGCCAAATTTTCAAGGCGTCGCCTTAAACCGTATCTATTTTACCGTAGAAAAGATTTTTTGTGGTGGCCATATCGAGCTGAGTGCGTCATATTGCATTCGCTAGTTTCAGCAACAAGTTAGATCTAACTAGATGACGCCCGCAACTCCGTTGCACCAAAATTCGTTTATCATGAGGGAACCGTACATTTTTCTGGGATAAAAAGTATCCTATGTCTTTTCCCGGAACTCAAAGTATTTACATACCAAATTTCAGCAAAATCGGTTCAGTGGTTTGGGCGTTAAGAGGTAACAGACAGACACACTTTCGCACTTATGATATTAGTATAAATTTTATCCACGCGCCAAAACATCTTTAAATGTATTGCAAAACTTGTTCTGTCAAATTCCATTTGCAGTATTTAGAAGCATTTCGACATTGCGTATTTCAGAATCAATTCGCACTATAGGAATGTCGAAATTTGATCCACGCTCAATTCGGCCGGCATTCAAAAAGACTAGGAGAATAAATATTCAAACAAAACAGCGGTATCTAAAAGCCATATATTCGCTTTGAAAAGAATGCATTACTCGACACGGGAGGAATTTTTGGTGGCAGTACATCTGTGTATACTCCATAGCAGTGTTTTTCAACCTGTAGGTCGCCCTTTAGGAGATCGCGAAGCTTCTGTACGCCACAGATTGAGAGAACTATTTCAGCAAAAAAAAAAAAAGATTTAAAAGACGAAAGAAACATCATCCTTGTAGTAAAAATTTTAAGAATTTTTACTAAAAGTATATAATATGTATAAACATACATACATGATAAGAAAGCAAAGGGTGGGGGCCGGGGGGTCGCGAAATATTTTTTCATACCAGTCGCATTATAAAAAGGTTGAAAAACACTGCTCTATACTTTGTCTATTGTAGGAACCTTTCCCTTTGGCCACATCAAAATAACTATTGAGATGTTGAAGAATTATCAATATATGCTACAAGTAGATACTACAGTGACGGCTTACCATCGAGCTATTTCTATGCTCGTTCAATAAAACATTGCTAAAGGAGGGTGATACCACATAAAGTCCATATTAAGGTTAAGCCTCACTTCAAGTTTGTCGAACTTTCAAGTGGTATTCATATTTTGGGGATGAGATACTTAAAAAAGATTTTTATTTCGCATTGATTTGTGCTTTAGCCAAGTATGTTAAATGCTTGGAGATAATCCATATACTAATAATATTATAAACGCGAAAATGTGTTCTTCTGGCTTTTGCCTGTTAAGAATTGAAATATTAAAAGTCCCGGTATATGATGGATATTTTTTATAACGGAAAAATGTACGTGAACGAGTTCACTGCGAACACCTTCAAATAAAGCATCCTTTTCGTCTTCAAAATGTACAGTTTCATGTCCCGTATACTCTTTATTATTTTAGTACTAAAGTTCAAAATTGGCATATCACCGCCTTACCGAAACCTAGGAAACAAATATGATCCATCTTTCAACAATAGCAACATAAGTATTCTGGTAAGGAACACAGTATTTTCACATTTACGCCATCGTAAACTTTAGGTTGTTAAAGACTTATTTTGCTTATACGTGACCCTTATGTCAAATGCATAAGGATCGTTTTCGTATACCTCCAAGGTAAAATAATCTTAAACTGCTTCACGCACTTGTTTACGAGCAAGACGAATAAAAATGTGTATAAACGTGCAACAAAATATTATATTGCAAGGGAATTTTGTGGGATCCGCAATTAAGCCTGGGAGACAGGAAGAAAAGGGAGAAAAGCAAATAACTCGAAAATGAGTGGTTTTTGTGGGAAAAGTCATAAGACCTAGTTAGATCGTTTAAAATTCATTTAATAACTCTAGCTGTTATCGTTAAATCGATATAAATATACATGAAAGTATTCTGTAATAAATTCGTTCTAAATGACTCCATACTAATATCCATACTAATATTATAAACTCATACTAATATTATAAATGTGAAAGTGTGTCTGTCTGTCTGTTATCTCTTCACGTCCGAACTGCTGGACCGATTTTGCTGAAATTTGGTATGCAGGTACTTTGAGTCCCGGGAAAGGACATAGGATACTATTTTATTCCGAAATAATGTACGGTTCCCGCCAATATATAATAATTATATTATAAAATTTATATTATAATAATTATTATTAGCCATAAATTCGTTCTAAATAAATATAATATTTGATTTGTTTCAGGCATTGAAACAGGCATTTTTTGTTGTTGCTAGTCCCCTCCCCCCAAGTATACAACTAAAATTTCACCCCAATTTTTCATCCTGCAATATTAGTGCAGCCCCATTGGAGTGGTTACCAAATATGGTTCCGTATAAAATTTTCAATATCTCCGCAATATATTGGAGAGCTCTAAGTCAGGTTTTATGAGGCACGAGCAAATACATCTTCAAATCCTGCTCCAACCTTTATATTTGACTTATTTCAACTACTTATTTAACGGAGTCTCAAACGCGGAAATGATTTCTCGAAAGTGATATTTGATACTCCTACAAGAATGACAAGTGACATTGTTATGAAGATAGTGCAGAATAAGAAATTGGTACTCAAAATTACCTTAGCGATCCATACTAATATTATAAATGTGGAAGTGTGTCTGTCTGTCCGTCTGTTTGTCTGTCCGTCTGTTACTACTTCACTCCCAAACCGCGGAATCGATTTTGCTGAAATTTGTTATGGATGAAGATACTTTGAGTCTCGAAAAGGGACATAGGATACTTTTTATCGCGTAAAAATGTACGGTTCCTGCGCGATAAACAAATTTTAGCTCATCAGAGTTGCGGGCGTCATTTAGTTATTACTTACTTAACTTAGATCATACTATATCTGGAAAAAATACTTCTTTTTCAGATCATATTTTTGCTACTTAACATGATGGACCACTTAAAAAGCAATAAAAGCACTTATAAAATTAAAAACACATTTGGTAATTTTTCTGCAAAGTTAGTGGGCATTTTTTACGAGAGTTGCTACGTATAGGGATGTCTCGTTTTTATCCGACTTTGTCAGGGAAGTTATGTTTTCGGGTGTTTGTACATTTCTTTGGTATGCTCTAGAGTCTAGAGTCTAAGCGTGTAGTGATTTAAGTTAATTACACTGAGAGGTTTTTTCTCAATAAAATGAAACCATTATGGAGGTGTTTCAAAACTTAAACAGTATACTTGCCATTTAATTTAATGATATTTTACTGGTCTAATGTTAAAAAATTCGGAACAAACCCTTTATTTCAAATACGTGAACATCTGCTAAAATATATGAGTTACGAGAACTAATTATATGAGACAAAATACAAACACAGCTCGACAATAAATCCATACCAATATTATAAATGCGAAAGAGTGTGTGTCTGATACCTCTTCACGCCTAAACTGCTAAACCGAAATTTGGCATGGAGATACTTTGGATCCCGGAAAATGTACGGTTCCCGCGCCATAAACGAATTTTAGCGCAATGGAGTTGCGGACGTCATCTAGTGTCTAATTAATTTTGTGCATACACGCACATATGGTACAAAATAAAATGAAATGAAAATATACTTTATTGTGCACATTCAATTACATGAAATACAGTAAAATAAAGTATTACTGAAACAAAAAACTAATTTATAAAGTTTTATCACGACACAAAACAAATTAGAGCTAAAACAACAAATAGAATACAAGTGTCAACCCTGTTTTGAAATAATAACTGGTACGTAAATTAAAAATACCCCACACACGTCCAGGGGTCCGATTCTGATGCTTCGAATGTCACCTCACCCGCGTGAAATACAAATGCGAGGTATTTAGGGGTTCAACCAAATCTCACCGAATCACGGGGGGAAATAAACGTAATTTTTGCAAGCATAGTTCGCGAAGTTTGATTACTTTCGTTTAACTGGCAATGATGAATGATGAATTTTTCCCAGCAACAGCAAACTCAATTTGAACAACAGAATCTGATTTTGATTTGTTTGTAAGTATTTGTAAAGGAAAAAAAAAATATACTTTTGCTTTTGGTGATTGAGGGAAATCGGTTTTACCAATAGGCACCTCTCCTTATGGTAAGAAGTAGGGGTCAAAATGTCTCAAAAAATTGTAAGACATTTTTGACGATTATTAAAAGTATTAAAGACAGTGTTGTGCGTCTAAAACAGCCTGAATCAAAACAACATTCGAAGCTTGAGAATCGGTCCCCAGTGCAGTGAAATAAATAAAAAAGTTCGAATGCAAATGGGCGCGCAATTAAATATCATGTTTGCCCGGGAATAGTTAAGAAAAGTGAGTTTTTTACGTTTTTGTTCCTCAGCAATTACACTATTTGTCGAGTTTTTGCACTTTTATTTTGAGTGGCGAAGTATAAAGGAGAATGAAACTTTTACAAGGTCTTCCTGCCGCATAATGCTTTTTGTTGTGACATTTCACAAACCTACTTAAAGTTTTAATTAATAACGCTTGTTACGGTAATGTGTATAAAAATAGCCATTTGATTGGCCAAGCCTCGATAACGGTTGGATCGATTTGGATCATTTTTGCTTTAAACAATGTCCAGGGAAAGATGGTAAGTTAGGTTAAAGTTAGTGAAATATTAACACGATATATTAATAAAATATGCACGACAGTACATTATATGTCGAGTAATATATTATAATAATATAATAATTATATTATAGTGAAATATACCAACGCATGACATGAATTTCAATAAAACATAATGACGATGACTTAGCTACTCAAAGAAAGTACCAAAAACTCGTTTCATGACATTTACGTATTATTAAAGCCTCTACATTTATGAAAGTCATCCTGATGCCACGATTTGGCGCAAAAATTAGAGTCAAAATATAAATAAAGGTGCTTACCTATATCTATAATAATATTACGAATGCGAAAGCATATATGTATGTTACCTCTTCATGCTTAATATGGAATTGTATGCAAAAGTCGGAGCAGAGGGCGCTACCAGCACATACAGTAAATAATCCGACCAAGATCCGACATGTTGCACACGTCATATATTGACAGAAATGCTGTCAAACGTCGAACAAAACTTTTTGTTTACTGTCTATGCTCGTGCTGCCTTTAGCGTGAAAACGTTGCAGTAACAATATATCCTATTAAATTTTGAGTAATCTTTTTGAATTTAGAGTACTCATTTTTATTTAAATACTGGCGGGATCGAGCTATTATGAGCATACTCAGGGCCATGTTTCACCACTTCCTGATAAGTGCCGGATAGGCTATCCACAACTTATCTGACAGATACTCCATACCCTGTCAAATTAAGTTGTGGATAGCTTATCCGGCACTTATCAGGAAGTGGTGAAACAGTCCCTTAATCTCGCCGTGAGGCCGTCAAACCGCGCGTCCTCGCGAACGCATAAAAATCTACCCTAATATTCACAGTCAGAATACAGGCATCCGTATTCAGAAATATCAAGTTCCACTAAAACCTAACCCACGAGTTACGTGAAAATTAAAATTTTACGTCGCAAACTGGAGTATGAAATGCTAATTAATTTAAGGAGGCTTCAGTCGGTTGTGACGAAATATAATTAGACCTATGTGTTCCTCACCTGGCACACTGACCAAGTACGTGCCTCTAGAATGTTCTTTGACAATTAGGAAAAATGAGTCTTTGTACGCTTTGCCTGTCTAAGAAATGTGTTTAACATTTTTATGCTACTTTGAGTTGAATAACAATGGATGTAAAAGGTTCATGAATTCGCATAATATGGGGATTCAATTCATATTGTGATTAATAGTTTAACAATTAAACCACAAGTGAAAGATAACAAAGATATAGCAAAACTTTTGAAAACTTTAGATATAAGAAAAACAAATTCAGAGCTATATAAACAAAAACGATTTTTAAATTTGTTGCTAAAACTCGAGGACGGCTGAACCGATTAGGCTTATTTTATTTAGTCTTGAAAATTTTTCGTAGAAGTCCTTTAAGAAGTATTAGGAGGGAATTCATACGAAATTTACCGGGTCATCCAGTTAAATTTAAAATATTTTTTGAATTGTCTTCGTACAATTTATTATTATTTGATACTAGACGTTCCGCGCGGCTTCGCCCGCGTAAATTAGATATTTCACAGACAAATCAGTCTACAAAAAATAGCCTATGATCCTTCACGTGGTCTACTTCTTATCTGACCCAAATAACAGAAAAATTGCTCTAGTAGTTCGTGAGATAAGCCCTTTCAAATAATTTCCCCCGTTTTTTCCACATTTTCTTCTATTTCTTCGCTCCTTTTAGTCCTAGCGTGATAAAATATAGCCTATAGCCTTCCTCGATAAATGGGCTATCTAACACTGAAAGAATTTTTCAAATCGGACCAGTAGTTTCTGAGATTAGCGCGTTCAAATAAGCCCTTTCAAATAATTTCCCCCCGTTTTTTCCACATTTTCCTCTATTTCTTCGCTTCTATTAGTCGTAGCGTGATAAAATATAGCCTATAGCCTTCCTCAATAAATGGACTATCTAACACTGAAAGAATTTTTCAAATCGGACTAGTAGTTCCTGAGATAAGCGCGTTCAAACAAACTAACAAACTCTTCCGCTTCATAATATTAGTATAGATAGTATAGACTAGATGACGCCCGCAACTCCGTTGCGCCAAAACTCGTTTATCGCGCGGGAACCGTGCATTTTTGTGGGACGAAAAGTATCCTATGTCCTTTCCCGGGACTCAAAGTATCTCCATGCCAAATTTCAGCCAAATCGGTTCAGCGGTTTGGGCGTGAAGTGGTAACAGACAGACAGATAGACGGACAGACAGACAGACATACTTTCGCATATCCCTTAGCATGGGCGATCGAGTGCTAATTTTGCTTTACTCCTAACCTTAATTCTCGTACCATACAATATGCTATCTCTTGAGCAACGAAGGCTTTCAGCTTTTTTGTCAAGTTTATCGCCAGAAAATTGGAAACTAGAGAAAAACTTGAACAATTTCCGCCATTTCAGGCCGGGCACAAATGTGGATATGCTAAAACGAGCGTGGAAATCGCCAGATGCGGCGACACTTTTTGTTTCATCCGGCTTCCATACAAAACCGATTCCAATTTAGACGATAAATTCCTCGATTATTGCCGATTTAAGATTGATTGGCATCATAAGTCCATGTGTTTGGTGCGATGTTGAATAATATTATGTTTCTTTCACAAATACTTTTTATGGCATTATAAATTTTTACCCATAATATGACTAAAAATGGATTCGAAAGTGCGTTGATGCAATTACAAAATATTTGAACCTGTCTAACGTAGAGTTATGTTATATTTAATGGGAATATTTTTGGCACGTTTTGGAGCCAAAACTATTTGTCGGATAAGCCTTTGAAGGTTTCATTTGATCTCAGTCGTGAGATTGACACTGTGGGCGTCAAAATACTTCTGAGTTATTACAATATTTTGTTATTAATAGTTTGTGTTAATTTTCTGCCAAAATTCTAAATGGTTATTCTATAAAATATGACGTGTCATAAGTCATTGGATTCACGATGCAAGAATCACCCAGGGCAATTATATTAGTTATTACCAACATCTATTCTCGTGATTCATCACGTAGGAACTGCAGCTTTTTAGGGTTCCGTACCCAAAGGATAAAAACGGGACCCTATTACTAAGACTTCGTTGTCTGTCCGTCTGTCTGTCTCCAAGATGTATCGCAAGAACCGCTATAGCTAGACTTCTGAAATTTTTACAAATTGTGTATATCTGTTGCCGCTATAACAACAAATACTGAAAACAAAATAAAATTAATATTTAAGGGGGGCTCCCATACAACAAACGTGTATTTTTCGGCCTTTTTCGCTCTATATCAATAATGGCAAGAGGTAGGCACTTGAATTTTTCACACATTCTTTTGTTGTATGTGTATTTAAATATTTAATAATAATATTAAAATAAAATAAAAATTTAAGGGGGGCTCCCATACAAAAACACAATTTTTAGCCTATTTTTGCTCTGTATCGGTACGGAACCCTTCGTGCGCGAGTCCAACTCGCACTTGGCGGATTTTTATGTAATAAAAATCTATATACTTTCCCGGACTACAGTGTATCTCTATACCAAATTGTATTTAAATCGGCTCGGCGGTTTTGGTGTACGACCGAAACGGAAAAACAGACACTCTAGCGCATTTATAACATTATCAACACTGAGACAATTCATAATTCAATTAAAATTAATTGATAATCAAAATATTTCTGAATCAGAAAGTAAGTAGAGATATTTATGCGTTAAAAACTTTATTTAAGCAATAAATACTATGTTTCGCAGTCGGGCATGCTAGTTGACAGCGGCGGCATTATTTCGTTTTGCCCTCGCGTGATAAATCAAAAGCGGTGCTTGTAATTGCTAACCGAATACGTTACACACTACATAATATACACTGTATATTATACACTTTATAATAGTATAAACTTACTCTATATTTTATATATATATATATATATATATATATATATATATATATATATATATATATATATATATATATATATATATATATATATATATATATATATATATATAGATACATTACGACTTAAAAGTATAGAGTAAGTTAACATAAATAAAACTTTTAGATTGCTATTTATCCTCTGTTTAAATTAAAATGAATAAAAAAAATTGTGGGTGGGTGGTGGCTATATAATGCTTTCTCAACTCACGCGGGCAGAAGATCTAGTCTTATGACTAGGAGATAGAAATAAAGCCTTAAAAATAAATTTCAAAAATTACATCCGTGTATAACATAATATGTTGGAATGAAAATAGGTCCGAGTGTACGCCACGGCCAAATGTTAACATTTCGTAGTCACATTTAGTTTTAAAAGCCTCTTTGTGAATATTGCGATCTTATGAGCTCGTGGAATTCACGAATTAGTAAGAAATTTCATGAATTAGTGAGTAATTTCTCTGCTAAGGTAAATATTGAACTATTTTAATTTATATTCTTTTATATAAAATTCTAATGTCACAAACTGTTTTGATGAAAATTTGCGTGCTATGGGGTCTGAAAAATCAATATCTATTTTCATATTATGCAAAAGTATTTGCAAAAAGACGTTTACCGACGAATTTGCTCTGAAATTTAAACTCAATAGTTTAAAAAGTAAAGGCAATCTTTCCCCCAACTGAAACACTGTAGTATTATGTAATGTTTTATCAACTTCTGGCGCAAAATGTATGACCGAAGGAAGCAAACAAAATCGAAATTCGAATGCTTTAATCTAATGAATATGTCCCTTAAAACAATTTAACATAACAGAACTCGCTATAAATAGACTAGGAAGATCTGTTGGAAACTTTAAGGGTCCCATCAGGTTCAGGCGTTGGGGTTGCGACCCTATGATAAACACCATAATATACACCACTAGCTTTTGCCCGCGGCTTCGCTCGAATTAAGAAGTATTATTATATACAATCTTTCATCCCCTATTTTATCCCCTTAGGGGTGGAATTTATCAAAATTCTTTCTTAGGGGATGCCTACGTCATAGTAGCTTTATGCATGTGTCAGAAATGGCTTAGGCTCGCAAAATAAAAGTATTGTATAAATCATAAACACCAATAAATAAAACGTAGTTTATACGTCTTGTAAATACGTAATTATTCACTTAGCTTTTCCTCATTTCCAATTATTAAGCTGAAAAGAACAGGTACTACACTTTTATCTTAGTCAAAGGGCCTAGAAGAGTTTAAACCAATTAAATACTTATCTTATAACGATCTTTGTTCGAAGTACTCAGAGCCAATTCACATTGACAGGAGGCAGAGTGACAAGGCTTATGACAAGAGAGAGTGTGAGCGAGTGAGTGACCCTTTCCATCAGACAGCCCGCCTTAAATACTGCAATATCAAAAACAACCCCACTGCCATCATCACTCCGCCCCGCCTCTGACTACCAGGATTTGTATCTAATATCATTATTACAATGATTCATAGTTACAATCATCCTGAATATCATTATAAATTAAGTATTCAATTATAACACTTTTATATTAATTTATTAGCTGTGTGGCGGTACCCACAATTCTCCTAACATTCCTGCATCGCGCTATCGAAGTTTTCTGAGCGCGTCGGTATATATACGACAGCTGAAATGTGTCACGTGGGCTCCGGCCTGACCGAGCATACCACCTCGCTCGGTCGGAAGATCTTCCTTTGTGGCCACCACATATATCCCACAACTGTATCTACTTTTGTAATAAAGGTATTTATTATGACCGGAAACAACAATATTTGTCTGTTTGAAGATAAATTGGCATGTTTAAAAACAATGTTATAATAATATTATGTTTTTCTGAATAAATAATGTAATGTAAAAAAAAAATATTATATTTGCTGTCCAAATATCATGAAATAATTATTTATAATAATTAGATTCCAATATTATTCATTTATATACGTCAATTATATATACAATGTCGGATAATATCTCACACATGCAAAGTCTCAGTCCGATCGGTTTAAAATTGACAAACTTTCATCTCCTATTTTAACCCCTTGGGGCATTGATCTAAATCCTTTCTTAGCGGATGATGCAAAATTTCAGCCCGATCCGTCCAGAGGTTTGGGCTGTGCGTTGATAGATCACTATCTCAGTCAGTCACCTTTGAGTTATATATATTTAAAAAGATTATGGGAGTGTTAAACTATTGTGACACAGCATAATAGCTTTCATTGTATAAGAGCTATAATCATAAATCATAACCGTGAGAACGGATACAAAATCTTATGTTTATGAAGTTTTGTCGTGAGAAGAAAAAAACACAACCTAAACCATAGGCACATCTACAGTAAACACCTGTAGGTTTCTATACGTAGACACATGTAGTTTCGTAAACGGTTTTCGTAGACACCTCTACAGTTTTCGTAGACACCTTTACGACTGTCGTAGACACCTCTACGATTTTCGTAAACACCTCTACGGTTTTCGTAGAAACCTCTACGGTTTTCGTAGACACCTTTAAGATTTTCGTAGACCCCTCTACGATTTTCGTAGACACAACTACGGTTTTCGTAGACAGCTCTACGGTTTTCGTAGACACCTCTACGATTTTAGTAGACACCTCTACGATTTTCGTAAACACCTCTACGGTTTTCGTAAACACCTCTACGGTTTTCGTAGACACACTTCGTTTATTGCGCGGAACCGTACATTTTTCCGGGATAAAAAGTATCCTATGTCCCTTTCCGGGACTCAAAGTATCTCCATACCAAATTTCAGCTAAAACGGTTCAGCAGTTTGGGCGTGAAGAGGTAACAGATTTTTTATTATTTTCAGTTTACGTGTCTAAGTCCCAGGCAGGACGTTGACTACTTTTTATCGCGTCAAAACGCACAGTTTCTTAAAGATTTTGCACACAAAGTCGCGGGACTTAAACCTTTTACCACTCAACCTACATAACTAGGATTATAGCGAGTATAAACTGTAAGAACTTGGGTACCGCAAATAGAAATAAAAACCCTTTTAACGCGCTATTGGAGATATAAAAGGTCTAAGTGTATAGATTTTGTATTTTCTATTTGGTCATATGCTTTTATTCCGGTTATATTTGGTTAATCTAGCAAACATTATGTAAAATAATGTACTAGATGAGGCTCGCTACTTCGTTGCGCCAAAATTCTTTTATCGCGCGGGAACCGTACATTTTTCCGGGATAAAAGTTTCCTATGTTCTTTTCCCGGAACTTAAAGTATCACCATACAAATTTCAGCAAAATCGGTTCAGCGGTTTGGGCGTGAAGAGGTAACAGACAGACAGACGTCCGTCTGACGTCAGACAGACAGGCGGACACATGGACAGACCGCCAGACGGATAGACGGATAGACAGACAAACAGACAGGCACACTTTCGCATTTGTAATATTAGTATTGATTTTTGTTACAGACAACCTACGGTCTGGGTTCGGTTATGATAGACGATTCATTCATTCTTTGAATTTCGTCAAAGAACGTAATCATTGCAACTTTGTGTTTGGATGCCGCTATCGACTCTGGTTACACAGGAGATACAGCGGTGTGATAAAGTCGTTCTTACTTTCAGTTTTTATAAAATGACTAAAGTCTGGCTATCGCTGGCCCTTACTATATCTGTTCTAATTTCGAATTGCTCAAGAGTCAAGACGCATCCCAACGTTTCGTCACGTTTCAAATGTTAACGTACCCTTACAACCTTACCTCTAGTTTTTTTTTTTCATTTTCTTGAGACTATAGACTACATCTAAGACTACATATTACACACAAAAACTTTTGTTCCATTTGGAATCAAATTTGTGAAGTTAAATCCATAGATGATTCGATTTCTGCAGGTGACCTACAACACCTAATACAACTTTTACGACTATCGAGAAAACTTTTCAGATCTAAAACTCCATAATTGTTGTTATAAGTTGAAAATGTTGTTGAATACTAAATATAAAAGACTTTGGAACTTGTAAAAGCCTATAAAAACATTTAGTTGTTGACGCTAAGCTTTAACCAGGTGCGTTGGCTGGATCTTGTTCGGTGTGACCTTGATTTTTTTTATAACTTTGCGAGATATAATGCAACAATAACACTGAGTAGTGATTCCCTTGTGTAGTCAGGTAAATTCTAGGGTCAAGAAAAGTAGGGTAAGACTAACTTCATTCGAAATTTATTTAATATATTTATAAAGAATAAATATAAATTTTTTTCAAGCTTATACGTTTTTTTTTCTCTAAAAAGATTTACAACTATATGAGTGTTTGCAGCCCCATTATAGTATGGAACTTGTTAGTTATTATTTATTGGTCCTGCGAGCCGCCACTTAGAGTGTATTATGGGCATATATTAATTTCAGGGTTTAGCGTGTTAGGTTTTACAAGAGAAAGCTAGATTATTATAAAGCTAGATATATTTGACATCGTACATTAAGAGCAATAATAAATGAAAAATAAAAAATATGAATGAAAATCATAAAATAATACCCGAAAGTATCATCAGAGAAATTAATTTAGAGGCAGATGTTAGACTTATATGATTTGGTCGGGTTATATCAAGTCAAGTGACGTCACACGTTTTACAAGAAGAAACATGACTTATCAATAATTATATAATAATAATTCCTTGGTACAAAAAAATTAGCAAAAGAAATTAAGGGTTAATTCAGACCGCAACGCAACGCGTAGATGCATTTCTAAATTTGCATGGATTTGACAGATTTCAATTGCGCGAGACGTCATGCAAATCTGTCAATTCAATCGTCATGCAAATCTGTCATTTAGAAATGCATCTGCCCGTCGCGTTGCGGTCTGAATTGACCCTAAGAAGGATATGGGCGAAAAGACCATAGACGGCTTAAATTTGAATAAATAGAAAAAAAACATGACGAACCTGCAGCCATGTGGAGGGTCTTCCTATACCCGGTGTTATTGTCCAGCTCAGTCATCGTGGTGGTGTTCGCCATGCTCTCTTGAACTCGCATCTACTCCAGCTGCTAACCAGATGGAAACAGGAGGTACCATCAGTTACACTTTATACGCCATAAAAAACGGTACTTAAGTACATATTTTTATAATCTTTGCGGTAAGAGTTTCTTAGGACTTAGATATCTACAAGATTCGTATTACTCTTATAACAATCATGACCAAATCTATATATTAATACGCGAGCGAAAAACTTTGGAACCCTTTTTACGAAAAATGCGGAAACGTAGGAGCATGAAATTTCGCACAGTTGTAGTTTACAACTGTGCGAAAAAGCTCGATGCACTCATTCTCCATATGGAGAATGAGTGCATCGAGCTAATATTGTTTTAGAATTATGCTTTAATCATACACTAGCTTTTGCCCGCGGATTCGCTCGCGTGAAATTCGAAAATCGCGTAAGCCTTCTTTGGGACCATAATATTTTCCTAAGACCAAAAGTAACCTATCTTACTCTCCATCCTTTCAACTAAGTCTATGCCAAAAATCAAGTCAATTGGTTGCTTCGTTTGGGCGTGAAGGAAGGACAAACAAACAAACAAATACACTTTCCCATTTATTAAGTTAGAAGAAGACAAATATATCTGCGAAAAGCGCATTCAAATCGGTTCAGTAGTTTTCGTGTTAAAGAAAAAAGTTTGATACAAAATCTGACCCCCTCTTTGGTCCCCTTAGAGGGGTGGGGGAAAAAAAGTATACACCAGATGTTAAGTTGGAAGAAGGCAAATATATCTGCGAAAACTGCATTCAAAACGGATCAGTAGTTTTCGTGTGATGCTGGAACAAACATACAGACAGACAGACAAAAAACTAACCACATT
Source organism: Cyaniris semiargus (assembly GCA_905187585.1). NCBI lineage: Eukaryota > Metazoa > Arthropoda > Insecta > Lepidoptera > Lycaenidae > Cyaniris > Cyaniris semiargus. The sequence continues at coordinate 5,680,661 of LR994566.1, read as the reverse complement.
TTTGGCTTCTATAGCGATATAGTGACACCCCCCGCTTATTATTTTTTGAATATCTTTAATGTACAGGATTTTCATTTCTACAGTTTTATTATATGTATAGATTATTTTAATAAATAAAACATTACACACACTACAACGCGCACACTACCTGTTTTTTTTTTATTAAATCTGAAATAGTCAATACTTTAAACGGGGAGCCAAAAGAAGACGATAATTAAATTTAAGGTCCAATTTCGACCATTGGGCGATCTCTAGTCATTTTAAATGTCCAATTTTTTAAACAATGTTGCAAACATCTTTGAAACGTATACGAACACTCTCGCTAAAAAGTCTTTGTAGTTTAGATATTAACTGTATGGAAGTGTCTAAATTCACAGTCCGTTCTATCCTACATAACCTCGGAGTTTTTCAAAATCACCTCTATGTCGTCCCCACAAGGTTCACTTGGAGGTAAAATAGCGGAAACAAAAGTTTAATTAAAAATTCCCAGCTCTTATCTGCAGGAAGTTTTTTGGTTCTTCAGGGTTCCGCTGTCAGACCTTTGTTAGCGTTTTAAGTTTTGTTTTGTTTATTGTAGTTAAAGTTTTTATGTACTCCTCTGTTTTGATGTTAATGTAAAGAAAAAACATTAAAGCTGATCGCACATATTTTGTCCGCACCATACGCGCCGCATTGTTTACGAAATGCGGCGCGTACGGTGCGGACGATTGTGCTAGGTTTCACATCATTTTATACAACGAATTCTAAGAGTTGATTCAGACCGCAATGCGACGCGTAGATGCATTTCTAAATTTATATGGATTTGACAGATTCGCAAGACGTCTCACGCAATTGAAATCTGTCAAATCCATACAAAATGCCGCGCCGCGCCTCGCCTCGCCTCGTCACGTTGCGGTCTGAATTGACCCTAAAATGCGGCGCGTACGGCGCGTGCGTGTTGATAAATGTGCGATAGGTCTTTATTCCTACATAGGTCAATCAAATAATATGTGCCATTTGATTGCGCCTTTAATGCAGGACATATTATAATTTACTAGCAATATAGTCTACGATTATAGTCGTCATAACTTTGTGTACATTTAGATGAAAATGCATTAAAATGCAGCTGATAAAGTGACTTGAGACTGTCGTTTGGGAATTAATTTTGATTCAAATCTTAAGGCAATATTAAAATTTTCATACAAATTTTGTCGTTATATTAAGTTTAAATATCACCTGAATGTTTTCCGCGACTACTGCTAATTTTAAAAGGCATGTCCATGTCAAGTTTGAAATAGACACAGATGAGTAGCCGACTCTATCTGTGACAAATTACTTAAAAGCAGCGGGGCTAAAATGGTCACATGTAGCAATTCCTCTCAATCAATTCACAAAATGAATTGTCAAAACTGTCAAACTCACGAATGTCAAATTAGTACGAATTTAGACATCTGAATTGCAAACAGAGTGTCAATTTTGCGTTTTTTTTTTAAATGAATCATATTATGATTCATAATATGATTCTCCAAAGCGACCATTTTAGCCCCGCAGGTCTGTAATCTACGCTGTAATCTGCCGAAGCGTTCCCTTACTTTCAATTAATGAAATTTATTTGATTGATTGATCGATTGATTGAAACTTACTTTGGTAGAAGTCCGGTCCCTTTTTAGGTAGACCGGCCGGTCATGGTTCCTGAGTTTGACAGATCCAGGACATCCCTCCGTATACAGCTGATGGCCAGTCCCAACCCGGGGCACCCATAAAGGGTTTTCCCGGCGCATCAAAAAAAAATACGTGTGGCACTCGGGGACTGCTGCGGTAAAGCTGTTGCATACCATATTTTTTATCAACTTATGCAATTATAATTCGCATACGTCAGGTCGCACGCGTACAAACACTGTGCTGATTGCCGGTCAGAGTGGGGGGTGTTAGGCTTTTTCGTTTCGTGATTTCTTAATTCGGTCAAAGCCCGCGATGCAATGGCTTCAAAGCTAATTGTTATTTCGGAGCCTAGTAAATACTTATGAATAAACATTCTATTCTTGTCCATCAACAAATCTATATCTCTATATTTTTAAACTCTCTATCTCTATATCGCAACTTTATCTCTATCAAAGAATAAGTCTCATGGAGTAGTAAAGCCGGAGCTTTTTAGTTTTATGTGGTTTATATGACAAAGTACAGTCGCGAATAAATTCAGACGAGGCGGCAATCCCGCGGAATGAGCGGAACGTGCGCCGTAAACACGCCACGTGAAGCCCTAGCACTACCGCAAAGTATTCGCTACGAATTTTCGAAGCTGAAGAATGACGCTGTTTAAATTAGTAAGCTGTTTGATGCGACAACTGACACTTAAGACGTGCGCCGTAAACACACCACGTGAAGCCCTAGCTGCTAGCACTTATACAGCAACGCTATTTTGTAATTGCTATATTTTAAACTGGTGAATGAGGGTTTTTTAGTAACATATGACAGCGTTTTACATGATAGACCCAGATGTGCGCCGTAAACACACCACGTGAAGCCCTAGCACGAACAATTGACGGCAAAGCATTCGTTACGAATTTTCCGATATTTTCCTACCGTCCACCAGACGGAGCTATGTAGCACCTAGACCTTATGTGTTAATAGTGAAATAGCTGTAATTTTATGTCGAGAACTTAAAAACCCTCACTGCAACAAAGAGGAATTTCTCAGCTTTTCTTTTTATTGACTTAAAAAGTTTTAAAACGTGAGAAACAAAATAGGCACTAAAACTATTAAAAACACATTATAATACAGTCTCTTAGCATTTGGAACTACATAAAACTTGGACTTCCTTAGTCTGAGTAACAGATGTTGCAAGCGCTTGGTGGAATTTTAAGTGACTACAAAGTATTATTTCCGTACTAATATTATAGATTCGAAAGTTTGTCATTGCCTCTTAATGTTGAAAGCGCTTTAAAGCGATTTGGATAAAACTCGATATGGAAGTATTTTATTTATTTATTCATAAATCCTTTATTTGCACATAAACATACAAAATGAACAAACACAACAAAAGAGACACAAAACAATGAAAATACAATTACAATAAAATTTACAATTAACTCATCAAGCCCCATACGGGCACCGGTGGTCGCGACAACAATAGAATACAATAGCATTTCCAAGAATCCGCGATCGAAGGGTTAATAAAAATGTGCAAATTGGCGGCCTTACCGCTGTAAGCGGTTTCTACCAGGCAACCATCTACGTAGTACTATGAGTACTATGAGTATACGAAGTACTATGAGTTTGAAAGGACAAGGATAATTTCGTTACTGCAAAATATCCGGTTACTGCAAGATAGACCATAGACGGTATTGAGGTTACCATCTAGAAGAATATATTCATGAAAAACCCCTATTTCATGAATATCTTCTAGATGTTGAATGTAGATTTGACGGCGGTTTTTACTACACTATGGTAAGCTCGCTCATTCGTGCTGATGCTTCGAATACTGCGAGGTAAAGTGGTCAGCTGGGCAGTAATTATGAAGGCAGCAGTATCTCACCAAATGAGAAATTGTTGACGGCACTGGAATTCGGCTTTCGCTTAGTGTGTGTACGTAGTAAGGATATGAAGTTTTCGCTCAGTCGACAGAGGAATTCTACAGAAAAAAAGCTTTAGCACGGAACACGTAGAAATTGGCTATTGACCTATGGCTATTTTTCACTTTAAAATTATGCGGGAAAGTCGATCGTTCCGATTGGAATGGTCCCAGATCGATGTGACCAAACTCCTGCAAACAACGAGTCGATCGGCCTGCAGCTTAGCAGTCCGACCGGATTTGATTGACCTTTCCTTAAATCCTTTATTACACCTTAAAGTCTTCATTGACCATTTTGTTTCTTTCTTGCGATGGGAGAGTACCTACACAAAAGGCATAAGACGTAATAACAATTTGAATTTGCTCTCGTCGCATGCATAATATGAATCTTTCCTATGTGTTAAATGTATTTTATTTGCAAGAACTCTGATAAGTTAGCTGTATGCATAAAAAGGAAGTCATATTGTGTCTGTAAAATGTATATGACATTTAATTTCTAACCGAGGTATATCCGTAGTGCCCTAGTGTGCACGCACCTCCACGTAGAACTCCAGCGCGTACGCTCCAGAATATTCGCCGAAAATCTAGTTTCATTTGTTTGAATTAAATTAAATGGCGTTTTTGTTATTCCACGGTTAGAGCATACCTTGTGTTATGCAAATGTGGACTGGCCTTAATTAAATTTCAACGTATTTACGTATTGTTATTTTTGAATGGAATTCTAATTGTTTCGGATTAATAAACTAGCTTTGGAGTTTCGATGATTTAAATACGGTAATTTTATGCACAAGAAGTAAATTATACCAGATGGTATAGGATGGTATAGATTAATATCAAAACATACATAAAGACAAAAAAAGGAAAGGGGAGGTAGTCAAATCTTACTGAATTTCACGTTGGGGAGAGGAGGGGCCTCAAATAAAAAATTTAATTAAGAAATTTAAAAAAAAAAACCCCGCCAAACAACTTTAAAAAGTAATGAAATATTATTTACTGACTTTAAGTTAAAATAATTCGTAAGTGTAAAGTAATATTTTAGTCCATAATTGTTGTCACGGTGTGTCGGGGGACCGCCAACAGCGACTTTTGCATTTTGTATCGCTGATTGTCTTGATTCAGTTCGCTGTGAACTGACCTTTAAACTATAATGTTATGTGAAATCAAACATCTACATTAGCGGTCCCCCGACACACCTTGACAACAATTATGGACTAAAATATTACTTTACACTTAGGAATTATTTTAACTTAAAGTCAGTAAATATTATTTCATTACTTTTTAAAGTTGTTTGGCGGGGTTTTTTTTAAATTTCTTAATTTGATTTGATCTTATGCTTTTAAAACTAGTGTTGGTTATAGTGCAGAATTGTTCCTATCAACAGAATCATATCCCATTTCCCAATGAATACGATCTATAAATATCCTCTTGGATGAGGCCGTCAATATGAGCCCAAACATGAAACCTCTATCCACCCTGGGTTCATACGGAGCTCCGCTCCTATACAATCCAGGTGATGCTGCAGCAGCAGCATGCAAATATTTACTGCTTATCTACGTCTTATTGGTTGTCGCAATTAAAATTAGCCCAAACACGAAACCTCTGCTCTACGTTGGTGAGGAGTTGGGTATCCTATTGATTACCAGAAGATGCTGCAGCACCAGGATCAACTTTCCATTAATATGTATATATTCATAAGTGTCACGAACCAGAATGCAAAATATAAAACCCATGAAACGACTGCAAGTTGCTAATCGGCCTATCACGAACCAGATAAACCCTGATATTTCAGCAATGAGCAGGCTGATGATGATGAACTATAGCTAAGAACACTCTCGATCATGTCAGCTTTCAAACAAAAAAAACTAGATCAAAATCGGTCCACGCGTTTGGATGTTACGATGCCACAGACAGACAGACAGACAGACGGACGGACGGACGGACGGACGGACGGACGGACGGACGGACGGACGGACGGACGGACGGACGGACGGACGGACGGACGGACGGACGGACGGACGGACGGACGGACGGACGGACGGACGGACGGACGGACGGACGGACGGACGGACGGACGGACGGACGGACGGACGGACGGACGGACGGACGGACGGACGGACGGACGGACGGACGGACGGACGGACGGACGGACGGACGGACGGACGGACGGACGGACGGACGGACGGACGGACAGACAGACAGACAGACAGACAGACAGACAGACAGACAGACAGACAGACAGACAGACAGACAGACAGACAGACAGACAGACAGACAGACAGACAGACAGACAGACAGACAGACAGACAGACAGACAGACAGACAGACAGACAGACAGACAGACAGACAGACAGACAGACAGACAGACAGACAGACAGACAGACAGACAGACAGACAGACAGACAGACAGACAGACAGACAGACAGACAGACAGACAGACAGACAGACAGACAGACAGACAGACAGACAGACAGACAGACAGACAGACAGACAGACAGACAGACAGACAGACAGACAGACAGACAGACAGACAGACAGACAGACAGACAGACAGACAGACAGACAGACAGACAGACAGACAGACAGACAGACAGACAGACAGACAGACAGACAGACAGACAGACAGACAGACAGACAGACAGACAGACAGACAGACAGACAGACAGACAGACAGACAGACAGACAGACAGACAGACAGACACGTCAAACTTATAACACCCCTCTTTTTGGTCGGGGGTTAAAAACAGGATAGCAACTACCGTAGCCCATGTATACTCGCAACATTAGAGGAGCTGCTGGTGCGTTGCCGGCCTTTTAGAGGGTTCGCTCTCTTCTTGAAAGTTTGCTGGTCGCATTAGCCCGGAAATATTGCTGACAACAGTTTGTTCCAAAGCTTTGCGTGACAGAAAGTTACGCGAAAAACGCACTGTGGAAGACTGTCACTCACTAAGGTGATGAGGATGGTATATGTAGTGTATTGATAAATAAAGATGGACACGCCTACTAGGGAAGTAGTGGGGATGGTTGGAGTGGTCGCCCGACAACAGTGACGATCACTTCTACACCAGCCGCCGCCAGAGTAGTAGTGTTCAGTTATACAGTAATCTGTGTTTAATTTACTCGCCCAGCCATTGTACTATCAGAGAAGTTGATTCCTATGCAGATGGCGGACCTAAGTAATTTGGTCACGTTAAGTCAATCCCATCCGACCGATCACAGCTAACATTGAATTGACATTAGCCGACCAAACGACGTAGGTATGTCAACTGCCTAGGAATCAATTTCCTCGGGTATACATACTGTACAGTATATTTTTCGCGTGGAACGATAGCGAAGAGTATAATCATATATTTAGTCAACATAATTACACGTTAACTTAATAAAAGGAAAAGTTGTGTCAGTTTATCATGGAAGGAGAAACAGGCGTTGAGTAACTAACTAATAAGGTAATCGTTGAGTTGAAAAGAATGTGACGTTCATTTGTCTGTGTTATTACGAGACATCATTTATTCAGGAAAGTTTTTTCGTTTCCAAGAACATAAGGTTCTTATTGTTTGTGTTCTATTATGAATTTATGAATCATACACGTGTTGAAGACTCTAGAACAAGTTTTGGCTATATTTACATGATTATTGTGACCAAATTGGAAATGAAATTAAACAGACGATATAAAGTGAGCTAGATTTTTAGGGTTCCGTACCCAATAACCGACTCTATTACTGAGACTTCGCTGTCTGTCCGACTGTTTGTCTCCAGGCTGTATCTCAAGAACCGCAATAGCTAGACAATTGAAATTTTTACAAATTATGTATTTATGTTGTCGCTATAATAATCTTAATCTATATATATAAAAGAAAGTCGTGTTAGTTACACCACTTATAACTCAAGAACGGCAGAACAGATTTGGCTGAAAATTGGTGGAGAGAAACTTTGAGTCCCGGAAAAGAACATAGGATACATTTTGTCCCGGAAAAATGTACGGTTACTGCACAACATACTTTTATGATTTGAGCGTAAGCTATTCAATATATTTTGATGAAATTTGGTATGGAGATACTTTGAGACTTGGGAAAGGACAAGGGATACTTTTTGTCCCGGAAAATGTACGGTTCCCGCACAATAAACTTTTATGATTTTCGCCTAAACTATTCAATCTATTTTGATGAAATTTGGTATGGAGATACTTTGAGTCTCCGGAAAGGACAAGGGATACTTTTTGTTCCGGAAAATGTACGGTTCCCGCGCAATAAACTTTTATGATTTTCGCCTAAACTATTCAATCTATTTTGATTAAATTTGTTATGGAGATACTTTGAGTCTCGGGAAAGGACAAGGGAAACTATTTATCCTGGAAAATGTACGATTCCCGCACAATAAACTTTTATGATTTTTGCCTAAACTATTTAATCTATTTTGATGTTTGGCATAGAGATACTAATTTTAATCTACTTTTTTTCCTAATTATACCAATTCGAATTAAATAATCATCGTTAAGACAGGACAACGTCTGTCGGGTCAGCTAGTAAATACTAAAAATAAAATAAATATAGGGGGCTCACATACAAAAATTGCAATCATACAGGAACCCTTCGTGCGCGAATTTGACTCGCACTTGGCCGATTTTTTTCTCTTGTTCCGTTTTAACTTTGCATCGAATAGTAATTCCTAAATATTCACAAACAACAGTGCATAACTTACATAGTATCTAGGAGTACTTTATTTTAGTCTTATCTAAATTAAAATCATGCACTAATATCAAAACATCAGCGGGTAGGAGTTAATTCACTGGTTCCCAACCAGTGGTCCGTAGGAACCAAAATATGATCTGTGAATCATTTTAGTCCCAGGATAGCCGACCTCAGGTCTCGAAAGAAGATGCAAGTTCAGAAATCACATTGATACAAAAATATTCTTTTTATGTAATTTCCTATGGAGTTTTTATTCCCTTCATAGTGGTCTCTGTTCACAAGAAAAGTAATAAAGTGGTTCCTGACCAAGAAAAGGTTGGGGACCACTGACTGTTAATTAAAGTGTTTATTCCCGTGTCAGCTGCGGTCAGCGCTCGTGATGAATAAAATAAAAAAACTGCGCTCCGAGAAAATTCTATCAAAGTAATTTTCTTCGTTTAAGACGGATGGCGCTTTTTATTTTGATACTAGTATTTAGTTCTAGAATATAAAGTTAATGTTATAGTTCTGTATGAACATGGGCGTATATAAGGGGGGGGGGGGGGGGTCCTGAGGGTCCGGAGACTATAGGACCTGCAAAGCTGTAATTATGCATGAATACACATATTAATGATGCCGACAAAATGGTACATAAAATCTTAAAAAAATATATTTTTAAGGTAATAATAATAAACTATTTGCACTTCAAAAAAAAGAAAATTACAAATAAAACCCCCCTCCCCCACTGTTTACGAATTTGCAATTTTAAAACAAACTTCGATAGCGTGATTCAGTACTGTGAGTTTTTTTTTTCCTACAGTGATATTTTGGCTATGAAATATGAATGGTAAGACCGACACGACTGGCGAGAGATCAGGCGCAGAACCGACTTTTTACATGCCCATCCGACGCATGGATCATCTTACTTGTCAGACAATCAGGTGATCAGCCTGCATTGTCCTAACCAAACTTGGAAATAACATGTTTTCAACGCGGGAATCGAACCTACGACCTCCGAGTCAAGAGCCACGCTGTAAACCATGGAGGCAATAAAAGATATGGAGATAGTTTGGGTCCCAGCACCCGTAGCACGGCTACTACGGCAGCTAACCGCGGTAAAGAAAGACCTTCAGTTTATCTCAGCTGTTTGTCTATACTTTCGTATTTCTACTGTAACCATGCTACTAGTGCTGGAGAGGACACAGGATAATTTTTAGGCCAGAAAAATGTACAGTTCCAGCGTGATAAACTTTCTGCGAAACGGAGTTGCGGTAGTCATCTAGTTTACTAATATTTTCAAATAACAATTGTTGCCTAGAAAATTTTATACGTAAAGAAACTAGTTTGTGACTCTTTTTTTTTTATTGTATGTCCTTTTGAGGAAAACTATTGTTAAAATTTCACCACAATTAATCTAGTCAAAGTTTTATTCAAAATGTTACAACTTGCCGGCAAAGCAGACTTTGAATGAGTAAGATATTACAACCATTACCAGGGAGAGTAAAAAATATTTTTAAAATTCAAGCTTTAAGAAAAACTCCGCTTGGAGTGCGGGATTTCATTAAATTATTTTTTGCGTTAACTTTCTTACTGAGAAATTATAAAGGAGATAGTTTTTATCATTTATGTAAATTATTTTTATTAATTAAACAGACGGCTAAGTAATTGAGTGCCTTGACTCGTGTATTTAATGATTCATTATTTAATGTTAAGTGTAGATATAAATTATACGGTATTATACGGTATTATTGCGGTATAAATTATAAACAGTAGTATTAATTATTATACAAGACCGTCTAAAATAATAATATTATTAGACAGTAGAACAATAATTACAGTCTGTCCAAAAAAAAAAAGTTGGCGCTGAACTGAATTTTCTAAACGTAATCAAGGTCGAATGGTGATTTTGCCTGATATTTTCACAGAAAACGTTTGTGAGTACACTTTAAATATTACCCGGGCGCATTTTTTGTTTGATTTAATAGGTTTTTATACTTTTACTAGCTGTCCCGGCAAACATTGTTTTGCCGTATAAAAAATTTCGCCCATATTATTTTATTGAAGTGACTAAATAATGTATGTATGACACCATGGCAACGTCCATCGCTATCCCGTCGCACAAACAATGGTCACCGTCAGTCTCGAGTTGTAATAATTAACTATTATTTATTCAATAAATGCACTTATCAATATAAAAAGTAGCCAGTAGCCGATTCTCAGACCTACTGAATATGCATATAAAATTTGGTAAAAATTAGTAAAGCCCTTTCGGAGGAGTACGGTAACTAACATTGTGACACGATAATTTAATTTTTTGTATAAGATGTGATTTAAAAATCGGCGTCTACTCATTCTAGACAAGCTATATCTAGTATACAAAATTCTCGTGTCACAGTGTTTGTGCGCAAAGTCATCCAACACGGCTCAACTGATTTTAATAAAATTTTGTAGATAATGAGAAAAGGTTTTAATCTACTTTTTATATTGATACTAGAAATAATTTATATGGCAAAACAACGTTTGCCGGGTCAGCTAGTAATAATATATAAGTCGTGCACGCGTTAATTTTTTCACTGTGTTGAACGAAATTGATTTTAGGCAGAGTTATTCTACTACATGTAATTATTTTGTCGTCACTGCTAGTGACTACAAAATATATCCACCACAAAAACTGACTTCTGAAACTCTATCATAAACGAGCTGTAAACAGAAGGTGAGGACATTAAATCAGGAGGCAAGTTCGTTAGGTCAGGGTCCCCCGCTGCCTCATTATTGGGAAACTTAACACGCCCCCACAACTCCCCACAATTCCCCACAACTCCCCCAACCCACTCGTTCCTCAGTTTTGTCTTTAGTTTAGAATGTAGAGCAAATATAATGAGAACTGGGTGCATAGGAAAATAGGAGATATTGTTGCAATATTTTCACGCTAGTGGCAGCACCAGCACAAACAAAAAGTTTTGTTCGAAGTTGGACAACGTTTCTGTCAATATTCTGATATGGTATAACGGTAAATTAAGTTCAAAATATTTCGGTAGAATCCCAATGACTAAATGTCGACTCTAGAGTCGACAATTTGACCGTAACTCTAGAATTAGGGTCAATTATGACCGCAACCCGACGCGTAGGTGCATTTCTAAATTTGTACTGAATTGACAGGTTTCAATTTCGTGAGACGTCTTGCAAATCTGTCAAATCCATACAAATTTAGAAATGCATCTACGCGTCGCGTTGCGGTCTGAATTGACCCTTAGGCTCTTGAGTCATTTACCGCCGTATTCAGAGACATTTAATTATTATTGACCTTCAATTTAATGAAGAGTTTGACAGATCATTATATTATCTGTATTATCATTATAATATAGTGTATGAGGCTTATGTCAAATATTTTAATTAATTACATTTAAGTAATTAATGTTCCACTCTGAGTGCTGCAGAGGGTCACTTAATGTTAATCGTAGCTATAGTTATGTCCAGAAGTTCTCAAACTTTTTTGAACCCTTTTAAGAAGTGACAAAAATAAGAATGTTTTTTATTTAAATGAATTGTCTCCATGCTGTTTGCTACTATGGTGCAATCATTGTCGGGTGATATTTCTAAAAACAATTTATGTATCGCTTGCAGAGTCCCTACAAGGCCTTTGCTCCGAGAGCACACTTTGAGAACAGCTGCTTTAGTCTAACTCTTAACTGGATACGGGTTGCTGATGATTACCTCACGCCGCTAACGTCAGTTATAAAGAGTTAAATTGAAATCAACCGAGTCTCAAAGTCGAGAACTCCAAACTCTAAGTATAATCATCATTTTATGCTCAGTATTAATTCAATTATTTTAACTTTTATGCGTGAAAGTCGAGAGTCTGAAGTTTAAAAACTCAAAAACACGGCTAAAGAGAATCGCAAAGGAGCGTTCAATATTGTTACGTGCTAGGGTTCGAGAGATTTGGAGAAAAAGACCTGCTGACTCTTAAAAAGACTTTACTAGCACTGACACTAGCTCACACAAATCACTTAGTCCCAAACACTAAGCACTAGATCCAAATCACTGTCCTAGGTCGTAGCCGAGTCGTAGGTTCACTGGTTCACTCACTATTGATCACTTGTTTTCACTCCGAAGTCGCCTCGAAGATCGCTCTGATCAAATTGAATTGCCGGGCCGTCTACCTGCGGCTATTTTTATGGCGAGACGAATTCCAGAAAGTTCCCTCGCCCGATTCACGTAAACAAGTAAACAAGTGTGGGAACTTTCTAGAAAATACGCGTAAGTAAACATACACCTAACGCCATCTAGTATTAAGTAGGGGATTTATGTTTTCTGTGTTTCCCTGATCAGTTTCGCTGGTTTGACGCTAGATGGCACTACGTGTCCGTATCAATATTTACTATAATTAAGAGTAAAATTGCTTGGATTTTTCCCCCTTTTAATTATGTACAAGACACGATATAAAATTAAAAACCCTACTATGCAAATTAATTATTTTATAAGCCTTAAGGTCACCTCACACTGAAACGAGATAAGACAAAACGAACGTAACTGTAATTAAGTGAAGATTTTGACATATTTTAAGCCCTATACAGTGTTTAACAAAAATAAGTGATAATACTTTAGGGTGTGTACGTGTTCCTCGTAGAGAGTTCACTGTGAAAGTAGCAGCGCTGAAAGATGTTTTTTTTTCACTTTTGTATGGGCAAGGGCCCGAGCGTCACGAGTTTCCCCATACAAAAGTGAAAAAAAAAATGGTCTTTCAGCGCTGCTACTTTCACAGTGAACTCTCTACAAGAATCACGTACAATCCCTAAAGTATTATCACTTATTTTTGTTACACACTGTATAGGGCTTAAAATAAGTCAAAATCTTCACTTCGACTCGTTTTAAAACTGCCTCGGTTCACAAAAAAATCATAAAAATAAAACTACGGCACCTAAAAATATTCTGGTTAGACCAAAACAAAGCTAAAAGACCACAGAATAAAAAATTATAAAATAAAAAAAAACCGTTTCCAATCCCTTCAGGTCCCTTTTTAGGGTTCCGTATTGGTCAACTACTCACATATTATATTCATTTAATAACAGTTTTTTAAGTAATATCACAGTATAAATAAATAAAATAAAAAAAATCGTCTCTGAGTGCAGCAGATAGGCATCCTAAAGTATTTTCACTTAGTTTTGTTATACCCTCTTTATTGTTATTATGCTAATCACTACATAGCTATAGTATAAAACAAAGTCGCTTTTTCTGTCCTCACGTCCCTTTGTTCCTTTTAATCTTTAAAACTACGCAACGGATTTTGATGCGGTTTTTTTAAATAGATAGAGTGATTGAAGAGGAAGGTTTATAAGTATAATAACATTCATTAAATAGTGGGGAAATACTGTTATTTTTGAGATTTCTAATCTGATGTCGTAAATAATAACATTTTTTTCCGCTTACATTGCAAACGCAGGCTGAACCCTACGAGATTTATCAAAATAATGTACTAAGTATTATACACAATGAAAAGGTCTACAGAAAACTTCGCGATGGTATATGTATATCTCCTATGGATATCCAACAATAACATTTTTTTGTCATTTACTTTTTACTACAAATAATGGCTGATTTTCGAAGCGATTTTAACCAATACGGCATTAATCCTTATTCAATTAAATTCTTTAAATACATTGTTGATTTAATATAGATCTATATGGCCCTTTACAGCATATGATTTTAAATGAATATTTTCAAAGATATTACAGATTTAAAAATTGCGGGACGTAGCTTTTGCGGCACGGCGGTACCGACCAATGCGGGCCATGGGTAGTAATGAATATAAATCAAAACTACTGAATCGATTTAAATCATTTTTTCAGTGAGTGACATACGCTATATACTTTATACCCGTGCGAAGCCGGAGCGGGTCTCTAGTATTATACAGGATGTAACAAAAATAAGTAATAATACTTTAGGGTGTGTACGTGTTCCTTGTAGAGAGTTCACTGTGAAAGTAGCAGCGCTGAAAGACGATTTTTTTTTTCACTTTTGTATGGGGAAACTCGTGACGCTCGGGCCCTTGCCTATACAAAAGTGAAAAAAATTTTTCGCCTTTCAGCGCTGCTACTTTCACAGTGAACTCTCTACAAGGAACACGTATACACCCTAAAGTATTATCACTTATTTTTGTTACACACTGTATATAGTCCAGGATATAGACTATTTTTTAAGCGCTGCCACCTTTATAGTAAACTCTATTTAAGGACAGTACATACACTCTCTAAAGTAGTATGGCTTAGTTTTGTCTGTATATTTGTATAGTGGTATTATAGTCCAGTGGCCGTGTTTACAGAGGCTCTTTGTGCGGGAAATCGGTTTGTCTGCATCCGCATTCGATTACCTCCTCAGAAACTGCACCTCAATATTGTTAGCTATAGCCCGGTCAACGAACACCTATAAACTCAGTGACCTACTTCTTAATCTCTTTTACTAGTGCACAAATATTTACGGCCGCACTCAGAGACTTTTAATGATGATTAAACTTTAATTTAATGAAGATTTTGACAGATAATGTATGGGGCTTATGTCAAAATCTTCTTTCAATTACAGTTAAGTACTTAATATTCCTCTCTGAGTGCGGCAGTTAGATACAATTATTAATAGGGGGTCAGCGCGATAGCGATATTTTCTCGCGTAAAAGAAGTAGCGATAAGTCAATGATCGAATTTCTTAGTGTCCCGTGACCAAGTATGAAGCAAATAACTCGACACATTTTTTATCATAATTATGACGTTTCGTACCCTAAAACATTGTCAAAAGCGCAAGAGCGGAACATAAATACATTGACTGCAAAAATTAAATATTATACCTTTTATTTGGTTCTGTAGATAGTACTAAAATAAAATGTGCAAATTCGGGTCATATACATTTTAAATTTTGATTAATCATTTATTTCTATTCATTGATGAGTAAAAAAAACTTAGAATGTTTTTTTTTTATACGTGGGAGAGCCATGCTTCGGCACGAATGGGCCGGCTCGACAGGAGAAATACCACGTTCTCACAGAAAACCGGCGTAAAACAGCGCTTGCGCTGTGTTTTGCCGAGTGAGTGAGTTTACCGGAGGCCCAATCCCCTACCCCATTCCCTTCCTTTCCCTCCCCTATTCCCTTCTCTTCCCATCCCTACCCTCCCCTATTACCCTATTCCCTCTTAAAAGGCCGGCAACGCACCTGCAGCTCTTCTGATGCTGCGAGTGTCCATGGGCGACGGAAGTTGCTTAAATCTTATTTCTCTTATTTCATTAAAAAAAAATGTAGAGGTTTAAAATTAGGAATTTATAAAACCCACCGTTATACCTTAAGTAAAACTCTTTGTGGTAGATAAATCTGAAATGTGCAGATAAATCGCTTATCAAGGTGAAAATAGTCGGAAATTCCTCAAAGACTGGTATTTAACGGCAAAGAGAATAATGTGGTAGGCGCTTGCCGACGAGCAGGTATGTGGGACAGAGGGGGAACTCCGTAAACACACAAATATGATGATGACGCCCGCAACTCCGTTGCGTCAGAATTCGTTTATCACGCGGGAACCATACATTTTTCCGGGATAAAAAGCATCCTATGTCCTTTACCAGGACTCAATGTACCATACTCACCAAAATTTGTTCAGTGGTTTGGGCGTGAAGAGGTAACAGACAGACAGACAGACACACTTTTGCATTTATAATATTAGTATGGATATAGTTTTTAGCAAGTCGTTTTTTTCAATCTAGTGATAAGCAAACATATGTATATTATTCGTAGACTCTATGTAATTTATTTTTAGGATTCCGTACCCAAAAGGCAAAAACCTACCCTATTTCTAAGACTTTTCTTTCCGTCCGTCTGTTTTCAGACTGTATCTGAAGAACCACGAATAGATATAGACAGTTGAAATTTTCACAAATGTAGTATTTTTGTTGTTTGTATACGCGAACTCTATTAAAATTCTTGGTAATTAATGAAATAAACTATATCTTTGTTATTTTAGTTTTTTCATCAATACATTAAGATTCACAAATATTATTGAGACACATGAATGAGTTTCGCCTTGTCATTGTCTACTAATTTTTTCCACGAATTGACTTCTTATTTATATATCTGTGTAGGTACAATATACATTGTTCTCTCTGTCCATCTATCTAATCTATATATCTGTCGGCCACAAAGCTCCCAACTAGTATTAGTTCACACGGAATATGCTGATTCAGACGCAGGTCGTTTGTGCATACTGTGTGTGCTATACACAAATATTCTATTGTGTTTTTGACGACCTCTGTGGCTCAATTGGTTGAGTGTGTGGCAGCTCAAGCCGGGGGTTTCGGGGTCAAATCCCGCCGACGGAACAAAAAGTTTTCAATGTTCCCGGGTCTGGATGTGAATTAAATATGTGTATCATATAATAAAAATCTTAAATATATATATATATATATATATATATATATATATATATATATATATATATATATATAGTATAAAAGTATTAAATATATTTCCGTTGTCTGGTACCTGTAACACAAGTCCTTCAGGTACTTAGCACGGGGCCAGACTGACGTGGTGTAAAGCGTCCATAAATATTATTTATTATTTATTATGTGTTCAATTAATAAAGCAATCTTTCATATTTTTATTCTATGTCGCCGTTCTGCTATTTACAGTAACAAAGAAATTCACATTAACTATTTTTTTTTATATATGACATAGATTATGAATCTACCTTGACGATAGCTATTGTGGCACAGCAAATCGTTTGCCAATGAATATATTGGCAGTGTTTCTACAATATACTAGTTTAAACCGAGAATAGAATTGACTGTGCAAAAATGTCATATTTGACTATTACCTCAGAAACTAATTTCATATTACTTAACTAATTATATATTCAAGATCGCAGTACGAAATAGGTATAACAACATTCTGAAATAATTAAATCGTTACACAGGAGCCTGATTCCCGTGACCCCAATTTTCGTGCTTCGAATGTCACTTCTATAGCAGGCTCACACTCACAAAACAACACCTGTGTGAATGAGAAGGCCTGCGCTCGAATCGACGTCCGGGCCAACAAATCCTTGGACAGAGTGACAACCGAACCCAGTTTCTAGAATCAATACCCAGATTTTCCACCATTAGCCAACCCAATAATAACAACGGTTATCATCCGCCTAGCTTCTAAGCTAACGTGAGCTTCATATGAAGTTGAGATGAACTTAGAATGTACGACTTCTTCACTTTCAAAGTTTTAAACGGTTTGCTAAATTGTTCACTAGTGATGGGACTTAGGAGTATCGACAGTAAAAATGATGACTTAGGAATATCGATACTAGAGTTAGGATATCCCATTTCTGTTAGAAAATTCAGAAAATTCACTAGAGGTGGGAATGGCACGTACGAGCATTGATGAAATTTTCACGTGGTGATAATGATACCACCACTATATTAAATCACCTATCTAATTATTTTCCTAAAGTGCACTGAATTACAAATGTTTTTTTTAACTGTGTCGCACTATATTAATAAAACTTTCCTACAAATAAACTTATAAATAATATATGAAATTGTGAAACAGTCCCTAAATGTAATATTTAAAAATCTTTAAAACTTTATAATCTGTTTCATTTGTGAATATAGGATATGTTAAATGAGAACTAGAACAGTTAATCAATTTCGGTTCACTTACAAAAATTGACATGTCGAAGATTATAAAAATGTACTTTTCTAAGGGTCAATTCAGACCGCAACGCGACGCGTAGATGCATTTCTTAATTTGTGCTGAATTGACAGATTTAATGAGCGTGAGACGTCTTGAAAATCTGTCAGATCCATACAAATTTAGAAATGCATCTACGCGTCGCGTTGCGGTCTGAATTGACTCTAAAAAGCTACTTATTGAACGCATCTTCATTCTGAACTTCATATAAAATGAAAATTATCATCGATATCATTATAACACATCCCTAACAGTAAAATGAGCCACAGTAGCATCCATCACAAGTAGGCCGGTTACATCTCGATACAGTACTAATGGGGCCATTCCACAACATTTACACTTAGAGGCTGTATCGAATATTGTGCCGCACAGTGGGCTGATAGAATTTATATTCAATTGAAGACATGAGTGAAATAACCAGATAGCTAACATTTTATAATTTGTGGACATTAACTAATTTTTAATTTTAACAAATCCTGCAACTGACCTACTTCATTATCTGGCTAATATATTATCTATTATCTGGCTAAACATAAAACACACAGTTTTTTGATTCCAAATTGTTTTTCCGGTCCGAAATCCTCCATTTATACAAAAAAAATGGTATTTTTTACTGTTACTTACTTGCTTTTTCGACGTGAGTGGAAAAAGCAAGTAAGTAACAAAATAAGTAAAAAAGACGTGAGTCTTTATTTATGTAATATGTAACGATTGGAAGCCGCAAAATATAAATATTGTTTGAAATTACTAAATAATTCAAGATTTATGCTATTTATTAGTGTGCAGATTGTAATTTTAATAAGCTACCTCAAATCATTTTAAACATTGATCCTTGAAACAACATAAATAATCTTAACAACATAAATTTAACGCATATTGTTTCGTTTGTATTCAGTATTAAAAAATAATATAAAGCAATGTTAAGAAAATATTTTTGCCAAATTTGTCAATATTTGATCAGTAAAACATAATATTTGTGAGTTAAGGTACAGTTGGAACCGAACGAAACGCGACAACTGCAGACGACGTGTCGTTGCGACACTACTGGTTTCTAAGTACTTCTATGAAATACCCTCCGCAGCTAGCGACACGAAGCTAGCGACACTTATTCATAGAAATACATAGAAACCAGTAGTGTCGCGACGACACGTCGTCTGCTGCCGCTTCATGTAGCGGGCTTCCAACTTGTACCTTTAGGTACTTCGTAACCATGACAACCTAAATGATCCTACACGTATACGAAATATAAAAAGCACAAATTAAAATTACGCACCACTGTGCGCTCCTCTCTAATTTTGGGGAAAAAAGGATTTTTTCTATAATGAGCTCTCCGTGGGATGCAGAGTGGCCTTAACAGGCTCACCCAGATGCCAACTGGTAAGTGCCTGCCACTGGTAAGTGCCAGTGGTAAGTGCACTCAGGCCGTTTTATTCCGAATTATAATTCAAGTAAACTCTCTGTTTCATCGTTTTCACATTGAGAGGCCTATGAAAATATGAATCATACATAACGTGACCATTTATTTTTTCTTCAGAGCGGGACATCTACGGACCCCAATTATATTTTATTTTAATTTTATTATTAATTATGAAAGTATAGAGGTAAATACAATTGGGTATTTTGTGAATATTTCAAGTGCCTATCTGTTATAATATCTACCATTATTGATATCGAGCAAAATATAGCAGGATATCACGTTTGTTATACGGGAGTGCGTTACTTCCAGGCATTGCACGGGCATTTCAAACATAAAAAATAAGTACTTTTCAATTGTCGTTTGGTCCTCGCGGGGGACAGCGGGACAGACTGCCTGAAAGCGGGACTATCCCGCCCAAAGCGGGACGTATGGTTACGTTAATCATACATAAAGTACTAATATTATAAACGCGAAAGTGTGTCTGTTACCGCTTCCCGTTTAAGCCGCTTAACTTATCTGATTTGGATGGAATTTCGAACAAGGAATTTTTGAGTCGCTTGATAGCTGTTTTTGTCGGGTAGAATTTCTGTCGCTCTGTTACCCCTATAAATTCAGTTCAATGCGTAAAGCTTAGGGTGTGGCCAAACGAGCGTGATTTTGTGAATCGTAAGTCGCAGAATTTCGGTTGGCAGAAATTCTGCTGCATTCAGTTTCATAGAGAATCTCTGAGAGATAAATTTAAAGAAATTGGTATTCTAACTGTTGCTTCTCAATACATTTTGGATAATGTAATATATGTTAGAAAAAATATAAGTAAATTTAAAGTTAAAAGTGACATTCACTGTAGAAATACTAGAAATAAGCACAAGCTAGATATGCCGGTGATCAGACTTAGTAAAGTCAGTAAATCCTTTAAAGGTCAATGTATACGCCTTTACAATAAAATCCCAGAAAACGTTCAAAATCTTTCCATTAATAAATTAAAAAAAGTAGTCAAAGAACGTTTGTGTGCCAAAGCCTATTATAAGGTCAATGATTTCATAAACGATGGCACATCTTGGGAGTAGGATGGCTTCTTGCAAGGCTACTTCTACATTAGTGTATGACTTACAATTATGTTGACATTGTATAATTTTAAGTTACAACATTGTAAATTTTATTTAAAAGATTAATTTTTTTCTCACTTTTTTTGGTAAAAAAGTGGGCCCCGTGCGAGTTTCTTACGCCGGTTCTTCTCGTCGGGTTAGTTCCCGAACCGGTGGTAGGCACCATGTAGTATCAACATTCTGAAAGCATTTTTTTTAAATCTATTCAGAAATAAAACTATTTTTATTTTTATTTTATTTTATAGAAAATTCCTACTTCATTCACACGAGCGTAATTTTGTGAGTAATGATTAGTATGAAAAACAATTTACGCGACCGAAATTCTGCACTCACAAAATTACGCTCGTTAGGCCTCACCTCACCCTTAAACGGTTGAACTGAATTTAGATGACATTTGGTATGGGGACACTTGAAGGTTCAGAAAAAGAAATGACATAGGATAGTTTTTATCGCGGCAAAATGTACGGTTCGTTGTTAGTCTATGTAAATAAAAATTAATGTTCAATTTAGTTATTCTCGCTAATACTCGAGAACGACTGAACCGATTTAGCTGATTTTAGTCTTGAAATATTCGTAGAAGTCCAAGGAAGGTTTATACAGTGTGTAAAAAAATAAGTGATAATAATTTAGGGTGTGTACACGTTCCTTGTAGAGAGTCCACTGTGAAAGTAGCAGCGCTGAAAGATGATTTTTTTTTCACTTTTGTATGGGCAAGGGTCCGAGCGTCACGAGTTTCCCCATACAAAAGTGAAAAAAAAATTGGTCTTTCAGCGCTGCTACTTTCACAGTGAACTCTCTACAAGGAACATATACACACCCTAAAGTATTATCACTTATTTTTGTTACACCCTGTATATTAGGAGGGAAGTGACGCGAAGTTCACCGGGTCATCTAGTACTAAAAAAAGTTCATAATGCAACATTGCATTTAGAATGGCAAATGGAATAAACTATAAATAATTTACAGCGGTATTCGGTGTTAAAATGTGACAACATGGCCGCGACCACGCTTTCTAATTACAACTACATCAATTACAGTAATTACAGGACCGCGATATCTCTATTACATCGGGAATATTAAATGTTACCAAACTTATTATGTATTCTGAGATTTGCTGTGCAAAAACTGGTGAGGTTACGTAGATGCGACTTTTTAAAGCAAAAAATCGTCGATTTTTCTAGATATAATAAGACTGTGAAATATTCCTGGGTATTACATAGTTATTTTTGTAACGCTAACTTCTTACTCTAACCAGCGCCGCCATGGTTCAGTAGTTTAGAGCGTAGCCCTTGACTTGGTCGCGTCGTAAGATCGTTTCCCGCATTGGGATTATATTACTTCAAAGTTTGGTTAGGACAATGCAGGCTGATGAAACGATTGCCAGGCAAGAAAGATAATCCATGCGTTCTGTCAGTCATCTGTTCCACTGGGTTATGAGAGTAAGAGGAAAAGTAAGAACTTTGTATATCTACTGTGCACGCTGCACGCACTTGGGCTCTAAAAATATCTTCTGCGTAGCTAGCCAGGTTTCAATGAAAAATGGCCACAGTCAGCGAAATCAATAAAATACTATTACTTTACGCTATACTTCGAATCCTACGATTGTAAGAAACAGTCACTTTACACTCTACGACTAGGGCATCGAAACCCGGACCCAATTTTCAAAACCCGGGTTTCGGGTTTTTTGTTTGATGAAAACCGGGTACCCGGGTTTTTCGGGTTTTTTCGGGTTTTTTAACAATTCAAAAATTAACAATGCGAAAATACTTTACACATGATTTTCTGCGATTGCCATCACCTATCCAGTAAAATACTATTTAAATACCATTGTCTGTGGTCGCAGCAGTGCCCAACCAATTCTCGAGTAAGCTGGCACGGCCGTATCATACTTTTATCGATATGACTATTTTACCTCTCCTATATTTTGGATCTTATCAAAGCTAGGGATTAAGATTTTCGGGCCAAGATTAAGTATTACAACAAGCTTCACCTCCAAATTACATATTATATTATTTAATTTGTATTTTATGAAATATATAAAAATGTATCCAGAATTTTTGAAGACATTAAATGGAAGAATAACCTTAAATATAAAACGTATGCCAACAAATATTTATTTAATCTTTTACATTTTTATTGCTGATTGTCAAATTATTAATAATCATTTAGTCCTAATTGATGTTGGCATACTTTATACCTGTAATTAAATATTTGTGCCTAGTTTTTACCTGAAATTGCCTTTTGTCTGCCTTGCTACGGTATGAAGCCGAATGTTCTTTGCAATTTAAGGTAACTTTTCGCTGTCATCTAACTTACTGGAAAATCTTACATTACTGAAAAATATTACATTACACTACACCTCAAAGCTTTTTGTAGTTATTAGTTCTAGTCACAATAGACAGAATTCATGTCAGATAATCATGTAATTGATCAGAAGAGACCACGTGGCAAATGCGGAAGGTTGCTTTTAATGAGTTTGGAAGATTGACCATGGTGGCATGGTGTTACACACAAGAAATTGTCTCTGGCGCTGGTGCTGATAAAAACTCGGCTTATATTTCATCTGGGTTCACTAAAATCACTTGTTTTAATAATTCCGCAGTGAGTATGACATCCACGGACGGCTAAGGAAAGCCATCATTCGTCTTATTATGTGTTACCAACATCAGTCTCTCAAGCAATGAAAAGCAATCTGCCGCATTTGCCAGACTGCAATACTCGAATACAAAATGGTTTCACATCATACTTGATGGAAACTCCTCTGCATGGTTTTGTAAGTTTCTAGGGGCTCTCTTGATATTGACGTTATTTTTTATAATGTGAATATAACAAATAATGACAAAAAGCATAACGACAAATAAAAATCTCTTTTAAGGTTTTTAGTAAGTTAGAAGACTGAAAATAATGACTTTAAATTGCAAAAAAGACTGAGCGTCATACCGCAGCAGGGCACAAAAAATATTTTTTAGTAAAAATACTGTATGCCAAACATCTATCAGTATAAATTATTACTATTTATTTGACAATCAGCAATAAAAATATCTCATTCAAATGACAATTTCAGTTTATAAAACGAAATAATGATTTGTTGACTTATCATTGATTTTTTATGACTAGAATTCCGAATTTTATCGTTTCTAAAAATTAAATACCAAAAAATAAGCTATCATTGTTCCATACACACTGCCTTCAAAAATTCCTGACAGGTTTTTAGATATTCCAAAAATACAAATATCCCTATGACTTTGTTGATGGGTGTAAACAAAGTCATAGGGATGGTGGAATTTGAAAACTTTTTGCGATGGATAGATTGTTTGAAGAGACTTGGCTTTTTTACATTGAATAGTTTTGGTAGGATTTTCAAAATATTATTATTAATAAATATTTTTGTGACAATTAGTCTTTAATGCTCTTGAAACGAAACTTTTAGGTACTTTAAAATATGGGCGATTCCATTATCGCGGGTGCAACAGTTTTACTTACTTAAAGCTTCCTACAGGCAAAATGAAGCATATTTATTAATAAAATATCCCTTGAAGGGATACATTTTAACTAGTTTAACAATGATTTATAAATAAAAACCTTCATCAAATGTACGAAGGGCCACAAAACAGGTTTGAAGTGGTGTCGCGGGTGCAACCAATTTGACCGTCCATTAAGAAATGTGATGAGTTTATATGTGAAAACTGGTTATTGCGAAACTTTTACAAAATAACTTGCCTATATTTAAAAATAGCATAAAACAAAGAAACTATGTAACTAGATAGAAGTAACTATAGTAATAAGTACTAGAAATTATTAACCATTTCTACGATCGCGGGTGCAACATCAAAATTCTCAAATCTCTTAAAGGTGAATTAAATCGTAATTCTCTAACAAATTTTAAAATTTTCGACATGGAATATATAAGGTGAATTAAATCGTAATTCTCTAACAAATTTTAAAATTTTCGACATGGAATATATAACTATACTAGTAAGTTTGTAATAAAACTGCACAAAATTGTAGTATTTTAAAAAATTTTAGTTGTTTATTGGCCTGACAAAATTAATCGTCTAAATCACTAAGAACGATTGAATAGTGTAATTTATACAAAAGATTTCGACGTATTGCTGTATACCTATACTACAACTAAACATTAATTTGAAACATATGCTATTTTAATTTAAAAATATGGGTAAAAACATCGCGTCCCTAAGAGGATATTCTTTAAAAACGCTCTAAATTAGTCGAATTCCATTTTTTACCGATAAAAGTTGTTTTGTTAGTAAATACACATCTTCTTACGTATATTCCATTAAAAAGATGTAACTAATGCCACATTTTAAAAATTCTCGTTGAGGGCCCTTTATAGCGGAATGGCCCATATATTCTGTTTAATTATGACCAATAGAAATAATTAAACCTATACTTATATTATAAAAGTAAATAATTTGTATGTTAGTTTTTTATAAATACCTTAAATCAGGTCTTGCCTTTAATAATTATCAAAAAAACGAAAAACCCGAAAAGCTCGAAAAACCCGGGTTCCATTTTTGAAACCCGGGTTTTTTCGTGATCCCCAAAACCCGGGTTTTCCCGGGTTTTCGGGTTTCGGGAAAACCCGGTCTCGATGCCCTATCTACGACAAATCATACGACCGAAAAAACCTGTTTACGCGATCCAACAAATCGTACACTACAAAGGGTCGTCCAAAACAAATATTGTGCCTGACGTAGACACGAGGCAGCTGGCCGTCGCTCGGGCCAAAATATTTTATTAGTCTATTTACAGACGCAATATGAAAATATGTCCAGCGGTTTCTGTTTGTGGACGCAATGAAAAATTCTTTACAATGTTTTGACTACTGTGTGTACGGTGGACGAAA
The DNA here is from genome assembly GCA_905187585.1 of Cyaniris semiargus. Lineage (NCBI taxonomy): Eukaryota > Metazoa > Arthropoda > Insecta > Lepidoptera > Lycaenidae > Cyaniris > Cyaniris semiargus. The sequence continues at coordinate 5,655,339 of LR994566.1, read as the reverse complement.
GTATAAGAATTCTATAAAAGTAAAATCTGAGGAAGATGTTTCCCGCCACTTCTTTGTACCTTCACTCTTTCTTTTCTTTTTTTTTTTTCTTTTCTCTTCTTAAATAAATTATGCAGGATTAAAAACTGATGATATTTAGTATGGAGATAAAATATATATCCATACCATATATCATCAAAATCTGTTCATCTGTTTTAAGAAGTAAGAGATAGAGTATTTTTTTCACATTTACAATAGTAATAGTGAGGATTTAAAAATGTACTAACTTAGAAGCTCGGCTTGACGTAACTCGACCAAATAATATAGGCCCACCATCTGTCTGTCCATACTAATATATAAAAAATGCGAAAGTACTTCTATCTGTCTGTCTGTTACCTCTTCACGCTTAAACTGGTGATCAGATTTGATGAAATAAGGTATGTAGATATTTTGAGTCCCGGGAAAGGATATAGGATAATTTTTATCCCGGAAAAATGTACGGTTCCCGAGCGATATTCAAATGTTCTAGTGAATAATATGAATAAACACAAACTCCCAAACAGCCAATAATGATAAACCACACAGACCATTATTATAAAGTTTCACCGAACAAGAGGGATATTTCGTATATTTCAGACTCCGCGACGTTTTGTCCAACCAGCAAAATCTTATATTGGCTTTATTTTCTAAATTATAGCTCTGTGTTCGTTGTAGACAAATTTATTTTATACTAGCCGTTACCCGCGGCTCCGCTTACATAAATATCGGATATATGTTTCCGGTCTGAGACGATTTTTCTCGAAAACAACCAAACAACGTAAATAGTGTTAGGTATGAGAAAGATTTAGGTCACGTAATGTGTTTAAAAGTCAGTATATCAACTATGGTGAATAAACTACTGAAAGGCTGCAATGCTTTATAAATTATATTTATTGACTCCAAATTGACTCCTACATATTGCTATTACAACCATATTTCTGCGACTAATAATACTGACAATCACCTGTCATATTGATCTGTTTTTAAATAGAAAAAAGGTTACAATATTCGACTGAACATATGGGTAATACCTCTTTTCTTAATGATAACTTTAGTGTGTGTACACACAGTATTGGCCTTTTTTCACCCTCGACGAAAAAAGAGAAGATTTATAAGTTTGAAGTGTCTGTCTGTCTGACCATGGCCTCAAAGCATCGAACGGGTGGCCCGATTTATATGTAATTTGTATTTTGAGAGTGTTATTAGAAATATTTTCTATTTCATGAGTAAGAAACATCTAGTGATTCGATCGATTCAGTATTTGGCTTTGTTATTCCTAATACTGCTTAGAATTTTGTGTCAGATTTTCATTTCTCATTTTAATGATATTATAATTATTTTATAAGTAAAAAGTATATAATTTACAGTAACAAAAGTTATGTAAATAAAAAATACGGCGATAATTACTCGAGAATAAATTACAGAACACAGCGGAGGGATGAGGAATTAAAATTGCTGAAATGTTTTGAACTCGAGCGGATTATACTTTCATAAGATGATAACAATTTACGACAGCGCCTTTTGTGCGGATCAAAGGAGGCGGGAGACATCAAAACAGCTGTGTTTCGGCATTTTAGTGGCGACCTCATTATTTTGTGCAAAAATTACAACTGTAGGTGTCTAACTGCCGCACTCAGAGTGGAACATTAATTACTTAAGTGTAATTAATTCAAAATTTTGACATAAGCCCCATACATTATCTGTCAAACTCTTTATTAAATTGAAGGTTAATCATAATTCAGGGCCAACCCACACGTACCACAACCACGCCACGTCGCAACGACAAAATGCCGTCAAGCAGTGGTTACGTGTAAATGGTGTCGCTTCAGCTTTTTGTAGTTGCGTTGTGGTATCGACAAAATGTCGACGTGGTTGCGTTGTCGCTAGTAGTTGCAATGTGGTTACGTACGAAAGTCAATGAAACGGAGAGGGGGGAGAGCGCGGGCGGTGTGCGCGCACTGTCATTGCATTGACGCAACGTTGTGGTTGCGATGTGGTAAGCCACTAGTTCGCTTGTGGTTGCGATGTGGTCGGTATCACACAAGTGGTCGACAACGACTGCAAAATGTGGTACGTGTGAATAGTCCAGTTCATTTACAATACGAAATACACGCCCGACCACGTGGTGTGGCTGTGGTTGTCGTGTGGTTGTGGTACGTGTGGGTTGGCCCTGAATGTCTCTGAGTACGGCGGTAAGGGGCTGTTTCACCACTGATAAGTGCCAGATAGGCTATCCACAACTTATTTGAAAGATTCCCCATACTCTATCTGTCAAGTTAAGTGCCGGACAGGCTATCAGATATGACAGATGGAGTATGTAGTATCTGTCAGATAAGTTGTGGATAGCCTATCTGGCACTTATCATGCAGTGGTGACTGGTGAAACAGGCCCAAATCCATCAAAAATTTAACGTTTACAAACTTAAACTAGATACGTAGGTTGGCAGTGCTGGATTTATATTTTTTATGAGTGTAGACCACTTTATTTTCGCCACCCCTATGTACGAAATCTGCCGCCATCCCAGGACGCTGCCGCCCCAAGGCTGCGGCCCATACGGCCTAGTTATATATCCAGGGCTGCAGTTCGGGCGTAGTAAACAACGGATTGCACCCTGGATTTGTCAAGATTCTGTAAGCCTAACGGATATGACTTTTTTCCTTTGCCGCGCGTCGGCGTTCAAAACGTGACCGTCGGGTCTTCTGCTCTCCGTCTTACGAATTTTGGATGTCACTGACATGAGTTTAAAGTTTCTTACTGATCCCAAAAAGCGCAGTTATAAGCTAAATGACTTAAAGAAAAATACTCAAAACGTAAAGAAAAATTTCACTTCAAAAATCCCACTATCATTTTTACTTAAACTTTAAAATATTCCTAAGCTTCTTGTGGTGCCCAAACAAGCATTAGGTAATTTATTGCTTCATACCAATTAATCTTCTTTAAATATTATCCTTAAATCATTTTGAATACGTTTTTATAAGGCAATTTCATAGTAAAAATTTTACAATAAAGCTATACAAAATTTACGAAAGAACGTGCTTACTCGAAAATTCTTAGAGCAGCGGTTCTCAAACTTTTTTGGTGGAACCCTGTTAAGAAGTGACATTTTTGACGAACCCCCCGAAAAAAATTGTCTTTGAATAAATTGTCTCCATGCTGGTGTCTGATGACATTTGTAAAAACAATTTTTGTATCCCTCGCGATACAAGGCCCAGCTGGTCTCCGCGGAGCACACTTTGAGAATAGATATCTTAGAGCTTTGTTCGATTTTTAAGATATTCATTTTTTATCATCTATTAGGCCTCTTTTGAGCGAGGAAACCCATTGTAGCGGACATAAAAAATATCAACAAAAACTTCCGATAAGGAACAATACTCTGGACTTTTATTCGTCATTTCGCGAACAATTCCGCTTGCGAAATTAATCTGCGATTGTAATAAGACTTTTTTGTGATAAAAGTGGGTCTATCTGTCTATTATTGTATACGCCCAAACTTCTATATTATACTGCGCACACACTTAGGCACTGTAACATCACTGTAGCTGGTCCGGCTTCAATCACACCGTCACCGAAACTGTTGTGAGAGGCGTAAATTCAAAACGTGACCGGGGCAGCTTAAAATTTAGCTTGCAGCTTGTACTGCGACGTTTTATAGCTTATAAAAAATCACTGGTCAGCTTTAGTGCTAAGTGTAGTACTTTGTAGACATTGTAATTTGTACGAGACTAGTATTGCTCTTATACGACTACGAAGGAAGGGTAATGATTTTGACAAATGCTAAATGTTGGTCAAAATTTCTGTAGACTCGGCAGATATATACGAAAATGGCTGTAAGGACGTCATGTTTTTTTTTATAGTTTTTTTGTTTGTCGGTTTCTTTCATCGCCTAAACTATAGCTCCGATTATAAGAATTATTCAGGAAACTGTACACAGAAACGGAAATATTCTTTCGATTGTATAATTCAATAGAATTATTTCCCTACATTGTCATGGATACAATAAAATTCTATTCCAACTTTAAAGAGAGTTTAGAGTTCAGCCATGCATTTCATTGGTCTGAAATAAAATGAACTAAAATATAAGATTGAAGAAAATGGAACTAAACCAAGAATTTACCGTATAAGAGATGAATTCTGTCCAATTCTAAGATAATGGGCCTGCTTAAAAAGATATAAATGGCCTTTTAGAAAACCGGTGTGATTACAATTTAGCGGTATCAGACCATTTATACATAGCACAATAGAAAATGTTAAGCAAAAGTCGGAGCAGAGGGCGCTAATCGCTATTATCATATCAAAATATTGACAGAAACGTTGTCAAACGTCGAAAACACTTTTGTATTTACTGTGTATGCTGGTGCTGCCTCTAGCATCAAAAACTTGAAGTAATAAATCGTATTGGGAAAGAAGTCGGTTAAAAACTGTATAATATCTACTTTTTGTAAAAGTGAGACATTGGCCGAATATCATAGTATCACACTTATTTATAAAAAACATTTGTTAACTTTAAAAGATAGCACTAGCGTTAAACAATGTTTTTTTTTGCTTAATTTGGTTATACTTCTAAATAACGGAGACAGAACTTTGCATACATTATTCATTATTCAAGTAACACGGGCAGTTTATAATAAGCCGCACAGCCACTAATTCCATTAATAGTGGGTAATTTTAGCCGGAAATCTGATAATGAACATATTTCAGTCCGGTCAAGAGGTCGATATTATTAGGGGAAGTTAGTTTATAGTCCTAATTATGTAATTTTGCAGTTCATTTTTAGAGTTTGTGTACTTTTTCAGTGCTTTATTTTTGGAGTTTTTTATAGTAACAAAAGTTTTCGTCCCGGTAGGTAATGCTTGGACAAACGAAAACTATTTTGATTAGATAACTGTTTTCATCTAAACTCAACATAAAAAATAAATAAAAATTGTTTTATTTCTGAGTAGAACAAATATTTTCTGAATGTCTACGTGTTGACCTACCACCGGTTCGGGAACCTCGTCGACAAGAACCGGCGTAAGAAACTCGCACGGGGCCACTTTTTACCAAAAAGGTGGCAAATATTCTTTTAAAATATAACTTAATTGGTCTGTACAAAGTTACATTTTATTAATTTTTACCCGAGTACGCCGTAGCCAATAAGACTATTTTTGTAATGGCGGCAAAAAACTCGTATGTTTAAATGTGTGGTCCTAGAGCAAAAGACAAAGCTTAGAAACAGCTAAAGTACTAATTATGACAATTTTGTAATTGTTTCCAGCCTTATTATTTAACAGTCATTATAATAAAAAAATTATAGCGAACAATTTGCGCATGAAAATATTACGCCCGCTTTTGATATCACAAAACAGGCTGCGTTAATTATTCTAAATTATTCATATCTCCAAATGAAACGGAAAGAGCAAAGACAGATGACAAAGAATTGTTAATAATGTATGGGCCCTTAAAGATACTCAGGCAGATTTTGGAATCTGAACTTCTACTGTGCTACCGATTTATTTTTAAAATATGTAGTTTAATTTTCGATTGCGCGAAAAACGTAGCAGTTATTTCCATTTTAAAGCACTTTTAATTATGTAATTAACATTGTGGAATTACGAAAAATCTTAATGGAGTGTTAAGGAGACTAATAAACCTACAAAAAATATACTTCATGACAAAGTTCTAGTGAATAGAAATAGGTACATAAATTATCTTCTCCTTATATCCGAAATTATGATCTCAATAAAATTTAATATTATGGTTATAGCTCCAGGCTGTATATTAACTCAAGCTACTATCACTTCATCATAGTCTTAAATAATAATATGCAAAGCCGCAGGCAAAAGCTATATATTCTCACAAGCTCTTACATCTGTAAGTTATCATAATTGTCATAACTAACATATGGGAATATATGAGAGTGTTAGCCAACGTAGAAACAGTGTAACCAAATTGAGGAAATACTCAGGAGCTTAACTCCGCTTAGATATTCCCTTTGATAACTACTAACTTGCATCTACTATTCATAATCGCTTCTTAATGTTATAGATTTTCCCTAAAGATTTCACGTTTTTGATGGGTTCGAACTCTCAGGAATTAGTTAATACTAGTTTATGCAAATCTGTTGCAGTGAAATTCGATCATCGTACGGGAACCGTACATTTTTTGCTATAAAAACTAACCTATGTCCTTCTCTGTCTCTAAAAGTATCTTCATAATATTGAATTTCATCTAAATCAGTTCAGCCATTTAAGCGTAATTAGTAAGTAATCACACATTTATATTATAAAGTAAGGATTTGCAAACATGTTTCGGCGCATTGAGTTGAATAATTTTTAGTTTTTACCCATTCTTAAAAAGTGCACATCACCATTCATCACTAAGTAAGTTTTCACATCAAAAATATTTAATAAACAGTACCCGACTACGTTAATCTTTGTATACCCCACTGAATGAAGGTTTAGATGAAAACAAATAAGATAAACGCAATCGAAGGCATAATCCGCTCAAGATCAAAACATAAGCGAAATATATAATCCTGATACGTGCCATCCATACTTACTAATACTGATATTATTAATGCAAAAGTGTGTCTGTCTATCTGTCTATCTGTCTGTCTCTTTGTTACCTCTTCACGCCCAAACCACTGAACCGATTTTGAAGAAATTGGTCATGGAGATACCTCGAGTTCTGGGAAAGGACATAGGATACTTTTTCTCCCGGAAAAATGTAATGTTCCCGCGCGATAAAAGAATTTTGGCTCAACGGAGTTGCGGGCGTCATCTGGTCGTAAATAACTTCACACAACTTCATCAACAAAGAAGTTATTCATAACTACGACCCAAATCAAATAATATTAACATGGCGGCCACAATTAGTTTACAGAGGTAACACCCATCCGACCCGACGGACAACACCCCACCTACCACATACCACAAAATCTTACAGCTAATAACGGCTTTCACACATTATTACCACAATATGAATATACAACACGGTTTATAACGTGGGAGAGCCATGCCTCGGCACGAATGGTCCGGCTCGACCGGAGAAATACCACGTTCTCACAGAAAACCAGCGTGAAACAGCGCTTGCGCTGTGTTTCGCCGATTGAGTGAGTTTACCGGAGGCCCAATTCCCTACCCTATTCCCTTCCTTTCCCTCCCCTATTCCCTTCTCTTCCCATCCCTACCCTCCCCTATTACCCTATTCCCTCTTAAAAGGCCGGCAACGCACCTGCAGCTCTTCTGATGCTGCGAGTGTCCATGGGCGACGGAAGTTGCTTTCCATCAGGTGACCCGTTTGCTCGTTTGCCCCCTTATTTCATTAAAAAAAAAAAAAAAAAAACAACACTTGATGTTCCCGCAACTTAGCTGTACAAAAGTTTTTAGCGATCTCACGACTATTTATATGAGTACATACTTAATACTTATCCTTCTAAGTATGTCTTTCTTTAAGACCGGGCTCCCAAAATTATCTAAACACGCTAGCCCCGCCTATACACCCCGCTATCATCCAATCGTGATACAATGATTCCATGAATCGTGCCCGCATGAATTGTATTTTGCGCTGCAGCTAATAGTGAACAATATCGCGTAACAACGGTCCGGCGCATTATAGCACGAAAGTAAAGTTCGCTAGTCCCAAAAATGTTTTTGATGATTACTTAAAAATTAAATACAATGCTAATATTTCCTTTAGCTATTATTTTATAAAGTGTGTTATTGTAGTAGTGCAAATTATTTAATGATAGTAACTCAATAAGTGTAACAGATATTTGTTGAAAAGCCCAGAAAAATAAAACTATCGAGTCAAAATAAGTGAATCGTGTTTTTGGTTAGCCAAATATCAGATAAATATACAATGATTAAATAAATATCAATTTCATTAAGTCGATCGTCTTCCTATCGACTATTAGACCTATATTAGAGAGTCGAGTTTCTAATAGAAAACACAGCAAAATTTGACAGCCCGGTCTTAAACTATGTCTTTTGTCAATATGTCACGCTTAAAGGGATGGAGAACTTAGATTCTTGGTAGGATTTCTATATCGGAAAGATAAACGCGGTTCCCGCGCGGTAAATAATTTCTCCGCGTAATAAAATGTATGTAAAAGATAGCGCGACCGCGTTGATATTTAAATAAATCGTTACATATACATTTGCTTGTAATCTTGCGGTGTAGCCACTAGCCGCCAAACCGGTCGTTCGCGTGGACGCATATAAATCCAGACTAAGTACTAGATACCTAAACAGACCATTTTGAAGTTGCTTCGACATATTTGCGGTTCCGTATTCGTACAAAACCACATCCGAATGGAAGCGGACGGCTCGGACAAACCACAGAAGACAATCGGACGTCGGCCGGACGTCAATCTTGTTCGGCGTTCCTTACGTCATACAGAACTATTCGGAAGTCTATTTTAAAATGTGAAGCGGTTTTGAAGTGAAGTTTCTTTATGCCCGTTGAAAGTGAAATTTCAAGGTTCTAAGCTGACGCCCGCAACTCCATTACGCCAAAATTCGTTTATCGCGCGAAAACCGTACTTTTTTTCGGGATAAAAAATCTCCTATTCTTTTCCCGGGACCCAAAGTACCTACTGTACTACTAAATTTGGTTAAATATTACTATACTAATATTTAACCAACATCGGTTCAGCAGTTTGGGCGTGAGGAGGTAACAGACAGACACACTTTCGCGTTTATAATATTAGTAAATAGTATGGATAGCAGCATATCGCTGATTCTCTGACCCCTCCGATGACACACTTTCAACAAAATCAGTCTAGACGTTTCGGAGGTGTTTAATGTAGTCTTTTGTTGGCATTTTTCAAGTATTAAAATGCATAATTTTATTTCCATAGGCAGGATTCTCGTCCAGAGAATTCTATTTTATATCTATGGTGAAATAGTTTTATGGAAATGATTGTTTTTAGATATTTATGTACTCAAAAATTTTAAGGTTCATTGTATCTTAGCCGTGTACGATACACTTAAGAGACAAGTGTAACATAAACTAGAAAAAAGTGTAATGTTTCTAAGAATTAAGAAACAACAATAACATCCAATTCCGAATACAATTTGAACCAATGACACGTCTTTGTTGCGCTGAGTTATATGAAATTTGGTATGATATAGACGTTAAAGAGCGTTATTTATTACGAGTGTAAATCATCCGCGCTTATAATGTATTGGAGAGCGAACCCATAACTTACGCGGTATCTGTGGCGACTTTTTCGCGACGCCATTTTGTTTCAACGATTTGAAATCAGAACGTTTTTGAATTGAGAAATTAATGGTCGCTTTTTAATTTGTCGTGGCTCGGCACTTTTGGCCTTTGCTGATCACGGCATCCCGTTACAGTGGCCGTTAAATTATAATATTTACACACGTTACATTTTACTTTCCTATTTTACCATGACCGAAAAAATGTGCCGTGCCATGCCACTGCAAATCATAAAAGCGAACAAAAGTAGGAAGAACGGGGATAGCCCGGAAAATATCTACGAAAAAAATATCCAAACCCACTCCTTTTTATAGAAGTCGAATTAACAAATCGGTGAATCGGGTATAATATCAGGCCAAATCCGATTCTAGACATCTCAATGGTCTCTTGAATGAACTACAGAATAGCGTCTGAACCCTGCCTGAAACAACTGATATAGCGTATTAGGATTGTGCATTGACCGTTCGAAGATTATGACTGATTTTTGCAAACATAAGTTATTCTTAAAAACTAATAAATTCCTAAAATCCATAATAAGTCGGATTGGTATTCTATAGAATACTATAACTACTGAAAATTGTAATCCAATTTCTCACAATCACAGCAACTACTTTTAGCAGGTCAGTTCTATTCAATACAATGTGGTAAGTATATCCATACTAATATTATAAATGCGAAAGTGTGTCTGTCTGTCTATCTGTTAGCTCTTTGCGCCTAAGCCGCTGAACCCGGTAAAGACCATAGGAAACTTTTTAACCCGGAAAAATGTACGTTTACCACGCGATAAACGAATTTTGGCGCAACGGAGTTGCGGGCGTCATGTAGTTAATAATAATTACCACCTTAAAATACTTTATACAATTTGAATAGCCATTATAAATCAAAATTTTCGTATATTTATCGTGAATTACGGGCTTTATTCCGTAAGTCCGTAAAGTTATTTGTTCGTAATTTGCTCAATGAATATTGTCATTTTGCCGTTAGCTTACTGTCACAGCCGCACGTGGCAATTTAATCTAATTATACTTTAGAGTGGATTTCAACAACTTTCATTTTTTATATAAGGTGGAAATTTTTGTTTCCACCAAAATTAGAGATTAGGTGTTTACGGGAAACTGGTACCACCTAGACGAGTTAGCTTGTGACAGAATGAAGTGAATGGCGTATTTTTTATGCTTCAAGAATCAATAGTATTTTGTAAAAATAATGTTTTACACACCCTCTTACCCACCAAAATTTACCCACCAAAATTGGAATGCTCGAGAAAAATAATCTTTAAAAAAAACTACGTGCACTAAAGTTATAAAACATTAACTTAATTATAAACAAACCAATACTCTACCGATATTCAAAATAACAACATGATATTATTGTCACAAGTAGGATAATTTAAGTACACCAAAATTGCATAAAACGGGGGTTTTGTGATAAAACGGTTTTCTTTCATTTCTGGCTGGAAACTGGTACGACCCAGCCCACAGCCACCTCCTAAACGGGTTAGCGTGTGGCTGAATGAAGTAAATGGCGGATCAATGGTATTTTGTAGAAACAACTTTTTTTTCTAAACTGTGTCATAAAAACTCAACTACAGAACTTAGTACAATAAAATTCATATATTATCAAGAGTCAACTATATTAAACGACTATATAAAGATAAAAATTCAACCCAGTATCAAGTTTTTGTAAATCGGTCTAGATATTGAGTAAAATAGGTCGATGACAAGTCACCAAAATTGGAAATCACCTATTATCTTGGAAAATAATAATTATTTTTAAAAAATAACAACGGGCCCAAAATATAAGCATTATGTTTTACTTTCAAAATCAAAAATGAAAACCTTATCTTAAAAAAGTAGGATAGCTTTCAGCCTTGCCGCGCAAAAAAGCGGTTTGGGAAATCCAGTCTTTAGCCTTATTTACGATGTACGCCGCTTAAGATGTTGCGTTGAGTGTGCGAAATATGAGGGCTGCATTCTGTAAATGAGGTGGAACTCAGAAAAGCATGCAGATTATGATTATTAATGTTGCCAGGAGTCATATCCATTTTTTACAAAAAACATTGAATGTAGTGAATTGTAGCTTTTGTATTGTAGTTTACCGGAGGCCCAATCCCCTACCCTATTCCCTTCCCTTCCCTCCCCTATTCCGTTCTCTTTCCATCCCTACCCTCCCCTATTACCCTATTCCCTCTTAAAAGGCCGGCAACGCACCTGCAGCTCTTCTGATGCTGCGAGTGTCCATGGGCGACGGAAGTCGCTTTCCATCAGGTGACCCGTTTGCTCGTTTGCCCCCTTATTTCCGGTTTGTAAATAAATAAAATTGTATATCCACGCAAAATATAAGAGATATTAATGGTCCTACAACAAAACTAAGGTCAAAATATTATCTGCGGCGGAAAAAGCGTCGATCGTAACATAAAATAATAGAGCAGAATAAGCGACTCCCGTATTTTATGTCAAATTGAAGCCAACATTACTATGCTAATATGATTCTGTCTGCGTGAAATTTGATTTAGGGCCCTTTAGGGCTTCTTTGTACATGTGTTGCTCTATGTTATGTAATAGTGTTGTACAAAAAACATGAGGTTTCCTAATTCTCATAAAGTAATAGCGACGCGGCTTAGTATGGACGCAATGCTTATATTATGGAATAAAGTGAAATAAGCGCATGAAAAGTGTATATTTATTACTATGCCTATATTGAATTATATTTCAAATACAGTCTTACATATTATGTGATATTTATCTAAATATATATAACTCAAAGTTTGACTGACTGACTGATATAGTGATCTATCAACGCACAGCTGCTGAAATTTGGCATGCAGGTAAATGTTATGTTGTAGGCATCCGCTAAGAAAGGATTTTGATCAATTCTACCCCCAAGGGGATAAAATAAGGGATGAAAGTTTGTATAAAACTTTGTCAATTTGAAACCGATCGGTCTGAGACTTTGATACCTAATTAATAATAATACTTCCTAACGCGAGCGAAGCCGCGGGCAAATGCTAATAATAGATACAACCTTTTACATACCTGCAAAATATGTTTAAGGATGTAAACCTATAATATTTATAAATTCAAAGATTCTGACCTAAAATCGAAATATATAGTAGAATATTCATCCTGCATTTGATGCCAAAAATAAATACCTTACCGACAATTTATGTGAAATAATTCATTTTAAAATTTCCATTTATCGTTCGTAATTTTTGCTGGAAGTGTTACAATTTTTGACAATTCGTCAGAATTGGGAACTTTGTATCAAAGATGAACGGCTAAAAACTGCTTATCAATTTCTTTGTGCGATTTGCGATTTTTTAAGCCCAAAAAAAATTGGATTTAGGGGTTTACCGGTAATTCAGCGGAAATATTTCAAATTTAAATTGATGAAAACTATCCTTGGTAGGGTGCGACAAGGCTTTAAATGAACGTGAGCGGGGGCGCTAGTAAAGAAGAACTGTCAAAAATGTCGTTTTTGTATGATGGCAGCGTTAGTTCCTTTTTTTGCCACGTTCATTTCAAAGCTATGCCGAGCTCTAGGCCGCCATTTGCGGTAGTCAAATTACATCTCAATTTTTTTTCAATTATAAATAAATATCGAATAATTCCTTAAAAATCTATTATAAGAAATCATTATAATTGATAATAAGTGTCTGGGTATCCAATTTTTTACGTATATAGTACTAGTACTTTCATAATTTAATTGGATGTAGGTACTACGGAATTTGACTATATTTAAATCCTTAATTAAAAAAATACGAGGATCGCAGTCTATGACGGTTGAAAACGGTTGACTTTATTTTAAAATGGCCGATATTAATAACAAAAAATCAATGGCGCAACATCGGCAGAGCATATAAAATCCAATGACATGTCCCGTTTTGTTCAGTTTTAACCGGACTGGAAATTCAATATGGCGGACTAACAAGGAACCAATTAATCATGGCGTCGGTTACTGTTTCCCGCGGTTTTAGGGGTCAGTTCGCTTTTAGTTGTTAGTTGTAGAACATAAATTTTATTAGAATAAAATAGCGTGTTTTTTTGCGCTAACATTCTTTAGTCATTATCACAGTCAAATGCATCCCAAATTATTGGTCAAGTGGTCTTTCTCGCGACTTTTACTGCACAAAACGTTGATAAAATAGGGGATCAAGGTTAGTAAGGCGTAGACGTATGGTAAGTATTTTTAATACTTTTCGGTAGATTCCTATATCATAAAAAGAAACAAGTTGGCAAAACCTAAAGTGTCTAACTCTTCTTAAGGCTTGACATATTGGTTTACCACGCAACTATTAGCTTATTTATCCTCTATACGGAACTACACAAAGCATACGTCCAACTCACACTTTCTTTTATTTAATTTGTACATTTACAAATGTAACTGGCTGCAGCACGTGCACTCGCCAATTATTGTAAACATTTTTAAACATCCACCGAATTAAAACCGAATGTAATTAATTTACATCGGCTCATTATGCTCGTTTCATTATAATAACGCGTTTACATGCACCGTTTATTCGTTTATAATAACTAGCCATAATATGCCGCTTAATTTTTTTTATTATTTGGAAGATATTTAATGAAAATATTAATTTATGATAGGCCCCACAACTTTATAGAGTAAGAGCTAGCGAAAGCCAGACTTTCGTCATTTTATATTATTTTTAACAAAAAATTAAAACCGACTTCCAAGGTAAAAACAATAATAACATCCTTATAATATGAACTTAAAAGTATTAAATAATTTTTCGTATCTAGTAGTGCCTTTTTCCGAATTCGGCTAAACCTCAACTATTTCTGTATTCAATCTTCATCATTTTGAAGTCGGTACCAGATAGCTGAATCTTCAGTTCTCTGACAGAATATTTGAAACTTTTGGAACTGGCACCAACTTCAAAATTATGAAGATTGAATACAGAAATAGTTGAGGTTTAGCCGAATTCGGAAAAAGGCACTACTAGATACGAAAAATTATTTAATACTTTTTAGTTCATATTATAAGGATGTTATTATTGTTTTTACCTTGGAAGTCGGTTTTAATTTTTTGTTAAAAATAATAATTTCACTCTTTTTAGTTACCTAGTAAACCATCGCGTATATTTTACGTATCTTATTACAATTTGTATCCATATACAAACCATGTGACATTGAGATACAACCATGTGACACTGGTGACCCTGACGTGGTAATGATGATGATGATGATGATGAATGTAATTTGCATAGTAGCATATGCTTTCAGTTCTTAAAACAGCGCCTAAACCCCCAAACTTGTATCTATAAGGAATCCGGAATTCTCTTAGTATCTTTGGAACCATAGAATACCTTGGTGCAAAATAGCTAGGATACTTCTCATAAAACCAAAATCACCATATGTTTCCATATAAATTTTGAGGAGTTCCCTCGATTACTCATGGATCCCATCATCAGATCACCACTTTTGTGAAAATGGGACCAAATTGGAGGGAAACCTAATAGAACAAAACAAAAATTTTGAAAATCGGTTCACAAACGGCGGAGTAATCGTTAAAAAAATAAAAAATATCCACAGCCGAACATATAACCTCCTCCTTTTTGGAAGTAGGTTAAAAAGGTGAAAGTTTTCCTGTTTTTGACCCCTATAGAGGTAAGAAGGGCCAGCAATTTCAGTCGCGGTTACCTGAGGTCTGAGGAGTTACCCAGTTCTAAAGGTCTACCTATTACCTAACCTTCAATAAAGTAAACGCGACCGAAACTCCATACTTGCTAGTCGTTCTTTCCTCTAACAAATAACTTTCAGCTTTTACAAAATGACGAAGGTCTGGCTGTTGCTATCACTGGGGCCATTAAGTTAGAATATAGAGATTGTACAATTTCTATCAATACTGTCCAACCATCTGATCGCGATCTACTAATAACGACCTGCATTTATCTAGTCAGGGACCACCACCATTAACGTATTTATTGTATTCATATTATGTCCAAAAAAGACGGTCAAAATTGAGTCATAATAATAAAGACCATAAAAATCGTGTTCTACGGACCTCGCCAATGCTGTTGCACCCACAATCTACATACCCTGACAAAACCTCCCAAATATGAAAATTCATCTTGACCCAAAGTAATATTGCACAAAAACCCCGACTTAGCTGCTAATCTGTCATTGTACTCGAGGGTACACAACCGCGCATATCTCAAGCAATATTACGTACATTCCATATAGTTTTTCCCTTCCAAACGAAATATTTCACCGAGATATACGGGGTAAAATTTCTAATATTTCCAACTGTCATGATGTAAACAGACATATTGTGTTGAAAAGGCGATCTCTATGATAAAGTGGCGCAATTGGCCTCTTCAAATAGCGCAGGAACGATCGTCCTAGGATGATAAAAACATGGATGTTGCACAAAAACCCTGACCGTCTATTTGTTTCACAATAATCAAACGCCATCCGTTGGAGTGAAAGAGAAATGCGTCCTCGATTTTTTTGGGGTTCCGTAGTCAACAAGGAACCCTTATAGTTTCGGTCTGTCCATCCGTCTGTCTGTCCGTGTGTCCGTCTGTCTGTCCGTCTGTCTGTCCGTCTGTCTGTCCGTTCTGTCTGTCTGTCTGTCCATCTGTCTGTCCATCTGTCTGTCCGTCTGTCTGTCCGCGGTTTTCTAAGTTTGGCCCAACTTTGAGTTCAAAATTACTGTAAGTACTTTTAATTTAAAAATCTTCTATTAGGCTTTTAAATTAATCTAAAGGTCATGAAATGGGACTCCAATTCGACATAACATTAATGAAGGTATAGTAAAATAAACTACGGATATTTTGGGCACATGTTAAGCATTAGGTACATGTTTTAGTATTTAAAAGTTATAGACATGCCGAAAAAGAATTGTCTTATTTGAG
This sequence comes from Cyaniris semiargus, assembly GCA_905187585.1. Classification (NCBI taxonomy): domain Eukaryota; kingdom Metazoa; phylum Arthropoda; class Insecta; order Lepidoptera; family Lycaenidae; genus Cyaniris; species Cyaniris semiargus. The sequence continues at coordinate 5,639,243 of LR994566.1, read as the reverse complement.
TAATAATCGTCCTTTATTTGTGCGAGTTTGCGTTGAGCTTCACATGATTAAACTTTTTTACTTTAAGTCTGACAATCATTTTTTAAACATAAGCAGTAGATCATAATCACAAAAAGTCCACATTTATCTTACCACAACTGATCTTGGAAGAATTGGCAGCTTTTTAGCGTTCTTTATGCTACAATTCCCTGCTCTGAGGCGGGAACGATCGGCCGACATTTTGTTGATTAGAAAAAAACATTTCCATTAAAAACATACGCTAGAGAACGTTTTATTGGCGAATAAACTGTTTGTTTTGACATTGAAATGTTGCCGGGTGAAAAATGTTTCTTTTTTAACATTGTTTCCGAATGGCGTCATATTTATGTCGTCGAGCGGAGAAATTTTAATGAATGAAAGCTATAGAAGTGATTACTTCGGAAAAAGGTAGCTATAGACTTTTTAGGTACTATTTTCTGTCTGATAAAACATTATCAACGAATAAACGATAATTTTCTTGCAGGAACACCGATTCTACTATCTTAATGCAACGTTAATACTTCGTTCCTTGTTTGTTAGATTACTTCTTCGTTACTATCAAAATGACGTTTTCACATTGGCGTATGTGAGAATGTTATTTTAAGCAGACGTACGTTGACATTTCGGCTGGCCGTATACACACGTTTTCTGTATTCGATTTCCTAATGTGAAATTCCGTGAAACTAACGCAAACGTTCGTTTTTCTTCACTTGCAAACACACTGGCTTGCACTCGAAACGTTTTATGCGGTATTCGTCCCGTTCGGAAAAAAGCGAACGTGTGCGAAAGCGAAGTTAATGTATTTTCTACTGATTCCATTCATTAGAATTTCCGAATACGGAAAACCAATTTGGAAATCGAATACGGAAAATGTGTGTAATGTGTATGCGGCCAGCCTTTATGTAAGGGCGCTAGGCGCTTTCCAGTCATGCGTGTCGTCGCCGCACGCGGATCCTGTCATTTAATATTCGTAAGTGATTTGCCTCGCTTTGGTCGCGTGTACGGGACAGTCCAAACAGACTCCTGAGTGTGTGGGGTAGAAGATGGGACTCCCAGTTGTTGGAACATTGGGTGCAACTCCATGCTCCGGTAGCTCCGTTCCCATACATTTAATTTAAATTTTAATCATAATTTTACTAACACTAGAATAAGAACCCTTTATTTCCAAACACTATGGACAATAAGGACCCTTTGTTTCCTAACAATATGGACGAAAGTCTGAAATAAATAATTTGAATTTGAATTAAATTTATGTAGATGTTTTCCTATTGTCATCCGCATGCGGACTAAACCCGCGCGCGGGCGCACGATGATAGAAAGAGCGCCTAAATACTTTTAATGACAAAGAACAACAAACAGAGCTCTGCTATGCAGCTGCATAATTGCATTAAAATTGTAGAATCAGGGTCCTGCCTGCGACGCATAAAAGTATTTTTACGAGTGTCTTTTGCTCTCAATTCGAAATTGAATTATTTTTCAATTACCATTAAATTCAGTACGTACATTTTTAATCGATACCCGATACGAATCGAATAGGTAATTATTTTGATTGTGCCAATAACGTGAATGACCCGCAATAAAGCGTTTAACGTCCGTACTCTATTGCGACTTTATTAAAACTAGCGAACCCGGTATACATTATGTTTTGCCGCTTTATGGGAATTAGCTTGAGAGGGAAGATCTTCTGACTGAGCGAGGAGGATGCCATTTCGGACGATTTAATTATAACTCCTTTTAGAACTTCTAACTTACAGACAAACTTCGATAGCGCGATTTAGAAATGTATGCTTAGTCCGATAGACTTTTATTTCGGGAATGAAACTAAATATTGGCCGATCCTCAGACCTATACTATAAGCTCATAATCGTCAACAAAATCAGCCCAGCCATCTCAAAGGACTTTGGCAACAAACACCATGACACGCGAATTTCATATACATACTAGCTGTCCCGGCAAACGTTGTTTTGCCTTATAAAGTATTTCGCCCATATTATTTTATTGAAGTGACTGAATAGGTATGACACCATGGCAACGTCCATCGCTATCCCGTCGCACAACAATGGCCGTCAGTCTCGAGTTGTAATAACAACAAATGCACTTATCAATTTAAAAAGTAGATGTTGTCCGATTCTCCACCCTAGCCGATATGATCGCTTAGATTCACGAAAATCGGTCGAGCCGTTTCAGAGGAGTTCAACCACGCTCACCGTGACACGAGAATTTTATATATTAGATATTAGATGTTGCGTGCGCCCTTACGTTAAGGGCATGCTCACATATTCATAGTCGACGTTGCGATGTGTATAAGGTATTCAAAGAAATGAGAGGCACAATTTCACCGTTCTATCTCTTTTGTACAATTGTTTTCTTGAAATGATAATGTATGTGTAAATACAAGGAATTGTTTTCTGTAAGTTTCAGAAGTTTTTTGCAAAGTTAAAAGAAACAAGACAATTTGCTCAATGGGGTAAAACAAAATATAAAGGTAGCCCAGCCCTTACCATACTAGCAAGATTATTTATTTGAAAACCCGTTATACATTTTTCACTTTATTTAATAAAAAAATAGAGAAACTTATATAAATACCTATACATAATATTGTTTCATTTAATTTAAAATTAACTAGATGGTAACTACAAGCCGTTTAAAAGTTTGGAATTTTGAAGTATGAACAATTGATTTAGGCATTTCTTCTCGAATGCAACTTGACAAGGCTATATTTCTTTTGCTGTTTCAGGTATACAGATATAGTATAGTTTTATCTATCTGAACCACATGCTTCGAATACCCACCTATAACCCTTAAAATGCTGACCCCTGTCCCTTATGATCCCATGCAGGAAAAATACGAAATAAGCTAAAACACAACGTGGGTCATAACTATAAGCGTATTTCCTTATTTTTATAGCAACACAAACTATCCGACTACGCTAAAAGGAGGGTTATGTAATTAAGGTGCATGTATGAATTTTTAGGTCAAGTTTAAAGCCTAAACAGCTTGTCATATATTTGTGCTAGAGTATTTAGAGAATTGTCTTTACTATGATTCTGGGTCAAAGATCAAAGAGGTCGTTTTTTTGTTTAATTTTTAATAAACTGTCCTACAAGGTTGTTTTGCGCGGATGATTATTTTGTGATTGTGAGTGTGGATCAGCTATCTTTCAAGTGACATTTTAAAAATGGCGGCGGCAGTGTCGCAAAACAAATTCGATGACATGTAAAAAATTATATTATTGCGGCTTGAACTTCCAAAATCATTTTACATACCTTATTAACTGCTACCAAACTTTTACAGACTTTCTGTTCATAATATAAACTTTCGCCGACACAACTGTATACAATGAGACGTATATATCCGAACAAATAAAAAGATATTATGTTAAACTGGTGTAGAAGTTACGACGATTTTATTATCAATCAAAAGTATGTCTAGTAACATAGTTACGGCAACTTTTTGTAGAATTGCTGAAACAGGCTTTGTAATGTTGGATTCTAAATATAATACTGGAATTATATTATCCGGAATTTAACCGACTGAAAGCAACAAAGAGAACTTTACGCTAATAAAAATTAAGTTGAAAATGCTAACATGGCAACTGTTCCTTGATGGATTGTTGTATTTGTTACATAAAAGAAAAGGTAGTCTTTTTAATGTTATAGACTAATTACTGTTGCCCACTTTTTCGTCCGCGTCAACATGTGAATAATTTTTACCGCTCTTTTCCATATTTTTCACATAGATTCAGCTATTGGTCACTGCGTGATCGTTATATCATATAGCCTAAAGCCTTCCTTGATAAATTATTATTAGTAACAAGCTAATTTAAAAAGAATTTACCATTTATATCAAAATGAATCGAAACGGAGTCCCAAATGATATTCAATCCCAAGATATCCGGGACGGGACAAACGATTTGTTATAGTTAATTATAAACATGAGTTATAGTCCGGGTGTAATCGGCGAATTATTTAATGATTTATGTTCCGACGGGTGTGGTAGGACATCTACCAGTACGATTGTCTAATAAATAATACGTGGGTTTCCCTAAGACGCATCAGGCCTTATATGAGTACTAGATGACGCCTAAACTGCATTGCGCCAAAATTCGTTTATCGCGCGGGACCCGTACATTTCTCCGGGAAAGTATCCTATGTCATTTCCCGGGACACAAAGTACTGCATACCTTTATTCAAATCTTTTCATTGGTTTAAGCGTGAAGAGGTAACAGACAGACAGATAGATAGACAGACACATAAGCACATAAGATCCTGCGCTAGTTTGACAAAAAACATATGATGTAAAGTAGCGTACAACGAGATATAGAATATAAATAGAGCTTGAGGTAGCCCTAAACGGTAGACGTGGCAAACCGATATGTTTAAAAGAAGAAGAATTATTCCTTTTTAGCACAAAATAATAATCACATTTATTTTAACTATTATAGTTAGACAGACAAAAAAGATAAAAACTTAATAACAATGAATCAAAGAATAAAGCTTAAAAGCATGAGTTGCTGAATTTTCATTTACAGCTAGGGTAGATAAAAATTACTAATTAAAACAATTGAATCGCATATAAAATGGATAAAGTTATTTCATTTTTGAATGTAAATATCGGTTTACTGTCTAGCCCATATTTCAATTATACTATTAATATATTCATAATATTCAAATAAAGTTACATTTAACTAGCTGACCTGACAGTTATATTAACTGTTTATTGGCTAAAGCCAATGTACGTGGTTAAAACCAAGTACCGTAATGAGGTTAAAAAACTGATAATTATTTTGCTAATAGAAATGTTAATGTGAAACTAAAGCTTTCATGGTTCCAAGATGTCTGCACCACAGCCTAGTGACAGACCGACGGCCAGTGTATTCTTATTTTTGCAGTAGGTAGGTACGATGCACAACACATGCTACATTCTTAAAAAAAGTTTAATGTTGTAACTAAGATCTTCTTTTGAAGCATTTGTATCACAATCTGGTTACGGCCTAATACAGTTTGGCCAAATGGCCAAATTATAACTAAAGCCGCCAAGTTGTAAAATTTCACTAGTGTCATTGTCATACACTCCTAGTAATATTATCCAAGTATTATTTTAAATAATGGTCATTATCAAATAACTGTATTTTAAAAAGATAAAACCGACATCAAAATTGTACGTAATTGATAATTAAAACCCCCTATCTCCAAAACTACTGAACCGCTTTTGATGAAACTTGAACTATTCCCTAAGTTGAACAATACCTAGTACAACAAAAAAAAAATTTACTGAAATCGGAATGGTCGTTCCAGAGATATGCGAACACAAATATAAAAAACATACATACATACATACACTTTTGAAATTTGGCACATATGTTCAGACGCTGATATAGACTAACATATACGAAAATTGGGCAGTTCTGGAAATATCACATACATACGCGTCGAATTGTTAACCTCCTTTTTTGAAGTCGGTTAAAAATCATAGTGGCGTCAATTTTCCGACTGTTTCGCATCCATTTGATGGCGTGCTAAGTCATTCACGCGCCGAAACATCCCTGCAGATCTCACATTAGGAAAATAATGCAACATTGTAAGTTAATCCAGAATGCAGGTGGCGTGGCCAAGTTACTAACTACACGGGGCTTGTTACTGTGTTTGCTTTTAGCTAAAATATAGTCGCCCAAATTGAAGTTAGGACGAAGGTAATGTAACCTTTAGTTAAGTTGCATTCGATAATTTTGATAGTAACGCTAGAATCGAATAAAAACCGTTGCATCGCACCGCATAGTACCGTGTTATGTCATGTATTATTTCAAATATCACACGTATCATTTGATTTCTAACTTCCCAGTCAATATTTTCGTATTAGTCCATTGAAATGTTACATGAGCTTCTATTGACCCCCCCAACATATCCTAAAAATAAAATGGCATCCTCTAATAAATGCAATATTCGGTCCTTAAATATTTCAATAGACTATATAAAACTTGACTAATAGTGACATTAAAAAGAAGAGAAATTATGTGTATCAACATACCCCCAAGGATAAAGGAAAGAATAGTTTTTTCAAACAAAAAATCTCTTGAAATTCTGTTTTACAAGTTCCAATCCTTAATTGTTGACTTATCACACATAAAATTACATAGAAACATTACATATACACTCATACACATCACCAATAATAACACATGGAGAAAAACTAGTACGGAAAAGATTTAACCACAAATACAATCAAATTATGAACTAAAACTTTACTCAACCTAATTCTAGTTAACACTTCAAAAAGAGCAGAAAAACCCAACGGCAATATCTTTTGCGAGCGAACAAGCTTTTCAGTTCGAGCAGCAATTTGAGGTCTTTTTACGTTTCTCTTATTGTTACCGACTTGCTGTGGGTCGTTACGGACCTTTTATTTTGACCTCATAAAACCCAGAGGCTTCCTATTCAAGTATTATCTTACCTTTAAAATTCATTTAAAATAAACAAGAAAGGCCATGCGACCGTGTTTTACGTTTGCGGAATTATCGTCATTATTATAATATATTTTTATGTTAAATAGATGACCCGGTGAACTTCTTCTTATATTATATACTTCTTATATATGGACTTCTTCGAACATTTCGAGGTTAAAATCAGCCAAATCGGTTCAGCCGTCGAGTTTAAGCGAAACTAAGAAAACTTCATTTTTATTTATATGGAAGATTAATTGAATTGAAAAATGGATTAACATTGGCTGCTTTTTACCTAACAAACTTTAAATAGGAGACCAAAATTGTGGGCAAAAGCTAGCCATAACTAACTTCGTTTCGTTGTGGTGCCGGTATAAAATCACAATTTTTGCTCTCAATTATATTGTATGCGAAACAATAAAACTATGAAATCCCACATGATCTGGGCGGGCTGATTACATTGCGTGAGGGCGGGCGGCGTGCGGTGGGCGGGCGGGCGGTTTTTTGATCTGACAGCTGACGGGCTGTGATGTTATATTCACGTGTAATAACGACTAATCCAGCGCTGACCTGACATAAGGGTGTGGTGCGAGTTGCAGCAGGTATGGACTTGAAATCAAAAGGTTTTTTTTAACTTGCTAGATGACCCGTGAACTTCATATCACTTAACTCTTTACCGTATAAACTTTCCTTGGACTTATTAATATTTCAAGACTTAGATTAGCATAGTCGGTTCAGCCGTTTTCGAGTTTCAACGGGACTAACAAAATTTATAATTCATTTTTATTTATATAGATTTAAAGTCACATGTAACAACTTAATTATTATTATTCTTTGTTAGCATATTCTAATTAACTGTTAATTTTAGTGGTCACTTATGAAAATAGTTGTTTCGAAGAATTCTTTTGTTCTAAGGTATTTATAATGTGGATTCAAGAAGCCTGAAATAAATTAAATTTTACCAATTTAGGCCAATGTCCTGCTGATATGAAACGTAACTTATAATTAACTGAATGTGGAACGTGAAATGTGGAAATGATAACAGGCTTTTTAGGATCTGGTATTAGCCAATTGTTTACTTAGACTTTTAGCACAAGGGATGTTATTTAACCCAACGATTAGCAACACTCTAGACTGGCGCAAGGTCTAGAAATGGGTAATTAACAAATTAGCCTAAATTAGAAATGATTTCCGCTCGCAGTGGGACCACACCCTCTGGGAATTACTCGCTTTTGTCCGTCACGAGAGATTCCAGTGCAATGTCTATGAATGCATTATATAACCTTTATGCATAATGCAGCAGCTGTGTACATAGTCACGTGGACGAATAGAACATGACCACTCTTCATATGAGCGGAAATTAAATGTAATCATAACTTTGCCTAAATATTTATTTTCAGAACAAAGTTTTCAAAAATAATTTTGTGTTTTTTTTTCAAGTCCAATTGTATGAAAATAATGAATCATTAATAAACAAGTGCGACTATCGTAACTGTGCAGTCTACGCCAGCGGTCGGCAACACCCGGCCCGCGGGCCGCATGCGGCCCGCGAACGGTTAATTTGCGGCCCGTAAATGTTTTGTGAATAAGTTATAAAATATATCAAAAACAATGTTTTCTAATATTGCCAGTAGTTATCGCAACCTAAAAACGTAGCTGTTTGTGTCTGTCTATCTCCAGGCTGTATCTCGAGAACCTCTAATAGCTAGACTTCTGTAATTTTCACAGATTATGTATTTCTGTTGCCGCTATAACAACACATACTAAAAACAAAATAAAATTAATATTGAAGAGGGGCTCTTATACAACAAACATTATTTTTTTGGCATTTTTTGCTCGTAGTCAATAATGGCAACAGCTAGGCACATGAAATTTTAACAACATTCCTAACTATATTTGTACTTTAATAATAAATAATAAAATTAAAATAAAATAAATATTTAAGAGGGGCTCCCATACAAAAAACACATTTTTTCCTACTTTCGATCTGTAACGGTACGGAACCCTTCGTGGGCGAGTTCGACTCGCACTTGGCCGATTTTTTTTTAATTGTGGTCTATAAAAGCCCTCATTATGCTTAGGTATATTGGGCTTCTAGGGTTAATACGAGTAGGCCTGCGGCCCGCCTTTAGTTTGTTTTGCCACCTTGTGGCCCTTGCCTGCCAAAAGGTTGCCGACCGCTGGTCTACGCTATACAGCTACGTCGCGTCGTTACACTACGATGTATCAGCAAGTGCTACGCTCTTAGCTCTGCGCCACATTGCTACGCCGTAGCACTACGTAGTATGAGCAAGTGCTACGCCATAGCACCACGTAGTATGAGCAAGTGCTACGCCGTAGCACCGCGTAGTATGAGCAAGTGCTACGCCATAGCACCGCGTAGTATGAGCAAGTGCTACGCCGTAGCACCGCGTAGTATGAGCAAGTGCTACGCCGTAGCATCGCGTAGTATGAGCAAATGCTACGCCGTAGCACCGCGTAGTATGAGCAAGTGCTACGCCGCACCGTAGCACCGCGTAGTATGAGCAAGTGCTATGCCGTAGCATCGCATAGTATGAGCAAATGCTACGCCGTAGCACCGCGTAGTATGAGCAAGTGCTACGCCGCACCGTAGCACCGCGTAGTATGAGCAAGTGCTACGCCGCACCGTAGCACCGCGTAGTATGAGCAAGTGCTACGCCGCACCGTAGCACCGCGTAGTATGAGCAAGTGCTACGCCGCACCGTAGCACCGCGTAGTATGAGCAAGTGCTACGCCGTAGCACCGCGTAGTATGAGCAAGTGCTACGCCGCACCGTAGCACCGCGTAGTATGAGCAAGTGCTACGCCGCACCGTAGCACCGCGTAGTATGAGCAAGTGCTACGCCGCACCGTAGCACCGCGTAGTATGAGCAAGTGCTACGCCGCACCGTAGCACCGCGTAGTATGAGCAAGTGCTACGCCGTAGCACCGCGTAGTAGAATAGAATAGAATAGAATAGAATAATTGTTTATTTGCAGCTATTACTATAAGATACAGCAAAGAAAATATATATAGGTTTATACTTAAATTATGAGTAAAACAAAATAATGACATAAATTCCTAAATAATCAGCCGCAAATTGGACCAAGCTCGGCAGTGTTGGCACACTTACAGGTATCCAACGCCGATCTTCCGCTTGACCCATTCTGTGACCTCACAGCCGTCCCAGGTCTCCATTATTTCATCAAAAATAAGGATAATTATTAAAAAATCAGGTAAACATGCACTAATTATCAAAATTTAACTATACTATATAGTATGAGCAAGTGCTACGCCGCACCGTAGCACCGCGTAGTATGAGCAAGTGCTACGCCGCACCGTAGCACCGCGTAGTATGAGCAAGTGCTACGCCGCACCGTAGCACCGCGTAGTATGAGCAAGTGCTACGCCGCACCGTAGCACCGCGTAGTATGAGCAAGTGTCACGCCGTAGCACCGCGTAGTATGAGCAAGTGCTACGCCGTAGCACCGCGTAGTATGAGCAAGTGCTACGCCGTAGCACCGCGTAGTATGAGCAAGTGCTACGCCGTAGCACCGCGTAGTATGAGCAAGTGCTACGCCGTAGCACCGCGTAGTATGAGCAAGTGCTACGCCGTAGCACCGCGTAGTATGAGCTAGTGCTACGCTCGTAGCTCTGCGCCACATTACTACGCCGTAGCTCTACCGCCTTCTTTAAATATTATCGTTATCTAGGTAGCGGTTAGCCAACTTCAAAGAAGGCCTACCGCCATTTTACAAAAATATATATATTAAACATCTAAAAACAAAAGGTTTTACAATGCTGCCCATTTTTTTGTTAACGCCTCACAAATCTTCGCTATCTGCTGTCGTGTTTATTCTTTAATTCAAGCTGTTTATTGCCGCGATAAAACTAGCTAATCTGGGATAGCTGTAGCTCGCACTCGCAGCGTATGAATAACAAAACTAATTAAGTGTTAGTTACGTGTTCTTGTGGATTTTAACAATTACAGTTAGTTAGTTCGCGTCTGTGTAGCGATCCATTGTGCGGGCTTGTTCATTTAGTCTTGGGCATTGTGTAAAAAGTATGACGTCATACTTGCTCGTTTTGATATAAGAGTGGCCCCATTCTTATTTCAAGCCAAAAATCTAGCTAAATATTTCCGTGGAGGCGAAAATTTAGAGACAATGGGAGCCCCCGAATTGATGCATCGGTTTATCTTTTTTAATATAGCTTGAATGCCGCACCGGTGAATATAAGTCATTGGCGTTACCCGCACATAAAAGTATAGCCACTCTGCTCATATCTAAAGGAAGCTGTGAAAAAAGACAGCAGTCTATTCGAACACGATTGAAAGACACAATATGCGATTGATATGTGGCTGAAATATATTCTAATTATATTTAAATATTACTAACTATATTAAAATATAATCGAAACACGTCGAATATGTAACACTAATAAGATGTTTAAGTTATGTAACATAAAACTGAGAAAAATCTACTTACATACTCCTATAAATTAAAACTTTGTGCCTCGTTAGTTCAAAATTCAATATCGACCCCCGGGTTTGTGAGATTCAAAGAAACCCGTGAAATAGTAAACACAATTTCGAGATGTGAAAAGATAAATCTGCAGCAGCAAACATCTTCTAGCTCCAACTTTGATTCGATTCGTCGGTAGAAAATATTGCAAATTCAGTTCGAGTTGCGAACAATATTGGGACGGCGCCGCTTTCAAAATGGCCGATTTTCTGATTTCTATATTATATTGTAATATAAAACGCTCTGTATTGTTGTATTATCATATTATGCGTCTACGTCAGTAAAGTTTTAATAGCTTGGTGGCGAAAATAACTACGCCTTATAATATACGATAAGTATTAAGTATACATTTTGGGTACCATTTAATCATTCAGTTAATATTACTTTTAATCCATTATCTGTCGCTCTCAAAGATATTTAATGATGATTAAACATCAATGTACTGAAGCGTTTGTCAAAAAATGTACGGGGCTTATGTCAAAATCTTCATTAAATTACATTCACTATACTATACTCGGCGAAACATGGCGGTAGCGGTCATTGACTCCCTGTCAAAAACTTGTCATTTTCTATACAAAGCCGCGAATGACAACATCTGACACTTCAATGTCAATCGCGGTTTATATAGAAAATGACAAGTTTTTGACAGGGAGTCAATGACCGCTATCGCCATGTTTCGCCGAGTACAGTATAATCTTATATATAAAATTCTTCTTATATATAAAATTCTCGTGTCACAATGTTAGTCAGCGAACTCCTCCGAAACGGTTTTACAGATTTTTACCTAATTTTATATGCATATTCAGTAGGTCTGAGAATCGGCTACTGGGTACTTTATATATTGATAAGTGCATTTGTTGAATAAATAATAGTAAATTATTACAACCTGAGACTGATGGCGACCATTGTTTGTGAGACGGGATAGCGATCGACGTTGCTATGGCGACATACTTATTTAGTCACTTCAATAAAATAATATGGGCGAAATACTTTATATTATGGCAAAGCAACGTTTGCCGGGACAGCAAGTAGTTTATAAGTAATTAATATTCGACTCTGAATGCGGTAGCAACTCACATAACTTTACAAAAACGAGACGAGATACTAATAATATTTTTGCGCGTATAAAAGAGGTGCCATCTCAATTTTCAAACTTCTTTCTATTCAACGACCAGACCTTCAAAAATATCCACATATATCTTTTCGTACATCTGATAATCTTCAGAGAGAGCTTAAATAACAAACATTCGCATTTATCTTATTAGAGAGAAAAATTCAAAATATATTTTTCTGTTGAGCAGATGCAAATCTATTGCACTAGCTGAGCCGAGTAAAATTTTATTTTTCAACTTTTCCTTTGCAACTGTATAAATAATGATAGCGCTAAGAATATATCAGAGATTCGAGAGCTTCTTTTTGTGCTGCGACTGGGCACGTAGTTGAAAGTAGGTAATTTTAATCTGCCTTTCATCTTTAAATAGGAAGTTTATTAAAAGATTTATAGCTAGATACGTCTTGTTAGAGTTTAGATATTTCCCTTACTAAATATTTTCCTAGCTAAAGAAAGACAAAAAGACAGTAGAATACACAAAGTCCATTGCTTTTGTCAGATAGATGGGAAGTATTGAGTTCTTATACTTATTTATCCGCCGAGTTAATATTATTTTATTATTAATAAAGGAGTTTCTATTTTTTTCATTTTGATATTTTAAACTTATACCTACCCCAGCTAAAAGAGGAATATCATTAGACTCAGACCATCTTTAGTCTGATTTTGACATAAAATAACTTAATTAGTTTTAAGTATATTTTAACATAATATGCTTAATTTTTTTTCAGTGGCAGTCAATAACTAATTTTCATAGCCACGCCTTGCAACTTCCATAGCGTTATTTCTATAAAATTACTTCGATTTGTCACATCTGTTAGTTTTCCCATCGATATTTTTCAATACTCATTACGCACTGACCACATACATTTGCTGGCAGAGGCGTATTCCCCGCGCCCATTGTCAGGGGCGGATTAGTCTGACCACGATACATGGTGGTAATGTGGTGACGAGCTTGTATGCTCGCTTGAATACAAATACAAATAACACTACTAATGCTTCTCGAACGGAGAGAGATTTAAGGCAGAAATTGTGAAAAAAAAACAAACGGGCTGCAATCTGGGAGTGTCCGCAGAAGTGATATCAAAATAGTTCAGCTATTTCGTTTTCATTGGCGTACATTTTCGCCGGGCAGAATGACAGAAGGATACGGTTTGCCTTCAGTCTACTATATTACTAATTTTCGATCAGGTCACGTGCACGGCTTAACATCCTAAATAAGTGCATAACGCTGCTTTTAACTAAATAATGCAGAAAGATGTTTTTAAAATTTTAACCTCTTTTTAACTGTAACACCTCTTTCTCCCTTCATACATTGTAAAAGTTGAAATTAAACTAAAACAGTCTTCATAACAATAAAACTAGTGCTCTAGTTTTATTGTTTCCTATTACAGAACTATAGATCACAAAAAGTTCCTTTCATTTACAGTTCTTATTTATTTTACTTGAATTTCCGTATTCGTTTGTAAAATTCGAGAACCCGTAGTAGGGTATAACAATTTCAAGTGGCGGAGTGTAACGTGTCAGTGTTCCAGCAGTTACATTCACACTTCACCCCCGGGCGTAAAATGCAAAACATTGTTCATAACACAAAAAACTTCGTTACACTTTTTAGAAAGCGTGGTTTTGAATTGCTTTCCCGTAAAATATGGTGGAGCGTGTTTGAAATGAACCTAATTAAATTTAGTTTTAGGAAAGAGAGTTTGCTCGATATTATAGTCCACCAAATTACTTAAAAATCTATCGAATAGTTAGTGAGATTAGCGTGATTTAACATACAAACTCTGCAGCTTTAATATAATAATAATATCCATACTTTTTACTAATATTATAAATGCGAAAGTGTGTCTGTCTATCTAGATGTCTGTCTGTTACCTCTTTTTTTTAATGAAATAAAGGGGGCAAACGAGCAAACGGGTCACCTGATAGAAAGCAACTTCCGTCGCCCATGGACACTCGCAGCATCAGAAGAGCTGCAGGTGCCTTGCCGGCCTTTTAAGAGGGAATAGGGTAATAGGGGAGGGTAGGGATGGGAAGAGAAGGGAATAGGGGAGGGTAGGGATGGGAAGAGAAGGGAATAGGGGAGGGTAGGGAAGGGAATAGGGTAGGGGATTGGGCCTCCGGTATACTCACTCACTCGGCGAAACACAGCGGAAGCGCTGTTTCACGCCGGTTTTCTGTGAGAACGTGGTATTTCTCCGGTCGAGCCGGCCCATTCGTGCCGAAGCATGGCTCTCCCACCTCTTCAGTCTTCACGCCCAAACCGCTAAACTATTTCGCTGAAATTTGGTAATTGAGATAGTTTGAGTCCCGGGAAAGGATATAGGATATTTTTTATCCCGGAAAATTTTACGGTTCCCACGCTAGATGAATTTTGGCGCAACGGAGTTGCGGGCGTCATCTAGTATAATTATAATGTTAACCTTCAAGCGGTCATGCGACGTCGAATAGACTCCCTTCAATACATTGTCGCTGATAATATTATCGATATTACTCGTTGAATCCATATCGTTCCCTCAGTAGCTTCTCATAATTTATCTACCCCCTTTGCAGCATGGAGCTCAATTGTTTTGGTCACGGCACCGGCGTCGAAAAGACGCCGTGCGCCTCGTATTATTTTATATGTAGTTTTCATATAATTGAGGCAAATTATATTATGATATATTTATAAAAGTAAGTCTTCGATGACCGATAACATCGAGTGTTATTCCTAGATGACGAAAAAATCGGAACTAGGGTTAGAAAATTCCGACCACTTTTTCTGCCCCTGTTCACACAAGTTAAGCTACCTTGAGTCACCGGTTTTTATAACTAAGTTTTTACTGATAATGATGAATTGGTTACCCTTAAAAAGAGTTATAATTATATTTATGAAATAATAAATAATATTGAATCAAAAGCATTTTGTTTCTCGAATTTACCTGAGTTGTCTTTTAGGTTACGCGCGACCACTGCCGTTACAAAAGAGCGCGCGCCCGCTTGAAGGTTAAGTAATAAGTATATATTAAATTTCAATGCAATTCATTCATTTAATACACGCCTAAATATAGGCTTTTAGTTACTATTGCTGTGTACTGACCTGAATCTAAGACGTACATACACTACTTTGTCGTATACAGAGCAGCTTAATTTGAAAGCAATCAATAGCAAATACATTCGACCGACAGGTATTAGGCTTGGTCGAAGAACATAAGCCTCGATAGTAATTATTCTCAAATCGAGCCGTTTAAATAAAAGTTAGAAGAGTTTAAAATGAATTAAACATGTCTCCATTCCAGAGAAAGGAAAAACCCGAGCGCATTTACTCGTTTGGAAAAACGCTTTAAGAACTGGCGAATTAAAATTAAGTGTAATGTGATATAGAATTACGCTGGTACTTATAAAATAGTTTAAATTCTTTTGAATGGAATTTCTTTTGGAAAACCGTGGTTCAACTTTTACTTATATTATATTAATGAAATAAATTTTAAATGTACCTTACTAGTTAGTAAGGTTAAATACTCTATCGCCCGCTATACATTTCATAATTACTTACTTAATTGGTACACACATCTGATCTATATTATGTCTAAACTATTTCATTTGTACCATCGAGGAAATTGATTCCTAGGCAGTTGACAGACCAACGTCATTTGGTCAAATCATGTCAATTCAATTATTGTGATCTGTCGGCTGGGTTTGACGTAACGCGACCAAACTACTTAGGCCCCACCGATTGTTGGTCAAATTGTTCATGTCAGTTGCAATTAAAAGGCACCTCTATATGGGGAGGCCGATCGAAGCGGTCAAACTGATCGCAAGCCGATCTGATAAAACTCGTGCACACACATTAACGCAGAAACGAGCCCAGTCAGATCGACCTGTGATCGTAAATAGGAGTCGTACATAACCGCAACGCTACGAATTGACAGATTTCAATTGCGTGAGACGTCTTGCAAATCTGTCAAATCCATACAAATTTAGAAATGCATCTACGCGTCGCGTTGCGGTCTGAATTGACCCTAAGGGCCTGTCCACATGTCCACATGTCACGACGTCGTTAACGTGGAACGGTGCGGTAACGTGGCACGTTACGTTGTCGCGACGTGCAAATTTACGTTAACGTAACGTGAAAATACACGTCACGACGACGCAACGTTGCACGTTGCAGTGCCTTGTAAAATTCTACCTATTGTGCATTAAGTATTAACTGAGCAAGCGCAACGGATCGACCGACGTCTTGGGATGGCAGTAGATTACGTACATGGGGCGGCAAAATTAAAGTGGCCTATACTCATAAAAAATATACATCCGGGCTCTGGCCCTGGACATAATTATAGTATACCTGTGATTTCAGACGCAGACGAATCTCCAGTTTTTTAATAAAAGAAAGTTATAACGAGCGAAACTTTCATCCGTATTTTGTGAAAGTTGTAAAAAATGAAGCGAAATGATTCGTCAAGGTTTACATCTGCAATCTGATTTCCCTCGAGGCATTTAGAGTTAATGTTCTTCCAAATAAATGACTGTATGGTGTGCTTTATGTTTGTCCATTAAATTACGATTTGAGTTTTTGGTACTTTTTGATTGAAATGTTATGATGATTGATAAAATTTATTAATTTTTCGTCCTTTATGGCTCAGTTGGTGAGCGCGTTGGTAGTGCAAGCCGGGGGTCACGGGTTCGAATCCCACCGACGGAACAAAAAGTTTTCAATGTTATTGGGTCTTGGATGCATGTGTATTAAATATATGTATGGTATAATAAAAATCTTAAATATATGTGTAAAGTATAAAAGTATTAAATATATTTCCGTTGTCTGGTACTTGTAACACAAGTCCTTCAGGTACTTAGCACGGGGCCAGACTGACGTGGTGTGAAGCGTCCATAGCGTCAATAATCCATAGATAATATAATTGTATTAAGTAAATTTTAGGTTTAATCACTTAAGTATATAGAAGTCCAGTGAAATAGTCCGAAAATTTAAACTCTCTAGCTATTACCGTTCTTGAGATACAGGAAACAGACGGACAGACAAAAAAGACTTAGTAATAGGTCCGGTATTGACACTTTGGGTACGGAACCCTAAAATTAAGCCATCGAACATGTGAAATGACTTTATTAGTTTTTGTTTGACTATAGATAAGTAGGTACAGCTTTAACGTGGCCACAACTACTCCACTCGGACTGATAACAAAAAAATCATGGCAAAAAGAAGTTGCTGAAGTTGCTTATGAAAGACTGAATTGCCTTATGAAAGAAGTCCTGACTTATTTTATTACTAACACTTTAACAAATATGCTAAACGCATAAAACTATAAATGAAAGCTAAATATTTGATATAATTTGTTTCAATTTTATTTTAAGAAGCCGATTCATAATATATAAAGATTTAATTTTAAGTAGCCAAAAAAAGCTTTTGGCCTAAAATTATCAAGAGCAAATAAATCACATCTTAGATCATATTCCAAGTTTTAAAACGGCCAAAGATCCTGGATATTGCGTTACGTAAATAATTTATTAAGGCATCTAAGTTGCAAATGAAGTCACTAGTTGACGGCTCCGCTAAAGTGCCAAGTTAAAGTTTTTTTCGAAATAATTAAAGTTTTCTCTACAGTTTTAAATTTAATTAGCTCCTTGTCAAGTGCCGTTTTAAATTTCGAAATAGAATTTCATCCTTGTGGAAGTTTTTCAAAGAAAAGTTACGTTAAGAAAGTGTAACGCTATACTACGGAAAACTTTGATAATATTAATATGTGCTAAGGCTGGATTTATTTGCGTCCGCCCGAACGCGCGGTTTGGCGGCTACATCGCGAGATCACAAGCAATTTTATGTAAATGACAGCACAACCGCGCCGCTATTTAACCCTCCGTGTACGAGGTGGGGTATGACATACCCCAGCGGTAAAAAAATTGATACCACTTTTAAACGAAAAAAGCACGCGAGTTCGTTTTCTCAGTAGCTGCAAATAAGACGTTGCTGCTTCAATTCCTGCCAAATATTCAGTCCGATGTCTGTCACCAATTCTGTGACATGTGCTTAAAGTGCGCTGGGGTATACCCCACCTACTACGGCACGTAGCTAAAAAGTTAAGTGTAAATTCTTTTGTTTTTTATTTATTTACATGTGATTGTGATGATGAAATATTATTTGCTGGTATAAGTTTAACGAAAACATGTTTCGCTTATCGAAAAAATATATTTTACGAGCCGAAGAAGATGATGATTGTGACGCTGAGTTAATGAATACCGAACAAGAATCGGATGGTGATGACTGATGAATATAAAATCAGTGATACCGGCTATGCTCTGAACTAATAGATAGGAATACTGGGCATATTTGTAAAATGTAAATATAACTAGCGTCCGTGGCCTAATGGGTAGACCTTTGGTTCGCACTCGTAGAGGGTGCAGGTTCGATCCCGGGTGGAGGCGTGTACTAATGAGACATTTTCTGATCTCAAGTACATAATACGGACGCTCGTACGGTGAAGGAAAACATCGTGAGGAAACCCGCACATAGTTGGTCCCAGACGTATTGACTAGTTCTTTCCTCTGGACTAGGCCGACTATGTTGCGAGAATGCCGTATGTGCTTGGGCAACCATACGGACACTTAAAAATCTTGTCCTAGGCACTACAGTATTTGAGGAGTGGTTACTTCGCTCTGAAAATACTGTATAAATCATCTACAACGGATGTAAAGGCCTAGTTTTTTAATCGACTTCAAAAAAAGGAGGTTATCAATTCGACGCGTATGTATGTAATATTTCCAGAACTGCCCAATTTTCGTATATATTAGTCTATATCAGCGTCTGAACAAATGTGCCAAATTTGAAAAGTGTATATATATATATATATATATATATATATATATATATATATATATATATATATATATATATATATATTATGTTTGTGTTCGCATATCTCTGGAACTACCATTCCGATTTCAATAATTTAAACTTGAACTATTCCTAAAATTTAAAAATAAATTTTAGGAATAGTTCAAGTTTCATCAAAATCGGTTCAGTAGTTTTGGAGATAGGGAGTTTTAATTCTCAATTAAAACTCCCTATCTCCCTATAAGTTAAATAACTGTCAATATTACGGAAACTCAAGTGACTAAGATCTGTTTTATAGTGTTTATTTTAAATTTATATTGTTAATAGCTTAAAACTAGATATACCATAGTCTTGGAAATTGAGAAGAATTTGATTGTAATAGGTGCCATTTGATTTCAGTACCGAAGAAAAGATTTCATAGTTTATAGTTCGAAGAAAAGATCAAGTTTTTGCACCTTTGTTTATAAAATTTATATTATAATGAAAAATTGAATTTATTTTACTTAAACTAATTCATTATTAGATATTTTAATATATAACTTATTATTTTACAATCGCGAGGAACAATTTTTCAGATTTAACTACCTTTTATTGTTGGGGTATAGCAAACCCCATCTAGTACAGCATGGTGAGATTAGTCACCTTGTACACGGAGGGTTAAATAAATCGTTACATACTACTGCTTATGATCTCGCGGTGTAGCGGTTAAGCCGCTCGTTAGCGCGGACGCATATGAATCCAGCCCTAGTATTAATTAATTTTTTTATACGTGGCAGAGCCATGCTTCGGCACGAATGGGCCGGCTCGACCGGAGAAATACCACGTTCTCACAGAAAACCGGCATGAAACAGCGCTTGCGCTGTGTTTCGCTGAGTGAGTGAGTTTACCGGAGGCCCAATCCCATACCCTATTCCCTTCCTTTCCCTCCCCAATTACCTTCTCTTCCCATCCCTACCCTCCCTTATTACCCTATTCCCTCTTAAAAGGCCGGCAAGGCACCTGCAGCTCTTCTGATGCTGCGAGTGTCCATGGGCGACGGAAGTTGCTTTCCATCAGGTGACCCGTTTGCTCGTTTGCCCCCTTATTTCATAAATAAAAAAAAATTAAAATCATACTGTTTGATATTCAGGGTGTGTTTGTAAAATTGCGATGTATACAGGTTGTGCTGGAATTGAACCGTCATGTGGAGGTTTCCGAGCTATGAGTGACAGTTAAACACCCATAGCACGCACCACTTTGGTTCGCTTTGTAAATGGTTTCGAATATTTACCTATTATATAGACTTGCCCTAACAAATGTCGACATATAACTTTAAACTGAAGAACACACATTAATACAGTACACTAGTACTAGATTTTTGTATAAAATAAAATGAAAAAGTGTAAAATGTTTATTCCCCGATAAAAGTGTTTTGTTACCTGAAATATCATGCTCGAGTACCGCAGTGGTCAAATAACAAAAAACGGCCAAGTGCGAGTTGGACACGCCCACGAAGGGTTCCGCAACAGCAATAAGGTTTATTTTTATGAAATTAAAAGGTTTTTGGTTTATTTTTATATTTCAGTTGATTTAATGAAAGTCAAATTAAGGTTTACCATTTATGACGTATAAAAAAAACGACTTGCTAGATATCGTTCAAACCAATTTTCATTGGTATTTTTTATAGTAATGCACATCATATATTTTTTTAGACTTATCATGCCCCTACTTTAGAAGTTAGAGAGGGGGGGGGGGGCACACATTTTACCACTTTGGAAGAGTCTCTGTCGCAAACTATTCAGGTTAGAAAAAAAATGATATTAGAAACCTCAATATGATTTTTGAAGACCTATCCATAGATACCCCACGCGCATAGGTTAGATGAAAAGATTTTTTGATTCAGTTGTACCTATGGGGACCCCTAAAATTTTTAATAATTTTCGCATTCTTTTATCAAAATCTTAATGCGGTTTATAGACTACATCTACTTACCAAGTTTCAATAGTATAGCTTTTATAGTTTCGGAGAAAAGTGGCTGTGACATACGGATGGACAGACAGACAGACAAACAGACAGACGGACAGACAGACAGACAGAAAGACAGACTGACAGACAGACATGACGAATCTATAGGGGTTCCGTTTTTTGCCATTTGGCTACGGAACCCTAAAAATTCAGACATAGCTAAATTGTGGGAAACTTCAGTTTGTGATATTCGCAAAGAATCGATGGGAACTTGCTAAGTTTCATTAAAATGTGTCTTAATTATTTCTTATTTATTTTCTAAAATTACCAGGTATAAGTCTTAAAAAATATAAAATTAGGTTCTCCGGATTTTTTTGCTAAAATACTTAGTTATATCGAAATACAAATGCAAATATTCCACCATAAATAACGTAGCACTGTGTAACAATAGTAACATATTTATCTAATATACTAGCTGTCCCGGCAAACGTTGTTTTGCTATATAAAGTATTTCGCCCATATTATTTTATTGAAGTGACTAAATAAGTATGGCACCATGGCAACGTCCATCGCTATCCCGTCGCACAAACAATGGTCGCCGTCAGTCTCGAGTTGTAATCATTTAGGTACTATTATTTATTCAACAAATGTACTTATCAATATAAAAATTAGTCAGTAGCCGATTCTCAGACCTACTGAATATGCATATAAAATTTGGTAAAAATCAGTAAAGCCGTTTCGGAGGAGTACGGTAACTAACATTGTGACACGAGAATCACTACCTATTATAAAACAGTCGCTTTTTTTCCCTCATGTCCCTTTGTTCCCTTTAATCTTTAAAACTATGCAACGGATTTTGATGCGGTTTTCTTTAATAGATAGAGTGATTCAAGAGGAAAGTTTATAAGTAAAATAACATTCATTAAATAGTGGAGAAATACTGTTATTGTTGGGGTTTCTAATGTGATGTCGTAAATAATTACATTTTTTTCCGCTTACATTGCAAACGCAGGCTGAACCCTACGAGATTTATCAAAATAATGTACCAAGTATTGTACACATTGAAAAGGTCTACAGAAAACTCCGCGATGGTATATGTCTATCGCTTATGGATATCCCACAATAAAAAAAATTGTCATTTACTTTTTTACGACAAATAATGGCTAATTTTCGAAGCAATTTTAATAAATACAGCATTAATCCTTATCCAATTAAATACCTTAAATACATTGTTGATTTAATGTAGATCTGTATGGCCCTTTACATCATATGATTTAAATAAATATTTTCGAAGATATTACAGATTTAAAAATTGCGGGACGTAGCTTTTGCGGCGGTACCGACCAATGCGGCCCACGGGTAGTAATGAATATAAATCAAAACTACTGAATCGATTTTAATAATTTTTTCAGTGAGTGACATAGGCATATTTTATACCCGTGCGAAGCCGGGGCGGGTCGCTAGTTTTATATATAAGATGAAGTTTAACAAAAATGTTCATCTTTGTTTGTCATGCAGCATTTTCAATGTGCTAGATAAAGACAAGTAAATAAACAAAAATTTCCAAAATGTACAAAATAAATTTGCAGAATCACCTAGATTTAACATATCCGTTGATTTTAATCAACACAATTTCACCAATCCCAGTTAAAATTTATGTAAGAATATTATGTCTTTTCTTTTATAAACACGAAAATCTAGATTAATACACTGTACTAAATCCAGGATTAACTTTAACCCAGACTGCAACTTTGCCTTTCTTATATCTCTTGTATCCCACTACATATCTGCTTGGCCCCACATAATAGCATTTAGAATATTCTAGAAGCTGTTTGTGGCAACTGGTGCTCGATAATTTGCACCTAACGAGCGTGGATCAATAGGCGTTTGACCATCTCACACAACACCAATGATTTGGGAGGTAAGGATAGGTCACGCCGCCGGTATGGTGTTGGTGGGACAATGCTGAAAATATATTTTGCTGACAATTTAACCACTGTTACGCTTTTAATAATAAAACTACACGAACGCCATAATTATTGTTTTATTTTTATTTATCTTATAGTTATTATATTAGCCCCCCTTAGGATTATATAATAAAAATAAAGTATTTTCGAGTCTTATTTTTATATTTTTCTCTCTCACACTGTTCACAAATGATATGTATAAAAGTGCAATAGAAAATGCTGACCCACATAATTTTTGATTTTTAATTTTTGCGTGTTCCCCAATACGGAAGTCACAGATACTTCAGTGTCTAAAAGACATAATATTTGACTTTGAATCAATTTGCACAAAATAATTTATACAACAAAACCTTTATTACAATAATTATTCTCGTTGCGCGCTCAGTGTTTACAAGATTCCCGGCCCGTAGACAACTATTAGCCCCAATAGGGCACTTAGATTGGAGACAACCGGTCAATATAGCTGGTCCTTACCACAGTATACAAGTCAATGCACAGCCCACTTTCAATTGGAAGCTGTCGCTCTGACGCACCAAGCAATTTATATGTAGATACCTCTGCCCACTGGTGTCTATTAACTATTTGTCTATGTTTTTCCTGGACCTATAGGTAGAAGATACTCCTACCCATGCAGGGTGTAACAAAACTAAGTGATAACACTTTAGCGTGTATATGGGTCCCCTATAATATATAGAGTTCACTGTGAAAGTAGTAGCTGAAAGAGTAACATACATTTTTTTACTTTTGGATGGAAAAATTCATGACGCTGGCTCTTTTAGCGCTGCTACTTTTACAGTGAAATCCATATGGACGCTGTTAAGAATATGTGTATCATCCCACCAAAAAAAATCATATTGGGTTATGAATGCAGTCATGTTCTTTAGATCATTTAGAACAAGACTGCATTCATAATTAAACAAAAAATGTGGTTAATATTTGATACACATTAAATGCTTAACAGCGATCATTAATCATTATTATAGCCCAGTGGTTTTAGGCCTTTTGCTTGATCGTGGATTCGATTCCCACGTATACTCCGGAAACCTACTTTATGGAGAGTATATTTTTAATTACATTTGTGATTTATGAAAATAAATTAAATATAGGAATTACATGTTGAGTCCACGTAAGTTTCACTACGAATATTGCCAATCAAATAAACTGCCGACGATTCGCTATTTCGCTCCTATTAGTCGAACCGGAGTTAACTAAAATCCAATATTGCGTTTAACTTATTTAATAAAAGTAGGAAGTTGAGCCAACTTTTGTGATTGCGTGTCTTAGATTCATGTGGATTTTTATTCCCTCGTCACCGAAATACAATAATATGGAAGAGTAACTGAGTTGATAAAGTGATCCCACGAAACGCACACCAAGACATACCTTTAGTTGGTTGTCATACTCGGGTCAGTTATACAATTTTCGTTGTTCTTGTCCTTTTTTTACATTTTCTTTAAACGAGCAAATGGCCCACCACACATTCCCACTACTGCAACTCCTGTGTCACCAGGATCAATATTGGTAACCAACCACGAAAACCCTTTGTTAAGATACTTTTTTTACATGGCAAAATGCTTATTGAAGCATTTTCCCATGTAATTGCTTTTGATGAGGAGATATTGGCCGGAGTATGGAACTTCCTAGGCGTAGGGTTACCCACTAGTGAGTCCACTACTACCCCATATTGCGCCACTACCCGCTCCTACAGGTACCTACGATAGAAGTTACCACAACAATTTTCGTTGTCCTAGCTACGTGTTTATGATAGTAACAAGAGCCGTCCAGTGTATAAATCCATACTAATAATATTATAAATGTGAAAGTCTGACTGTCTGCCCGTCACCTCTTCACGCCCAAACCGCTGAATCGATTTTGCTGAAATTTGGTATTTAACTTTGTGTCCCGGGAAAGGACACATAATACTTTTTATTCCGGAAAAATGTACAGTTCCTGCGCGATAACGGAATTTTTGCGCAAGGGAGTACTAGTCTTCTTGTAGTATCGTATAATGTTTTGTATTTCGACGTCCCTCGTTAATGATTCTTCTGGAAAGTTTTTTTATGTAATTACTTTGAGATTAGGAGTTTATTGTTGGTATACTGCCGGAAATTGATGTTATCCAATCAACATTTAGTAATTTACGATATGACCAATGAAAATACGCCATTAACACTCACACTATCATATTCATTCATTCAATGGTCTCGCTTTTTTAATAATTTAGCTAATAATTTGCACAAACCTTGTGTGTACTTTATGATCTGGATATTATATCTGTGTAAGCATAAAATCTATACTTTTTGATTTCAAATCATTTTGCCGGTCATAAAGCCTCCATTAATGCAAAAAACGAACATTTTCAAATTGTTAGTTAACCACTTCATAAATTTACGTCTTCAATAATGTATATCATCACTCGTTGGCCGATCGCATTTGTTGTATTTTAGGTCGTCAGATTCCCGATGATTTCCCGCGGGACCCCGTACATTATGCTCATACAATGACTTTATGTCTCAAATGGACGCCATTATTATAAATTTTATCACTAATTTACCGTGTTGAGGGGTCAAAATGGTTTTTTAATTGTATCACAAAAAATTTAGTCCAAGGGATATAGGCTTTAATTTAAAATATATTAAACATTAATTTTGAACTCAACATAAAACTGATACATGTGACATTTTTTTTGTTATTGTATCCATCTGGAAACGTCCCGATGTCCAAATTTTCCACTTTTCCAAAGCATTATACCACTGCACTTACACTTTTTACCAGCATCATACATTATCGTGCGGGAACCTTACATTTTTCGGGGTTAAAAAGTATTTTATATCCTTACCCGGGACTCAAAGACTCTTCATCTCAAAGGCACCAAATTTTAGTAAAATAGATTCAGCGGTTTGGTCGTGAAAAGGTAACAGACGGGCAGGCAGACAGATAAACTTTCGCATTTATAATATTAGTATGGATATTAGTATTAATACAGGAATAGCAATTCAGTATTAAGGCTCAAAACGATTAACAAAAAATTAAAACCGACTTCCAAGGTAAAAATAATAATAACATCCTTATAATATGAACTTAAAAGTATTAAATAATGTTCCCTATCAAATAGTGCCTTTCTCCGAATTCGGCTAAACCTCAACTATTTCTGTACTCAATCTTCATCATTTTGAAGTCGGTACCAGATATAGCTGAATCTTCAGTTCTCTGACAGAATAGGTATTTGAAACTTTTGGAACTGGTACCGACTTCAAAATTATGAAGATTGAGTACTGAAATAGTTGAGGTTTAGCCGAATTCGGAGAAGGGCACTATTAGATAGGAAACATTATTTAATACTTTTTAGTTCATATTATAAGGATGTTATTATTATTTTTACCTTGGAAGTCGGTTTTAATTTTTTGTTAAAAATAATAATTTCACTCTTTTTAGTTACCTAGTAAACCATCGCGTATATTCTACGTATCTTATTAATACAATTTGTTAAGAGTCACACTCAATGCGATTGTGTTTCTTATTCCTATTAAGATGTAGATTGTTTTCCTATGTAAGTATTTTCATACTAAGGGTTCAATTTATTACTTACCTCGATCATGGGAATCGCAGACACAATGGATTTTTAATTGTTATGCGGCAGCCGGGTGCCGCTTGGGCTTGATGGGTTAATAGTTAAACTAGTGTAGTACCTATCGAAGCAACTTACTTCTCTTTTTTCTTTCGAATCTCAAAAGTAATGTCAAATGTGTGCCTTACGTTCTGGAGTTAAGGTTGACTTTGTTATGTTCAATTTTGTGGTACATAAGTCGCTTAGAACTTGAATCATTTATTTTGAAACAACATTATATTTTTATTAAAATCGCTATGAAAAGTACCAATTATTATAAGGACATAACGTGATTATATAATTATGGTGTTGTGGGGGCACATTGTATCCATATACAACCATGTGACACTGGTGACCCTGACGTGGTAATGATGATGATGATGATGATGATGAATGTAATTTGCATAGTAGCATATGCTTTCAGTTCTTAAAACAGCGCCTAAACCCCCAAACTTGTATCTATAAGGAATCCGGAGTTCTCTTAGTATCTTCGGAACCATAGTATACCTTGATGCAAAATCTTGCGTTTTCGTAGCATATGCTTAGGATACTTCTCATAAAATGAAAATCACCATATGTTTCCATATAAATTTTGAGGAGTTCCATCGATTACTCATGGATCCCATCATCAGATCACCACTTTTGTGAAAATGGGACCAAATTGGAGGGAAACCTAATAGAACAAAACAAAAATTTTGAAAATCGGTTCACAAACGGCGGAGTAATCGTTGAACACACAAAAATAAAAAAAATAAAAAATAATATCCACAGCCGAACATATAACCTCCTCCTTTTTGGAAGTCGGTTAAAAAACGGATATCTACATGCTAGATCCTATCGAAAAGGAAAAAAAATTTAACGTATCTACAAACGGATCAGCTAAAGTCGATAAAAACTCAAAACTTGTAATTCACTAGTATTAATATCGAGCCGAGTTCGTGAGTTACGGGAAAGTTTTAATTTTATTGTCCTCGAAATCTGCTATCGGTCCAGACATGCCATTCGACTTCGGGATTACGAGAATCCACCCCTGATTTACGACGGGAATCGAACCCCGAGTATTTTTCCTTTAGCCATTAAATATAAATGAGCTACCTGGGCCACAGATTTTTATAGTTGAGTTGTTTGTACGACAATACTTAATACTGATTGATATTTGAATTCCAAAAGTCCTACCCCGTTACTAATAAACGCTGTATAAGCTTTGAATAGTTATACAGTGTTTTGTCTTCTTCAATCCAATTAAAAATGTCACTTGTGTGACAGGAACAAAACACTGTATAACTATTCAAAGCTTATACAACGTTTATTAGTAAGGGGTCTACACTTTTACTAAATATCCATAGAACCTTTATGTTATAAATGCGGAAGTGTGTCTGCCTGTCTATTACCTCTTCACGCCTAAACCGCAGAACTGATTTTATGGATATATTTTAAGTTCCGGGAAAGAACAGAGGATACTTTTTACATCGGAAAAATGTATGGTTCCCGCGCGATAAATAAATATTGGCGCAACGGAGCTGCGGGCGTCACCTAGTAGAAATCTATACTATACTAATATTATAAAGCGGAAGAGTTTGTTAGTTTGTTTGTTTGTTTGTTTGTTTGTTTGTTTGTTTGTTTGAACGCGCTAATCTCAGGAACTACTGGTCCGATTTGAAAAATTCTTTCAGTGTTAGATGGTTCATTTATCGAGGAAGGCTATAGGCTATATTTTATCACGCTAAGACTAATAGGAGCGAAGAAATAGAGGAAAATGTGGAAAAAACGGGGGGAAATTATTTGAAAGGGCTTATTTGAACGCGATAATCTCAGGAACTACTAGTCCGATTTGAAAAATTCTTTCAGTGTTAGATAGCCCATTTATCGAGGAAGGCTATAGTCTATATTTTATTACGCTAAGACTAATAGGAGCGAAGAAATAAAAGAAAATGTGAGAAAAACGGGGGAAATTATTTGAAAGGGCTTATCTCACGAACTACTAGAGAATTTTTTCTGTTATTTGGGTCAGATAAGAAGTTTTCCACTTAAATTCATAAACAGTTTTCAATGTGTCATGAGCAATTTGAATTCATTTAAATTTAGAACACCGCGCCAAATCAGAAGTTATTAGTTCGCTCTTTCACTATTTCCGCAAATAACGCTGCAATTTCGAATTTGGAATTAGCCGCCAGTTTAATCAGAAGTGTCATCAATACTTGAACACCTGTTTATTTAGATTTTAGAGTTAATAAAGTTATCAATTGATAATGTAAGGAATCCTGTATCCCATTCGCCTGTTCAAATAACTAAAATTAATGGAATTATAGAAAATTTTGTGACTAAATAAATGAACAAGTAACAATTTGAAAATTGTCGTTTTTTTAGCAATAAATGGAAGCTTGAGGACCGGAAAATGATTTGAAATAAAAAAGTGGATTTTACTTACTTTTCTGTAAAAGTATCTGATAATATATTTACGTAATATAATAACATTTGGCCGGTCAAATATGTCTAAAATTACAGAAAAACATCCAACGCGGGAATTCAACCCCACACTGAAAAGCGAAGCATTAAAAACTAAGGCTGCCTTCACATTAAGTCGCGAGTACTGCGGCTGCCGCGCGGCTGCTGCAGTACTCGCGATTTAATGTGAAGGCAGCCTAAATTATAACTAGATGTCCCGCGTTGATTTTCGTATCACTTCCCTCTTATTATATAAACCTTGAACCCTGGACTTCCACGATAATTTCCAGACTAAAATTTGGCAAATCGGTTCAGCCGTTATCGAGTTTTAGTGAGACTAACAAAATCAAAAATTTATCTATTTTTTTTTTTAATGAAATAAGGGGGCAAACGAGCAAACGGGTCACCTGATGGAAAGCAACTTCCGTCGCCCATGGACACTCGCAGCATCAGAAGAGCTGCAAGTGCGTTGCCGGCCTTTTAAGAGGGAATAGGGTAATAGGGGAGGAGGGAAGGGAAGGGAATAGGGGAGGGTAGGGAAGGGAATAGTGTAGGGGATTGGGCCTCCGGTAAACTCACTCACTCGGCGAAACACAGCGCAAGCGCTGTTTCACGCCGGTTTTCTGTGAGAACGTGGTATTTCTCCGGTCGAGCCGGCCCATTCGTGCCGAAGCATGGCTCTCCCACGTAAAAAATAATAATATATAAAATTCTCGTGTCACAGTGTTCGCCGTTTTGGAGGAGTACCAGAACGACTCAACCGATTTTAATGAAATTTTGTATGTACTTTCGTTAGGCCTGAGAATAGGTTTTTATATACTCTTTATATTGATACTCACAGACATTGATACTAGAAATAATTTATATGGCAAAACAATGTTTGCCGGGTCAGCTAGTTTATAATATATATTATTACGAATCGCAGTAACAAGTTGTAAAGCTTGTAAATGAGTGTAACATTTGTGGCTACAGCGGTCTGTGGGAAGCTCAGTGTAAACAGAGCAACTGAGGCGAGAGAACAATTATATCGGACAGTACCAGGCCTTTGTTTTTACCCATATCGCAGGAAATACTAGTATTTGTGGTCGCACAAACGAGAAACCGTTATTAAATGTTCAATCCGTACTAATATTACAAATGCGAAAGTATATCAGTCTGTCTGCCTGTTACCTCTTCACGTCCAAACCGTTGAAGCGAATTTGCTGAGGTATGGAAATACTTTGAGTCCCGGGAAAGGACATAGGATTCTTCTTGTCCCGGAATGTACGGTTTCCGCGCGATAAACAAATTTTGGCGCAACGGCATTGCGGGCGCCAACTAGTTTGTATTATGTTTTAGAGATAGGCTTATGTCTATACATATTATTTTTCTTGCCGTAAGGTAGCTATGTAATTTAAGTAAACTGAAACTTAACTAAAGCCATGTTTTGAATTAGATTTTTTTTCTTGACAAAACAAAGACTTCGCTATCTTTCCGACTGTCCGTCGGCCTGTCTGTGCGTGTGCCTGAATATTAAAAAATAGGCTATCTACTGTCTTAAAGCGGTTACTCGAAAAGACACAATGAAAAATTAAAAATAAAAAATTAAGAAAAGAAAGTATAGAAACGCTTTATTCTGCCAAGAATCAAGTGCGATGATAAAATTATAACAAAACCCTACAAGATGTTTTAGAAAATCCAACCATTTGTAGCAGGAGCCTGCGAGGAAAAAGGTTGTTAACAACAGGAACGCTCTTTGTACCGTCTCGTCTGCACAATAGACAGAACGAACCAGTAGGCCGACTTCAAACAAACTGACATACCCACTAAAACCCCAACGAGTGTTCCCCCTTTCCACTTTCGGCAGAGCCAAGGGATACGCGGGATACACAACCGCGATCCTTCCAAGTCGACCTACTGGTTCGTTATGTCTATTGTGACTGGAGTATCTATTGTACCCGCAATCAGGGCCGCCCAACTAATGGCACAATTTCAAATATAAATTGTTCGACAAATTATCGGCAATTTTGATTTATCGAACTTTAGATTTAAGAATATTCTGGTGGTAATAACGGTGGTTCCAGAAAAGTAAAGACCAATTATTTACTTCTAATCGAAGAAGATTTGTCTACTAAAAATCTTTGACTGGACTACGTAAATTATGGTATAATATTTATAATAATCTTCAGAGTCATTAAATTACTAATTTTAATTTGAAAAAATGTACACCTCACTTATTAAAATCGGACCAATAGTTTAGGCTATTCAATTAGAATCTAGAATATAAACATTCATAAAATCATAGACTACGGAATTTTCTCTATGATAAAATGTAATATATTTCAAAATCATCACCTCTTCTTATATCAGGGTCGTAGTCAGGTAAAACACGTAATCTTTCAATCTAGCCTAACAAAAGACTAAATAAAAAAAATGTGAAAAACATCATACACCTCTATCGCAGTGGTTAAAGTTATTTACTGTGATGAAAGTTTAATTTGTCAGCATCACTATAAACAGTGTTAATCATGTTTTATGGGGCATTAAATGTTTATTGTAGTCATTAACCACGTTTATTATATGAAAAAAAATATTCGGACATGATACAATTTTACTTACTTTTTTGTAAGTCTCAACATAATAGTATCCTCTAGATGACGCCAGGGGCGTAGCTACCGCCGTATATGCCGTATCAATTATACGGGGGCCCCGGGCCACAAGGGCCGCCAAAGTGAATAGAAACTTTCCATTTCTTTTATTAAATTCACAAAATAATTATGAGAAATGGAAAAAGGCAATCTTTCCTAAGGTTTCCTATTTTACATTTTGCCCCCAAACAAATTTTATATGGGGCCCCGCTAAGGCACGCTACGCTTTTGGATGACGCCGACAACTCCATACATAACAATGCATTTTCCTGGATTAAAAGTATCCTATGTCCTTTCCCGGGACTCGAAGCATCTTCATACCAAACAGAAAAATCGGTTTAGAGGTTTGGGCGTAAAGACCTAACAGCCACACAGACTAACATCCTTTCGCATTTGTAAAATTAGTATAGATTAATTCTTTTCTGTCTATTTTTTACTCTTTTCGCCTAAGCCGAGAGGCCGTCATAGAGATACTTTGGGTCGGTAAAATAACCTAAAAGATACTTCTTATACTTTAAGGGCCTGTTTTCACCACTTTCTGATAAAGTGCCGAATAGGCTATTCACAACTTTTTTGACAGATTCTCCATACTTGATCTGTCAAGTTAAGTGGTGAATAGCCTATTCGGCACTTATCAGGAAGTGGTGAAACAGGCCCTAAATCTCATAATATACGTAATCACATCTAAAGCGTATAATTACTTCTTTGATCAAACAATTTACTTGATGTTGTCCGTAACTTGCACGGAAACCGGCATTATTTCGGAACAAAAAAATATATCTTTTCCGAAACACAAACCATCATTGTATCTCCATTCTCATCAAAATCGGTCCAGTGTTTAAAGTGTGAAGTCACAACAGACAGACCCTCTTTAAATGATGTCATCTGTTCAGTAGCTTAAAATTGAATTGGTTAAACAGACATAATATGAGTATTCCACGTATTATAAAGTCGCTGAATGAATATTACAATGCGCCCAAAGTTCTTTTTACCTTCAAAGCGACTGCCGAATATAATTTCACATGCAACTTCAGTAACAATTGCATAACGTTTGACTAATTTAACAAGTGGAAAACAAATAGTAGCACATGCAGTGAACAGTTTTTGAAATATGTAAATTTAGCGGCTTCGTTGATTCGCTGAATAATATGGCCGGCAACTATCGACTGTTTATTTGAATTAGCCGCTGCTCCCAATGAATCCGGAATATGAAATATGTTGCAAATTTTCGAAGAAATATGAATTATGCTGTAGTATTTTCTTGTTGTCCACAAATTAAGAGAGTTATTTCAATACTAATATTATAAATACGAAAGTGTTTCTGTTTGTCTGAACCGATTTTGCTGAAATTTAGTACCTATGGAGGTACTTTAAGCACAGAATATATAATAGTACCTTACGGTACAGAAGTCTCACTCCCGAGTTTAGGTATGATAAACGCAAGCGTCCGGTCACCGGACTAGTCTCGATAGGCTGGCACTCGCTCGACTTGTCGCACACGCAACGCACGCATCCGCGATACAAAAGTAATAATACCCGGCCCCGCGCCGCCGCGCCGCTCGCTTGACAGCCCTGGCAGATTGAAGCGAGACGGCAGACAGTTATTGTACTATGTAAACGCAATGCAAAAGGTTGAAATTAGGTTGTTTTACAGAATAGTAGGTAAATATCTCGGCGATTTCGGGCCGTTTGTATGGAAGTGAGACAGGCCTGCTTTAAGTCCCGAGAAAGGACATAGGATACTTTTTATCCCGGAAAAACATACGGTTCTCGAGCAATAAACTAACTTGACTAACTTGACGCAACAAAGTTGCGGGCTTCATCTAGTAGTAGTTATATGTCGCTCCCCCAACATAATTATAAGAAGAGAGGCAAGGTCTCAAAAAATATCAGCATGAAAATCGGTCTCTAAGTTTTATATTATAACTGTTGGTAGTTGGTTCGATAGCCGTGTTGGAAAAGCAAAAATGTAATTTCAAATTATACTTTTATCAGATGGACATGTAAAACTACAGTCCTACATCTGATCTCAAGCTAGTCGGGTACCACCAAACTATAAAAAAAAACTTTTAGGTAAAGCAGCAACATAATGCAAATTACAATCCTATTTAAAAAATACATTCCATACTTTTACATTAGCCATTTAACTATTGTATTAAACCTATTCCACAAAATGCACTTAAATGTACTATCAGAGAAGTTGATTCCTAGGTAGATGGGTGACCTACGTAGTTTGGTCGCGTTACGTCAAACCCAGCCGACAGATCACAATCTCAATGATTACAATTGATCCGACCAAATGACGTTGGTCTGTCAACTGCCTAGGAATCAATTTCTTCGATGGTACCTGACATAAAAAAACTAGGCCTTTGCATCCGTTGTGGATGATTTATACAGTATTTTCAGAGCGAAGTAACCACTCTTCAAATACTGTAGTGCCTGGGACAAGATTTTTAAATGTCCGTATAGTTGCTCAAGCACATACGGCATTCTCGCAACATAGTCGGCCTAGTCCAGAGGAAAGAACTAGTCAATACGTCTGGGACCAACTATGTGCGGGTTTCCTCACGATGTTTTCCTTCACCGTACGAGCGTCCGTATTATGTACTTGAGATCAGAAAATGTCTCATTGGTACACGCCTCCACCCGGGATCGAACCTACACCTTCTACGAGTGCGAACGGTCTACCCATTAGGCCACGGACGCTCTTACCTGACATACAGTAACATAATATAATCAGAGATATAATACTCAAGCGCAAAATATTTCCGATCTGCGCTGTCAGTCATTATATAATTCGTATATCGAAAACCGAAATGTCCCGTTCATCGTAAATCCTTTTCCGTCAATCACGCGACGCACGGGACGACGTGACGGGAGGCGTGACGACGTGTTCCCAGGGAAATACACTAAGTGCTTTCAGTTTGTACGTACAGTGGAGCAGGTTTACACGAGCAAGTGAACTTGCATGCCAGCGTTGTTATTTATGCTTACGCCATCGCCAGTGCGGATTGTAAGCGGGCCACGAACTTTACGTGGATCGTTACATCTTAGTTTAACCGCGCGTTACATACTTAGTTACGTACTTATGTTGACCGCGGTATACCACCCGCGCAGACGGTAAGCTTAGTGACGCTTGCCGTCCGCACGAGTTCTGTAAAACCACACTTACACTTACGGCCGTTCCCAATATTCAATCTATCTCTGGTTTGACACACGACCGATCGCAGCTAACATTGAATTGACATAAAATATATGTCTCTAATGTCTAATGAGAGCTATTTCTATCTCTAGTAGGGCAAAACCAGAGATAGATCAAATATTGGGAACGGCCGTTAAGGTGCCCATACACGGGACAATTTGTCGTTTCGATCGATCGTCAAGAAAATCGTCCAATCGATCTTTTGACCACAAAACCGTTTGCGATATTGCCACACACGTACAATTACTCGTTCGATTTTAACATCGAGGCGACAAATCGTCACGATAATTGTCCCGTGTATGGGCTTAAGACATTAAAAGTGGATGGTCACGGACTGAACGAGTAAAGGTGCCTTGTCCCTCGATGTTAAAATCGAACCAGTAATTGTACGTGTGTGGCAATATCGCAAACGGTTTTGTGGTCAAAAGATTGATTGGACGATTTTCTTGACGATCGATCGAAACGACAAATTGTCCCGTGTATGGGCACCTTAAAATATATTATCGTCTTGGATCGGTGTGAGAAATTGATTTCTTTTCAATTACTGTCGCTAAGACCTATTTTCCACTAAAAGCGTAACCTTCTTCAGTCTGTTCGTCTGCCTGTCAGTCAGCGGGGCTAAAATGGTCGCTTTGGAGAATCATTTTATGATTCATTTTTTAAAAATCGCAAAATTGACACTCTGTTTGCAATTCAGATGTCTAAATTCGTACTAATTTGACATTCGTGAGTTTGACAGTTTTGACAATTCATTTTGTGAATTGATTGTGAGGATTTGCTAAATGTGACCATTTTAGCTCCACTGTTCACGCTTAAGCTGTTCAACCAATGTTCACAGATAGAAAGACCCGAAAAGGAGATTGGATTGTTTTCATCGCTGAAAAGGCACAGTTTAGGAGTGATAAACGAAAATCTTGTTATGAAACTTAATCTCAGACAGCGCTAGCTCAGATAAACCTTTTTAAATTTAAACTACTAGCAAAGAAAACTGGCACTGTAAACGCAGCACCCCGCATCAGTATCGAGAGGGGTGTGAATATGATATAGCTTGTGCTAATGGCAGATTAGCTCGGAGACCAACAGCTGATAGCTTGATGGTGCAGCTAATTAACTTCTCCGCAGTTACAGTTATTCGGTGTAGAGTTTGGAGTATACGGAAAAGGTGTTGTACGTATTTAATGTGCAGAGTTATTACTCTGCATAGATATTAAACATTTTTAGAATAACTATACGGTTCCCGCCCGATAAACGAATTTTGGCGCAACGAAGTTGCGGGTGTCATTCAACAAGCCGAAATAAGTTTTTTTTTTTTTTTTTTATATAAAATAAGGGGGCAAACGAGCAAACGGGTCATCTGATGGAAAGCAACTACCGTCGCCCATAGACCCTCGCAACATTAGAAGAGCTGCAGGTGCGTTAGGTAAGAGGGAATACGCTGTCTTCTTCCAGTCATACAATAATATATTAATTTTTTTTGCAATAGCAACTACCATCGCCCATGGACATTAATTGCTGCTCTTTAAATGATTTCGATATAAAATTTATAAAAATACAAAAATCAATATTGTTGGAAAGATATAATTTCAAACAAACTTGTAACAAACTTCTATAGGTCTAAAACTCAAGTTAAATGTATCCAATCTATTTAACGTCCATCAACCAGTAAATCGACTTTCAACCCAACTCTAAACTCCCCTAAGGCCTAAACCACATTTTGAAATGCAAATTCAATAACGTGGTTTAATTTTTCACCGTCTGCCGTCAGCGCTAAAAGATTGTGCGATACCGTCTTGGCTTGATACACGTACTAATGGTCGTAGTTTACATTGTAATTTCAACATGGTGTATGTTTATATAAGGGTGTAAAACCAGAGGCCTTAGTGCGAGTTTTATTCGATCATACGCATCGAGAACGTTAACGCGAATTTATATGGGATCAAAGCAGTATCCACGTTAGCCAGTAGATGGCGCTGCTTTGATCCCATATAAATTCGCGTTAACGTGCTCGATGCGTATGATCGAATAAAACTCGCACTAAGGCCTCAGGTGATAAATGATATTCTTTAGTATGTATGTGTACCTTATATATAAGTACTGCATTTGCCCATACGAAACTAAAAAAAAAGTTACGCTTTCAGAGAAAGACTAACTTTCACTATAAACTTTCACAGTTCACAGTGAACTCTATGGAAGGAACACATACACACCCTAAACTCTAAAGTATTATCACTTTGTTACACCCTGTATATAGGTCATTGTAAAAGCAGCGCTAAAAGAGTTGCATAATAATACTGTGAAAGTGGCAGTGCAAAAATACAAAATATTTATTGCCACAAATAATTAATTTACAAAGTTTTTCAAAAATATGCCCCCAAACTAGGCGCAGCCTGTACTATGGGGAAACAATTATTAATACATCATTCTGATAATAACTTAAGTTTCCTAGTCAGTAATACTATAAATATCTTTTTTTTTTTGAGGAGGGGAAATGCATTACGTTTCCCCCGCCCCCTCGGGGGAAGGGGCAGGGGTATGTCGGACTCCCTCCGGCTCAGTGCGCCGGAGGTTTACCGACTAAAACCCCCCATGCCCTCGTCAACGCTACACACGAAGGAGCGGGATCGCGACGCATTCAACCGCGTCCTCCGCACAGCGCTTGCCGCTTCCGGCACCACAATTCGCTGCGGCAGCTCTTGCCGCCGCCTGCCTTCACCGAGAGGCTCCCCGGGCATCGGGGGAGCCTATCTCCTCGGGATCCTATAAATATCTGTATTATCTATACATAAATCTACTGTTTCGAAGGAAAATACTATGTAAAACATACAACTTTTGTCTAGTTTTTTTTTTCTTTTTATGAAATAAGGGGGCAAACGAGCAAACGGGTCACCTGATGGAAAGCAACTTCCATCGCCCATGGACACTCGCAGCATCAGAAGAGCTGCAGGTGCGTTGCCGGCCTTTTTAGAGGGAATAGGGGAGGGTAGGGAAGGGAAAAGGGTAAGGGATTGGGCCTCCGGTAAACTCATTCACTCGACGAAACACAGCGCTGTTTCACACCGTATTTCTGTGAGCCCGTGGTATTTCTCCGGTCGAGCCGGCCCATTCGTGCCGAAGCATGCTCTCCCACGTCACACTATTAATACATTGATATAATGTTTCTAGATAATATTTAATAACGAAGTGAACGCGACAACGTCAGCACAAGTTTGCGAGTTTCACGAATATTATCGCTAACTTATTGTGAATATGGAAAGCGGAAACAAAAACTACCAGGAAACTGAAAACAATGTGATTCCTACCAACATTTTCTTACAAACAAACTTACTGATAGAATTCTTGGATATTACCTACTTTGGGTTATTGTATTTTTAATTTTCGTATTTTATTTTATTTTGAATCTAGTGAATTTTTATCGTTTAGTACTATGACTGTTTTAGCTAATTATCTGTATGTCTCTTTATTACTTTACTACATTCATAAACCGTTAAAAGATTAGTATTAGAATTTAGACACTATAAATCCCTGGAAAGAACATAGTAGTCGTTTTAGAAAGAACATAGCAGGAGAAATGACGCGTTATTCTTGGGTGATGGGTCCTTCACCTATCAGATATAGAGCGGTCATGCGTTCAAGCGTACTGCGTTCGCATTCTACGTTCGAGCGGTCAGTCACACAGGAGCAATTCTGACGCGGTCAGAACGCTCCCTGTGTCAGTAAGTCCCTCAGCGCTTGTTGCGCTGTCGTTGCGGGCATCATGTAACATAATACAACACAAAGAACGCAAAACTGACCCACAGTGTATTTTTTGTCCAAAAAATTGGCCATGCCTTTTTTTTTCGAAATCTTGAACATAAATGTTATGTAAGTAATTTATTAGTATTTACATGCGTTAATTTCTTATTATGAACAATAAAAAAACACTTAATTTTTTTTTCAATAAAATTAAAAATTGCCATTACTTTTTAAATATTTACTCAATTGTCTTCTTGGTTATTCTGATCGACAATAATAAAAAAAACACACAATTTTACCTGATTTACATATTTCTTAAATAAGTGTTTAAAGATTTATTTACGATTTATGTTTTTTTTTTCTTTAATTAATTATGAACGTATTTCTAAATATTTGGATTTTATTTTTATATAGAATTGTTACTTAAATGTACAAGAATTCGTGTAAAAATTAGATCCAAATAATAAAGGGCACCGAAGTTAGAGGGCTTCTAAAGTTTTCTATGGTAACTATGGTTTTAGGGTTGTCAATATTTCTATACCAAATATTTTTATTTATTTGAACTTTGTTTTTTTTTATTCCTGACTAATACTTAAACAGAAGGAACTGCATTGAGTCACTAAAGTTACTCGATAAATCGAGAAAATATTTTTTTAATGCCGTGAAATATTTTTGAGCAGAAACAAAAAAAACGATTACTTTTTATTTTAGTTTTTAATATAAGTAAAGCAATATGCTATTACAGAAGCAAATTTGCAGTTTTTATATTAATTTGACCTGTCAATCCTACATAACTGACTTGGAATTTTTTTAACAAGTTAATACTTTTCTAATGTACACATGGTAACGTTTAAAATCTTTTATTATATTTCCGGTATAAAATGGTCTCATATACTCGTAGGTTTAATAGCTATAGCCGGAAATCTATTGTTTAATAGGTAGCCGGTGCAGACCGGGTCCGGTTTCGGATTTTATTACCTGGTTCTAAAACGTCACGTGAACCGGGACTCCGGGTTCCAGGTAAAAAAATTAACATTTTAAATAATTTTATTGGGTAACGTATTTTAACTAGGAAAATAAAACAAAACATCGTGTGGAAAAAAGAAAGATTAAATTTTCCAGAAATACAAACAGCACGTAAAATATATCATTTTTATGTTTTTTTTATGCCAATCGATATTGTTAAAACACTGATCATAAGCCAATTAAAATACGGGATCATATTATTATCAACCCACAGAGTTGGCAAAACAGGTATTAACCTATACGTAATTCTTTACTTAAAAGAACACAAAACTTATATCCATAAGCTGTATTTTTCTTTTAAGAACTTTGTAAAACCCATTAAACACCATGGAACACGGCGGAGGTACATCATATAATATGCAGTATAATAAACATAAATAACCAAAAACAGAAAGGTTCAAACCAAATAGCTTGAGCTTCTCAGTATCTCACTGACTTAATATAACTTAACTCAATATAAGAGTTGAATAGCAGTGAAGCAAAGGGGAGCAGAGTAGTAAGGTATAACGCGAAGAAAATGTAAACTGTGGATAACATAATGAATTTCCACGCGGGCGGAGTCGTGGGCAGCAGCTAGTAAGTAAAAAAGACTATTACTATTTGTTTTGTTGAAGTTACGAACTTCATTAGAAAAATAAGCATATAAAAACCTACTTCAAATATTATTCAACTATGTGAACTATGCGGTGACAACCCTATCCAAAATAATATAAAATTGAATAACTCCGATGCCCCCCCCCCGCCTCATTTGGATCCCATTTTTTTTTGGTTATAAGTATCAATAAAAAGAATATTTCAGTCTTAGTTTCAAATCCAAATATGAAAAGACATGACGTTAAAAAAATTAAAACATAAATTTACAAAATCAGTCATAAATACGTTATCTTGAACAAATAAAGCCTGGATGTTTTTCGCTATCGTAGGGCTTTTAAGACACTGTTTAGACCAATTAATAAAATTTTAAAAGAATATCAAACTTTTGAGTTATAACTGTTTCTATGTTTTTTCTGGAAACCATAGAATTTTTTTTCAAGCACTAATTTGCATTCTTCTATATGAAATGGGCAGTCGGGTGTTCTCGTCTTGCATTTATAATCACAAATCCTATAAAATTAAGTAATAAAAACGGCATGGCCAATTTTTTGGACAAAAAATACACTGTGTGACCGATTGAACGCTTGACCGCGTGTCTCGTCTGATACTAAAGTCCCTCAGCGCTTGTTGCGCTGTCGTTGCGGGCATCATTTAGATTCTAGACATTACATATTGTTTCGACTACCTCCGTTTTTTCATCGGTTCAAAATTAAAAAAAAAACAATTTTAAAATGTTTTTTTGTTCAAAATACACTTTTTGAACTTAAAGTTTACAATGATGCCTACCACCGATTCGGGAACTAGCCCAGTGAGATGAACCTATCAATCAATGCAATCTGCATACACCACCTAAGTTGAGCAGTCTTCAATAAAATCATTGACTTTAACCGTAACTTAACATACGTTAAGCTTAAAAATCAGAAACAGCTTTTCACACTCACCGAGTAGATTTTATTTAGTCAAAATGCTTTATAAGCTATAAGCCGGAAAATAGTGTTCGCAAGTGGCCTACAGGGAAATCTTTAACGTGAATTGTTTTGAAATTGGTCGCTCAAGCGTCTGCCTTTGCCTCTGGGACCGCGTTAGTGTAATACACATTTTTTATATAGGCAATTAAGTTATTTGGTACTAGGTGTGGCTCGGGAAGCGTACATTTTGCCTTAAAAATTATCGTACGTTATGGCCCGGTACTCAAATTCTATCGAATATAATATAATATCCGGTATGAGATCAAATTTTATCGAAATCGGTTCAGCGTTGTAAGAATCAAGAGGTTATAGACACTTATACTTTTGCATTTATAAAACAGGGTGCAATTAAACCTTCCGGCCAAATTTCGATATATTGATCCTTGTTAAAAATAAAAATACACGTATTTTTTCTTTATAATTACTCAGTACTAAAATGTTGAGAAATAGCTTCCGAAATTTATCCTAAAAAACACCACAATTAATGGACACTACGCCTCGCCGGCGCGTGCCTTCCGCTCCCCCCTGGCACCACCCGTCACCGCGTCACCCCCGCTTTAGCCACCGCCGCGAAGTGACCGTTCTGCAACGATTGTAAGTGGGATAAAATATGTTAGTGTAAAAAAATTAACACCCTATTTTTATCGGTTAAATGGACTCTCTCAATGATACCTAAGCCCTAAAAAAATTTGGCCTGTAGATTTAATTGCACCCTGTATATTAGCCATTAGGTTAGTATGGATAATAGAATAGAGGAAATAGATAGAAGAATAGAGGTGGAAAACCGGTGGTAGGCCTCATGTAGACGTTCCAAAAGTGTTTATTTTTAACCTATATGGAAATTAAAAGATTATTTTTGAGGAAAACGTACGCAAACTTTCAAGTTTCTAGCTCTATAAAGTGTGGCCTGTGCGTTAATCTATCAGCCAATCTCGCCATAGTCAGGGTCCTTAGACAAAACACCTTCGTTAATTTCACTGTCGATTTTTTTAGTGAAATCCCATACGTTTTTAATTGTAAAAAGATCTATTCATTACATACGTAGTAGGAACCTAGCTTTAATATTATAGCCTGAATGTTTCTCGGGACTAATATTACCTAAGCTATTGATTTTTAATTAGCCAGCACATTGGCATCTTAGTTAGGGCATCGAGACCGGGTTTTCCCGAAACCCGAAAACCCGGGAAAACCCGGGTTTTGGGTATCACGAAAAAACCCGGGTTTCAAAAATGGAACCCGGGTTTTTCGAGCTTTTCGGGTTTTTAGTTTTTTTTTAAATTATTGAAGGCAAGACCTTATATCAAGGTATTTATAACAAACTAGCATATAAATTCTTTATTTTTATAACATAAGTATAGGTTTAATTATTTCTATTGGTCATAATTAAACAAAATATAATATTTTAAAGTAAAAGTTTCGTTTCAAGAGCATTAAAGGCTAAATATTGCCACAAAAACATTTATTTATAATAATAATTTGAAAATCCTACCAAAACTATTCAATGTAAAAAAAGCCAAGTCTTTTCAAACAATCTATCCATCGCAAAAAGTTTTCAAATTTCATAGAAGCAAGTCTTGTTAAACTTATTAGGGTTCCGTACCCAAAGGGTAAAAACGGGACCCTATTACTTAGACTTCGATGTCTGTATGTCCGTCTGTTTGTCAGCAGGCTGTATCTCAAGAACGGTGATAGCTAGAGAGTTGAAATTTTCACAGATTATGTATTCCTGCAGCTGCTATAACAACAAATACTAAAATCAACATAAAACAAATACTTAAGGCGGGCTCCCATACAATAAACTTGATTTTTTTGGCATTTTTTTTTTGCAATGGCAACAGGTAAGTACTTGAATTTTTCTCTAAGTCCTTAGTTATATGTATACTTTAATATTAAATAATAATATTAAAATAAAATAAAAAATTAAGGGGGGCTCCCATACAAAAAACACAATTTTTGGCCTAATTTTGCTCTATAATGGTACGGAACCGTTCGTGCGCGAGTCCACCAACTCGCACTTGGTCGATTTTTTTTTATAGTTTTCAATCAACATTCAGTGATTGACCACAGTTTTCCTTATTACGTGATCAAAGGCTTACAAAATAAAGTGTGGACAGCTTCAAAGGGTTCTAAGTCTGCTGAAAGTACCGTAGACTTTTGATGATGGGTAAGTCACTAGTTAGTGACAAAACGTTGTAACTTGTATAGACCGTTGCTGATAAAATACACCCATCAACAAAGTCTTAAGAATATTTGAATTTTTGGAATATCTAAAAACCTGTCAGGAATTTTTGAAGACAGTGTATGGAACAATGATAGCTTATTTTTTGGTATTTAATAAAACATATTATTAAAACAATTTTCCGAATTTTATCGTTACTAAAACAATCACAGATATCTACAGTCATAAAAAAATCAATGATAAGTCAACAAATCTTTACTTCGTTTTATAAACTGAAATTTTCATTCGAATTGATCGATATTTTTATTGCTGATTGTCAAATAAATAGTAATAATATTTTATACTGATCTGATGTTTGGCATACAGTATTTTTACTAAAAAATATTTTTTTGTGCCCTGCTGCGGTATCACGCCCAGTCTTCTTTGCAATTTAAAGTCATTATTTTCAGTCGTCTAACTTACTAAAAACCTTAAAA
The DNA here is from genome assembly GCA_905187585.1 of Cyaniris semiargus. Lineage (NCBI taxonomy): Eukaryota > Metazoa > Arthropoda > Insecta > Lepidoptera > Lycaenidae > Cyaniris > Cyaniris semiargus. Next base: position 5,595,566 of record LR994566.1, on the reverse strand, counting down.
GAGATTTTTGCTTGTCGTTATGCTTTTTGTCATTATTTGTTATATTCACAATATAACAAATAACGACAATATTAAGACAATGCAATCAGTAAAAAGGTTCCAAGAGAGCAACCAGCCCCTAGAAACTGACAAAACCATGCAGAGGAGTTTCCATCAAGTATGATGTGAAACCATTTTGTATTCCAGTATTGCAGTCTGGCAAATGCGGCAGATTGCTTTTCATTGCTTGAGAGACTGATGTTGGTAACACATAATAGGACGAATGATGACTTTCCTTAGCCGTCCGTGGATGTCATACTCACTGCGGAATTATTAAAACACGTGATTTTAGTGAACCCAGATGAAATACAAGCCGAGTTTTTATCAGCACCAGCGCCAGAGACAATTTCTTGTGTGTACCACCATGGTTAATTTTCCAAACTCATTAACAGCAACCTTCCACATTTGCCACGTGGTCTGTTCTGATCAATTACATGGTTATCTGACATGAATTCTGTCTATTGTGACTAGAACTAATAACTACAAAAATAGACGCTTTACACCACGTCAGTCTGGCCCCGTAGTATGTACCTGATGGACTTGTGTTACAGGTACCAGACAACGGAAATATATTTAATACTTTTATAGTATGCATAAATTTAAGGTTTTTATTATATTATACACATATTTAATACACATCCATTACCCAGGAACTTTGAAAACTTTTGTTCCGTCGGCGGGATTCGAACCCGCGACTCCCGGCTTGAGCTACCAACAGCCCACCCACCAACTAAGCCACAGCGGTCGTCAAAAAAAGCTTTGAGGTGTAGTGTAATGTAAGATTTTTCAGTAATGTAAGATTTTCCAGTAAGTTAGATGACAGAGAAAAGTTATCTTAAATTGCAAAGAACATGCGGCTTCATACACATACTAAATAATTATTAATAATTTGATAATCAGCAATAAAAATGTAAAAGATTAAATAAAGATTTGTTGGCATATGTTTTATATTTAAGGTTATTCTTCCATTTAATGTCTTCAAAAATTCTGGATAGATTTTTATATATTTCATAAAATACAAATAGGTACATTAAATAATATATGTAATTTGGAGGTGAAGCTTATTGCAATACTTAATTTTGGCCCGAAAATCTTAATTCCTAGCTTTGATAAGAGGTAGAGAGGTAAAATAGTCGCTTCGATAAAAGTATGATACGGCCGTGCCAGCTTACTCGAGAATTGGTTGGGCACTGCTGCGGCCTGCGACCCCAGACAATGGTATTTAAATAGTATTTTACTGGATAGGTGATGGCAATCGCAGAAAATCATGTGTAAAGTATTTTCGCATTGTTAATTTTTGAAATGTTAAAAAACCCGAAAAAACCCGAAAAACCCGGGTACCCGGTTTTCATCATACAAAAAACCCGAAACCCGGGTTTTGAAAATTTGGTCCGGGTTTCGATGCCCTAATCTTAGTGCCCAAAGTGCAAACATGTGCAATGCAATCTTCTAAGTATTTGAGGCGAGGGAAAGTTGGGAATAGCTCGAGATATGGGGGAGAGGTCAAAGACATAGTGGATGGACTGAGCAGAAAGGTGAGACGTTCGATATGGAATTTGACTAGTCTCTTGAGTCTTGATAGAGGTGAATTGATTTTGTGGACGGTAATGCACTAGATAGTACGTGTTTTTTTTACTAATAGAATTTTAGAACTGGACATTCATAATTATTTAAGTTGTACAAGGTGTAACAAAACAAAGTAATTATACTTAAGGGTGTGTGCGTGTTCCTTGTAGAGTTCAGTGTGCAGCGCTGAAAGACCAATTTTTTTTCACTTTTGTATGGGGTAACTCGCGACACCGAAGCGCTTGCCCATACTAAAGTGAAAAAAAGATTTTGTCTTTCGGCGCTGCTACCATGGGCGTAGCAAGGTATGGGGAAGGGGGTGGCAGCTGCTCCCCCCTACAAGAGCGATCGGTCGCTAATGCTCACGAGTTTCATACCTAAACGTGGAGCGGAGAGAGTTGCGGGGTGAGAGGGGAGGCATTCAATCCCAGTTCGCTCGCTCATAATTTGTTTTTAATTTTCACCTCACCTTCACTACTATTGTGAGATACTCATATTATGTTAAAAAGTCACGACTTCGAAGACTAGGATTTTCTTAATCTGCCTATATAGAATCCTGGCTACGCCCATGGCTGCTACTTTCAAACTGAACTCTCTACAAGGAACACGTACATACCCTTAAGTATAATCACTTAGTTTTGTTACACCTTGTATACTTGAGAAATGCAGGTAATTGCCTACTCTTTGACGAATGTAATAGCGTTAAAAACAGCCTAGCATGATCAAGTCACAAGAAACATTTTAAGCTATTCCACAACTTTTATCGCCAGCTTTGAGCGCGGCGACCGAATCAAGAAATTCCGTAACGAAAAAACCTAACAACCCCTGGCATGGTGTTTGTATGCGTGCGACTAGACGTATGCGAATTATAATTGCCTAAGTTGATAAAGTCCCTGAGTGTCACACGTATTTTTTTAACGAATAACGATTCGAATTACGAATGTTTTGTCCTTGAATATGCTATTACCCATTATCCAGCATTATATTACCCGCAGCAGCAGCTATATGTTATTGAACCAAAAGAAAAGATACTTAATTCTTAGATGCCGTCTTGACTCATTTCTCTTTCTTAAAATGTTTATAATTTGGTTATTTTAAATTGTATTTAAAAACTAATTTAACTAATTGAATTACAACGTAAATTGAATTAAAAAAATAAAAATAATCAAGCAAATTTCTTCTTAAGATGATACGCTAACACTGTTTTTCCATACAAACGTATTCCCCAATTTACTCCCAGGACAATGCGTCTAGACAAATGATTTTTTATGCAATATTGGGATCTGTTAAAACTATGGCTCTACGATTCGATTTTTTCTAAATTTACTAATATATAAAAAATATGACCCTTCAAAAATCGCAAAAAATTAATGCCCCGTACCCTGCCAATCCATCGACCATAAAACAATTTTGAAAGAGATTTAAGATAAAATAAAAACGTAGAGGCATAGACTCACTCTTCCTGAAGATATTAAAAAAAAATTAGATAGGCTCTATTTTGAAGGAGGAATCAGAGGAATACGTAACCTCGATTTACTGTATCTGTCTCTATCACAATACACGTGCCGGCACAGGGTGAAGCGTGATGGCAATAGTTTCTTCGTTTAAATTCTACTGTACCTGCGTTCCTTCTTAATTATTTGTATGTTGATCACTCTCTCCTACATGTCTATGGGTGTAACTAACTCACATAGCGGCGAGCGTGCGAACTGTGGCGAACTTCAAATTAAAGCACCGAGAAATAATTAACAAGTACGTATTCTGTTGTACAGAGAAACGAAAAACCAAATTATTGTTTGCTACTGTTTAGCCGACTCCAAAAAAGGAGCAGGTTCTATTCTGGTGCACAGACTACAGACAGAGAAACAAAAAAACCAAATTATTGTTTGCTACTATTCAGCCGACTCCAAAAGAGGAGAAGGTTCTATGTTTGGCCGTGTATAATTTAATAATGCTAAGGGCCTGTTTCACCACATCCTAATAAGTGCCGGATAGGCCACCACCACTTAACTTGACATTATGGAGAATCTGTCAAATAAGTTGTGGATAGCCTATCCGGCACTTTATCAGGAAGAGGTGAAACAGGCCCTAAATGTTATTAAGCAAAGACTATTAGTAATCAATTCCACTAGGTATGTATAATAAATAGTGTTTTACTCATACGGTGTTTGGTCCTTGTCCGAACCGTTAGAAAGGAATTGATTTGTGTGTAGTGAGCCTAATTCCCCTTAATTTAAATAATTACCTATTAAAATGACCTTTTCTTAGATGATTTAAAAATTTCCATATAAAGGCGACGCTCTAAAAAAACCAAAATTTACAGAGGCGGCGTAAGGCGTGGGCGATGTGGGCCACGGCCGCCCACGGGCTCGCGGTCCAAGCGGTCTCGCGCCATGAAGGCCCGTATATGCAAAATATTATATATAAGATATAATTACTCATCTAAAATAAAAAAAACCGGCATGCAATTTTTATAATATTAGGATTTTAAACAATTGCAAAATCTTGTAAGAAATTTAAAGTTAGGATAGGTCCTTTTAAGTCATCCATCTGGGGGCCTCGAAAAATATAAGTATCTTGTCCACACTAAATTTAGGTCTTGTCCTAAATTTAATGTGGACATTTACTGAAAATTTAATTCCTGAAATTAGCAATTAGATAAATTCGTATCACCAGAACGGAGGACATTATTGTACCGAACGAATCTTCATCGAATTAACATCCAATTAGCTCACGTTCCCAATCCACTTTCTTCTCGAATTACATTCGTGTCGGGTTAAGTTCTTTTAAACGCAAGATAAATGAGAAACTGTCTAAGGAAATTTCTGCTATTGTCGGATTAGAACTTACTAAGTTACATTAGTAGCGGTGTGATATAATGAGGTTATACCAACTATAGTCTTTAGTACATTACGCTACTTTAACCCTCTGCAACATGGCCAAGTTATTTCAATTCTACTGATGTGTAGACCATGAGCAGGGGCGTAGCTACCGCTGTATATGACGTATCAATTATACGGGGATCCCGGGCACAGGGGGCCCCCAACACGCGCTAGCATTAATTAAGGCGACGCCTTGACAATTTGGCTGTAGCGATATCGATTTTTCTCAGCAAGGACTTAAGCTAAGAAATTAAAGTTCATTGTCAGTATTCATCATGTATTTGTCTTTGAATTATCCATAGCATAACACGATTGGTCAACTTTTATTACACAGAATAATCAATCAAAAAGACCTATGTAAAAAAAGGGATTCTAATTTTGCCAACAGAGGAGAGCGATTTAAGCTTCCAAAATTTGTACATAGATTGGTTTAAGCATACACTGTAATTTGCACATAGCTTATAATATGAAATATATTTATGGTTTTTAAATTATTCGACAAAAACCATTTTGTCGCTTACGCCCTTTCCATTTCTTGTTTTATATGAGAGGCCGGGCCGGCCTCTCATAGAAGACAAGCAATCTAAAACATATCCAACACGGTTTTTTACTTTAACGCGGCGTTACCTAGAATAGAATTTTTTCAATTTTTTTAATGGACAAAATCAAGAAAGGCAAACCTAATGGCCCCCAAACGATTATTATATGGGGCCCCGCCAGCACGGCAGCAGCTAGGCACGCTACGCTTCTGATACATGAGATATTTTGATCATATTTTATTAACGACTTATCAACCTATGCAAGTAAAGGTACTGAGAAAGGTGGCACACAAATTAGAGATTTTTTAACGATAATATACAAGATTGTGTATTGGGCGTTTGTGGGACTTACACGATGTCAGTTGTAGGAGTTTATGGTTATTCTCATAGAAATATAACCTTAGTTTTGACATCGTTGGTTATTCTCAACACACAAACGCTTTTATGAGACATTTTCTTCAGTCAAATATTGCAGTACCTCAGAGAATCAATTTATATCATTATTCATATAAGTACATTTATCCAAGGCTTAGATAGATTCTAAGCTACTCAATGAAAACTGAGTGCGGCAGTTAGTCCTACTGCGGGTGTAAATACAAAAATTATTATTTACTTACATGTTAAATTTTAATCACTTACCGATTTTGTCCCTTAAGGGGGCGACTAACCCTAAATTGTCGATTTTATAATTCATTTTTATACTTGAAAATAAGCCCTGAATTGTTTCATTTTCTAAACATAGATACTACATTATATTTCCAAGGATCCGACCTAGCGAAAACACGATATCTTAAAATTTCCTCTGACTGAGGTGATAAACGTCTTTTCAGAAGATTTTTAAAACTACCCGAAGATTTTTCAATGACTATTTGTGTTCCAATCTACGCAGTGTGTATGGTGTACGCAGGAGTTCAGAACGCATTCATAGTACGATTGGAATTTAAACAAAAAATAATTTAAAAGAAAATCGGCCAAGTGCGAGTTGTACTCGCGCACGAAGGGTTCCGTACCACTACAGAGCAAAAATAGGCTAAAAATTTAATTATTTGTATGGGAGCCCCCCTCAATTATTTAATTTATTTAAATTTTATAGTTAATTATTAAAGTACAAATACAATTGAGTATTTTGAGAACATTTCAATTGCCTATGTGTTGCTGTTATGGATTAAGAGCAAAAAATAGCAAAAAAAATCACGTTTGTTGTATGGGAGCCCCCCTTAAATATTTAATTTATTTTATTTTTAGTATTTGTTGTTATAGCGGCAACACATATACACAATCTTTGAAAATTTCAGAAGTCTAGCTATAGCGGTTCTTGAGTTACAGCCTGGTGACAGACAGACGGACAGACGGACAGACGGACAGACATCGAAGTCTTAGTAATAGGGTCCCGTTTTTACCCTTTGGGTACGGAACCCTAAAAAGACATTTAAACAGAATAATAAATAATAGATAAAGATGAATATTCGAGTAAGTAGTTGAAAAACTGTGAGTGATTAAAGCAATTGGAATAAACTTAAGAAATCATCATATTTTATTTATATATATATATATATATATATATATATATATATATATATATATATATATATATATATATATATATATACTATACTGGAAATAATTACTACCTTATGTAACAAATAAATTTATTATCACTTAATATAATCATCATACAAAATTTTACATAAATAATGTCAACAAAAAGTTTTATTTTACAAGCATGTTAACCAGTAAAAACGTAAATGCATTACAGCAGCATGTTGGGTGTCAGCCAGCAGCCACATTACCATGATAAATCGTTTTGGACACTCGTTAACACTGGCCAAAGGTTGAGCTAAACGGCATTTATACTCGAGAGTCGAGACCACGTCTTATAGACCACTACACAACATATGATAAAAACTAGTAATAGGCTACTTGACCTACTTTTTTAGGGTTCCGTAGTCAACAAGGAACCCTTATAGTTTCGGTCTGTCCGTCTGTCCGTCTATCCGTCTGTCTGTCCGCGGTTTTGCTCATAGACTATAGGACCTACAAAGCTGTAATTTGGCATTAATGCACATATTAATGATGCCGACAAAATGGTACACAGAAACTTAAAAAAATATTTTTTTTATGGTACCTCCCCTACACATCAAGCGGGGATGATTTTTTTTTTCGCGTCCACCCTATCGTGTGGGGTGTCGTTGGATAGGTTTTTTTTTAAATATTATGAGTATATTCAAAGATCATTTTCCGATTAAGGGATCCATTTTTGAAATATGAAGTTTTAAAGTGGAAAAAATCGTTAGAGTCCAGTGTCCCCCCCTTCTACCAGCTAGACGGTTGCTTCTGAAAATGTGAAAAAATTCACGGGAGTAGGAAATATGCTGAATTTAAAAGAAAAACTATCACGGCTACGAAGACTTCACAAGTTATTGAGTAATAGTCGATCAACTAAAAAAATGTATTCGGCGAAGTATAAAGGAACTTTTCGTTCAAATTCCTTTGAAAGTAACTGAGATGATGTTGTTAGTAGTTTAAAACACGTTATAAATGTACATTCATTGACCATACAAAAAATTTCAATACCTAGCGGTACTACGGAACCCTATATTGCGCGTGGCCCGACACGCACTTGGCCGGTTTATCTTCATGCTGATCGCTTCTTAATCATTCATTTTCACCAAAAAAACTAATATTTTAATATTTTAAACAGCAGAAACCCTTAAAAATGTTGATTGAAAAATATGCCTTTTAAATGGCGCCGAAAACATTGTCCGCCATAGTGTGACGTCATATTTTTTGTATTTTATACTTTCTTTATTGAAATTTTTTATGTGCTAAACGTACGAGTTTAAAAGCGCCAAAAAATTAGAAAAGAATTAAATAAGAAATGAGAAATATTTTGTAACTACAGTAAATGGAGATAATATATAAAACTGATGTTTTATTTGAATTATTCAAGAAAATATATTTTACAAATCTTTCTAGGCTTATTCTTATTATTTATGTACAGATAAACTTACATATAACGAGCGCGTTAAACAAAAGATATTAAATTACTAGTGTGATGACGTCACATCCAAATCGGAAGTACCGCAAAAGCCGCAAACCGCAAATAAAAAAATATAAAATTATATTTTCAAATCGAGTTTATTTATCAATCATAAGCTTTTATTTGATGATAAGGGTGAAATACGGTTTCCTAGGCCAAGTTCTACTAGAAATATGCATTTGTTCAATGAAATTGAATATAGGTCAAGTAGCCTATTGCAGAAGTAATAGCCGACGGACAGACGGAGCGAAAATATAACCTTTATTTATGTAATATTTTTAATAAAAGGGCTACAATATGTCACTCTGTTTCCTCACGCTTTCAATCTATGTTGCTGCCTTTGTCTGAAACGTTTGAAAGGCTATCAATTATCATTTACTAGCTAGACGGACACGGGACAAGGACATTGCATAACTGTCGCAGTCGGATTACATTACAGCTAGCTGTTATTAAAAACAGGGCCGATTTAAAATGCGGTAGTTCAACTATTCTGCGACACAGGGCCGTTCCGACCCCCCACAGCGCCTGTGCGCAAAACCTATGAAGCGCTTCTTTTAACCGACTTCAAAAAAAGGAGGTTATATATGTTCGGCTGTGTGTATTTTTTAAGGGGGTTGCGCAGTTAACAAGGAACCCTTATAACTAGTTTCGGCCTGTCCGTCCGTCTGTCCAGCTGTCTGTCCGTCTGTCCGTCTGTCTGTCCGCGATTTTGCTCAGAGACTATAGGACTTCCAAGCTGTAATTTGGCATAAATGCACATATTAAGCCGACAAAATCTAAATATTTATATAACTCAAAGGTGACTGACTGACTGACTGACATAGTAATCTATCAACGCACAGCCAAAACCACTGGACGGATCGGGCTGAAATTTGGCATGCAGGTAGATTTTATGACGTAGGCATCCGCTAAGAAAGGATTTGGATCAATTCTATCCCCAAGGGGATAAAATAGGGGATGAAAGTTTGTATGAAACTTTGTAAATTTTAAACCGATCGGGCTGAGACTTTGATACCCAATTAATAATAATATTTCTTAACGCTAGCGAAGCCGCGGGCTAAGGCTAGTTGTGTATAATATCTTAAAAATATATTTTTTTATGATACCTCCCTAGTCCCCTATACATCAATCAATCAATCAATCAAATCATTTATTTTTGCAATTGTAGGTTACATAAGATGTTACAAAAGATGTCAGTACTTATCTACAATTAGCCGTTAATAAATCGTTAAATCGTGCAATAATAATAAGTAATTATATTTTATCAAACATAATCTAACAATTATTTTAATTTTATGCACAGGTGTTAGTACCAATATCAAAACATTAATGGTCCTTTTCACTATTGCCAGCTGACTGAGCTGAACGATGAATTTTCTATAACTTCCTTCCTAATATAAACCTTCCGTGAAGACGAGAAAATTAGCTGAATTAAGCCGTTCTTGAGTTTTAGCCACACTAACAAAATGTAAAATTAATATTTATTTATACAGAGTCTCTTTCTCGTTTAAATATTCTTTTAAAGTGTAATAACATTTACTTATTAAATGATTCTTTAATTTATCTTTAAAGAGTTTTAATTCCTTAATATTTTTTATATTTGTAGGTAGTTTATTGTATATTTTGGGTGCCATACAAACTATACTTTTTCTTTTAAATTCGGATGTAGCTTGTATTGCTAACAGTTTATCTTTATGTCTAAAAATATGTCCATTGTAGTTAATATCAAATTTAGTTTTTGTATTAGATGTTACACGTTTAAAATTCATTAGTTTAGTTTTATCAAAATTTAATTTTAAGTTATTAGTTTCTAGCCATTCGATAATTTTGTCCTTAGTTAATTTAATATTTGATTCCATATCATTTATGATTTTTTCTATAAATAAAATTGTGCTATCATCAGCAAATAATGTCATATTGTTCTTACCTTTACATTTAACGAGGTCATTAATATAAATAAGAAAGAAGAGAGGTCCTAAGATGCTCCCTGGTGGGACTCCATATTCTGTTTCCTGAGCCTCGGATAGATATTGCTGTTCACATCTATTTGAAGGACAATATCTCTTTATTTGCGTTACTTGTTTTCTGTTACATAAATATGATTTTATTAGTTTAAGCGCGATACCCCTGATTCCGTACATGTACAGTTTTTGTAGAAGGCGTTTGTGATCTACTCTATCGAATGCTTTCGACATATCCATAAACAATGCTGTAGCACAGTTTCGACTATCCAGGCTGCTGTATACCTTATTAACAAAATTATAAATAGCGTCATTAATACTTTTACTCTTTCTAAATCCATATTGGTCTGATATTAAAATTTGGTTTTTTTCCATGAACTTGTAAAGCCTATTATATATGACTTTCTCATATATTTTTGATATTGTAGGTATTAAAGCCACTGGTCTGTATGATCGTATATCGCTCCTTAATCCTTTTTTAAATATTGGAATGATTACCGATTGTTTTAGTCTGTAAGGGTAGATGCCGTTTTCAATACTTAAATTAATTAAATAAGTTAATACCGGTCCTATAATAGGTGCTGTTTCTTTTAATATTTCCGTTTTTATACCGTCTATGCCCACACTATTTGTATTGCTGAGCGAGAGGATAATCTTAATTACTTCTTCAGATGTAGTATACGACATAAAACATGAATTTAAACTGTGCGTTATATTATTATTTATTTTATTACTATAGCCGTTTTCAGGTTTTCCTACTTTAACAAAGTAATCGTTAAAACGATCAGCAATATTTTTTGGGTCTTTTAGAATAAATCCGTCATCATCTATTTCATTAATATTTTCGTTAATAAATTGTGTTTTATTATTATTTATTATCTTCCAAACAGCCTTTGATTTTATTTTAGATTTTTGTATATAGTAATTGTTTTGTGCTCGTTGTGTGTTTTTTATAACTAACCTGTACCTTTTATAATATTCTTGAAACATTTTTTTATTTATTTCATTAGGATTCTTTCGGTATTTCCATAGGAGTTCTCTCTTTCTTTTACTGCATATTTTAATGCCTCTGGTTACCCATTTTGGTCGAACTTTACTATAGATTTTTATTCTGATAATAGGAAAACATAATTCATAAAACAGTTTAAACAAGTCATGAAAACTATTAAATGCTGTATTTGGATCATTCTCATTGTAGACTTCAGCAAATTTTAGCGATTTGAGACACTCTTTAAACTTGATGTTATTTTGTATATTAAAGTCGCGAACTTCTTTGTACCAATATTTTATCAAGCTTGTTTTTTTACATGGACATTTCAATACTTGCGCAGTATGATCAGACAGAGCGGTATCCATGAGTTTAGATTCACTACGTGGTATATTATGGAAAATATTATCTATGCATGTGTTACTAGCAAGTCTCGTAGGTTGTTTTATTTCTATCCTTAGATTATAGCTGCTAAGCAAGCCTTTCAGTTCTCTACTTTGATAAGTATCTTTAAGAATGTCTATATTAAAGTCCCCACATATTACTACCTTACTTGTATTAATTAATTTTGATAGAATTAGGTCAAACCTTTCCAAAAATGAAATGAATGCTTGCTTATTAGGCTTAGGGGGTCTATATATACACAATACACACATTTTTTGTTCTGACAATCGGATGGCAGAACATTCTAATAAGTTTGGGATTGAGAGATTCATGAGCTCGTTAATTGGATCGGCTTTTAGATCTCTTTTAACTAAAATACAAGAACCACCATCTCGTTTGTTACGTAAGTAGCTTGATATTAATTTGTAATTTGGAATGTTCAGAAAAGTTTTGTCATCATTTATCATGTTATGTTCAGTTATGCACAAAATGTCTATAGGGCTCCCATCATTTGTAATTTCGTCAATACATACTGTCAGCAAATCTGATTTATTGATAAGGCCATTAATGTTTTGATGAAAAATGTTAATATAGTTACAAACGAAAAAGACATTGATTTTGGTTAGTATTTTTATCCAAGTCACTAGATCTAGTCGTAATATTATCATAATTACAATTTTTGTTTTCAGTATGAAATTGATTAAGGTCAATAGAAGACGTCTGTGTACATTTATTTTCCATTTTTATTTTCTTAAATAAATATTGATGTGGATTTAAGTAAATGTTCATTTTATTTTTGTAGCCAATACGCAGTATTTCCCTTAGTAAATATTTATCATGCAGGAACGTTTTTTTTTCGCGTCCACCCCAATGTGTGGGGTGTCGTTCGATAGGTTTTTTTTTAAAAATACTATGAGTATTCCAAGATCATTATCCGATTTAGGGATCCATTTGTGAATTAATATAAAGTTTTAAAGTAGGAAAAATCGTCCAGACTCCAGTGCCCCCCCATTCCCCCCCCCCCCCCCCCCCCCGTTCTACCAGCTAAACGGTTGTTTCTGGAAATGTGAAAAATTTCACGGGATTAGGAAATATGCTGTATTTAAAAGTAAAACTATCACGGCTAAGAAGACTTCAAAAGTTATTGAGTAATAGTCGACCAACCAAAAAAATGTATTCGTCGAAGTATAAAGGAACTTTTCGTTCAAATTCCTTTGAACGAAACTGAGACGATGGTGTTAGTAGTGTAAAAAACGTTATAAATGTACATTCATTGATCATACAATAACCTCCTCCTTTTTGGAAGTCGGTTAAAAATTATCAAAAATTAGCGGTACTACGGAGCCCTACATTGCGCGTGGCCCGACACGCATTTGGCCAGTTTTTTGTATGCTAACAACGATTACTTCGCTGTTTTAGTGAACCGATTTTGAAAATTTTCATTTTGTTTTATAATATGATTTTACTTTAATTTAGTACCATGTTCTCAAAAGTGGCGACTTGATGATGGGATCTATGAGTAATCGGGGAACTCTTCTAAATTTATAAATGGAAACATAATAATATGGCGATGCTACCAAAAAGCAAGATTTTGCACCAAGATATTATACCATGGTTCCAAAGCAGCTGGTGCTAAGAGAACTCCGGATTCTTTATAGATATTAGTTTGGGGATTTCGGTGTTGTTTTAAGAACTGAAATCATATATTATGCTACTATACAAATTAAATTTATCACCATCATCATCATCATCATCGCTACTTAAACGTCCTTGGCTACCACCACACCATACATTATCACAATATTATGACCCTATTACTGGTACTTTTCTTCGTCTTTAAGATCGAGTTAGTTGAGCGATATTAAAAATTAAATGTTGTTTCAAAGTAAAAACTAAATGATTCAAACTTGGTGCTGAGGTTATTAGGGTAGCAATTCTATCATGATATCTTTCAGGTATGTATGAAGGAAACACCTTAAAATTTATTGAGACAAAAATAGTTTAAAATTAACGTTGTTTTAAGTAGTTTATTTAAGTATGATATAATATTATTGTGGAGTAAGTCTAACAAGTAAAAAAAATATTTCGATAGCGGCCGCGCCACGGCGCCCCTATTGTCTTGGCGCCTGTGTGCGCCGCACACATCGCACACAGGGGCGGTTCGGGCCTGCTGCGACATAACTTTAACGTCTGCTTATACAATAGAAACTCCATGTTAGTAAGGGAATGAAAACACAGCTGTTGCCTTGTTACCACGTAATCTTAAGTCAGGCCAAAGCGCGTGTTTTAAGGTCATCGCACATTACACCGACTCGACGCCAACCCAACTCACAGTTTGGCATTGAACTTTTAACTTTAATAATATTATGTAGTGTGACTTAGGAGTTAGTTTACTAACTTGCTAACAGGCTAGTTGACGACTATAGTCGCCAACTGGCTGTCCACGCGGTGTGAGTTGGCAAATTTTGCTCTTATGTCCTAACAACATAGCTTACATATCCATGCCATGCTGTGAGTTGGGTTGGCATCGAGTCGGTGTAGTGTGCGATGACCTTTATGATGTTAAGTGTTACCCTAATACGAATTTGCTTTGTACGAATACGAATCGACCGACATGACTCCTTGACTGTATTGACTTTTACTCCGACTTTGACTTGACTTTGACCCACTGACCTCCATTACGTACGCATTGAGTACGCTGGACTAATGATACCCTTTGAAATGACAGCTATTTTTTGTGCCTATTTGAAGCGGAATCAGCTCCCCCGATGGGAGGGATAGGAACTAAATTTGACCATTGACCAAATATATTTGTCTATGATTTGACGTAAAAATGACGTTTGAAAGTCGCCATATTGGCGCTGATAGCAGTAGTGGGAGTATTTGGAACTAATACTAGTGATGACAACCAATAACGATTAAGCGGCCATTTGCAAGTTACGTCAAATTTAGTTCTCTTCCCGCTCACTGGCGGCGCTGATTCCGCTTCAAATAGGCACAAAAAAAGTGGGTATCATAGGTCCAGCGTACTTGTATAATGGAGGTCAGTGCCCGTAAACCATATTTAAAAATTGCTAATTTCATATTTTTTCATTTAAATCTTGACATGTCCAAATTTTGTTATGTGCAAAAAATGGAATAAATACTTTTTGAATATTGATACTAAACAAAATATTTTTTAGATTAAAGAAATGCTCCTAGAGAAGAGGTCAATGTGATGATGATGACGACTGAGAACCTATAAGGAAGTTAATATTATATTTACTTCAAAAGCTGCGACCAAGAACATATTCAATAAAACCTTATGTTTGAATATTTTTCATTTAATTTCAAATTTTTAATATGTGTGTAAATATATTATTCAATGTGTCCTAACACCGCGGCACCGGTGTCCGATCCTTACATGTTATGATGTATGGCATATTTTATTGACTGAAGGATCGGATACTGGTATTGGGACAGTGGACACATTATATTATTATGTGTCCCGTCACCAGTATCCAATGCTTTAACGTCTTTATTTCTTCGATAATACATAGTAATGAGGCATTTTCTTATATTTTTAATTTGATTGTCAAACAGTTTTCATTTTAGTAACTAGATGGCGTATGTGTAGACAACTATCGGTAATACCAGGTAATACCATCAATAATTGCTACAAAACTGGGCAAAAGAATGTAAAACTTGATACATTTCAATTTGAAAAAGACACAATGATATTCCAACGAATAGAATAATAAAGTTATTATAACGATATTTTAGTCAAAACTCACGGAAGAAATAGCCCTATTTATTGTTATTCACACCAAATGTCACAGGAATTATAAATTTTGGTTTTGACAACATCTTACCTGCACTTGTGCACGATAATGGATATTTAATGGCCAATATTTTACCAATAATGAACATCAAAAACCCAAATAACACAATTTGGGAAAAAATAATAAAAACCCCACCAACAATAAAAAGTAGAAGAAGTTTCAAAGTAATATGGCCGCCAAAACTTTTTCAGTTGTCAGTTTTCAGTTTGACAAGTTTTTATTATGTGAGCGTGTTCCTAAACTATTACTAGTATACTGGCTTAATCGCTTAGGCCAATGATCGCTTAGGTTTAATATATTTTTATCTATGTCACACTTGACAGTACACTGAAATTTTTAGAAACACAACCAATATGTAGTCAGTTATGCCAACCTGCAGATAATTTCAGATCAGTGGGGAACCAATAGGAAATCTAGAAGTGTCTACCGTCGCGCCGTCTGGTGGAGATTTAAAAAGAAAACAACCCATTGTTATTTTACGAAATTGTTGCTTAATAGTTATTAAAGTACCAATATACTTTATTATAGTATAATAAAGTATATTGGTTCTTCTGTAGTTTATGTAAAAACTGTTGATTTTATTGATATTACACTCCGGGCAAGCCTTCGTGGCTTATGGAGTATACAATTTATGTATATTTTTAACTATTATATAAGAGTGTAATTATATACTTAAATATTTTATAAATAAAATAATATCTTTTCACCAAATTGAAAGCGACTTCTAATTTAATGAGCATAATATATCCTACATTGAACATGCGGGTCGAATTGATGAACCTCCTTTTTTGATGTCGTTTAGTAAAAATCTATAACATAAAATTATGGTCGACTATTGGTCGATAGCTGTAGTCTAATTTTATATTTTTATCGATATACAAGCAGATATACGCCCATCCCTACACGCACACTACGGCAATTGCACACAAGCATAAAATGGCCACGCGCTGGCGAGCTAAGAAGCCATCTACCTATATCCTTAATCTGTGCGAAGTGCCATAATAAGAAAAAAAATTGACATTTGACACAACTTGACAGTTCGCAGCTGTGTTTGACATTTGACAATGACATTCGATATGAATTTGAGCATGGTCTATCAATAGTTTTAGTCAAGTTTTAGTGCAAAATATTTGTAAAAACGCAACATAAATATATTTTTCAGTGTTAATAATGTATTAAACAAGAAATCTCTAGTATAAAAACCCGATATGGCTTTGAATTTAAGTCGTAACATATTGCGGAGGTCACGTACAACCTCTCGAAATTATTGCGAATATAAATCACTCTACGAAAAGCATGAAGCTGGTAAGCAGCCCAAGAAAGTGTTCGGTCAAGAATACCCCGAGTGGAGGAAACCTTGGATCGAGCGGGAAGGGGAATGGAAAAGCAAGTTGTCTATATTCGTTGAAAGAAGCCCGCCTATGGAGATTATGAATACTCTACAAAAAGCGCCGTACGTGACTACTGACGATGTGAAAGAGTGGTGGAAAAGCATGCAGGTTATACAGGAAATCAAGAACCAAGAGTTTCTACCGGAGAGAGTGGCGGCGTTAGGCTATAACCTGGCTGCTGTACATTTCTTTACCTATCGTGGTTGTGCAGTGAGGTCAGTCTTATGACTTTAATAACTTAAACTAATTCATATTTTTACTTCTATATTCCTATCAACTCCTCCTATCAAGAATGTCTAACTTAATTCTGTTTGTATTACATGTGAATGTCCCCAGTAAAGGAAACTACACACTCGAGAAGATTATATTTTATACATTTAATTCTATTGTTGCAGACTCAAGGACAGTAAACACTGGTTAATAGGAGATTTCAACACGCTAAATCTTCCAGACCATTACACTGAGGGTTATTACGTAGAAGCAGTAGACTGTAGTAACTTTGATAACAAGGGCTTAAGGTATGAAGGCGTCAAAAACTTAACAGGACTGACTTGCCTCAAATGGTTATCTTTGAGAAACAACAAGCATATTGACGTATGGTGCTTAGATCGGATAGCGGGACAGAATAGCAGCTCCTTAGAATTTCTGAACATAACTGGATGCAACTTGTGTGTGGGTGGCGTCCAAGCCATTGCAAGAATGACAGGTTTAAAAATGTTAGTCATAGATGACCCTGGAGACAATATGGAGCTGCAAGTTGCTCTCGCTATGCTTGAAGAAGAAAACCCTGAACTATTAATATGCTTAGATGATGAACAAACTACTGAAGTGAGTACAGAATAATTGTCCACGTCTAGTGCAAATAGATATTAACTTATTTTATGTACATATTAGAATAAATGTATTTTCGATTTTGAATATATTATATCTTACTAGCTGTCCCAGCAAATGTTGCTTTGCCATAATAATATAAAGTATTTCGAGCATATTATTATTTTATTGAAGTGACTAAATAAGTATGTTACCATGGTAACGTCCCGTCCCGTCCCGTCGCACAATCAATGGTCGCCGTCAGTCTCGAGTTGTAATAATTTACTATTATTTTTTCAACAAATGCACTTATCAATATAAAAAGTACCCAGTAGCCGATTCTCAGACCCACTGAATATGCATATAAAATTTGGTTAAAATCAGTAAAGCCGTTTCGGAGGAGTACGCGGCCTAACATTGTGACACGAGAATTTTATATATAAGACTATTTCCAGTATGTATCTCATTATTAGGTAAGGGAGGTAAAAAATAAAAAACACTCATTGTGTTCCAAGTTTTTATGTTTTAACATAAGTTCATACAATGATTCAATATCCAACAGAACAACCATTACCACATGGTAAATTGTGTCGGGGTTTTTATTTTGTTAAAATATTTCTGGTGTTTGGTCCTTGACTTGGATTCTGTCAGGTTCTATTCATTTGAATACTTAAATCTAAGTCGTCCTTCTAAACAAAATATTTACATTTACCACATTGACTAAACAATTTAACTAATACCTTATTTAGAAGAAATAAATAACAAATATGAAATGCTCAATTTTTTTGTCCCTTTAATCATATCTTATATTATACCTTGTCTTAATCAACCTTTCAGTCAATCTACCTATTTAAAGCTGAGTTGAGACTACCGCAGTAGACACCATACACCAGGGATGGCGAACCAATGGTACGCATGCCAGAAGTGGCACACGTCATAAAATTTTGAGCATGCTATTGATCACAAAAGTATTATAGTACAAAAGCGCCAATTTAGGCTTGGGGTATTATATTTTCATATACGCGTCAGTATTACAAAGAAAAGTATTATTTAATGGCAAGTCTATGACATCACTAAAAATTCTTCAGAAAAGTGGCACACTGATAAGGAAAGATTCGCCGTCCCTGCCATACACTATTTATATATGATATTGAATGTACCGTAACTTCTTGGTGGTAAATTCATGTTTCACAGTAATAATATACACTTTTCATGCACGTAACGCAGGTGTAGTGCGTACACCTGATGATGATTTTATCGAAACCGGTCGTGTGAAACGTAATTGTAATAAATTAAATTAATAAAAGTGGAAAAAGTGTCTGAAAATTGTATATTATTACTGCATACTTTCAGGTCACAATTTCTATTCAATTAACAGCTTGGTATAGTTCTCAGGGTATGTCATTCCTGTATTGATGCATGTAGAATAAAAATATGCTATATATTTTAGTGTCAAGCGAATTCAGTCAAATGATTGAGATAAACCACATGACAATTTAATGTCACTTAGCGGAACCATAATATTGAATTACAAGATTTAAAATTGTAATTGAACGTTTGTGCTATCTATTGCCATAGTCTCAACTGAGCATTACTCCTTAAAATATCAAGCTTTTAGATAAAAAGGTACAAATATTTATGCATTAGACACCAAAATAAGATTGAATATTTAAAAAAGCAAACCCTGAATTATCAAAACATAAACTGAAACTTTAATATGTAATGGCTTAAAAAGACGAAATCAGATGATTCAATATTACAATAATCATTATGTAATTCCTTGTAAGATATCAAATAACATATTGTAAGATTTAAGTATACAACCTATAGGCTCTATACTTAAATCACAATCAGGCGAAGAAACCATTCAAATAAGCTGAATAAAAGAACCTGTCATTGGTTCTTTCTTGACAGTAAAAATCAGAACATTGCAACTTAATGATCAGAAAAATAAACAATTGATTAAAATACAAAATATATATTGATTCCAATAAAATAAATACAAGCTATTCAATATGATTCATTTTAATCATGATGACACAATATAGACTTAAAATAAAATACAATCACTGATCTCGAATAAAATGGGGCCTAGCTAGCCAACACGTTTTTTTTTTATCTCTTCTTTATAGAATCGCTAATCATAAATGTATGGAATTGACATAAGTGTACGATAATATTATGAACTCGACATTCGACTCATGACACGTCAATTCCATACATTTTGATCTACGATTCTATAAAGAGATAAAGAAAACATGTTGGCCAAGCCCCCTGTAGATTAAATCAATATTAAATCGTTGTACTCACACTGGAATATAATATATACAACTGAGTCTTAAAAACAACTTACTAATTTCTCTCCTAATAAACTTAAAATTTAAGCTTGATTTAAGGAATTTAGGCATTTATAATTACGTTGCAATCTATAGTGACCATCCAACTGTAAAGTCATTGAACAGGTAAATATTTGAAAAACACCTAACGCTTCTCTCTTTCACTTGTGCACCAATTTAATGCTGTAAATACGGCACAGCAATACTTTCGTCCGTAGCATGTAGACAATTTCTTTCAAATATTTCTCCTATTTGGTGGCTCGATTTAAACAAAAAAAAAATAAGATATATTTTGCAGACATATTTAAAAAAATCTCAGTTGTTAAGTACTTTGAGAAAATAATCATTTTTAGTACAAAGAAAAAAACCTATTTAGGTTATCATTTATCCCTTTCGTTCTTTGTATGTATGAAAGAGAAAGCATGACATTGGCCACTATAGACAGCACTTAATACTTCGTTAAATCGATCGTACTTTCGCCAGTCGATGTTTTTCGTTCGTGCGTGCGAAGACTCGGGGCTTAGCCGACAATATGAAAATGATAATGAAGTAAGAAAAATATTGAAGTGAAAACTTGGGTATAGCATTCTCTAATTCTATCATATAATTGCAACTTTGTTCTTTGCTTGATGCTGTCCATTTCTAATCAAACAACAAAATGGTATTCTCCAGAACCAACATAATATAGAATATGTATTTGACTGTTTATTTGAAGTAGGTATAATATGATAATACTACTAAGCTGTTTGACTAGATCGCACAAGGAAAGGAGCTGCATTGATGTTGAATTAAAATATTACAATCAGGGTACAGGTAAGGCTTAGGCCTTAGGGTAACAGTGTCACAAGTTTTTCCCATCTCTTAAATATACCCAAAGGACCCAAATAGCTTCAAAAAATATGTTGACATACATCATTGCTGAATCGTATGCCCTTATTCTTCCGACTTCGTTATCGCTTCGATATTGCCGAGGCCCTGTGATGTAGACAGTACTATGGTAACAAGACAACAACATGAATTGACTACGGTACGGCTCAGTGACTTAACTATAACGCTCGGACTATACGCATCGAAATCACAAAGATACAGGAATATTCACACCATCGAAATTTGAATTCTGCGCTAATGCAATAGAATTCAAAAGTGAATATTAGCAAGTTCAAAAAATAATTGGATATTCAATTTTCACCTTTATTGTTTTAACACAGAGTTCTAATTGCAGTGTTGTGAATTTTCCAGTATCTTCATAATTTCGGCGAGTGCAGTCCAAGCTAAGATTTAACAGTGCGAAAATATTTCTTACATTACTTTAATAAATTCTCTCGACTTCCCCACTCCTAAAGCAATTATTCTAAGCGCCAAAGAGATCAATAAAAATACATTATCTTTTGATATACAATCAGTTTTGTATTGGCCGAATTTTCAAGTACAAATACTTATTAATAGCATTTCACTAAAATAAAAAAAAATACTTTGAGAGCCGGGAAACTTAACTACGTAACTATGTACAGTGAGATTGTTAATATATAAATATGTAATTATCTAGTGTCGTTAATGATTTGAGCTGAATTATAAAACTGTATACCTTTCGGTAGCGTCGAGCATGGTCTAACACGCGGTAACTTCACACCGCAACACCAGAGTGAAGTTGGCAAGAAACGGAAATAATAGATTTCTCTAGAAAAAACTTTGATATTCGATTAATATTTTGTCAATGGTCTAATACCATTTCTCACTAATTAATTAATAGCTAGAATATACGAAAAGTATAATGTTAAACCACGCTCGACGCCTCAACATGAAATACAACTTAACAGAAAAACAAAACTTAAGCTCCGTAACAAACTATCATTATGAACTTACACTTAATCACAATAGATAAAACATGGCAACATCCCATTCTCATCTATTCGCTACAATATTAAATAATTAGATATTAAATTTTTATAACTTTTTTTTTAAACTTGTGGAAGACCAACATCACAACAAAAATAGAAAAACGATACAAATAAAGAAACTAAACGCACCAAATGTTAACCACCCCTGATGCAGGCGAGGGGCCTCTCTATTGCAATTCCCATATTTATAAATGCAGTCGCATTTCCACCATACCAGATGAGTAACTACCATCAACTCGTTGTAATAAAGACAGGGAGTATGACAAAGAAAATATACTATGGTATGGTATGGTAAAATCAATAATGGATATATGAGCAGATGATCTTCTATGTATAAAGGTTTAGACGAAAATTAAGTCTTACTCGAGAAAAGTCTTTCTGTATATAGACAAACTTGCTTTGATCGGAGAGATGATAATATGATGATGTAGATACATGAGAACAATTATATTTTTCATAATAGGCTACTTGACCTACTTTTTTTCTTCATTCTAAACGCTTCTTAATCATTCATTTTCACCAAAAAAACTAATATTTTAATATTTTAAACAGTAGAAACCCATAAAAATGTTGATTGAAAAATATGCCTTTTATATGGCGCCGAAAACACTGCCCGCCATTGTGCCGCCATAGTGTGACGTCATGTTTTTTGTATTTTTATACTTTCTTTATTGAAAAAAGTTTTATGTGCTAAGCGTTCGAGTCTAACAGTGCCAAAAAATTAGAAAAGAATTTAGAAATCATTTGTAATGTTGAACACTTTTGGAGAAAAGTTTTGGCCATTTCATTTCCCAACTACAATAAATGGAGATAATATATAAAACTGATGTTTTACTTGAACTATTCAAGAAAATATATTGTACAAATCTTTCTAGGCTTATTCTTATTATTTATGTACAAATAAACTTACATACAACGAGCGCGATAAATAAAAGATATTAAATTACGAATGTGATGACGTTACATCCAAATCGGAAGTACCGCAAAAGCGTTTTCGTCAGTACAAATCATATTTTCATAAAATCATATTTTCAAATCGACTTTATTTATCGATCATAAGCTTTTATTTGATGATAAGGGTGAAATACGGTTTCCTAGGCCAAGTTCTACTAGAAATGTGCATTAGTTCAATGAAATTAAAAATAGGTCAAGTAGCCTATTAAACTTCAATAGCAATAGAGCATGTGCCGAAAATACGGAAACCCGGTTGGCTCACGGTTAACTTATGAGAAAGTGGCGCTACACAGACTCATTTTTAACATGTGTGCTACAAACTTAAATACATTAAGTGCACCGATAACTGGTAAAAATTTCACAAGTTAATTTTTAACTTGTGCACTTGTGCACCCGTGAACTGGAGATAAGGACAAAATGACAGTTGACAGGGCTTCCATACAAAAATATTTGTAGTTGATACCACACCTTATGTAAGTTTTGGTAGAAAATTTTGATAGATTTCCAAATCTAACATGCAAGTTTCATTTGTCCACTCCCTGTTTTTAAGAGGACGAGTCTTAAAAAAATATAAATTACATGAGATCGTGCCTATATGAGTAAAGTGCTTATTTTAGTTACTACCAACTTGGTGAATGAAATAAATACGGCCAGACGTCACCGACCAAAGGCTTCGAATGAAATTAGTAATTTTAATTTAATATTATAAATATTAATATTATTTCAATGTTACTTAAATATGTTCTTCTGCACCATTGTGTTATAAAACATTGACAACTAAGTCATAAGTATAAATGTTATTAATTAATTAAAAAAGTGTATATTTTACACAAATTATCGTAAGCAAAATGAAAATTGTATTTATATACTACAGAACTGTCATAGTGTAAAATGAATATGTTATAGTAGACATTCACTATAGGAAAAATAATTGAATACCTAAAGAAGCGGATTATTGTTATTTACACAGTCGCACGTCAGTAACACGATTTTTTATTTATTTTTTTATATTTTATTAACTTAAAATATTGTTGATTAATTAATTAAAATAACCAATTAATGTAGGCGTATAACTAGCGTAAATGCTCGAGGCATTTTTATGAATCTCAAAATAAAAATTCAAACTACCCCCAAAATCTAGTAGTCTACGGCGCAAGAAAGAAACGGATATAATATACCCAGCTATTGCAAATGTTAGTTTCGTGAGATGACGTTGCCCCTAGCAACAACGGATTTGAGTAAACGTATAAAATGGCGAATAAGGTTTCATCTCCGCCAAATTATAATTTGCGTTTAACTCAATCCATCGCAGGAACACGAGAATATTGCAAATGTAATCTCAGAATACAACAAGATACATACGATACAACGTGCAGACATCGATTTTTAAAACTTAATAACTTATTACCCAGAAGTACACGCCAAAATCTTTTCGTGTGAAGTCAGCCAGTCGTTCACAGCTAACTTCACACGAATGAGACATTTAAAATTAATTTCGTAAGTATTTATAAAACCACAGATAAGCTTATAGTACTCTCGTACTTTCGATAACATCAATACTCAAGCCATTCTGAATCCTAACTCAGTACATGAAAGCTTAAATTGAACTAACCCGGCGCGTACGTTGCGTACACGCAAACGCGTACGCAGCGTATACGCGAACACGTACGCAGCGTATACGTAAACACGTAACGTATACGCAAACGCGTACCAACAAACATGAACACAGCTTCTTGTTTTAACGTTTAAAACACCCTCAACTTACATGATATATCACTTGATACAACCATTAGCAAGTTTCTGTATTGTCCATCAACCATTTCCATATCACTCGCGTACCACGATGGATATGGTGTAGCCGCATCGCTAACTGGCCGTTGATGTCGGCTGCAATACCGCCGACACTAAAGGTGAATTCACATCTGGAAATAAAAAATATTTACTTAGTAGGCTACCAATAATAAAAAGAGTAACTGTGTGAAAAAAATTGTACCGATTCTACAAAATGTGACCCGAATACATGCATACTTTATGCAAAAAGAGACCCGAATACATGCAAGAATTTTGTGTAATTATAGAAGTGACAATTATTGTCAACGGCTTTATTTTGTCAATTTCAATGCAATGTTTCGTAGCTATTGCCATATTATTTTAGTGTGCGAAAAGAACCAAATTCAAAACGATTGAAGTATGGGAGTTACGTTTCCTTAGTTTTTATTATTCGTAGTTAGTAGAAAACGGGCATAGAAGTTTTTGCCAAGTTAACAAACGCGTGTCGTCAAAGTTATAGAATAAAAAGTATATTTTTTTAAATAAAATGTCGCAAATGCCTCAGAGCCCTTCTGAGGAGTCCTAAAAATATGCGAAACAGAGTACAATAAAAAATCGTAGTGAAGTTATATCACGAAAATTGATTATTTAAAAATATCGAATTGGTTGGAAATCGAAATTATCATCACGAGAAGGCTCCTATTTATCGATTCGATGTCGACTCAACAGCGTCAATGTTAATTGAAAAACGTTTCCTTTATAGCATTTGTCATCGTTATCATATTATGCAAAAAAAGCATGCCGGTGTGTGAGAAATGTCACGCATATCTTCTTAAAACAGTAAAGCTAGCTGCGCGTCCACCGGATCAGAATCGGAGCTTACGGTGCGGACGGAGCGTCGCACAGTGTCCCTAAAAAGTGACATTCGCCTTTTATTGAATATATCTATTAAAAACATAATTCCAAATGCAAGAGTAGAACTCCCATGTGTCAATTTTCAATAATTGATTTTTAAAAAAATATTTAAATTTTCGTGACCTTTACAGTAAAAATACTGAAAAAACATCATAAAAACTGAAATAATAAATAAATAAATAAATTTGTATTGCAGTTTTATGAAGCATTTCTCGATGCATATTATTTTAGGGGGGGGGGGGTCAGGGGGGGGGGCAACACTGCGTCGTCATTTATAATTTGTCAGGCGCAGAAATAACGGTCCAGTGCACGCAGTACCCTAGAAATCAATACAAAGCAACTAATCCTAGTAGTAGTAAGTACCTATAAAATAATGTGTCAAGATAACTCACTGGTGGGCGTGTTGACGTCGGAATGTGGCGTGAGGTTGGACTGCGCCATCATCTTCTGCCGCACCTCGCGGATCTTCAGCTGCAGGGACATCTTCGACGGGAATATGTCCATGTGCGCCGCCTGAAAACGGTATTAGATATTTTATGACGAGAGGGCGCCACTTATGATCTATTTACAACGGACCAGCCCCACTTATCAAAACTACTAGGCTATTTTGATAAAATTTGGCATATGCAGACATAAAACCAGACAAACTGAGTAATCGTTTACACAAAAACACTTTTTAAAAATTGTCTATTACTCAGTCGATTTAGGTTGCACGCGGCTTCTCCCGAGGAGAAACAGTACTCAGCAATGTTTTTACTAAGGCGAAGCTGAGCGCAACCTGTAGTGATCCATAATCCGCTATCAAAATTAAATAAAAAATCACAATATTTTATTCAGAGATTCAGATTCAGATAATGAATTTTATAATGAAGCCTACCAATTTTAAATTGTGGCGGTACAACTAGCACCACTGTATCGCACTATCGAAGTTTCTGAGAATGGCAAGACATAATATACAACGTCTGAAATGACATCAGTGGACTTCAGCCTGACCAAGCATGCTGTCTCGCTCGGTCGGAAGATCTTCCTTCGTGGCCGCCATTCATATTCCCACAATATCACCGATGTATGTATGTACCATATAGGAAATTGATTCCTAGGCAGTTAATAGACCAACGTCATTTGGTCGCATCATGTCAATTTAATGTTAACCTCTCAATCCCCAAGCGGCCGGATCCGGCCGCCACAGATTATACTGCAGCTATTCCATCTAGCCCCAAGCGGCCGGATCTGGCCGCGCTCTTTCATTCGATTAAGTAACGTATTTCGCCGATTTAGAGACTACTTTTGTATGAAGAAGTTTGGTTACTTACGATCTATGATACATTGGCCACATTCTCAATGAAGAAATAAACTTTACTCTGTGGGCCAACATCTGATTTTAGCAATTTTAGTCTATTGAAATCGTGTTTGCGGCGCGCGTGTAGTGACTGTTTTTTGTGTGTTATTTTCAGTTTTCACGAATTTAAGTAGTGTTTTGTATTTTAAATACGTTATTTTACTAATTATAAATATTTTTAGATAATATTTTGAAAGAAATACATAGTAATAACTTCTAGGTTACACTCGAAAAGTTGGTTTCTATATAAGTGATTTGGACGCGATTTACTTAATATATTTGTAAATAAATGACGTAAAAAGCTTATAGAAGTAAAGATAACTAGTGTAGAATACGATTTATTGTCGTACAATATACAAATTGTGTACAATATATCACACAGACCGGCAGGAAACCATTATGCATTTGACAATGTTCAAGGGCTTTCTGCCGGCCGCGGTCATTTTGAACTTTATTTGTATAGCACTAAGGTCGAAGTTTGCTTGTGGATCATTTTTTTCTTACGGAGGAGTGTCCCATTTCAAGTACTTTGTTTTTATACATCTCAACTTCTTTCTTCGAATTGTTTACATAATCAGTTAGTATAAACCTTTGTAAGTGGGATAATAATAAAGAATTCATTTATTTCTTGTGAAACAGTCAGCGATATAGTTTCCAAAGTTTATACTTGTAAAACGAATATTAAATCAGACTAAATACTATATTATGATGGCTTGATAGATAGGAAATTTATTAGCTATTATAAAATTATTCACAAAAACATAAAATATAGTTAGGTTGTAAAGTTATAATATTAATTATACAAAGAGGGTAGGCCGGGCGCCATCTTGTTTTGGCGCAGGTCTGCCAAGATTTTTGCCTAGACTTTCTGTCATATATGGAGGGGTTAATTGTGATTTGTCGACTGGGTTTGACGTAACGCGACCAAACTACGTAGGTCCTCCATCTGCCTATGAATCAACTTCTCTGATAGTACCTGGAAGTGCGTAGTCGCCTGCGTGGTGGGGAACATGCCGTGGTCCTGGAACAGCTTGAGCACCAGCTGGCGGCGCTGCTCCAGCAAGCGGCGGTGGCCGGCCTCAGCGCGCGCGCCCGTTGCGGCCGAGCACGGCGTGCGGGGCGACACCTCGTCCGCGCCCTCCGCAGCTATAAATATGTCACAAATATTAATATTATAAAACTTTAAAGTACCGTTACATGGTCAGTCTGGCAACAGTTCAGTCCATCAGTCTGAGACTGACGCCAGAATGACGACCGGAAAGCACTGTCAGAGAAGTTGATTCCTAGGCAGATGGCGGACCTAAGTAATTTGGTCGCGTTACGTCAAACCCATCCGACCGATCACAACTAACATTGAATTGACATAAGCCGACCAAATGACGTGGGTCTGTCAACTGCCTAGGAATCAATTTCCTCGATGGTACATACTGACAAAATGTCCATCAATCAAACGGTTACACGATCATTCTCCCGTCAGTCTGGATCAGACTTATTGACTGATCTGATGCCAGACTGACCGTGTAACCTATGTCGTAGAGTTTGTTTATTTGTTGAGATTTATGCTATTCAGTACAGATATAGAGGAGTAATAATTAAACACTTTTCTCAGTACCACATTGTAGATTACTCATCTACTGTATATTATTTTAACTGTGGCTAACTTTGGCCTGCATCCAAAAATACTACGTCCCTGTAGCACAGGGTCATTCCGAATTGACATCACAAACAAGCCACGCCCGGCTTGCTGGCCCCGCCCACTACACACACTCACCAGAGTAAACAGAACTAACGAGTAGGCCGACTCAGAAGAGATCTCGAAAATACGTTTGACGTAGTATGTCATATCGGCCGGCGCGCGCTACGGCGCTGTTATGCTGATGTTATGCATAATGCAACAATGCTGAGTAATACGTTACTCAGCATTGTTTAACATGTCGAAAGTGACACTCGCGCCCAACTCGCGTATATTCGCCCGTTTATTTGAAGTCGAAATACTCCTTAGTTCTGTCAACACTGCACTCACCGCGGAAGTTGTCGACGTTGAAGTCCGGGCCGAAGAATGTGTTGCCGACGAGCTTGGTGGTCGCGTGCGGCGTCGGCATGCTCGGCTCGCTGGCCCCGCCCACTACACACACACACACACGCACACTCACCGCGGAAGTTGTCGACGTTGAAGTCCGGGCCGAAGAATGTGTTGCCGACGAGCTTGGTGGTCGCGTGCGGCGTCGGCATGCTCGGCTCGCTGGCCCCGCCCACTACACACACACTCACCGCGGAAGTTGTCGACGTTGAAGTCCGGGCCGAAGAATGTGTTGCCGACGAGCTTGGTGGTCGCGTGCGGCGTGCCGTACGAGTGCGGCGTCGGCATGCTCGGCTCGCTCTCCCCGCCCACCACCACGGACGTCTGTTCGTCGTCTGAAATTATATGCAATTGTGTTAGTCTACGTAGTTTGGAGTTAAGTGTAGTAATGTAGACTTTTATCTACATTCAATTCTTTCGCTAATATGTGTTGGTTTGTAGTTTAATAGCTAAAGGAAGTAAAGGTCCAAAATATATTTAGTTCAGCTTAAAATAATGTTTTTTTTTTCTTGGTTATAGTATAAGCATTTTGTAATGTTGTTTTTGGGTCACATATTAGTTTAAATGGCTCTAAATGTTGCCTAACTTCGACAATCTTCGTAGTAGCTCATAACCAGCCTTCGTTTCAACATCCTCGCTCATCAATATCAGCCAACACCGGCAACATGTGGTGTTGTAAGACTGTAAGCGGGCCCCTAGACGATCAATTTTATTGTGCAATATTATTGACGGTCTAGTGATATTGATAATTAAGATATTGAACATCGCACGCCTTTCAATCTTATTGACAAAAAAATTTGTATAATAAAATATTGTTGGAAAGAAGTTCCTTATGGCGCGTTCGGCGTTAAAGGAGGCTAGACAGAATGATATTTGACCTCGACACTTTTTTATTAGTACCTGCCTATTAGGGGCAGAGGGCGTTGTTAGTATTCCTGGGCGTCAATAGATGGCCTTTTTTAATTTTTTTGAGTGTATGTGTATACAGGTTTTTTGAACATAAGAAATAACTTCGTTCCATTCGGGTGTCCCTTGCCACCTCTCAAGTTTTATAATATTATTGTAGGTATACGTACCCATGCCGATTTTGTGTCTCTTTCGCACGTAGAGCGGGCTCTGCGGCACAACCATGGCGCTGGGGCTGCACGCCTCCGGCTTGAACTGCGGCAGCGTGCTGAACTTCGCCTCGAAGTTCACCGTCTCGAGCACCCTGTGTATAAAATATGAAACATCGTGTATAACAGTCTTTCTCAAAGTGGGCGATAACACCCCCCTTTGTGGGTTTGGGAACCCCTGGTGTATAATATAATATGAAACATCCATGCTAATATTATAAATGCGAAAGTCTGTCTGTCTGTAATAGTACGGAAGCCCTAGAACGATTTTTTTTTTTATTACTATCAAGCTAATTTTTTGTGAGTAACCTCATTTTGATAAGACGAACAACATTTTTATTTGCAAAAAATCTCGAAGGTGGTAGCTAACAGAAATAGAAAGGTTTTCATACTTTGATTTGATGGTCCTAAAATATGGATAATTCTATTTGTAGGACAATGTTACTCTTAAATTATATAACTATTAACCTATCAATATACAAAAAATCAGCTTGTAAGGGTTCTGTCTTAGGGTTCAGTAGTCAACCAAGTTTTGTTGATTACAGAACCCTATAACGGAACCGGAATTTTTTGTATATTGATAGGTTATTAGTTATATAATTTAAGAGTAACATTGTCCTACAAATAAAGCAGTCCATATTTTAGGACCATCAATTCAAAGTATGAAACCTTTCTATTTCTGTTAGCTACCACTTTCGAGATTTTTTGCAAATAAAAATGTTGTTCGTCTTATCAAAATGAAGCTACTCACAAAAAATTAGCTTGATAGTAATCAAAAAAAAATTTGTTCTAGGGCTTCCGTACTATAACCTCTTCACGCCCAAACCGCTGAATCGATTTTGCTGAAATTTGGTATGAAAGGATAAAGGATACTTTTTATCCCGGAAAAATGTCCGGTTCCCACGCGATAAACGAATTTTGGCGCAACGGAGTTGCAGGCGTCATCAAGTCCAGTATAATGTATTGGTCAAAATATGTGTAGTTATAACGAGTGCAACGCGACTCGACCAGCACAATTTGTGATTTAATATTATAATTCTGTGTCATCATAACTTATTATATTCAGCCTACCATTTAATTAAATGGAAAGCAAATTTTAATCTTTAGTGAAATTGTTAACAATTAATGTGAATAAATTTTGTTACACAACGTGTTACGTCGTTTTCATTGTTTACGTTAAAAAGTTGAATTTATGTAAAACTCTACAATGTATAGTGATATGTAAATATTTTAACTGCTCTGTATTAAGGATGGTAATGAGCGAAACTAATAATGTAAAATACAGATCAGTTCTAAATTACAACTAATATTTAAAATAACTCACTTGTCGCGTCCATCTTCATTGCCTTTTTTAAAGAGGCTCTTCTTAAGCGACGGGCTGGGTAGATTTTCGAGTTTCTTTGGCGAGTTCACCGCTTCTGGCGTTTCATGGGTCACAGGCGTCCGATCATGGGACATAGGCGTCCTGTCATGGGACACTGGCGTCCTGTCATGGGACACGGGCGTCCGGTCGTGGGTTACAGGCGTCCGATCGTGGGACACTGGCGTCCTGTCATGGGTCACAAGCGTCCGATCGTGGGACACGGGCGGCCGGTCGTGAGTCATAGGTCTCTCGTAGGTTATTGTTGGGGCCTCGGAGTGGGGCACTTGTTGGTCGTTAGCGCCCGATGATCCGGTTGACATGCCTGTAAACATATAAAGTATTAAAAAAAAACTTAAAAAAACATGCTTTTTTTTCATATATTTTTTTCAAAAATTTTAACAAATCATTGCATTGTCAGTGGCTCTTAAAACGTTTGAAAAATTTTTAACCCCCGACAAAAGAGAGGGGTGTTATGAATTAATTAGACTACTGGAGATATGTAAAAATCATGCTCAAAGATTCCGTTACATAGTACATACAGCCCAAGCTAATAAGAGCGTGTTAAAAAGGAAGTTTCATTCACACGTACTAAAATATTTAAGTAATATTTTATAATTCTAGGCTGCGTAAATTATATTGTGTATGTTATTTCCGCTCTTACAACTTTCGTCATTCGTTAAAGTCAGCAATTTGTCGCTGCGGTGTACTAAACATTCATACAAAATATTACACACACTTCCTTTGGGTTTCAGCACAAATTTTTACTTTACGGTGTCAAATCAATCCATACTTCCATAATGCGAAAGTGTGTCGCTCTGTCTTTCTGTGAAAAGTGTGTCACGCTCTAACCGCTGAACGGATTTAGCTGAAATTTGGTATGGGAAAACTTTGAGTACCGGAGAAGGACATAGGATACTTTTTGTCCCGGAAAAATGTACGGTTCCCGCGCGATTAACGAATTTTGGTTAGTTGCGGGCATCATCTAGTTTTTTATACAAAGTTTGGTATTGTATAATTCCAAACTTTGTATAATATTCTAGACTTCTGTTCATTGTATAATACAATGAACAGTCTATACTAATATTATAAAGCGGAAGAGTTTGTTAGTTAGTTTGTTTGTTTGTTTGTTTGAACGCGCTAATCTCAGGAACTACTGGTCCGATTTGGAAAATTCTTTCAGTGTTAGATAGTCCATATATCGAGGAAGGTTATAGGCTATATTTTATCACGTTAAGACTAATAGGAGCGAAGAAATAGAGGAAAATGTGGAAAAAACGGGGGGAAATTATTTGAAAGGCCTTATTTGAACGCGCTAATCTCAGGAACAACTGGTCCGATTTGAAAAATTATTTCAGTGTTAGATAGCCCATTTATCGAGGAAGGCTATAGGCCATATTTTATCACGCTAAGACTAATAGGAACGACGAAATAGAAGAAAATGTGGAAAAACGGGGGGAATTATTTGAAAGGGCTTATCTCACGAACTACTAGAGCAATTTTTCTGTTATTTGGGTCAGATAAGAAGTATACCACGTGAAGGATCATAGGCTATTTTTGTAGACTGATTTGTCTGTGAAATATCTAATTTACGCGGGCGAAGCCGCGCGAAACGTCTAGTATATTATACAAATAGCTCACCTCGGCTCAACCTCTTCTGTAGCGGCGCTCGGCCGAGCTGCGCGGGCGTCGGTGCTAACGGGAACGGACGAGTCTCCTCCATTGGAACATCCCATTGTCTGTAAAAAAAACAAACATTTATAATAAAAACTTACATATACTATAACTGGATTAACTTAATTTCGATAAAAAATCAACAATACTAAAATTTTACCATGAACTTTGGATTTGGCACGATGCATATTTGATAGAAAAGATCTTTATAAGGGAACTTATTGTCATTTACGTCAATGTGTTTCTCAAGTCTCAACTTTTTCAACTCAACAACAACAAAAAATTTCATTAATTTAGCCACGCTTTTTGCCTCGACATGACTATAAAATAAAAATAAAATTGTTTTATTTCTGAATAGATTTTAAGAAAATGCTTTCAGAATGTTGATACTACTGGTGCCTGGTAAATATGGCATAAATCAAATATGGCATAAGTTAGACAAACAATAATAATATATAATAATAATTATTATTATATCGTTTAAGTATAGTTCTCTTGCGAAAAAACGGAACATCCTAAAAAAATCACACAAGGAAGAAATATTGTATAGCTCATAATAATTTATTAACAATTAGTAGCGTCCAGCTTTTGAAATTTTTTGGCCGGATTTTATCTATTCAACAGTTCAATAATAATATATTGATGTTGTTCAATTTAAAAAAGCTAGTAAATAGACCAATCTCAGTCGAAAAATCCAAAAAACTGGTCATAACTGGATAAGGATCAACAAATTTATAGACTATATTTCAGTTGGTCGTAATACTTACATGTTGGGCTTGGGCTGTGCGCTATTCTGAGACACTATGACGGACGGCGGCGCGCTCTGCACGCTCGCGTTCTGACTCACTTTTATCACCTCCGATTCTGAAATAAATATGTAAACCAGTATTTCCCAAAGTGTGGGTCGCGGGTAGATTTTGGGTGGGCCCTGAAACTATAGGACGATTGTCGTACTCGTTCGATTGTCATTTTACTCGATCGTTCGTCGTCGTAGACGTGCGTGCGAACCGAGGGCGGGGCATTCGAACGCAAACGTAATGTAAGTAAGGCTGACGATGATGATATGGTGGTGAACTACGACACGAATTAACGGGTAAATGCTGCAGCAGCAACATACCGCTGCTTTTTTGTCTTCATGACACAAGGTGGGCCGCGAACTTTAAACTTTCTTGTAGATGGGTCGCGGTCCCGACAAGTTTGGGAAACACTGATGTAAACATTGTCACACAATCAAAATAAGCTTTTACAAAGTGGAACCGGTGCTAATTAATATGGAATACGTCCGTAAGTAATGTATATTTTACGCCAATTACAAAATTATAGTTTGCGTTGCCGCCTATTGTGTTACGACAACTCGGAAAAGAACACGTTTGTGCGAAAATATTACGGCACCAAAGAAACCATGGCCGCAAAAGGATCAGCCAATCATATCACCAATTATCATAGCACGTCGTTGCCACAGGTGTTTAAACAGAACTTTTTTTTTCATCGTCAAACAGTTGAAACATCGCGTACGACATCGCAAACATTAATGTGCAAAAGAGCGCAGTGCCGCACAGGAGCAATTTAGCTACGCTTAGTTACTAATTCTTACTATGATTAATGAGGGACACTGACCTCCATTATACAAGTACGCTGGACCCATGATACCCACTTTTTTGTGCCTATTTGAAGCGGAATCAGCGCCCCCAGTAAGAGGGAAGAGAACTAAATTTGACGTAACTTGCAAATGGCCGCTTAATCGTTATTGGTTGTCATCACTAGTATTAGTTCCAAATACTCCCACTACTGCTATCAGCGCCAATATGGCGACTTTCAAACGTCATTTTTACCGTCTGATTCCGCTTCAAATAGGCACAAAAAATAGCTGTCATTTCAAAGGGTATCATTAGTCCAGCGTACTTGTATAATGGAGGTCAGTGATGAGGGATGTTTGGCGCTATGTAGCCGTAGGGTCTATGGTGTCGATTGTCTTGTCAAACAGCTGTCATAGATCACGAAATAGCTTCCACATGTCACGATATAGCTGTCATAATATGTCTGTCTGACACGACATTTGACACGAAAGACGCTACCGTCCCTCTGGTGGCAAATGATAATATACCGACTACCCTCATTAACAGCTGGTGTGTATGTGCGTATGCGTATATACGTATGTGCCGGTACGCGCGTGCGTATACGTGCATACGTACGTGCGTACGCAAGTACGCAACTTGCGTGCGTGTTTTACCTGAGTGCGAGAACGGCACCAGTAACCGCTGCAGCTGTACGTAGTGTAGCGGCGGCTCCGCGGGGCAGTCGCCGGCCTGGCTCGTCTTGATCAGTAAGTAGCCTTGCGCGTCCATCGACAGCGTGATCGGACCTGCATATTACACCGTAGATTAATCCAGCGTCAATTAGCATACGACGCGCACAACTTTAAAATCGCACGGAAAAACTTAAGAAATTGAAGCATTTGTATGCATATCTATACTCATATTATAAAGCGGAAGAGTTTGTTTGTTTATTTGTTTGTTTGAACGCGCTAATCTCAGGAACTACTAGTAATAATATGTTTCAATAACGATTAATGAGTCCGCTTATGATAGCAATCTACCAATAGAGGCTTCGCTCACCCACCCCGCCCACTAATCGCCTCACTAAAGATAACTAGAAATCGAACAGCCCTTTGATTTTAACTAAGTTATCTTGAACAGCTCCAAACAAATCAAAATCAAAAAGTGACCTCTTCTTTTTGTTTAGCAAAGAAAATTACAATTTATCTTATTACATAATTTATTTTCTTTTTTATGGTTTACAGTTTAACCCATGTAGAGTAGTTAAAAGTTTAACCCATAATGAAACATATTGTATTCTCTCTGATTTCACGGAAACTATTTACATTACTTTATTTATATCATAATAGACTTATTAAAAACCTCACCTGATGTATTATCCGATATATTTTGCTTGACGAGAGTGACGCTCTTCAACAGATTCGGCTGATGATTCTGTTGCATACCGCTCGATATCACCTGCAGTAGTAATGGGAATTAATGCTATTTTCTAATAATTTCATTAACATGCTAATTTTGATGTCACAGCATGCTAAGTATTGTTACGTGCTAGGGTTCGAAGGATTTGGAGAAAAAGACCTGCTGACTCTTAAAAAGACTTTATTCACTAACACTATTCACTAAGTCCAAACACTAAGCACTAAGTCCAAACACTAAGCACTGAGTCCAAACACTAAGCACTATTGATCACTTGTTTTCGCTCCGAAGTCGCCTCGAGGATCGCTCAGATAAAACTGAATTGCCGGGCCGTCTACCTGCGGCTATTTATATGGCGAGACGAATTCCAGAAAGTTCCGATTCATGTAAACAAGTAAACAAGTAAACAAGTGTGGGAACTTTCTAGCAAATACGCGTAAGTAAACATACACCTAACGCCATCTAGTAATAAGTAGGGGATTTATGTTTTCTGTGTTTCCCTGATCAGTTTCGCCGGTTTGACGCTAGATGGCACTACGTGTCCGTATCCGTAAGACCACTCCCCTCTTAGAGGTGCTCGTCCCGAGCATCGTTATTACTGCCATGGTAACGCGCCAGACGGTCTATGTGTACCACTTTGAATGTCCCTCTTGGTTGCTTTTGAATCCTGTAAGTCACATCATTCAATCGGGTAACCACTTTGTATGGGCCGTCCCACTTGGTCTGCAACTTTGGAGATTTTCCTTTTCGGCGAGTTGGGTTATGCAGCCACACCAGTGACCCTTCTTCGAAGCCGCTCGTGTTCGATTTCCGGTCGTATCTGGTCTTCATGTTTTCACTTGACTGTAACCCATTTTCCCGAACCATGGCGTGTATATAGCGCATCTTTTCCCTTAAATCGCAGACATAGTCTTGTACGGTCTTTGGTTCCCCCGGTGACCCTCCTGTCAAGAGGTCTACTGGTACTCGTAGTTCTCTACCGTAATTGACATACGCCGGGGTAGCTTTTATGCTCTCATGCTCGGCGGTACGGTACGAGAGAAGGAAGAGTGGTATATACTTGTCCCAATCTTTTTGTCTGTCATCTACCAATTTCGCCAAATGTCTTTCAAGGGTCTGGTTAAATCTCTCAACCATTCCATCAGACTGTGGATGGTACGCGGTGGTCCTCGTCTTATGCATTCCCAAAATTCTGCACACTTCCTGGAAGACCTGCGATTCGAAATTCCTGCCTTGATCAGAATGGATTTCCAGAGGTACACCAAAGCGAGATATCACTTCTTCGACTAACTTAGAAGCGACTGTTGTAGCTTCTTGGTTTGGTATGGCGAACACTTCGGGCCATTTGGTGAAGTAGTCCATGACGACCATAAAATACTTGTTTCCCGATTCCGTTACGGGAAATGGCCCAGCTACGTCAACTGCAATTCGTTCCCACGGTGCGCCAACGTTATACAGCCGCAGGTTCCCACGGCTCCTGGTCTGTGGTCCCTTCACTGCAGCGCAAGTAGTGCATTTGCGGCACCAATCCTGTACATCATCTCGACAATGCAACCAGTAGAATCGTTCTCGCACTTTTGTTAACGTTCTCTTTACACCTAAATGACCTCCTGATACGCCATCGTGTATTTCACGGAGAACATCTGGTACTCTCTTTCTCGGGACAACTATCTGAAGGTGGAATTCTCTGCCGTTAGTCTTCTCCCATTTCCGGTAGAGTATTCCATTCTGAAGAATCAGACTGTCCCATTGCGCCCAGTACGCCTTAGTAACAGCGCCAGTGGGTGCAACCTCACTCCAGATTGGTTTCACGTCACCCCGTTTCTTCCATGTGATGATGTGCCGAAGGTCGTCATCTCTTTCTTGAGCCTCCCTCATAGCATCATTCTCCCATGGACCCAAAGGACTTGTTTTCGTTAACTTTAATGTTACTTCATTAGATTCCTGCTTAACACAGTGTTTGCAGTCTTCTGAACACGGCCTTCGTGAAAGTGCGTCGGCATTCCCATGCGCCTTTCCGCTGCGGTGTTCCGTCTTAAAGTCATACTCCTGGAGCTGTTCAATCCATCGCGCTACTTGACCTTCTGGGTTCTTGAATTGCAGTAGCCACTGTAAGGCTGCGTGATCAGTTCGCAGTAAAAACTGTCTGCCGATGAGATATTTACTGAAATGTTGTAGCGTCTTTACAACAGCCAAGAGTTCTCTTCTTGTTACACAGTAGTTTCTCTCTGGCTTAGATAAAGATTTGCTGAAATATGCAATTACAACTTCTCTTTCGCCCTGTTTTTGAGATAATACCCCTCCAATGGCCGTGTTGCTTGCGTCAGTGTCGACTATAAACTGACCTTCAGGTTGTGGATACCCCAGGATTGGTGTTTCACACAGATGTTTCTTCAATTTCTGAAAAGAATCTTCAGAAGTCTCGTCCCAAATAAACTGTCGTTTATCTTCTGTCAGCCGATGTAATGGCTTGGCCATCTCTGAGAATCCCTTAACAAAACGCCTGTAGTAGGAGCATAGGCCGAGAAATGCCCGCACTTCGGTTTTGTTTTTAGGGGTTGGCCAATTTTGAACTGCTTCCAGTTTCTCCGGGTCCGTCTGGATTCCATCACTGGAGATAACATGGCCGAGATAATTGACCTTACTCCTGAATAAACGACACTTTTTCGGATTCAACTTTAACTTGGCCCCCTCTATTTTGGCGAAAACTCGTTCTAAGTTTCGCAAATGGTCCTCGAAGTCGCGGCCCACAATGATGACGTCGTCCAAGTAGACTAAGCAAGCCTCTCCAACTAAGCCTGCCAGTACACACTCCATGAGTCGCTCAAATGTGGCAGGTGCGTTGCACAATCCAAAGGGCATGACGTTAAACTGCCATAAACCTTTACCGGTGGAGAAAGCTGTCTTCTCTTTATCTTTTGGATGAATTTCCACCTGCCAGTATCCAGATTTCAGGTCCAGGGTCGAGAACCATCTCATGCCACTCAAGGTATCCAGCGTGTCGTCGATTCGAGGTAACGGGTAACTGTCCTTCTTGGTGACATCATTGAGACGTCTGTAGTCCACACAAAATCTTGTGCTACCATCTTTCTTCTTCACTAACACAACAGGTGAGCACCACGGACTTGCAGACGGTTCAATAATCTTATGCCTTCTCATGTCCTCCAAAAGGCCTTCAACTTCTTTTTCCTTTGCAATGGGTATCCGTCTTGCTCGTTGACGAATTGGGTTCTCGCTTCCGGTATCTATCCTGTGTTGAACCATCGACGTTCTTCCAAGGTCGCCTTCCTGACTGGAGAAGATATTCGCGTGGCGTTGCAAAAACTTCTTAGCTTTCATGCCCTGCGAATAAGTCAGATTACTCTTGCAGTCATCGAGTAGCTCAGTCACTATTCCATAGTTGCTGCTGTTTGCTGAGTCTGGGCCTGTGATCGAACTACACTTTCTCATCCAGACAACTTCCTCGCACTTTCCAATGACGTCACCTTTGTTCAAGCAGATCTCGCGATCACCAAGATTCAAAACCCTGACCACAGCGTTACTGCTTCCACTAACAAGGGTTCTCGCCGTCATCAGTTTTTGCGCTGATGTCTTGGTAGGTGTGTCTTCGATCAACACGCATCTGTTTGATTTCTTCTTTCCAGCTGGCGGTAGTTTCACCAGCACTCTAGCTTCTGCTCGTCCAGGTATAATGACTTCCTTTACACATGCGACTTTCCCGCAGGCGCCTCCAAGGATGAAAATTTCTTCTTCGCCACACTTGAAAACTCCGTCAGCGACATTAATTTTGCAGTGGTGTTTCTTCATGAAATCCAAACCCAAGATGCAATCATCCATAATCTCAGCCACGATAACGTCATGAGGGTATGAGTAACCCCCTACATTAATCGTAACTGATATTTCTCCCAGGACGGGTATTGGTTGACCGGAGGCAGTAAGAAGCCGACAGTTAATTCTCCTCTTATGTCTCCTTGCGGCTTTCACTAGATTTGGGTTCACTATCGTTCTAGAGGCTCCTGTGTCTAGAGTCATTTTGCAATCCGTCCTGTTAATAGTCCCCTGAATCACAAGACTATTCCCGCTGCATGCTTGGGAGATAACAGTTATCGGGGCTTCCTCCGCGTCAGCCAGTACTCGCCCCTTAGTCCTGGCTTTTATTCGTTTCCCTGATCCCGGGCAGGGGACGAAGCTCCTTGCTTCCTCAGCTCCGCTACTTGTTCCTCGAGCCTTTTCATCCTTGCCATCTGGGTCTCCTTCTGCGGGCAGTTGAGCTGAAGATGGCCCCTCTCACCGCACTTGTAGCACATGGCTCCAAAACTTCTCTTCGTGGGAGCCTTGACCTCCTTAACTTCTTCAGAGACCTCGTGGATCTTATGGGTCTGTCGTATGTCACGGCGAACAGCCTCGACCTCCAAGGCATGCGCCAATGCTTCCTTTAGCGAGGTGTGGTGACGTAGCCTCACTGTTGCTCTGACTTCTAGGTCCCTGATTCCGTCGACAAATGCTTGCACAATATTCGTGTCGATCATCTTGGAATCGGCTCTTGGGTGTGCCTTCTTGACCAGTTTTTCAATTTCCAACGCCCATTGTTGTAGTCCCTCTCCTGAGCGTTGGACTCTGTCACGAAGTTGAGCACGGAACACGTGCTCCAGGTGTCGCTCCCCGTATCTGGATTCAAGGGCCTCCATCAGGTCTTGGAACCCATTTCCTGTATGTGCTTCTAGGACCGACAAAGCTTGCCCTCTGAGCGCAACAGTGAGAGCGGTCAGGCATTGTTCGTCAGTCCATCCGTTTGCAGAAGCAACCGTCTGGAATTGCTGACGATAAGCGTTCCAAGAAGTAGTACCGTCGTATGGTGGCACTTTAACTCTTGGTCCTTGTACCACTACTCCGGTAGTTCCACTAGACGTCGCGAGTCCTGTGGTTTCCAGGCGCACTTTCCACTTCTGTAGTTCTGTGAGGCCGGTTTTCACATTTTCCATATCCACTCCTAGCCTGGTAACGCGTTCTTCCATTATGTCGACATCTTTTCGAAGCTTAGTCACCGTGTCACTAACATCCTTTATTGCCAATAGCGCTTTTTCTTGGAGGTCCTTTTGTTGCTCTTGAGACTCCTGTAAGGCGCCGAGCTTGCGGTCTTGTGACTCTTGCAAAGCGCCGAGCTTGCGGTCTTGTGACTCTTGCAAAGCGCCGAGCTTGCGGTCTTGTGACTCTTGCAAAGCGCCAAGCTTGCGGTCTTGTGACTCCATCATTGCCCTTTGCGAATCTTGCAAAGCCTGACTTTCAGCTCTTTGAGACTTCTGCAAAGCCTGAATTAACCCAATTATGCTTTCCAATTGAGGAGCCATTTGAGGGGCCGTAGAAACTACGGGCGTGGCAGGATGGATGGAGCTAGTCGACGGGGCCCAGTGGGCGGGGCCTGTGGGCGTGGCCTGAGTGGGCGTGGCCTGGTGGGCGGAGCCAGTGGGCGTGGCCATGTCCAGAGTGGGCGGGGCCTGAGGGGCGTGGTCAGTGGGCGGGTCCCGGTGGGCGGAGCCAGTGGGCGTGGCTTCACCCGAAGTGGGTGGATCCTGATGGGCGTGGTCAGTGGGCGGAGCCTGGTGGGCGGGGCCAGAGGGTGGGGCCTGCCCCGCCGTGGGCGGAGCTTGGTCCCCAGTGGGTGTGGTCTCCGCAGCCCGTCGCGCTCTTGTCCTGATACTTCCCTCGAAGTCTTCTCTCGGAGTCGATGGCACTGCGCCCTTGTCCTCACACTCCCCTTGAATTCCTCTCTCGGAGTCAATGGCAGCAGCTCGCTGTGCCCTTGTCCTGACACTCCCCTTGAAGTCCTCTCTCGGAGTCAATGGCATCTCCAAATCCCACTTCTGACACCAGTTGTTACGTGCTAGGGTTCGAAGGATTTGGAGAAAAAGACCTGCTGACTCTTAAAAAGACTTTATTCACTAACACTATTCACTAAGTCCAAACACTAAGCACTAAGTCCAAACACTAAGCACTGAGTCCAAACACTAAGCACTATTGATCACTTGTTTTCGCTCCGAAGTCGCCTCGAGGATCGCTCAGATAAAACTGAATTGCCGGGCCGTCTACCTGCGGCTATTTATATGGCGAGACGAATTCCAGAAAGTTCCGATTCATGTAAACAAGTAAACAAGTAAACAAGTGTGGGAACTTTCTAGCAAATACGCGTAAGTAAACATACACCTAACGCCATCTAGTAATAAGTAGGGGATTTATGTTTTCTGTGTTTCCCTGATCAGTTTCGCCGGTTTGACGCTAGATGGCACTACGTGTCCGTATCCGTAAGAGTATTATTAATCGTATTTTTTAGCAAGTACGATTAATGTAATTATTGCTAATGGGCATTTATCAATTTATTATAATTGCTAATGCTATTTTTACCAACACTAACCTGCAGCACTCCCCCTGAGTTTGGCGACGGGCTGTTGATGATTGACGCTATGGCACTGTCCAACGCCGTTTGTGTCACCGGATTGGGCGTACCAAGAGATATACCTTTGGAATATAATATACAAATGTAAAGAATAGTAACAAATAAGTATTAAAAATTGTATTAATCAGTCGTTATCGGTGTGCCGTAAGGTTTGCACGTACGCGCATTATATCGACTACGTGTATTAGCGAGTACCTATCCGAGTGAAAGGCGCCCGCGCTCGCGCGAGGCATCGCGTGTGCTATATAAATATTTAAAACCTCCGTCGTTTCTGACTACAGGGACGATGGAACCTCAACCAAGTTACTCCTCCGTTACCCAAGCCATTGTTTTTCCCACTAAGGAACAAGCTGTTGTTATCGATTCGATTGATGACACCCCAATTAAGGATTACGCCTATGCGTTTAGTAAAATAATCGAGTCCACACAGATAAGATTTTTAAGCAGAATGTCCAACAACAGAATTTGTGTATTCGTATCGACAAAGGATATTGCAGACGAATTAACCGACAAACACCAGTGTATAATTGTAAACAATAAGAAAATACCTATTCGACCGCTAGTTACAAGAAATAAAAGAATTATTTTTTCTAATGTTTGCCCTATTATCCCGCATGTCGTACTGGAGAACAAGTTATCGGAATTAGGTATTAAACTAGCCACTCCAGTGAGTTTTGTTAAGGCTGGTATAAATGAACCCGGCTTCAACCATATTTTGAGCTTCCGACGTCAAGCCTACATATCGCCGGAAGACTTAAAAAAGATTCCCGATCGTGTGCAAGTGGATTTTGATGGCAGTACGTATTGGGTTTACATCTC
This sequence comes from Cyaniris semiargus, assembly GCA_905187585.1. NCBI lineage: Eukaryota > Metazoa > Arthropoda > Insecta > Lepidoptera > Lycaenidae > Cyaniris > Cyaniris semiargus. The sequence goes on along the minus strand of LR994566.1, from coordinate 5,552,462 downwards.
CACTGATAATATGACCTGTTTTATTTGCAAAAAAGAGGGGCATATTGCAAATAAATGCCCTGAAAACATAACACCTGCGAATATAATAACCGACAATCGTGATTCTATTTTAAATACCGACAATACAGATTTTGTACCTCTCGCCACCTTCAAAAGACCGCATCCTCCTACAACTGAATCATCACAAAGTATTATCTTACCTACAGAAACCTCTGATTCAGAAGACATTTCGAGAAGTGATGCGGAATCGAGTGAAGTCTTAACAGATTGCTCTGTAACTACTTTTTCAGCTAAAAAGGGCAAAAAAGGCGTCAAAAAACAAAAAAGGACACCTACAGTAGATTTACAAGCCTCAGAACTGGACGAGATTCAAAATATATTAGAAGAAAGTGATTACCCTATGTCTATTACCGAATTCACCAACTTTTTAGAAGAGTCTTATGGAAAAGAAAATATTATACAGATTAGCCAGAGTTACACCGAAGACTTGAATTGTTTGACTAAGATCCTTAAAGATATAATACCTATTATTTCATCGCGTAAAGTTAAAAATCGGATAACAAGAATAATTAAAAAACTTAGTATTGTTATATAACTTTAATGTATCTAAAACTTATTCAATGGAACTGTCGAAGCATTATTCCAAAAAGACTTGATTTAGAATCATTTTTGTCAAAAGAAAGTGTACATATTTGTGTTTGTTCTGAAACTTGGCTATCACAAGAAGAGTCATTGAACATTTCTGGATATTCTTGCTTTAGAAAAGACCGAGAAGATGGTTTTGGCGGCTTAATCATTCTTGTACACAACTCCTTATCAGCTAGGGCGATCGACTTATCATTGTCAGGTAATAAATTAGATATTCTGTGCATAGAAGTTTTTAACCATTCTAGGCTTCAACATATTATCGGCGTTTATTCGGCGAGCAATGTTACAACAAGAAAACGTGACTATGACGAGTTGTTTTCGATGTTCAATAGTAATACACTAATTGTAGGAGATTTTAATGCTCACCACGCGTCTTGGTCCTACATTACTGACACCAGGGGCCGAATAATTACCGAAAGCTGTTCCGATCATAATTTCTCATTTTTGAACGACGGAAGTCCCACTCGTATAGCAAAGTTAAATGATAGGATAATTTTTTCTGCTCCTGATATTTCTTTTGCGAGTTCTGATTTATTTCTTTACTGCTCCTGGTCCGTAACCAATGAAAACTTAGGTAGCGATCATCTGCTCATTTCTATAAGTATTAAATCTTTGTCTTTTCAGAAACCTGTAATAAAACGTAATTTAAAAAATGCTAACTGGATTGAATATGGAAATGATATAGACACTAAATGTATTAATTTTTTATTCAATGAAAATAGTGTTCAAGATAATTATGACAGGTTTCTCGATATTATTAATAACTCCGCCGATAAATTTATTCCCAACACTAAAACTAGCAACAGACCATCTTCCAGATTCCAGCCAAAACCTTGGTGGAATCAAGAATTATCGAAGGCAGTAGCAGAGAGAAGACTCGCACTTAAAAAACTAAGACAAAATCGTACAGTAGAAAATTACTTTGCTTTAAAAGAAAAAGTAGTCTCTGTTCGAAAGTTAATTAGACAGGCTAAATACAAGTCATGGCAACGGTTTTGTGATAACATAAACCCCAAAACTACTAGTGGCGATATGTGGCGCAAACTTCGCTGGGTCAAAGGTCATCCTATTGGACCACATGCATTATTATCAGAGGCAGAAGCCGATCAACTGCTTGTAAGTATGAGCCCTGATGGTGTCGATTATCCCCCTTTTAAGTATGATACAATGTTTGGTCACGAGAGTGATAACATTTTGCCTTTAACTTTAGCTGAACTAACGTCTGCTATTAAACGTAAAAACACATCACCTGGGATTGATGGTATAGTTTACTCGATGATTTTTCATTTGCCTCTCAGTGCAAAATTAATTTTATTAAATATCTATAACTTAATAAATTCTACCTCTGTTATACCCCACCAATGGCGAAAAATCAAAGTAATAGGAATTCCCAAGCGAAGTGGTTCTACATTAAAATATCGTCCTATTTCTTTAATGAATTGTTTTTGTAAAATTTACAATAAAATGATATCGAGAAGATTAGAATACTTCTTTGAAAATAATACGCTTTTTCCTAACTACATGATAGGTTTCCGGCGTGGTAGATCGTGTGAAGATGGTCTGTGTCGTCTATCTACGGATATAGAAGTAAGCCTCACTCAAAAAGAATACCTACTATGTGCCTTCACAGATATCATGGACGCATATAATTGTGTTTCCGTGGAAGTTCTCACAGAATATCTTATTGAACTTGGTGTCGATATACGTATTTGTAAATATATTAGGGAATTTTTGCATTTCAGAACCATTATTTTCGTGTTATCTTGTGGTAAAGAGTTTAGCAGAATATGCCGAGATGGTTTGGCTCAGGGTGATCCGATGTCTTCTGTATTGTTTAATATCGCAACCTTAAAAATAAGTAGATTATGTACACCTCAATTAAGATTCATCCAATATGCTGATGATTTTACAATTTACTGTAGTAGCATTGACATAAACGAATGTATTTCTCTGATGCAGATAGCACTAATACAATTTGAAAAATTATTAAATGATATAGGCTTACAGCTATCGTTAAATAAAACAAAGGTATGTATTTTTACACGAAAATATCGTATTCCTAATGTTGAGATTAAATTAAATGATATCTCTTTAGAATTAGTAAAATTTGTTAAATTTTTAGGCGTATGGTTTGATTACAGGTTAAACTGGAACAAACATGTTAACGAAACCTACCAAAAATGTTCAAAATTTGTAAATATCCTTAGTTGTATCAGCGGTTATAAATGGGGTGTTCATCCCTTACAATTAAGAAGAGTGTATATTAGTTTAATAAGGAGTAGACTGGATTACGGATGTGCTGTTTTTGCTAATGCTAGTCCAAATGTCCTTAAAAAGTTGGATTATATACAAAATCAATCGCTTAGACTTTGTGGTAGTTTCATTAAGACTACTCCGATTCAAATAATGGAGAGTGAACTTTGCGTACCCCCTTTAAATATAAGGCGTAAATTTTTATCAGATAAGTTTTTTCTTAAAGTTTTCTCTCATAACAGTGATTGCTTACTTAAAAATATTTTAAAATTTGAAAGCATTCTTCAGCTAGGTAAACGTTATTGGAATAAACACGGTTATTTTTATATGTTTAACAGCTACAAATATCTTAAAGATATTAATATTTCTCATTTTAATATCTGGCCTCCATTTAATATCCCTTTACATTTATTTGAGAAACCGATTGAAGATATATGTCACACTGCAATTCCTGCAACTATGGAACGCCATAATATATGTAAAGCAAGTGTATCCCCTCTTGAACTCAAAGTACTTAGTGAACAATTACTTGCTACTAGTTATTTTGATTATGTCCATATCTACACAGATGGTTCAAAATCTACAAATTTTGGAGGGTGTGCATTTTATGATTCACGGCGTAAATTTAAATCTCAATTTCTGATTGATAACCCGGATATCCCCATCATGAGCATTGAGTTAATAGCAATATTAAAGGCACTAACTTATATAGAGGGAACTGACTATCAAAACGTTGTCATCGTAACAGACTCTCAAAGTGGTCTTCACCATCTGATCTCTTGCGGTAGGGGTAACATGGCCAGAAACGAGGCTTTCCTCATTATTGAAAGTATTTATCGTTTAATACGTAATGGGGTTAATGTCCGATTGCAGTGGGTTCCATCCCATGTAGGAATTAGTGGAAATGAGACAGTTGACTCTTTAGCAAATGCAGCACGTACCGAGGGTTCTTTGTGCAATGTGATCTCATATTTTAAGGATTATGTTAAGTTAATTAAAGATAATTGTTATAATGAATGGAATCAGCACTTTCAACAAAAGTCATTAACTTCTGGCATTTGGTATAGAACTATAGTTAGTAAACCTCCCAAAAAACCCTGGTTTTCTAATGTCAATCTTAATAAGACAGATCTCTCAGTTTGTTTTAGAATTCGATCCAATCACATTCCTCTCAATAATTTTCTTTTTTTGATAGGCAAAAAATCCAGCCCAAATTGTGTAGTATGTGATCGTTATGAAGATTTATATCATGTTCTTTTGGAGTGTGATAGGAACGAATCCCTCAGAAACGAATTTATTATGGACACCAAATGTAGCAAATTAGATTTTTATTTTTTTATACATAATATTGTAAGTTCGAATTTCAAAGCTGAACATAGTGATAGGTTAATAAGTTTTGTTATACATTCCCTATTTTTAAGGGAATTAGATAATAATATTATGTATGTCGTCTAACTTTGTAAAATTTTTGTTAAGGCCGGCTTAATCTTAATGATGTATGGCCTTTATAAAATAAAGAATAAAAAAAAAAAAAAATTGTATTAATCCATAACAATACTAATATTATAAATGCGAAAGTTTGTCTGTCTGTCTGTCTGTCACGCCCAAACCGCTGAATCGATTTTGATGAAATTTGGTATGGAGATACTTTGAGTCCCGGGAAAGAACTATAATCCCGGAAAAATTTACGTTTTCCACGCGATAAACGAATTTTGAAGAAAAGATGTTAAAAAAGGAAAACAAAAATAAAAGAATAAGAATAGGTTAAGCAAAAAACTGATAACGTTAGGACAGAACAAAAGAGATACCTTGCACGCTGCTCGTCAAACTTTGCGTGCTTGGCGTGTGTGTTACGTGCGTGTGTGCGTGCGACAACGCGTGATGCGGCGAACTCGGAACTTGTAAGTTCTGCTTGTTTATAGACGTAAACGCAGTCCACTGTCTATGATTATCACCTGTAATTACATAAATATCGTATTAGTATTAGTTTAAAAAAAATACAACTATAAATATTTAAGAGACGAAAGAGCCGTGGCAATATACTTTATATTCACAAACAAAACTACAAAGTTTTATGTCAAGATTTTTTAACTCGTTTAATTTTTAACCTTAATTTGCATTGCATTTCTCTGAAGGACATAAACTCATTTCAAACAAGTAATTCACCAATTTAAATACTGTGTGTAAATAGTGACATATTTGAATTGGTGATTTTCTTGTTTTAAAAGAGTTTACTTACTTTAAAGAAATGCAATGCACATTATTTTAATATCTTTATTGAAGTTTCTGTTAAATTAAACTTAAACAACATAGAACTATGCTACGTAATATCAATAAATATAAACAGTTACCAGAGTCAGCGTGCGTTGACTTGAAGGCGCCGCCCGTAGGTTGGAACACCTTCGACCCACCGGGACTCGAAGCCGTGATACCACCGAGCAGATTGTCCGAGGAGCCAGCCCTGGACGCAGAAAAAAAGTAGTTATTGTTATGCTAAGTATTCACAGTTTAACTCGATAGTTTCACTCTAAATCGAGTAAAAATTACCGTGTGGACCGCAAAACTCACAGCTCGAAGGCTCGCATCGAGCCGGCTCGATGGAATCGTAAAGGTATCGAGTAATGCTGAATGTGTGGACGAAAGCCCAAGCCGTAGGTTTTACTCTACGTGATTGCTCGATCGAGTAAAACCGTATGTGAGTACTTAGTATTAATGAAACTTTTGAAGTTTAAGGTCTTTAATGCGTCGTTTACCCTCAGCAACTGCCGCTGCTCCTCGCGCTACCGAAAATATTATCGGCAGCGGCAGCAGTGTGAGAGAGGCAGCGCGAGTGACTATTTACATTCTCGCGCTGCCCAATTCCCTGCTCACTTCCCTGCCCAACGACGCATTAGGTATGAAAAATAGATGTTGACCAATTCTCAAATCTACAGGATAAGCAAACAAAACAACAACACATTTGCATTTTCTATTTCATGTGCATTTTCTATACACAACCAGCGATCCTGGCGGACATTTTCCCGTCATATCTATGAAGTTTGAATTGTCATTTGAAATTATTTCTTTATGGTATTTTTAATTTTCCACGTATTTTTTATTTATTTCATAAGAACCTTCCTATATCAACGAACACAACAAAATAGCATTAGTGAAATCGGTTCTCAAGATTACCGCTTAGCAACATATTCAGCGATTAATTTTTATTTAATAGATTAAGAACCTGTCCACACGGCGCGTTGCGTCAGCGTTGCGTCGACGCAGCGCTGCCGTTTGACGCATAGCCGGCCACACGGGCGCTACGTCATCGCAGCGTTATTACGAAGCAGTCTTGACGTAAACACCCCCTCCCGCTTCGTCTCGGGGGCTGCTGTCCGTCATGTGTGCGCTGCGACGACGCAGCACGCCATGTGAACACCTTGGTTATTTGTATGTAAAACAATGCAACGCAACGGTGACGCAACGCGCCGTGTGGACAGACTCTAAGGGGGACGCACCTCGCTTTAATCGGCTTGGGTCGACGGCGCTGGTCGTGATGAGTCAGGTAGTCCCGCTCCAACCCGTCGTCCGAGTCCGCCACGCGCTCGCCACACTTCAGATCGATCTCGGCCGCTTCCTCCATCGGCTGGGTAATTTATGGATGAAATAATATATTATTAAAAAAAAAAAACAATTACATGAAATTGTGATTTTTGTAATTTCAAAAGTAAAACGACCTTTCATTGTTTTACTTTTGAAATTAGTATAGCTTTTTTACACCTTGCCCTAAAACTAAAACAAGTGTTTGTAGATTTAAAATATGTAATAATAAATTCGTGTTTTTAGCTTTCAAGCTACTCAGCTCTGATGACGTTACAAAATATAATTATGGACGAATAACTAGAGAATTAAAATTTCATAAACGTTTAGAGTCTTGATAGCGGCGACGTGATTACGGTGCCGCATTCAGTATAATACTCATTGGGTATACGTACTCTTGTCATGTGGTCATCGTCGCTGAGCTCGTGGGTGTCGTGGTGTGTGTCGTGTGCGTCGTGATCAGCGGGCTCGTGGTCGCGATCTCAGTGTCGCAATAAGTATAATAATCATTGGATATACGTACTCTTACCATGTGGTCGTCGTCGCTGAGTTCGAGAGCATCGTGGTGTGCATCGTGGGCGTCGTGGTGTGCGTCGTGGGCGTCGTGGTCAGATTATTCGCGGTGGACGTGATTACTATGCCGCATTCAGTATAATACTCATTGGGAATACGTACTCTTACCATGTGGTCGTCATCGCTGAGCTCGTGGGAATCGTGGTGTGCGTCGTGGGCGTCGTGGTCAGCGGGCTCGTGGTCGCAATCACGGTGCCGCATTCAGTATAATACTCATTGGGAATACGTACTCTTACCATGTGGTCGTCGTCGCTGAGCTCGTGGGCGTCGTGGCCAGCGGGCTCGTGGTGCGACGACGTGATCACGGTGCCGCATTCAGTATAATAGTCATTGGGTATACGTACTCTTACCATGTGGTCGTCGTCGCTGAGCTCGTGGGCGTCGTGGCCAGCGGGCTCGTGGTGCGACGACGTGATCACGGTGCCGCATTCAGTATAATAGTCATTGGGTATACGTACTCTTACCATGTGGTCGTCATCGCTGAGCTCGTGGGCGTCGTGGTGTACGTCGTGGGCGTCGTGGTCAGCGGGCTCGTGGTGCGGCGACGCGCTTACGTACGGCGGCGCGCTAGATGGCGGCTCGCCCGCGTTTATGCCGCCCTCGGACGGTGTTCGAGGACTCTAAAAATAAATAGATAATATGAATGCCACTTGAAATTGCAAATGATTATTAATAGAGTACATAAGTACTCTATTATATTACGAATCTAAGAAAATATACAGTTGAACATATTTTATAATACTTTTGACTGTTTTTTTTTTTTTAGTATCCGGTTAAAAGAAAACGCACGCACACTGCAGACACTTATTAATTCGAATGAACTTAAATCATAAAAAGGTATGGGGTAGTTTCAAAATATTTTCATCAGTACCAGATAACTAATTTTCTGTGGGGATATGAGTGTTTGGTCCGCTACAATTTACAAACTATCTGACCTGTCTTATAAAAAGTTTATGAAAGCCTGATGCCTTCGTTCCTCCTACATTCCATGAGCATATGATAGAGGTCCTCGTAAGTAATAAGTGATTAAGTTTCTTGTAACTTTCGACGATCACAGGAAGACCGTTCCTGTTCCAATAATGAGTTCCAGAATCAATCTCACTAATAAAATCGACCACGAGTTCCATCAAATAATCGTCGCGGCGCGAAAAAGTTTTAATAGAATATTTGTCAGATAAAAATTGTCTACGAATTTTTAAAGTTAAAAGAAAACGCACGCACACTGCAGACACTTATTAATTCGAATGAACTTAAATCATAAAAAGGTATGGGGTAGTTTCAAAATATTTTCATCAGTACCAGATAACTAATTTTCTGTGGGGATATGAGTGTTTGGTCCGCTACAATTTACAAACTATCTGACCTGTCTTATAAAAAGTTTATGAATATAGGCCCTTTGTCGACATGTATGACATTCTCAAGAATTATTAATCACAAAGTATAGTCAGAATTTGTCAAGATTACCTATTAGTTATTAGTTATTTTGTATTACTTCGTTTCTTACCTGTGGCATGGAGCCCGTCGGATCTCGACTGCTGGAAGACTTTCTCCTGTCTTTGTTACACCACTTCCATTCAGGATGTGCTTTGAAGTGAGCTTCCTTCACCTGGTAACGAAATTACACTTGTTCTTAATTAGATCTTCATTTTACACTTCTATCTCATTTTTTATATATTTTTTTGCTTTTAAGAAAACTAATCTGTAATAATATAATAGATATAGACCATAATGTTACACAATATCGTTTAAGACGACATAATATTCTATCGTTTCTTAAATTTGGGAACCGAAAAAAATACTGTGAATGCATCAGAAATTCATTGGCCGAAGGGCCAATAAAGAAACCTTACTACAGCCGCGGTGTAAAACATTTTTACCTACTAACTTTTTTACTACTCATATACGGTTCATTCATAATATCTATTAATTTTTGTGGCTAAACTCTCAGAATACTTAAAGCATGTCCCTTAAGTTTCTCTTAATAATTTTACCTAAGCAACTCTTACCTCAGTAGCCAGCTCATTATACTTCTGTTTCTCCTCAGGTTTAAGCGCGTACCACCACTCGCCTAATATCTTGCTGACCGTTCTGTTGTCCTGGTTGGGATGCATCCGGTGCACCATCTGTCGGTGCCGCTTCGAGAATATCATGAACGCGTTCATGGGCCGACGGATGCGACGCTCCTTCTATAACAGAACATAAATCCTTCTGTGAGCGAACATACGTGTTATTTTTATCAAATTTTTTATTTTTAATTTTATATATTAAAATACCTGCGATTACACCAGGTTTACATAGCGTATGTTTTAGAAGACCCAATACAATAACTGCCCTTTCACTGTCAGACAAATGAAGCGATTCTATTGGTTTTCAAATCTTGTGGAAACGCAGATTCTAATACCGTCTCGAACTTGGGTTAGCACTCACATACAGAGGTTACGTCACACAAGCTTATTCTGGTTACCTACGTTTAACGGCTGCCGTCCTCCACCTTAAATATTATGTCGTCTACATAGTGACGAGTGATGAGTGATGACGTTATTTAAATGTATCTGACAATATCCATCGACGTACCTTATCCTGACCCTGTGGCTGGTTCTGCACCGCCGCCTGCGTCTGTCGGCTGTTGTCACCGCCGCTAGTGTCTTCAACTTCAAACACGTCGTCTACATAGTGATAACGGTGTCTAAGTGTACCTGACAATATCCATCCACGTACCTTATCCTGACCCTGTGGCTGGTTCTGCACCGCCGCCTGCGTCTGTCGGCTGTTGTCACCGCCGCTAGTGTCTTCAACTTCAAACACGTCGTCTACATAGTGATAACGGTGTCTAAGTGTACCTGACAATATCCATCCACGTACCTTATCCTGACCCTGTGGCTGGTTCTGCACCGCCGCCTGCGTCTGTCGGCTGTTGTCACCGCCGCTAGTGTCTTCAACTTCAAACACGTCGTCTACATAGTGATAACGGTGTCTAAGTGTACCTGACAATATCCATCCACGTACCTTATCCTGACCCTGTGGCTGGTTCTGCACCGCCGCCTGCGTCTGTCGGCTGTTGTCACCGCCGCTAGTGTCCTCCGTTTCGAATACTTCATCGTCCTCGTCCGCGCACATAGACGTCACGGGATCTGAATTATAACAATTATACACCGCTATTATTACGATTTTTAGAAACGAGTATATTGTATTAAATAAGATACCTATTAACCTACTCCGATTTTAAGTTAACAACAATGGATAAAATAGCAATTTACAAGCCTGTTAATAGTATTAAATGAATGAAGTTGATCGATAGAGATCGTTCAATTTCAATGTTTTTTTTTTTTATTAAGATGAAGTCGGCCTTATAACAGTAATAATTACAAAAAACTTAGATCTAAATCCCTTAAATACAATGAGTGGATTACATAACTTAAAAATATATCACTGCATTCAGCCTTAAAATTAGATGTCATAATGTTATGAACAAAAAAGTACAAATTGTTACATATGTTGTACAAGTTCAAGCCTGATGCCTTCGTTCCTCCTACATTCCATGAGCATATGATAGAGGTCCGTATCGGTCTAAAGCGGTACAGTTGGGATTGTGCATCGACAAAAGCCGACAACGCTCAGCTCGGCCCGCGGCACTCGCGAGGCTGCCTCGTGAGGCAAATCCTCGGTCGGTCTAGACGTGCCTCGCCCGAAGCCAACGTACGCGCTGCCTCGCCCGAGCGTGCCGCGGTCCAAGCCTCGCCGGGTGGGCCCGCGGGTGGTACGGCGTATGCGGTGTATGCGGCGTAGGCGGCGCAACAGAGTTGCGGGCGTCGTTTAGAACACGGTATCACTCACCGTTCGCCTCAGTCTTGATGTCCTCCGCTTTGATATGCGCCGGGTGGTGTGGCGTATGCGGTGTATGCGGAGTATGCGGGGTATGCGGCGTTTGCGGGGTTCGCGGGGTGCGGGGGGACGGTGGCGCGGGCGGCGACGCGGCGCGCAGGAGCGGCACTAGCGACTGCCACGGAAAAACCGCCGACGGCACGCTGCTTGATACTGAAACAAATTAAAACAGTTAAATAGAACCCAACTGTATTATTGTGAAATAAAAATAATACGCCCTTTTGATTTTGTATTTTGATACCCATTGTCACTCTCACAAATTAATCTTTCAAAAATTGTCGTCACTAATCTGACATACTCAAGTAGTTGATCATGTGAAAACCAAAAGTCCATCATTGTACCATCAGGGAATTTGATTTATAGGCAGGTGGTGGACCTACCTAATTAGGTCGGGCTATGTCAAGCTTGACATAACGCGACCAAATAACGAAAGTACTTACCAATAATGGCGGTGTGTGACGTGGGCGGTGGCAGCACGGGAAGCAGTTGGTTTGGACGCACTATTACTGCACTGTTGATGCTGTTCACTTGTTGCTGTTGCTGTTGCTGTTGTTGCTGTTGTTGATGCTGCTGTTGCTGTTGTTGTTGTTGATGCTGCTGTTGTTGCTGTGAATTATATTTATGAGTTAAAGGATTTTAAGATGCGTAATACATGAATTGTTATACAGTAGGTCTTACTTTTTGAATATATTATTTAGGGCCTGTTTCACCACTTCCTGATAAAGTGTTGGATAGGCTATCCACAACTTTTTTGACAGATTCTCCATACTTTATCTGTCAAGTTAAGTTGCGGAATGGCTATCCGGGACTTATCAGGAAGTGGTGAAACAGGCCCTTAATCTGCAATTAAACTTAACAGTCTCAAGTGCAATCGGCACACTTATGTTAACACTATTTTATGAGACAATCATAATTAATATTATGTTTATATCTTTAGCGCTCACTGCCGCAGACCATAAGTTAGTAACAATAGTTACACCTTATGGTCTGCGGTAAAAAATAAAATTGTGGTCAAACCAAGTGGCAAAAAAGCACATACATGGTCTCCATTGTCCATCATCCTGTGTTCCGGTTCTGGTTCGTTATTGTTGATGATGTGATGGTTGATTTGGTGCTTAATCGGTTCAATCTGTGAAAGCTGAAAGTACAAAAATACAGAGTCGAGGTTTAAGTTTAGTATCATTGTGTGGCGTATGGATTGCATATTTTATAAGAACCAAGACACAGGGAATCGCAGCATGCAGAACAGTTTTTTTTACGTTTCACACCACGTCAGTCTGGCCTCGTGCTAAGTACCCGAAGGACTTGTGTTACAGGTACCAGACAACGGAAATATTTTTAATTAATACATAATTTAAGGATACCTCCGGCTTGAGCCGCCACAGGCTTAACCATTGAGCCACAGAGAACGTCAAATAATGATATTAATTTTAAGTAGCAACAAAGATTTAATTTACCTTTTCTGTGGGTTCATTCTTGATGAGAACTAACTTCTTCTCCAGAGTATTCTGCGGTATCACGTAGAAGCGCTTCACTGCGTCTTTCGCGTCCGCGTCCACAAAGGACACAAATCGTGCCACCGGTTTGGTCCTCTCCTCGGGAGGGTCAACTCTGGGGGGGTCAGCCCGGGGTGGGTCGACTCTGGGTGGGTCCGGCGCTCGGGGCGGTTCCGGCGAGGTGGAATACTCCGGTCTACTCGCAAAATTCTCGTAGTCCATTCCGTTGCGAAAGTCGCCGTTGCGTATAACTAGATCGTGGGGCTCGTTGGGACGGGGGAAGGTCGGCGCGTTCGTGCCGTTGCGACTGTCGGCCTGCGGAGGGTTTACTTCTGGGTGTTATTGTATTGTCACGAGCGCCGATGAGTATGCCCGTTGACGCGTATACGATGTGGGAAAGGTGATGCGAGGTGGTGTCGCTAATCCTATGTATAGGATATCCTTCGATTTTTGAAACAATAAATATACAGGGTGTGACAAAACAAAGTGATAATACTTTAAGAGTGTGCATGTGCCTCTTATATAGAGATCACTGTGAAAGTAGCAGCGCTGAAAGGGTGATTTTTGATTATGTTTGTATTAGAAATGCCCCAACGTCATCAATCTGCCCATACAATAATTTTTAAATAATAATCGGCCAAGTGCGAGTCGGACTCGTGCACGAAGGGTTCCGTACCATTATTGAGCAAAATTAGGCCACATATTGTGTTTTTTGTATGGGACCCCCCCCCCTTATTTTTTTATTTTATTTTAATATTATTATTAAATATTAAAGTACACATATAACTAAGGACTTTGAGAAAAATTCAAGTACTTACCTGTTGCCATTATTGATATAGACCAAAAAATTCCAAAAAAATCAAGTTTGTTGTATGGGGGAGCCCCCTTAAATATTTGTTTTATTTTGTTTTTAGTATTTGTTGTTATAGCGGCAATAATAGCAGCGGCAGGAATACATAATCTGTGAAAATTTCAACTCTCTAGCTATTACCGTTCTTGCGAACGGTGATATCTATGGACGTGGTGTGAAGCGTCCATAGATATCACCGTTCTTGAGATACAGCCTGCTGACAGACAGATTGACAGACAGACAGACGGACAGACAACGAAGTCTTAGTAATAGTGTCCCGTTTTTACCCTTTGGGTACGGAAACCTAAAAAGTAACTCTTTCAGCGCTGCTACATTCACAATGAACTTTGTACAAGGGACACATACACACATTACTATCACCACTGCATTTCTTATTATTAATAATAATAATTATTCGATATTTGTACACACGTCAACGAAACTGTGATATACACGCCAGCGCTCGTGCTCGCATTAGACTGTCTTGTCATGTCATGTGTGTGGTAAATACCTGATACTGGTAGGTGGGGCCGGGTGACACTCGGATGACAGATGTGGCGACTCCGCCTACTGGTGATGACACCCTACCCGGACGAAGCAACTCGGGCCTAGATGAAAAAAATATATTAGCACAATTATTAGGTTGCGAACATCTGTAAATGTAATGCACGTTTTCTGCTACATAAAGTTGAGAAGTTGAGAAGCATGACCACCAAAGACAAAATGAAATTGGCAGAGAAAATCCGCTAGTTTATCCCTAAAACCAGTGTTTCTATACTTTTACATTTCTGTAAAAAGTCTGTGTGTGTGGCTTAACAAAGCACAAGAAAACAATAGGTGGATTGTAGGTTATACTTATTTAATTTCATAACAACAATATATACTACCGCACTCCAGGGGCGTGCACTCCTTGAAGGCAGAAATGCAGTGCATTACTTGCCATTTACAGATATTTTAACTTTCGTACGTTTCAGATGACTCATGACGTTAATTATTAAATATTAATAGTAAAAAATATAGTAGAAAAAATTAATACATTTAAAACGCCTAAATTTATAAAATAGCACCAATTAATTTGCGAGTTTTTTTTTTTTATATAATATATCTATGGACGCTTCACACCACGTCAGTCTGACCCCGTGCTAAGTACCTGAAGGACTTGTGTTATGGGTACCAGACAACGGAAATATATTTAATACTTTTATACTATACATATAATATTTAAGATTTTTATTATATGATACACATATTTAATACACATCCATGACCCAGGAACTTTGAAAACTTTTTGTTCCATCGGCGGGATTCGAACCCGCGACCCCCGGCTTGAGCTACCAACAGCTCACCAACTGAGCCACAGAGGTCGTCAAATTAAACATTAAGTTAGGTACACGCGCAAACGGGATGGCTCAAGGTCAAGGCATGCACTCCAACGCGCGGCATGCCCTGCCATTATGTGTGAGTAATGATTTTTGTGTCCGTGCACAGTCGTAAACGCACACAAACATGAATATCGAATGCGCTTTTGTACTGCAAGTCCTGGCACAGAGCCCAGCAGTGTTGCCAACTACGAGGATTTCCCACTTTTAGTAGGAAAAAATTAAAAGGAGATCGCCACGAACACGTTCTGCCGCAGCACCGGCGACGCCCCGCCCACCGGCGACGCCTCTGGGCTGCCGGACCGCGAGCTGCCCAGCGACACTACAACATGACACGCACCTGACGAGATGGTGCGTGTAATGCGGGTGGTGCGGCCGCGGCGGCTGCGGTGAGGAGATCGGCACGAACACGTTCTGCCGCAACACCGGCGACGCCCCGCCCACCGGCGACGCCCCCGGGCTGCCGGACCGCGAGCTGCCCAGCGACACTGCAAAATTACATTTTATTTAGTAAATATAGAAAGTAAAATAAATATATAAAGCTTTAATAAGAAAAAAATGAAGCTCTGTTAAGTTAAACATAGACTGCAGTTAGTAGGTCTTCCTTACATGTTTATGTAATTATATGCAAGTGAATGCAACAGGTTTTTGATTATGACAATTCTTTTGTGCCATAAACAAATAATATGGCAACCAAAAATCACAATAAAATATGTTTAAGAGTATAAAGTTCTTCATTACTGTCCTCAAATAACTAAACGAAGACCTGCACCCTGATTCACGATGCGATTCCGCGCGGATTCGTCCCGATTTCGGAAACTTTTCCACTTTCAAGCAAATGACAAGTGAATACTTTCCGATTTTGCTGTCATTTTGACAGTAGTGGCATTTCTTTTGTAAGTTTGAAATAGTTTCCGCCACGGATTCGACCACTTCTCACCGTGGATGGGACTTTGACATCCGACGGCGGATAATTATCCGAGGATTAGAGCCGTTTTCGCGGAATGTTACCGCCACCTCCAAGACTCGTGAAATCTTTTCACTTCGAGAACCGTGTCATGGCGGATATTGTTAGATGCAATTATTTAATGATAAGAATAAAAGAAAGCAATTATTAATAGTTAGTCGTGTCTTGTTTAAAAAATAATGTCGTACTGTAATAATCATAGTGTTAAAGCTTTAGGAAGTGTTCATTGAACAATAAATATTTTTTATTTATAAATGCAGTATTTGTATTAATATTGTATTAATACTAAAGTATTATATTAAAACATTATTGTACTTTTACAATAATTTTAAAATAGTTATTTAAGTAAATATCATTATAATTCCAAGGTGATACTCACCACCCGGGAACTTCCATAGTATCTAATAAAAACTAATATTAAATGAAAAATAAATTTAAAACAAAAAAAAAACTAATATAAAAGTTTAGTTTGTGTTACACACACAAATAAAAGGTATATAATATCTCATACATGACACAATAATCACACAACTCACAGATTTGACAAATTGTCATTGTCACTCGGCAGTCGGCACATAGACAATATTTTTTGTTTTAATTCCACTCAACTCCCGAACGGCAGCCGGCTGCCGCGCTATTTGTACTGCGCCATTCACTCAAGCCCCAAGCGGCAGCCGGTTACCGCGCTCTTTTATTCAATTATGTAACGTATTTCGCTGACTTACAGCCTACTTTTGTATGAAGAAGTTTGATTAGTTACAATCTTTGATATATTGGCCACATTCTGAATGTAAAATATTACATAGTCTGTGGGAGATTAGTATTTTTTCGGCTATTCAATATTAAGCGCTATTTAGTGTGTGTGTTGCTATGACTTGTACTTTGTTCGAAGTTTTTTACTGGATTTCACGAATGTAAGTAGTGTTTTGTATTAATCTTTTTAGTAAGTAGAAAATTTTTTAATATTCAATTAAATACTCAAAATCATTCGTGGATTAAACGCAGCTGAAATATGTTTTTTTGTAAGGTAAGACTAATCTTAGTCTTAAAAATTTTGTTCATCAAATTAAGAGATTAATTAAAAATTTGGAGATAATTATTTTCCCGTCTTTTATCTTGATACTGACAGCGATGAATAACCAAGGCTATATGCCGTAGCACTTATTGCCAAAATAAAAAACTAGTTTCAGTTATTCTCTTTGGTTTCGGATTCATTCCCGCAAGGGAACGTTGTGAATCGCTGTGTATCTGACAGAATGTGACAAAATACCGTGTGAGGACTTTCCGACTACCGTGAATCAGGGGGCTTGTTAAGACCAAACAAAGCTGGTGTAGTTGTTAGACGCATTGGAAAAGTCACGTGACAGACGAAGACCTTCATAAGTTATTCACTATATAACTATCTTTATTAATATGGGGGGTTAGCACTTACCCAGCATATTAGCAGCCTCAGTTTCCTCGGAGTCGTATCGCGCCGTGACACGATAGTTGGGCGGGGTCGTGTCCGACTCGCGCGACGTCTCGTCCCCCTCCACCCCCGTGCCGTTCGACGAGAGCGATTTACTGCTACTCCTGGAAAATATTACACGATAAGCTACTACTAGTAAGCCACGATAAGCTTTTACAAGAACGAAGCGAGTCTACAGCACCCCCTAGTGAGCGGTTATATCTGCGGGATTAATAATATGCGTAACTTGATCCTTGTGACAAAATATGACAAGTTGCGAAAGCCGGACTTGGCGCCTGCGCATTTATACTTCCGAAAAATGGCAGCAGCTGTGACTGCTGACAGAAAAAGACAGCGATACGTCCGTCTCGCTCACCTCTGCTGCGGCGTGTGCGTGTTGCCCTGCGCGAACGGCGTGTTGGACGACCTCGTGATGCCGCGCAGCGACAGATGACGGGAACAGAAGCCGCGCCGCTTGCTCTCCTTGATGCAGCCGTCCTTGTTGTGACGGCGGACAGAAAGAGACAGCGATCCATCTATCTCGCTCACCTCTGCTGCGGCGTGTGCGTGTTGCCCTGCGCGAGCGGCGTGTTGGACGACCTCGTGATGCCGCGCAGCGACAGATGTCTGTAGCTGTGAGTGCTGACAGAAAGAGACAACGATACATCTATCTCGCTCACCTCTGCTGCGGCGTGTGCGTGTTGCCCTGCGCGAGCGGCGTGTTGGACGACCTCGTGATGCCGCGCAGCGACAGATGTCGGGAACAGAAGCCGCGCCGCTGGCTCTCCTTGGTGCAGCCGTCCTTGCTGCAGAGCCGCCGCCACTGCTTGCCGTTAAACTTCTTCTTGATGCCAGTGGGCGTGGAAACCACATCTCCTTTCTTGTATTTGTGCGGTGTTGCCGCTTGAGATCTAACAGAAAAAGCATTCATATCACAAAGAAAAAAAAACACTAATAATAACACACTTCTCAGTACCTTATTATTAAGGTACGGAGAAAAATAAGTATCTTATTCATAGTATACTTTAAAAATAAGTGCACAATAAACAAGGAAAGTTTATATAAAACCTAATAACATCAATCAAACTTATTAAGGCGCGTTGAGAATGATTTCAAGGTCGCTTCACAACAAGGTCGCATGACGGGAGTGTCAAGATTATGGATTTTAAATGTTCACTTTTAAAAGCTGTAATTGCTGCTACAAAAGCAATTAGAAGTAGGGCAAAGTATATACCTAGGAGTGGGCGCTTGAGATCTGGGCGTGAGACTGCCTTCTATGAGGCTCGAGGTGCTGCCTCGACTTTGCAAACTGCTGCGCTTGCTGTTCCCGCAATCTGAAAATAAATAATCTATAAAACTTCTAACTATTAGCATTTTATCTACAAAGTATTCTAGCAAACAGAATTAATAACTCCAGAAGTCTTCTTGACTTCACATGTCATAGTCTCAACTAGAGAGTATTTTTAATTTGTTACGAGATCTGGGTCCAAAATATACTGAGTGCTACTACAACAAAGAAAAACTTTAGAGTAAGTTTATATAATAATATGAATCTTCGCCCAAACAAGTCTCATTAACTTGATATCTTTACTAATATCAATAATCACATTAGACATTATAGAGTTAAAGGCGGTTAAATAAAGAAAATATTTAAAGATAAAAATACGTTTAAATATAAAGCTAGAAAATTACCAAACCCAATTTCATAGACACTAGAGCTATACCAAAATAGAACTTCATCACTTAAACATCGAAACCCACTCTACTGCTTTTTAACAAAGAATAAAAATAGTCAGATAGACTTTAAATAGAAATAGTTTGTCTATTCTTATTTTATAGTTTAAATACGGCTTGATATTTAATCTATGCTTGTTTGAGCAAAAATAGAACATCAAAAGAAAACCAATTATTGGAAATGGCAAAGTTTATGTAATTCTGTGTCTTTTTTACGTCAAAACCTTTGAATGTATTGAAATGAAACTTGGCCCACGGCTATTTGATAGATCTTTTTTAAAATGTACTGCTTCCGAGGGTTAGAATCGTAGCTGAAGCTGCGGTCTTATCTATATGAGTAGTATTCCAATAGGGCAAATGACAAAAATAACTAGTTTATATTGCTCTATCGTGTATCATAAAACAGCTTTTATTACCCGCTGCTCTGATTATATTTATCAAGTTTTGTTTGTTTTTTTTTCATATTTATCTATCACATGACTTAATTTTAAACTCTTTTTATCATATTTTGACTGTGAATATAACGACACAACAGCTTCCATCATAATACTTTGTTGAGCTTTAAGACAATCAAGACATGTAAATAGAGCTATTGGCTACACAAACTTCGAGACTCGCCGAACAATACAACTACAACATAAAGCTTGTAAATCAGTGATAACCCCCCGCCCCGCCCCGCCCACCTTACAACTTAGGACCATCGAAGAAATTGATTCCTAGGCAGTTGACAAACCAACGTCATTTCGTCAGATCATGTCAAGTCAATGTTAATTATGATCTGTCGGCTGGTTTTGACGTAACGCGACCAAACTACGTTGGTCATAGATGGGAAACCTCCCCCATCTGCCTAGGAATCAACTTCTCTGATAGTAGCTACGCCACTGCAGCGTCACTCACCCATATGCGAGGCGTCGGTGAACATGATATCCTCAGCGGGTAGGTCGTCGTCGCTATAGTCATCAAAGGGGCGGGAACCATTGGACAGCGCGCCCACTGCCACGCCCCCCACGCTAGCCCCGCCCACAAGCGGGGACGACGTCGCGAACTGTAACACACAGAAATAATGACAAACTACACAATTGTCAGCAGTCATCTTATTATTGGAACCTAAATTAAATACCAGGTATGCCAATAATAAGATAATCTGTACTAAAAATTACAATAATTGAGTGTTACCATACTTCTTTAAAATGGAGACCGTACAAGTCCTATACAAGGTTGGACCCTGCCAGGTGCCCCAATGTTTTACACACAATATTTTATGTGTCTTTGGGCGCGGTGTTTTGAGACAGAAGAAGACGAGAATGAATGACGCGTTGCGCTGTGAACGTCTTGTATCGAGTTGATGTGCGTCGCCGCAACGTGTAACGTACGCCGCAATGTACGCACTACGTATGCAGTGTTCATACGACGTTCGTAGTATACGCACGACGTATGCAGTATACGCACGACTATACAGTGTACGCTCTCCGTACGCCGCAGTGTACGCAATCCGTTCGCCGCAGTGTACGCTCTCCGTACGCCGCAGTGTACGCAATCCGTTCGCCGCAGTGTACGCTCTCCGTACGCCACAGTGTACGCGATCCGTTCGCCGCAGTGTACGCCCTCCGTACGACGCAGTATACACTCTCCGTACGCCGCAGTGTACGCAATCCGTACGCCACAGTGTATGCACTCTGTACGCCGCAGTGTACGCACTATGCATGCAGTGTACACACTCCGTACGCGACATATTTTTATTTTTTATTTTTTTACATGCAGTATACTCACGGCGTGCGTGGGGGCGTGGTGCGCTCGCATGTGCTGCATCAGCGACGCGGGTGCGTGCGTGCCGGCGTCCTCCAACTCGTCGGCCCAAGGAGGCTGCAGCAGCCGAATATCAGCTCGCTTCACCTCTATCATCTCCTTGCCTATAATCTCGCCGTCAGTCACCTGAAAGTAGATGATAATATTTTTATTTTGCAGCTATTGTGAAACTAACATGTAACAACGTTAATATAGGTCGTCAAAAAAGAGTAGACGCCGAACACAAATTTTAATGTCATAAAATATTGAAAAATTATAAAATGTGCCAGAATGATAATATTTGAAGTGTAGAAACGTTTTGAGTGGAAATACGAGTCGAAAAAAATCTGCCAAGTGCGAGTTGTACTCGCGCACGAAGGGTTCCGTACAAAAATAGGCTAAAAATTGAACTTTTTGTATGGGACCCCCTCAATTATTTAATTTATTTAAATTTTATAATTAATTATTAAAGTACAAATACAATTAAGTATTTTGAGAACATTTCAATTGCCTATGTGTTGCCGTTATTGATTAAGAGCAAAAAATAGCAAAAAAAATCACGTTTGTTGTATGAGAGCCCCCCTTAAATATTTATTTTATTTTTAGTATTTGTTGTTATAGCGGCAACACATATACACAATCTGTGAAAATTTCAGAAGTCTAGCTATAGCGGTTCTTGAGTTACAGCCTGGTGACAGACAGACAGACAGACGGACAGACGGACACACATCGAAGTCTTAGTAATAGGGTCCCGTTTTTACCCTTTGGGTACGGAACCCTAAAAACCACCATTCAATACTGATTACGATTAGAAAATTTAGTTCAGCGTCTACTCTTTTTTGACAGACTGTACATACAGCAACTTTATTTGCCATATAACCAACCACCATTTTTGACTCAGAGGCTCTAACGAGATATGGTATTTCGATTACTAAATAAATGCTAACAAGAGATATTTTAAATGATCCGGGTAATAAGATTAAAAAGTGATTAAAGAAAATGTGCATGATACGTAATGAACATGATATAAACAGTAAAACATTCATTCATACTGTAATAGGAGACTATAACAACTTCACTTACATCTACGTCATAATCCATACTAATATTATAAATGCGAAAGTGTGTGTGTCTGTCTATCACCTCTTTACGCTCAAACCGCTGAACCGATTTTAATTAAGTATCCAGATACTTTGAGTCCCGCGAAAAGACACAAGATACTTTTTATCTCGCAAAAATGTACGGTTAACGCGCGATAAACCACTTTCTGCATAACAGAGCGGGCGTCATCTAGTAAGTAATGCGACATGGAAATACCACACCACTTTGCAATAACTATTTTTTACTCTTATTCCTTTATAGTACGGGAGCCCTACAGCAAATTTTTTTTGATTACTATCAAGCTAATTTTTTGTGAGTAGTTTGATAAGACGAACAACATTTTTATCTGTGAAAAATCTTGAAAGTGGTAGCTAACAGAAATATAAAGGACTAGACGTTCCGCGCGGCTTCGCCCGCGTAAATTAGATATTTCACAGACAAATCAGTCTACAAAAAATAGCCTATGATCCTTCACGTGGTCTATTTCTTATCTAACCCAAATAACAGAAAAATTGCTCTAGTAGTTCGTGAGATAAGCCCTTTCAAATAATTTCCCCCGTTTTTTTCCACATTTTCTTCTATTTCTTCGCTACTATTAGTCTTATCGTGATAAAATATAGCCTATAGCCTTCCTCGATAAATGGGCTATCTAACACTGAAATAATTTTTCAAATCGGACCAGTAGTTCCTGAGATTAGCTCGTTCAAATAAGCCCTTTCAAATAATTTCCCCCCGTTTTTTTCACATTTTCCTCTATTTCTTCGCTCCTATTAGTCTTAGCGTGATAAAATATAGCCTATAGCCTTCCTCTATAAATGGACTATCTAACACTGAAAGAATTTTTCAAATCGGACCAGTAGTTCCTAAGATTAGCGCGTTCAAACAAACAAACAAACTAACAAACTCTTCCGCTTTATAATATTAGTATAGATTTCATACTTTGACTTTATGGTCCCAAAATATGGATTGTTCTATTTGTAGGACAATGTTACTCTTAAATTATATAACTATTAACCTATCAATATACAAAAAATCAGCTAGTTAGGGTTCCGTTTTAAGGTTCAGTAGTCAACCAAGTTTTGTTGATTACAAAACCCTATAACGGAACCCTAACGAGCTGATTATTTGTATATTGATAGATAATTATCATATAATTTAAGAGTTACATTGTCCTACAAATAAAACAGTCCATATTTTAGGACCATCAATTCAAAGTATAAAATCCTTTATATCTCTGTTAGCTACCACTCTCGAGATTTTTCGCAAATAAAATGTTGTTCGTCTTATCAAAATGAAGCTACTCACAAAAAATTTGCTTGATAGTAATCAAAAAAAAAATTGTTCTAGGGCTCCCGTACTATTATCTTTATGTTGTCATAAAGAATTTGCAATTGTCGGAGAGACCGTCGCATTTTATTAGTACAGGTAAAATTATTTTCCTTTGAGTAAATTGCTGTAGTATGTACTTTATTGCATAACTGTATTGACATAGGTCATTTACTATCTATATTCTATACTGTTAACAATCTTATACTTATGTTAAGACTTAACTGCTTAAACAGCGTAAAACATATCAAGCGAAAGTTTTAAAAATATTAGAAAAGTCATCAACTGTCAGTCAAATCAACTGATTTTTGTTGGCACTTGGCACGGTAATCACATTAATATTTTCTAACTTTTAAGTCTATCTGTTACCTTTTGACGAACTGATTCTAATGAAATTTAGCATAGACATTTGGGCGCGAGGATAGGCTACTCTTAACTGCAGAAAAAATACGATGCAGGTTTTTTTTTTTAAATTGACGATTACCAAAATGCTAAACCTTTCCCTGAATACATTTGCCCTGAATCATGAATAATAAAAAGAATAAAAAATTATCTCCAAGATGTACAGAGACCCAAGGACGACCGGTAACTTGTTATGAGAGGCCTCTAAATAATCGATTTTATGAGCCGCACGAGTATAAGATATCGATTGAAATGCAGGTGCCCCCAAGCCCCAGTATTATAGAAACTAATATACCTGTATGTAACAAAACTAACTGATCATACTTTAGGGTGTGTATCTGTCCCTTGTATAGTTTACTGTGAAAGTAGCAACGCCGAAAGAGTTACTTTTGACTTCTAAGGTTCTATGAGAAATGTTTCAATGTCATGGGTTTGCCCATAGAGTAATTAGTAAAAGTTTCTCTTTCAGCGCTGTTATTTTCACACTATCCTACTAATATTATAAAGACGAAAGTTTGGATGTATGTATGTATGGATGTTTATTACTCTTTCACGCAAAAAACGGATTTTAATGAAACTTTACAATAATATAGCTTATACATCAGAATAACCACAATTTTAACCGACTTTCAAAATCGAGGAGGTGTTATGTTCGTTTTTTATGTTCAACGATTACTCCGCCGTTTGTGAAGCGATTTTCAAATTTTTTCTTTTGGTGTATAGGTTGTCATCCCAATTTGGTACCATATTCATAATAGTGGTGACCTGATGAAGGGATCCATAAGAAATCGAGGGAACTCACCAAAATTTATATGGAAACATGTGGTGACTTCGGTTTCGTGAGCAGTATTCTAAGCATATGCTACCAACAAGTAAGATTTTGCACCAAGGTATACCATTGGAAGGTGCTGAGAAAACTCCTAACTCTTTATATGTAGATAGAAGTTTGGGAGTTCCGACGTTGTTTTAAGAACGGAAAGCATATGCTACTATGCAAATTACATTCATCATCATCATCATCACTACCATAAACCATTATAGAACCATGTATCGTCCCGTTTTGACCCTATTATTGGTACTTTTCATAGTCTTTTATTATATATCACTTAAAGCGGGTAACACCGCGGGGCACAGCTAGTAATGTATGTATGTATAGTAGTATATACTAGAAGACATGCAAACCCTAAAGTATTATGGTTTGGTTTTGTTACAGCCTGTAGATATAATATCAACTACACTTTCAACTTTATAATATGTACTGGTATTTGTTTTACTATACGCTTTAAACCTTTTGTGGTTTATTTGTTGAGGAAAGTAGTGAAATAATTATCTCCATTTGTAGACACACGGAAAACACAAACATAACATAGTGCAAAATAATATAATCCGGTTATTATGGTAGCGACTAGAATTATTAGTAGTTATTTTTAGTTTTACTCTGATTTGGCCTACTGACTCAAGCATAATATTATGGTAAAAGCTACAAATAAATCTACCAAAGCAAGAGCTTTTTTGCAGCAGATAGTTATCGCTAAAAGGTCACGCGCAAGTTAAAGATGGCTCGGCGAATTCAGATAATATGTTACATACAATAGCGTGTTATCGTCTGATCCCTTTCCAATGTTGCCTTGGGTTGTTGATCAGACGGATTGTTCCGTCAACAACCAAAGGCTCACCAAAAAAAGTTCCCTTCTATTTTGCCGAGCGATCTTAAGCTTGTGCGCGACCGCAATCAGCTCATAAGACTCACCTTAACTCTGATTCGTATCGGCGAGCTATGGACTTCGAAGACCAGCCCCGCCACAAACACATTCTGGACTTCCCTGTTCGGATCCGTCGTCCTGACCACACAGGGCGAGCCAATCAGGAGATGTATTAGCTGGGGACTAGCATCACTGATGACGTCATACTTGTTCGCACCGAATACGTCACTATACTCAATCGGATCGTTCTCTTGGCCGTCCAACTCCACTATGACCTTGCAGCCGTCCGCCTGGCGTATGACTCCAGGTATGTATAGCCCGCGCTGCTTCGCCAGTATCCTGTGCTCGCGCCACTCGGACAAATCGATGTTTGGGTACGACATGTAGGGTTTCAGCTCTTGCGGCGACGTTCGCTGGATGATCGGCGAGGGTTGGAGCACCGGGGTGTACTGAGCATATTCCACTACAGGCGCTATGTTGATGCAGTTCCGTTCTTGACGTTCGGGGATGGTGTTTATGGAGTTGCGTTCGATCTCCTCCAATTCTGACGGGTCGAACTTCCGCTTCTTGGGCAGGTTGCGGACCGGCTGCGTCTGCTGGCCGTTGCTGCTGGCTGTGCCGGGGTTGGTGGGGTTCGCCATGGTGGTCTGAGCCAGGCTCACCGTCCCAACACTGCTGATCACAGAAGCCGGTATCTGCGAACATTATTTCACGTTATAGGCTAAGCTCCAGTGATATAATTTACTATCAGAGAAGTTGATTCATAGGCAGATGGCGGACCTACGTAGTTTGGTTGCGTTTTGTCAAGCCGAGCCGACAGATCAAGACTTACATTGAATTGACATGATGTAACCAAATGTCGTGGGTCCGTCAACTGCCTATGAAATTCATAGGCAGTATATAGGCAGTATATACTGCCTATGAATTTCATAGTATGAATCAATTTCTTCTATGGCAAATACGCTGGTGTAATTCTAGAATGTATTGGGGTAAAACTTTTTTTATTCAATAAAACAATATTTAAATCTATTTGACACCTTAGTTTCTCTATTAGAGGAATGCATGAATCATTTCGTACGCTCGTACGCAAACTGATAATTTTTTGTGAATGATGTAAACAGCATTCCGAGTATTATGTTTGAAGCAAATAATGCGTCCGTCGAATGACATAGCGCCTATTTATATTTTTTACCTGCAATTTCAAAATATAATGATTGTAGAATTGAAGTTTTTGTTGGAACCTATTAATTTTATATTGCTACCTTATTGCTACCTATTAGAAGAAAACAAGTTGATGATAAAGAATTCTGAAGAATGATATTTTTATATCAATTTGCTACCTACTATAGTCCGGTCGCACAACATAGAGAAACTTGGACATTGACTAGTTGCTTGTCTTTTTACCCGACTTCAAAAAAAGGAGGTTATCAATTCGACGCGTATGTATGTAATATTTCCAGAACTGCCCAATTTTCGTATATATGTTAGTCTAAATCAGCACCTGAACAAATGTGTCAAATTTCAAAAGTGTATGTATGTACGTATGTTTTTATGTTTGTGTTCGCATATCTCTGGAACTACTATTCCGATTTCAGTAATTCTTTTTGTGTTGTACTAGGTATGAACAATACTTAGGGAATAGTGCAAATTTAATCAAAATCGGTTCAGAAGTTTTGGAGATAGGTAGTTTTAATTCTCAATTACGTACAATTTTAAAGTCGGTTTTATCTTTTTTTTACAACAATAATGACGACTATCTAGAAATTTTCACAAAATCATCAATATAAAATGTGTATGTTACTAATCCTACTATCCTACTAATATCTTACTATCCTACTAATCCTACTAATATTATAAAGGCGAAAATTTGTTTGGATGTATGGATGTGTGGATGTATGGATGTTTGTTACTCTTTGACGCAAAAACTACTAAACGGATTTTAATGAAACTTTACAATAATATAGCTTATACATCAGAATAACACATAGGCTACAATTTTAACCGACTTTCGAATTAGAGGAGGTGTTATGTTCGTTTTTTTATCTTCAACGATTACTCCGCCGTTTGTGAACCGATTTTCAAATTTTTTCTTTTGGTGTATAGGTTATCATCCCAATTTGGTACCATATTCATTAAAGTGGTGACCTGATGAAGGGATCCATAAGTAATCGAGGGAACTCCTCAAAATTTATATGGAAACATGTGGTAACTTCGGTTTCGTGAGCAGTATTCTCTAAGCATATGGTACCAACAAGTAAGATTTTGCACCAAGGTATACCATGGTTTGGAAGGTGCTGAGAGAACTCCTGATTCTTTATAGATACAAGTGTGGGAGTTTCGACGTTGTTTTAAAAACGGAAAGCATATGCTACTATGCAAATTACATTCATCATCATCATCATCACTACCATAAACCATTATAAAACCATATTGTATCGTCTTGTTTTGACCCTATTATTGGTACTTTTCATAGTCTTTTATTATAATATATCACTTAAACCTCGAGTAACACCGCGGGGCACAGCTAATAATCACTAAAGGAAATCAGACCAGAAAAACTGGATTCCTATTTCTATGAGAGGAACTACCAGTAATGAATTTATTATACAATTTTGTATAGATTTTCGTGTAACTTCCTGTAATATCGTCCTTTTAGTATTATCAATAATTCTAGTTATGACAGTCATAATGACACAATATTGCAAGCTCACGATTAGGGACATATTTAAATATATTTTCCTTTTAAGATAATTTAATATATTATATGGATATGTCTGTGACTACGATTCTTTTTGCGTTCAGATATTTTTTGGCGTCCAAGTACAAAAGCTTAACTACTAGGCAAAGTTTAACTACTCGATGAATCTTACTATACATACACAGGTCGATTGTAAGGGTGAGACCGCACTAGGCGACACTAAACTGCAAGCCGCAGCCAAGGGACGCTATTCGTCACGGCTAAAATATTATATACTTCGCATAAAATCGTAGAAGGTAAGGCGCACTACGCGACAGAGGAGCTAATTGATTAAAAACGTCAGTTCTATGAAAGGGGAACTGTTGCGTCATCGTTGCGCTGCAGTGTAGTGTCGTCCTATGCGGTTCCGCCGTGAAAATGTAGTATTTACAAACTATAATTTAAGCTGCCAATAATGGGACTGCCAACCGTGTGGTAGATACCTGGTCGTCAATGTCGGTGTCATGGTGTGCGAGGGGCCGGTAGAGTGGCTGGAGCGACTGGAGCGGCTGCGAGGGGCCGCCCGCTGGAGCGCGCTGCATCACAGCCCGCGCTACTCACTCATTGTACCTCCTCCTGGAAAACCAGAGACAAACGTTACGTTGTAATTCATAGACGAATCCAACTTTTTTTATGACGAGAAATGCAGTTCATTACGCGGGGGATCGGGGACTCCTACCGCGGATTAATGCATGTCTCGACGCGCCCGAAATGTAGTAAATGGACGTAGCCCGCCCTACTCACTGAAACTCAGCATCAACAAGTCCTTGCCGAAGCCACGGGATCATAAAGACCTCCGCGACTCCGGCGTCAGACATAAAGAAAGCCTTTTCTAAATTTCTAGTATTATGCGATAGGTAAACGACAGCGATGCGACTGCCACCGACCTGACCATCCACGGTCGAAGTAATAAGACTTGCTAATAACTACTGAAGAGTTCTATTTTTTTTACTCTTTTTTTTTAACCTTATGGGTAAGGCCTTTTGCATTTAGGCTATTTAGTAGAGTGCTCAAAAAATATTAATCTATACTAATATTATAAAGCGGAAGAGTTTGTTTGTTTGTTTGTTTGTTTGAACGCGCTAATCTCAGGAACTACTGGTCCGATTTGAAAAATTCTTTCAGTGTTAGATAGTCCATTTATCGAGGAAGGCTATAGGCTATATTTTATCACGCTAAGACTAATAGGAGCGAAGAAATAGAGGAAAATGTAGAAAAAACGGGGGGAAATTATTTGAAAGGGCTTATTTGAACACGCTAATCTCAGGAACTACTGGTTCGATTTGAAAAATTCTTTCAATGTTAGATAGCCCATTTATCGAGGAAGGCTATAGGCTATATTTTATCACGCTAAGACTAATAGGAGCGAAGAAATAGAAGAAAATGTGGAAAAAACGGGGGAAATTATTTGAAAGGGCTTATCTCACGAACTACTAGAGCAATTTTTCTGTTATTTGGGTCAGATAAGAAGTAGACCACGTGAAGGATCATAGGCTATTTTTTGTAGACTGATTTGTATGTGAAATATCTAATTTACGCGGGCGAAGCCGCCCGGAACGTCTAGTACATAATATAACTCTTGATCATCAAGAGTTGATAATTCCTGGTTGAATTTTTCAGAATATTTATCCCGTTTTCCTGACTTTACTATATGACCTAGATTTGATACTACGTGCACTTTTTTAACGTTTTCGAATAGTATGTTATATTGATCCAGTTAATAACATTAAGGGCCTGTTTCACCACATCCTGATAAGTGCCAGATAGGCTATCCACAAGTTAACTTGACAGATAGAGTATGGAGAATCTGTCAAACAAGTTGTGGATACTGCCTATCCGGCACTTTATCAGGAAGTGGTGAAACAGGCCCTAAGTCATTGTAATTATATCGACAAGAATCAAGAATGCAATATACATAGAGAGACAAAATGTCTCTATCCTTCTGAAAATAGCAGACTATTTTAGGACCAAATCAATAACTGCGCACCTTCTTAACATTTCTGCAGACAAAGGCAGATACAATTTTAGGCCGAAAACCTTAGCTTTGCTGCTTCATTTTTAACACGTTTTTATTAGTAGTACCAGTAGTCTAACAAATTCGAAAATTGCATACGTATTAATTAGAGTCATCTGAACCTGTGGCCTGCTGGCGTGACGAGGGGGCATCAGCAGTTGCCTCCGCCAATGAGCATATTTAGGCATTGCGCTAGGGATGCATCACATAAGCCATACATCATGATGTAGAAATGCGAAATAGAGTTAAAGCCAGCGACAACCAGACTTTCGTCATTTTATAAAAGCTGAAAATTTACCTGTTTATGAGCCCTACAGAGGTAAGAAGAGACGTCTATATTGTTACGTGTTAGGGTTCGCGGGATTTGGAGAAAAAGACCTGCTGACTCTTATAAAGACTTTACTAGCACTGTCACTAGCTCACACAAATCACCAAGTCCAAACACTGAGCACTAGATAGTCCTAGGTCGTAGCCGAGTCGTAAGTTCACTGGTTCACTCACTATTGATCACTTGTTTTCGCTCCGAAGTCGCCTCGAAGATCGCTCAGATGAAACTGAATTGCCGGGCCGTCTACCTGCGGCTATTTATATGGCGAGACGAATTCTAGAAAGTTCTTCCCCGATTAACGTAAACAAGTAAACAACTGTGGGATGTTTCTAGAAAATACGCGTAAGTAAACATACACCTAACGCCATCTAGTATAAAGTAGGGGATTTATGTTTTCTGTGTTTCCCTGATCAGTTTCGCTGGTTTGACGCTAGATGGCACCACGTGTCCGTATCCATAACACCACTCCCCTCTTGGAGGTGCTCGTCCCGAGCATCGTTGTTACTGCCATGGTAACGCGCCAGACGGTCTATGTGTACCACTTTGAATGACCCTCTTGGTTGCTTTTGAATCCTGTAAGTCACATCATTCAATCGGGTAATCACTTTGTATGGGCCGTCCCACTTGGTCTGCAACTTTGGAGATTTCCCTTTTCGGCGAGTTGGGTTATGCAGCCACACCAGTGACCCTTCTTCGAAGCTGCTCGTGTTCGATTTCCGGTCGTATCTGGTCTTCATGTTCTCACTTGACTGTAACCCATTTTCCCGAACCATGGCGTGTATATAGCGCATCTTTTCCCTTAAATCGCAGACATAGTCTTGTACGGTCTTTGGTTCCCCCGGTGAACCTCCTGTCAAGAGGTCTACTGGCACTCGTAGTTCTCTACCGTAATTGACATATGCCGGGGTAGCTTTTATGCTCTCATGCTCGGCGGTACGGTACGAGAGAAGGAAGAGTGGTATATACTTGTCCCAATCTTTTTGTCTGTCATCTACCAATTTCGCCAAATGCCTCTCAAGGGTCTGGTTAAATCTCTCAACCATTCCATCAGACTGTGGATGGTACGCGGTGGTCCTCGTCTTATGCATTCCCAAAATTCTGCACACTTCCTGGAAGACCTGCGATTCGAAATTCCTGCCTTGATCAGAATGGATTTCCAGAGGCACACCAAAGCGAGATATCACTTCTTCGACTAACTTAGAAGCGACTGTTGTAGCTTCTTGGTTTGGTATGGCGAACACTTCGGGCCATTTGGTGAAGTAGTCCATGACGACCATAAAATACTTGTTTCCCGATTCCGTTATGGGAAATGGCCCAGCTACGTCAACTGCAATTCGTTCCCACGGTGCGCCAACGTTATACAGCCGCAGGTTCCCACGGCTCCTGGTCTGTGGTCCCTTCACTGCAGCGCAAGTAGTGCATTTGCGGCACCAATCCTGTACATCATCTCGACAATGCAACCAGTAGAATCGTTCTCGCACTTTTGTTAACGTTCTCTTCACACCTAAATGACCTCCTGATACGCCATCGTGTATTTCGCAGAGAACATCTGGTACTCTCTTTCTCGGGACCACTATCTGAAGGTGGAACTCTCTGCCGTTAGTCTTCTCCCATTTCCGGTAGAGTATTCCATTCTGAAGAATCAGACTGTCCCATTGCGCCCAGTACGCCTTAGTAACAGCGCCAGTGGGTGCAACCTCACTCCAGATTGGTTTCACGTCACCCCGTTTCTTCCATGTGATGATGTGCCGAAGGTCGTCATCTGTTTCTTGAGCCTCCCTCATAGCATCATTCTCCCATGGACCCAAAGGACTTGTTTTCGTTAACTTTAATGTTACTTCATTAGATTCCTGCTTAACACAGTGTTTGCAGTCTTCTGAACACGGCCTTCGTGAAAGTGCGTCGGCATTCCCATGCGCCTTTCCGCTGCGGTGTTCCGTCTTGAAGTCATACTCCTGGAGCTGTTCAATCCATCGCGCTACTTGACCTTCTGGGTTCTTGAATTGCAGTAGCCACTGTAAGGCTGCGTGATCAGTTCGCAGTAAAAACTGTCTGCCGATGAGATATTTATTGAAATGTTGTAGCGTCTTTACAACAGCCAAGAGTTCTCTTCTTGTTACACAGTAGTTTCTCTCTGGCTTAGATAAAGATTTGCTGAAATATGCAATTACAACTTCTCTTTCGCCCTGTTTTTGAGATAACACCCCTCCAATGGCCGTGTTGCTTGCGTCCGTGTCGACTATAAACTGACCTTCAGGTTGTGGATACCCCAGGATTGGTGTTTCACACAGATATTTCTTCAATTTCTGAAAAGAATCTTCAGAAGTCTCGTCCCAAATAAACTGTCGTTTATCTTCTGTCAGCCGATGTAATGGCTTGGCCATCTCTGAGAATCCCTTAACAAAACGCCTGTAGTAGGAGCATAGGCCGAGAAATGCTCGCACTTCGGTTTTGTTTTTAGGGGTTGGCCAATTTTGAACTGCTTCCAGTTTCTCCGGGTCCGTCTGGATTCCATCACTGGAGATAACATGGCCGAGATAATTGACCTTACTCCTGAATAAACGACACTTTTTCGGATTCAACTTTAACTTGGCCCCCTCTATTTTGGCGAAAACTCGTTCTAAGTTTCGCAAATGGTCCTCGAAGTCGCGGCCAACAATGATGACGTCGTCCAAGTAGACTAAGCAAGCCTCTCCAACTAAGCCTGCCAGTACACACTCCATGAGTCGCTCAAATGTGGCAGGTGCGTTGCACAATCCAAAGGGCATGACGTTAAACTGCCATAAACCTTTACCGGTGGAGAAAGCTGTCTTCTCCTTGTCTTTTGGATGAATTTCCACCTGCCAGTATCCAGATTTCAGGTCCAGGGTCGAGAACCATTTCATGCCACTCAAGGTATCCAGAGTGTCGTCGATTCGAGGTAACGGGTAACTGTCCTTCTTGGTGACATCATTGAGACGTCTGTAGTCCACACAAAATCTTGTGCTACCATCTTTCTTCTTCACTAACACAACAGGTGAGCACCACGGACTTGCAGACGGTTCAATAATCTTATGCCTTCTCATGTCCTCCAAAAGGCCTTCAACTTCTTTTTCCTTTGCAATGGGTATCCGTCTTGCTCGTTGACGAATTGGATTCTCGCTTCCGGTATCTATCCTGTGCTGAACTATTGACGTTCTTCCAAGGTCCCCTTCCTGACTGGAGAAGATATTCGCGTGGCGTTGTAAAAACTTCTTAGCTTTCATGTTCTGCGAATAAGTCAGATTACTCTTGCAGTCATCGAGTAGCTCAGTCACTATTCCATAGTTGCTGCTGTTTGCTGAGTCTGAGCCTGTGATCGAACTACACTTCCTCATCCAGACAACTTCCTCGCACGTTCCAATGACGTCACCTTTGTTCAAGCAGATCTCGCGATCACCAAGATTCAAAACCCTGACCACAGCGTTACTGCTTCCACAAACAAGGGTTCTCGCCGTCATCAGTTTTTGCGCTGATGTCTTGGTAGGTGTGTCTTCGATCAACACACATCTGTTTGACTTCTTCTTGCTAGCTGGCGGCAGTTTCACCAGCACTTTAGCTTCCGTTCGTCCAGGTATAATGACTTTCTTTACACATGCGACTTTCCCGCAGGCGCCTCCGAGAATGAAAATTTCTTCTTCACCACACTTGAAAACTCCGTCAGCGACATTAATTCTGCAGTTATGCTTCTTCATGAAATCCAAACCCAAGATGCAGTCATCCATAATCTCAGCCACGATAACGTCCTGAGGGTATGAGGACCCCCCTACATTAATCGTAACTGACATTTCTCCCAGGACGGGTATTGGCTGACCGGAGGCAGTAAGAAGCCGACAGTTAATTCTCCTCTTGTGTCTTCTTGCGGCTTTTACCAGATTTGGGTTCACTATTGTTCTAGAGGCTCCTGTGTCTAGAGTCATTTTGCAATCCGTCCCGTTAATAGTCCCCTGAATCACAAGACTATTCCCACTGCTTGCTTGGGAGACAACAGTAATTGGGGCTTCCTCCGCGTCAGCCAGTACTCGCCCCTTAGTCCTGGCTTTTATTCGTTTCCCTGCTCCCGGCCAGAGGGCGAAACCCCTTGCTTCTTCAGCTCCTCTATTTGTTCAATGCGTTCCTCGAGTCTTTTCATTCTCGCCATCTGAGTCTCCTTCTGCGGGCAGTTAAGCTGAAGATGGCCCCTTTCGCCGCACTTGTAGCACATGGCTCCAAAACTTTTCTTCGTGGGAGCCTTTACCTCCTTGACTTCCTCAGAGACCTCGCGGATCTTATAGGTCTGCCGTATGTCACGCCGAACAGCCTCGACCTCTAAAGCATGCGCCAACGCTTCTTTTAGCGAGGTGTGGTGACGTAGCCTCACTGCAGCTCTGACTTCCAGGTCCCTAATTCCATCGACAATTGCTTGAACAATGTTCGTGTCAACCATCTTGGAATCGGCTCCTGGGTGTGCCTTCTTGACCAGTTTTTCAATTTCCAACGCCCATTGTTGTAGTCCCTCTCCTGAGCGTTGGACTCTGTCACGAAGTTGAGCACGGAACACGTGCTCCAGGTGTCGCTCCCCGTATCTGGATTCAAGGGCCTCCATCAGGTCTTGGAACCCGTTTCCTGTATGTGCTTCCAGGACAGACAAAGCTTGCCCTCTGAGCGCAACAGTGAGAGCGGTCAGGCATTGTTCGTCAGTCCATCCGTTGGCGGAAGCAACCGTCTGGAATTGCTGACGATAAGCGTTCCAAGATGTAGTACCGTCGTATGGTGGCACTTTAACTCTTGGTCCTTGTACCACTACTCCGGTAGTTCCACTAGACGTCGCGACTCCTGTGGTTTCCAGGCGCACTTTCCACTTCTGTAGTTCTGTGAGGCCGGTTTTCACATTTTCCATATCTACTCCTAGCCCGGTAACGCGTTCTTCCATTATGTCGACATCTTTTCGAAGCTTAGTCACTGTGTCACTAACATCCTTTATTGCCAATAGCGCTTTTTCTTGGAGGTCCTTTTGTTGCTCTTGAGACTCCTGTAAAGCGCCGAGCTTGCGGTCTTGTGACTCTTGCAGAGCGCCGAGCTTGCGGTCTTGTGACTCTTGCAGAGCGCCGAGCTTGCGGTCTTGTGACTCTTGTAGAGCGCCGAGCTTGCGGTCTTGTGACTCTTGCAAAGCCTGAATTAACTCAATTATGCTTTCCAATTGAGGAGCCATTTGAGGGGTCGTAGAAACTACGGGCGTGGCAGGATGGATGGAGCTAGTCGACGGGGCCCAGTGGGCGGGGCCAGTGGGCGTGGCCTGAGTGGGCGTGGCCTGGTGGGCGGAGCCAATGGGTGTGGCCATGTCCAGAGTGGGCGGGGCCTGAGGGGCGTGGTCAGTGGGCGGGTCCCGATGGGCGGAGCCAGTGGGCGTGGCTTCACCCGATGTGGGTGGAGCCCGGTCAGTGGGCGGAGCCTGGTGGGCGGGGCCAGATGGTGGGGCCTGCCCCGCCGTGGGCGGAGCTTGGTCCCCAGTGGATGTGGCCTCCGCAGCCCGTCGCGCCCTTGTCCTGACACTTCCCTCGAAGTCTTCTCTCGGAGTCGATGGTACTGCGCCCTTGTCCTCACACTCCCCTTGAATTCCTCTCTCGGAGTCAATGGCAGCAGCTCGCTGCGCCCTTGTCCTGACACTCCCCTTGAAGTCCTCTCTCGGAGTCAATGGCATCTCCAAATCCCACTTCTGACACCAGTTGTTACGTGTTAGGGTTCGCGGGATTTGGAGAAAAAGACCTGCTGACTCTTATAAAGACTTTACTAGCACTGTCACTAGCTCACACAAATCACCAAGTCCAAACACTAAGCACTAGATAGTCCTAGGTCGTAGCCGAGTCGTAAGTTCACTGGTTCACTCACTATTGATCACTTGTTTTCGCTCCGAAGTCGCCTCGAAGATCGCTCAGATGAAACTGAATTGCCGGGCCGTCTACCTGCGGCTATTTATATGGCGAGACGAATTCTAGAAAGTTCTTCCCCGATTAACGTAAACAAGTAAACAACTGTGGGATGTTTCTAGAAAATACGCGTAAGTAAACATACACCTAACGCCATCTAGTATAAAGTAGGGGATTTATGTTTTCTGTGTTTCCCTGATCAGTTTCGCTGGTTTGACGCTAGATGGCACCACGTGTCCGTATCCATAACAATATTATATAATTTTTGACGAATCATAAGCTCTATACCTCAAAAACCAGCACTGGTTACTCTGCATAC
Source organism: Cyaniris semiargus (assembly GCA_905187585.1). Taxonomy (NCBI): domain Eukaryota; kingdom Metazoa; phylum Arthropoda; class Insecta; order Lepidoptera; family Lycaenidae; genus Cyaniris; species Cyaniris semiargus. The sequence continues at coordinate 5,516,018 of LR994566.1, read as the reverse complement.
TTCATAGGTCATCGACCTTGTCATATATTGCTGATTGTGGTGAAATTTTGATACGAGTATAATAATTTGATAACTGATAAGTGAAAGAAAGTACTTTTACCTGTCACTAAGATTGGAAACGCGAAAAAACAAAATAAAACCCGCGAGAAACAAAAATTTAAGTCAAACTCTTCATAAAATTAAAGTTAAGTATCTATTCATTGGCTGCCCAAGAAAAAGATGGCGCGACGAGCTGGAGGCATACCGGCCTGGCTAATGGTGGCGCAGGAGGAGAAAATGAATGACCCTGGGGGAGGCCTAAGCCCAGCAGTGGGATAGCATAGGCTAACTAATAAAGCTTTAAATTTCAATTTGAAAACGGGCCATGTAAATTCCCCATTACTGTGTTCCTTTTTATAACTATTCCTTTTATTTTCATACATCCTAACACAATCTATAATATAATACAAATTACAAACATACTCGCATGACAAACCTATTTAATTGATAAATTTTACAACTGTTGACGTCATAAAATTACAATATTATTATTATCAGCCTCTACGTTGCCTAGATATCGTACTAGAGGGACATCCCCTGGGGCGATATTGGTAGCCTTGATAATTCTCAAAAAATAACGTTTGCAACACCGTTGTGGCGAAATTAGTTCGTACAGCGCTAGCGGGAACCGTACATTTTTTCGCAACAAAAACTATCCTTTATCCTTTCTAGACTCTCAAAGTATCTCTATACCCATCTAAATCAGTCGTTCAAGGGTAAATGGTAACAGATATAATGTAACGCACTTTTGTGTTTATAATATTAGTAAAAAGTAAGGATTTAAAGGATTGTGGCCTTGGTGACAAACTGCGACCATAGACACAGCTTTCCTTTGTGCTCTGATAAAAATCTATTTTTCTTAAAAGTTGAAACGGATAATCGGGGAACAAAACTTTCTACTAACTTTCTTTCTTTTTGTCAAAAGTATTAAATTCTGTGCCTCGTTATTTAGATTGTAGCTTAACATGATGAAGAGAACTACGTCTAGAATTAGACTATAGCTTCTAATTTGTAAATTCTCAAAATTGCTAAGTACGATTTGGAAATGAAATATTCCTCAAATGCGCCCTACCCTACCCTGCCCTACTGGACGAATACAAGCGATTACAAAGACAGGAATAATGCCCTATGATTGCCCATGCCTAAAGCCTAATTAATCACGATGATGGTGATTGTTATTGACTAAGTAAGCAATTAGGCATAAAAAGTAGGTATTTCTGAATGGTACGTCTATTATAATTTTATTGTATGGTAACAATTTTTTCCGCACGAAGCACATAAGTTCAAGGCTGAGAGATTTTTTGCCGGCTAAACTAGATCGGCACTTGATACAAGTTATTAGTACTATGTTCCTTGATATTATAAATTCAAAAGTCTGTCTGTCTGTTACTTATTCACTCTGAACTTTTGATGGAATCTTGTAAGATGATACTTTGGATGTACTAATAACTAAATTATTAGTAGATCCATAATTCTATAGGTACTGATTTAAATAATAAATTCGAAAGTGTCCGTTACTTCTTCACTCTTAAACTGATGAAGCGATTTTGATGCAATTTACTATTTAGTATGATGAAGTATAAAGGACATAAAGCGACTCTCGTGCGATAAACAATTTTTTGCGCAAACGTAGTTGAGGGCAACATCTAGGAAACCATAATAATATGAAAGATTTTAATTGATGATTTGCTGCTGATGCTGTCTGCGACTCAGTCAAAAGGAAATCTCGTGGGAACCGTACCTTTTCCGCGATCAAAGTTCGAAGTAAATAGCGTGTAGAGCCTTAAGGATAGGGACGTGGTTACTGATGCGGAAACTATGCTTAGGGTTGCCCTCTATAGAGCCTAAGGTCCAATGTCATCAACTACTGTTAGAGTTAATGCTCGAATTAGCATCACGTTACCTCTTTCCTTTTTCATATGGATGAAAGAGAAGACATGACATTTTAACAAGCTTTTAACAGTTCACACAGTTTCCACCGAAGTGGAGTTAATATGCTAGAATGTGTATTGAATATAGAATAGAATTGCTGTGCTGAATGAGATCATGTTCGAAGCGATTCTGTTTTATTTTTACTTTATACATTGGGCCAAAGCATGAGGCCAAAATGTAGAGCAGTGTTCCACAAACTTTTTGTGTTCAAGATACACAAATTTTTGGAGGTATACCACAAATTAACCCATTAATCCCCAAGCGGCAGCCGGCTGCCGCATAGCAATTGAAAATCTATTGTGTCTGCGATACCCACGATGGAGGTGTTAATCAGTGTGTACGGGGGTGCTCTGTTCCCAATTCCCAGGTAAAATGTAATTTTTTCTGGCACACCAACTACCGGCCACGGTATACCAGTGTGCCGCGGCACGCCTTTTGCGGAACACTGGTATAAAATACGGAATGTCGCTTCCAACTTAGAGCGTTTTCACATTATCCGATCCGATATCGGTGTCGGACGCCGATCCGATATTTATTTTATTTTCTTAGGAAAACTCACAGCATTTTAGGACAACAGTGAGATACACGTTACACAGCGATATGCCAATTAGAAGTTTCCACTAGTGTATAATAAGTTACACTTAAATCTAACATACGAAGCATCAAATCATGACAAACACAACATATGACTAAAAATAAGCTACATAAATTTAAAACTGTAAACTAACAATAAGCAACAAAGCTTATTAAACCACAAGACAAGTATGTGAATTCAAAGCAAGCGCTTACTTGCTAAACGTTTTTAATAATATTATACTCACGGTAAATAGAACTTATTTAAATATGCAGTAAATTACGATAAAAAGGAAAAGAAAATTAGAGGATTACTTAATGTAAATAAAGAGTTTGCTAAATAGAATTAAAATAGGTATCAGTTAAAAGTTTTCATATTTTATTTGGTGTAAGGGAGAATATGTCTTCAAGCGTATTTATATTCAGAAATTTGTTAAATTGTGCACTCGACCTTAACACAAACGAATTCCTACGGTAGTAGGTGTTGTAAGGTGGGACATAAAGGGGCATAAAATGACGAGCGTTTCTAAAGGGGATATTAATATTAAATCTATTGAGTACTTCGGGTGCATCTATTTTACTATTAAGTACTTAGGTAAGCAAGGTCACTAATGTTCCTTCATTGGCACAGTGGAAGAAAATGGATTTTTTTATATCTGGCGTCGTAGTTAGAAAGAAATTGATTGCATTTGAACTGGAGATTTTTTTTTATGAAATAAGGGGGCAAACGAGCAAACGGGTCACCTGATGGAATGCAACTTCCGTCGCCCATGGACACTCGCAGCATCAGAAGAGCTGCAGGTGCGTTGCCGGCCTTTTAAGAGGGAATAGGGTAATAGGGGAGGGTAAGGATGGGAAAAGAAGGGAATAGGGGAGGGAAAGGAAGGGAATAGGGTAGGGGATTGGGCCTCCGGTAAACTCACTTACTCGGCGAAACACAGCGCAAGCGCTGTTTCACGCCGGTTTTCTGTGAGAACGTGGTATTTCTCCGGTCGAGCCGGCCCATTCGTGCCGAAGCATGGCTCTCCCACGTATAATAGATATTTAAGAAAGCGTTTTTGGATAGACTCTAATCTATCTATGTATATATTGTAAGCAGGGTTCCATAGCTCCGAACAGTACTCCATGATACTGCGAACATAGGCACAATACAGGACCTTGACCACTTTAATAGATTTAAAATTTCTGCACGACCTAATTACAAATCCTAAGGCTTTCGAGGCCTTGTTAATAATATAATCTATGCGTTCATCAAAAATTAATTTTGAATCTACAATAACTCCCAGATCCTTTATAGATTTTTTGAATCAAAGAACCTTATTCTTAAGCTCATAATTATATTTGATTAAATTTACCTTCGAACTAAAGTTGATAGCAAAGCATTTATATATGTTAAGATCTAGCCTATTACGCACACAATATTCATTTTCATTACAGTTTAATTTCTAGTATTAGTTTTATTCCAACTCAAGCTGCACTGTGATGTAATTTGTTTCCATGCGCCAGAGGTTGCTTGGAAGAAATCGCTTTATAGCGATAAAGCCGCCTTTGTGCTCATGCTGTGTTCATGTGAATTCCCTTTATTGCATATTTTGTATATTTTGAGCACAATAAAGCATATTCATTCATTCATTCATTCATTCATTCAATATTCATCAAATATATTCAAGTCCTCTTGTAAAAGGCGACAGTCATCAAACGAGGTTATGTTTTTTAATATTTTATGACACATGTGATGGCATATAAAAAGAAATAAGCATGGTGGAAGCAGGAGGAAATATAATTTATAAAAATATCAAACAGCAGGGGCCTCATTAGGGAGCCTTGGGACCTATTGCAAATATAAGATGTGAACCAGCGGAGGAGATTAACATGTATACCTGCTTTGGATAACTTCTAGAGCAATATACAATGATATATATATATATATATATATATATATATATATATATATATATATATATATATATATATATATATATATATATATATATATATATAAGTCGGTAAAAATTTAATCCACTTGAGCACCTGAATCCATATCAATATCGGGGTAAGTGAAATGTATGAAATATGTACAGGCTGTCTTTCATACTGTCCGGCCCGATATCGGATATCGGTTCATACATTTTACTTACCCCGATATCGGATCGGCGTCCAACACCGATATTGGATCGGATAATGTGAAAACGCTCTTATGGCCTAGTAGATCTCTACATGTTGGCTGTATGACAGCGGGCTTTAAAAACACATTCCTCGCACCCCAACTTAGCTCAGCTAAGGCAGAAACGCACTCTAGTAGCCAGCAGAATAGACAGGTTATGTAGCCACTAGCCAGAGTCGGCGGAAAGACGTCACTAACACAGGTGCCAAGTGTTTCGAATTTGGTATCATTTGAGATGATTTCAGAATCCAGAGGCATGTGTTATGAGTGTTTCCACCACCAGGCCACCAGGTGCCGCTTGTAGCCTCAGGGTCTATCATAGAATAAAAAATAATACTTTCGCTGTAAGTAATTAATTTACAAACTCACCTCCGACAAAACTCTTTGTCATCGAAATATAAGTTACATTAACAAGAATAACTTATATTTTATTTTAATAAATAGTTAATTAATCTATTTTAAAAAGGTCTGAACCGAACAATCTTTTTTCTTAATATTTATTTAGAAAGATATTTAAAAAACACATGAAAAATACAGAAGATCCACCCCTAGAAACTACAATTTTATGCTAAGCTAAAATGAATCTTATTGCGATGCATACACGCTTGGTCTTTGGTTGTGTGCAAGGTTATCGTTTTGGAATTGATATAAGTCCTCGCCTTAATAACGTGTTGTTTGGTAAATTAGTAGCATTATCTATACTTAATATTATAAAAGTGTGTCTTTCTGTCTGTCTGTTACGTCTTCACGCCCAAACCGCAGAACCAATTTTGCTATAATTTGGTATAAAGATACTTTTAAGTCCCGGGAAAGGACATGTAGTCACTTTTCATTCCGAAAAATGTACGGTTCCGAATGTACGAATTTTGGCGCAATGGAGTTGTGGACGTCATCTAGTCATAATAATATAAAAGAAAATTTTTCAGTTACAAATAAAGAAACCCTCAGGACACCGCAATATAATTTATTCAAACCTGTTTTATCATGCTCTGACATATCTATCATTGTTCCCTGTGACCTTGATACAGTGTGACCTACCCATGCATTAGGTTATTACTCATGCTACAAAATTGACTTGATCAATATATTTTTTCCATCATACATCATAGATTTTAGCTTTTAGAACAAGACATCATACGATTTTAGAAGAAAATTATCCTGATTAAATAATTTTTAAGGAATTTATTAATGGATTACAAAATAGAATTTTTTAGTCTTTTGTCTTTTTAAAATGACAAAAAGGAAATTAGGCCAACAAAGATAAAACAAATAATATATTTCCTACACTTCAATTCAATTTAACTCCTCAATCCCCATAAGGCACAAGTGGGCCGCGAGAACAAAAGATTTCCAAGAATCCACGATCGAAGGATTAATGTAAAAATTTTTTATCCCCTGATTATACTTCCTATGACTGTACTTCAATGAATTTTTTATTTGAATTCTTTTATCCCTCAATACAAAAAAGGGGTCTTAGGCCGGTTTTAGTGTCACACAGACCGTCGGTATGGATCTCTCATCTGTAATTAAGCTGTAAGGAGCGTTTTAGAGTAATGCGGATGGGTCCGCATACATATTACTCCTTAAAGCTTCATACAAATTCATACATACATGTAACACACTGGATTTTTTATGAACAAGGTTTAATTCATCAAGCCTCCAAGCGGCCACATGCGGCCGCGATAACAATAGATAAGCTATTGTGTCTCGTTTTTCCACGATCGACGGGTTAAGTTTGATGTAATAAGACCTCATAGCAGATGGCTTCCATGAATAATTTAAAGGAAGTAAGACCCAGTGAACCATAAAAAACAAGTTGCTAAGTGAACTAAAACTTTCATTCACTCGGAGTATACTGTGTTGCCATACATATTGTCTCCACAATGATCAAAATATTGGACAATATTATATGTGTGGTAGTAATACCCATAACTACTGAGTAAATGTGTTGTAAGTTGTAACTACAAGTGATTGCAACACTATAGAGGATTTTAATACAAGAGTAACAATATTATATAAATATTGTATACATTTTAAGAAGTTTTTAGGTAAATAGTTTGCTATTTAATAGGCATCATCATCCTTTTAATGATAAGTTAAATAAATCTTTGTACACCTTACTGGCTGGACCAAGAGAATGGGTGTGTCCATGTTACATTTTGAATGATCTTTAAACCTCCGCACCCATGTTATATTTGCATTGTGTGCAGAATTGAACACAGTTATAATAATAGTATTTCATACTCTTATCAGTACTTTTACTCTGGCCAAAACTGTATAATTTCTATGTTTACAATTCTGACCTTGAATTTTATTGAGTCTAAAGATTATCCAATACATAAACAATATGAAGTGTACATTGGCTGTGTTGTCAAATTAGGGTTCGGCTTGGAGACATTTATCTAGCAAATGAATTATGATTATCATGGCTCGTATTATTTCCATAATCTTAACATAACGAAAATTAATACTTACAGCATGTCAGCCAAAGTTGGAGGTACACTTTGAGTATTTTATAAACATTTCATATCACCAAGCTGTCAGTGCAACTCCCATAATCAGCTGATAAGCTAGATATAGACCAGACAGCACGACCGGTGGGCGCATGCTTAGTTCTCGTACGAAATCAATTCGCTCGCGTCTCAACCACTACACGTCGAAACGGCATGTGCACCGAGTGTAAATTATGACTAATGATAAAAGTGTAAGGCCGCGCCGTAGCCCGGGCCACGGCTGCGTTGCACGATACACAAAATCGAATATCATTACATATTTACCGATGCACGATCATCGTGGCCACATACATGCGCAGACCTTACTACACTCGCTCATCGCCGAGTTATCAACTCACCGTTGGCTCCCATTGTCGCATACACGCACTATGTAAACATCCACACATAATAAAACAAAATGGAAGTCCGCCGTGTCCGAACCGAACTGAAATTTTAACGACCCGACCACCTCTCCAGTTGTAAAACGTCGGTACTATTGTATCGTAGTACTTTAACTGCACTCTCCACCGAATTATTATGGGTGTTCACTGTTCACTGCACAAAATTCGTTCACGATCACAAAGAAATGTCAATCGATCCGAGGAAAGGCGATTATTTATAATTTTATAACTATTTGCACACTTTTTATGGTCCACTTGAAAATAATAATCATTTCACGTTTGACATCCCGAGACAAAACACCCACACCAAAAAATTCTACATGGCGACTGGCCTAGCCTAGTAGCCCATCATAATTTCCACTCGAATGTGTTCCCGTTTCGCTCGCTCACCATTCATCTAATTATTTCATAATACGAGCGATAGAGATAGAAATACATAAATATTTCTTACGTATGAATAGAATCAGTGTTGTGAAGTATCCCTCCCCTGCGCTGCCCTAAAACCGAGTTGAATGGACCCGAGACGCGTTCAACCATTGGATCGATGCGGGTCACGTGGTATTAAAATGTTGCGCCTCTCGGAGTAAGCGGGAAAATTTAAATCTAGTCCATTGAAATGTTATCGAAAGAGCTGACGACCAAATCGGTCATGTAGCTTCAGCTGTATTAAAACTCCGTTAGCTACTTCTCTGAACAACCCTTTCTGATAATCTGCGTGCTGGCAGGCCGTGGGTGGTGGGTGTGGGAGTAGTGGGGTGGGGAAAAAAATGAAACAAAATGTAGCTTCAGCTGTATTAAAACTCCGTTAGCTACTTCGCTGAACAACCCTTTCTGATAATCTGCGTGCTGGCAGGCCGTGGGTGGTGGGTGTGGGAGTCCCCACCAATGAAATCATGCAAGATAAATTTTGCTTCTAGAGATTTACAGCGATGCCTCAACAACGGGATGGGGGGCCGCCTGTGGTGGTGAACGCGCTAGTGGTATGTGGACTGACAATGAACGCTCTATGCATATAAATTATCTCGAAATTTTAGCCGCCTTCTTCGGTCTAAAGGTACTTGCAAAAAGTTATCGAGGCTGCCACATTCTTTTGAGAATAGATAACACAAATCACAACAGCAGTATCTTACATTAACCGCATGGGCGCGGACGGTGTGCAGTTTCCACACCTGTGACCTGACTAACTTCACTCAACAACTGTGCAAATGATGTGAAGAACGTAATTTATTCGTTTTTTTCGTCATACATCAGCTCCATCGGACACAGAATCACGGCGTGTTCACCCTTATACCTATTGAGTGGGAATTACCCAGCAAAAAGTGGTTTTTAAACTATCTCCAGGAGTAAATATCATAGGACTATATGAGACTTTTATCCACATATATAAGTCCGGAAAAGGGCCCACTTTATAAGTAAACTTTTACTTATATAGTGTTTATAATGCAAATGGACCGCTTCAATGCCGTTTACGCCTATATTTCTCGTAATTCTATAATAGAATTACGTGAGTGCAATTAATCCTGCAAATGCCAATATAAGTAAATTACCTACTTATAGGAAAAAAAAGTGAGATGAATACAAGCCTCGCAATGAATATGTCGCAGTCATCTAGATAAATCTGCGATTCGATTGAATGACTAGCGCATTCATTGAATGACACCATTCAATTGAATGACTCGGCCGAACGTCGATTGAACGATCGTCACTCAACGTCCAACTAGTTAGCGATTTGTAACATAGCCCTTTGAAGATAGCGGACATGAAATCAGTCAGGTAATTGAACGTATTTCACTTTTTTCCCACTGCGGCGCTCGTAGTCACCAAAATAATTCTTAGGTAATTAATAGCAATGTATTACTCCGTCTTGACCCAAACGCCCAATACGACTTGCTCCGTCACTTCCTAATTGAAGCTAGTTTCTATGTAGATTAACCTATTATTACGCCACCAACAAATACTTTAAAAAAATCATAATATTCCATTTAACGACTTCACTATGATGACGTTTAGTCAAGACGTTAAACGTTACAGTCAACGTCTTGACTAGTTATCCTTTAGTAAATGGTGTCATTCAATGAATACGCTAGTCATTCAATAGAATCACAGATTGAACCAGATGACTGCGACAAATACAAGTCGCGTACCACAGTCCACAGCCTTCCACCCGCAAAGTAATGGGATAGTAGAGCGGTGGCATAGATCATTGAAGGCAGGCCTGACTGTCCGTTTGCAATCATCATCATCATTGTGGACTGTAGAGTTGCCAACAGTTTTGTTAGCATTGAGAGCAGTTTCTAGACACGATAATGGCATTAGTACCGCAGTGACAATGACTTACGGACACCCCACCCCATACGTTTACCTAACGATTTTCATATAGTACATCGAAGAATTTTCATTCGTATAATAATTTTGTCGAAAAATTACGTGATACTCTTAACAATCTCAGGCCTATATCTACTAAAGTCTAAACATCCTAGTTCTAAAACTTTATTTGCGCATCCGGATTATTGAAGGAGTGTAGTCAGTATAGTCACATCTTTTTGCGAGTTGACCATGTACGTAAACCTTTACAACCGCCATACGAAGGTCCTTACCGAGTCCTTGAGACTTGAGAGGGATTTTTTTTTTCTATTTCTTGTCCCCCTAACGGTGTCGGGGCTTGTTGTTATCTTTTACTCCAAATATTCAATTAATATACATACTACATTATTAAGTATCACAATTCACATTATCGCTTTAAAAAGGTACGTATCGAGTTGCGAGGTTTTATGCTCGGTCAGGCCGGAGCCCGCGTGATACATTTCAGCTGTCGTATATATACCGACGCGCTCAGAAAACTTCGATAGCGCGATGCAGGAATGTTAGGCGAATTGTGGGTACCGCCCGCGCCACATCACTCCCCCCCGAAGACCGGAGGTCGAATCTTGAAGTCTTGTCGCTTGAGTCGCCAGTGCCAGAGAGTTCCAGTGAGTCGGAACTGTTGCAGTGAGTCCCAGTGAGTCGGAGCTGTGAAGCTGCTGCACGGGATCCAGTGAGTCGGATAGCTGCCGTGCGGGGGGGGGGGGGGGGATGCTACGTGCTGACCAGGAGAGATGTGCTCTGCTTGCTGACCGGTCGGTGTAGTGAGAAAGCCCGTTGATGCCGATGCGGAGTCGCCCAGGCCGCGGTACATTGCGGCTAGTGGACGAGGTACCCGATGAGGCGATGCTGGCTGGCGCGGTGCGGAGGGGCGGGGAGAGATGATGATGAAGGAGGCGTGTTCTGTCGAGGGTCACCAATGTGGGATAAAGCGTGGGGGCCGAAAAGGAAGATCTTCCGACCGAGCGAGGTGTTATGCTCGGTCAGGCCGGAGCCCGCAATATTTTAACGATTCAATAATTCCGTTCCGATTAAAATTACAATTTACAAATGTCAAAATTAAAAGAAATAAAAATACGGCACAACGTTCAACTACCCTAATATCACAGCCAATAATATACTAGAATTTCTCTTGTTTGTAACACACACTCCTCTTACAAAAAGAGAGGAACAAATCTCTCTTTTTACCCCCCCTGCAGGATGGCAGGCAGATTCTCACCCGTCATCGATATGCCCAATTTTTGCTCAATATCATATCTATTGCTAGCAAAAATTGGACACTCGAGTAACAGGTGAGGAACCGTCTCCTCAACTCCTGGCTGACACAGGCACGATGGATCCTCCTTCAACTTGAATATGTGTAAGTAGAAGGCGAATCCACCGTGTCCATAGTCAGAATTTGTGTGGTGTGGTGTGTGATGTCTATATTTTTGACTATTTTGTATCGAGCAGCAGCGCTTCGGAAAAAGAGCTTCGTGACTCCGGCCGTCCCTCCCACTTCGTATCTCCTGTACCATTCGTCAATCGTATCCGCTCTCAAAATACGCTTGACGAATGAAACAGGACACAGATCGACAGGTTTCCTTCTCAATCTCAGCGCGGCTTCCTTGGCTAATTCGTCAACCCTCTCATTCCCTCTCAACCCTGCGTGCGCCTTAATCCAAAACAGGGAGACCTCCCGCCTCTGCAATGCAGCTTTTCGGAGGGTCGCCCTTGTTTGCACTGCCAGGGAATGAGGGGAACTAAGGGTGACAGCCTGGAGAGCCGATCTGGAATCGCTAAGGATACCGACCTTCGCCATTCCACTCTTGCAGGCTATACTTACCTACTGCTCTTTGGAGCGCTAGAAGTTCGGCTTGGTAGACGGTGCAATACGGCGTCAAAGCAAGCTTGATCTCATATAGTCTCGATGCTTCAAGTATTCTGAGATCAAGAGGGAGTATCCCAGCCAACAGCAGCGCAGAGTTCAGGGAAACGGTCCGATATGCTTTGCAGATCTTCAGGGCAAAACCCCGTTGGACGGAGTTGAGCCTTGTGGGTGCCCACGCTGCCGATGCATACAAAATAGTTGGTTGTATGACCGCTGTATAAATAATCTTAACTACTTGGGGGTTAAGCCCCCAACCTACTCTAGCGGCCCTGGCAAGCTGCTTGTAGCGCGTGATTGCCTTTTGGCAAATGCTGCTAACGTGGGCGTTAAACTTCAAGCCTTTGTCGATAATAAGGCCTAGACGAGCCAAGCGAAGCGCAAGGGCACTACGGTCTACCTTTTCTCGAAGTGTTTCGCCGTTTTTTTGAACCTTCGTAGAATTGCTTTCCGTTGTAGCTGATAGTTCATATTTTCAGAATATGATGTTATCATTGGACTTATTAAGCATACAAAGTCTCAATTAAATAGATCTAATACTTTAGATTTTATAGATATCTAAAATACGCCGATTTCGTCACTGACACACTGATGGTCATCAAAATGTTTGGCTACTTCCTGAAGTGCTAGAAAGCTGAAATTTGGTATGTAATCTAAGTTTAGTATACAACGGACAAAAAAATTCATAAACTTGTAATTTTCTTCCCCCATCCCTTAAAATGGGGGGGTGGAAGTTAACCCTCATAGAGTTGGTCTCCAATGTACCAGATAGTTTATATTCTCAAGATATGATGTCAATAATAGGCTTATTAAACATACAAAGTCTCAATTAAATAGGTCTAATACTTAAGATTTTATTGATATCTAAAATACACCGATTTCGTCACTGACACACTGATGATCATCAAAATGTTTGGCTACTTCCTGAAGTGTTAGAAAGCTGAAATTTGGTATGTAATCCAAGTTTAGTGTACAACCAACAAATAAATTCATAAACTTGATTTTATATGACACTTTCACCAATTTTATGAATTAGGCCATGAAAGTTTACTCGGGGCTGTAGACTGTAACTAAAAAACTAAGAACCTGCAAGACCTTCGCCATATTAATCGATCGCGGATTCTTGGATATACTATTGTATTCTATTGTTGTCGCGATCACCGGTGCTCTTATGGGGCTTGAAGGATTAAAGTAATTAAAATAATTTTATTAATTACATAAGTAATTGTATCTATGTAATTGATGTACCTACTGTCGGTTCTTGGTGGAAATTCATTTTAAACACAAATAAAACACAATTTTACGTGCACTTTTGTCACTATATTCATGAACTAGTTACTTAAAATACCCAAGAACCGCTGTGCACATTTTAAAAATAAACAATAAATATTTAAATTTCAAGCCAATGTGTTCAGTAGTTTTGGCATGCAAGCGAGACAGACAGACTACAGATACAGACAGCAGACATACTTTCGCATAATATTAGTGTGGAAACGGATTAAAATTATGTTTGCTAATCTTAACATCTACTGTTGGGACTAGGTCGGGACAAAATTTTCGGACGATCACCGTCGAGCTAATATAGGCCCACATTAGAAATTGTCATAGTACGATGTAGCGGTTCCTCAGCGCCATCGCTTGTCATATACAAAAATTAAAATAACAGATATCGCACTAAATTTAATGCTCTATTGAAAACTGCCTATATAAACTTTTATTGGGTGGAATCTTTGTAATTATGTTTACGTACCTTACATATTTCTATTTTTATGTAATTTTATTAAATGTGAACTCTTTTATCCGTATTAAACAACGTTATATTACGAAAAAATAAATAGCGTCATCTGTTGTCACATACATATAAGAATTACTGTAGTTCTAATATGTGACAAATTCATTTTCATCGATATTTCCAGGGAAATAAGATATTTTCCCCCATCAAAACGTAGCCTATGTCATTTTCAAGTAAAACTATTTCACAATCCATGTTTTGCAATGAAATTTTGTACACAAAGTCTAGACTCGAGTCTAGACTATGTGTACAAAATTTCATTACAATCGGTTCAGTAGTTTTGGCGTGAATTGAGAATTAAAATCCTCTCTCAAAAGCTTTGATGTTTGCAGTATTCCCTAAGTTAAATAATAATAATGCAACAAAAAAGAATAACTAAAATGTAGCATTGTACTTGTACTATTTTACCTATCTATTCTGTGCTTGTAGTTCCGGAGTGGCACATTTGTTCAAACACGATATAGACAAACATATAAAAAAAAACTGGGCAGTTCTGTAAAATATATTACAGAGATCTTTGTATTACATACATACGCGTCGAATTGATAACCTCTTTTTTTTAAGTCGGTGAAACATAATCTATACTATAATTACTATTAATATTATAAATGCGAAAGTGTGTCTCTCTGTCTGTCTGTCTGTCTGTTACCTCCTCACGCCCAAACCACTGAGCCGATTTTGCTGAAATTTAGTATAGATATACTTTGAATCCCGGGAAACATACAAAGTCTCAATTGAATAGGTCTAATACTTTAGAATTTATTGATATCTAAAATACTTAACGCCGAAATTTGGTTACGCCATAAAATAAGTTTAGTAGGGGTAATGGAAGTTTAAATATGAGACTTTCACCAATCTTATGAATTAGGACATAAAAGTTTACACGGGATAGACATTAACTAAAAACCTCTTAATTAAAAATATAAAAAAAAACTAAAAAGACTGCCTAGCAAGTAGCAACTTACAAAAAGGACTAAAATCCCACCAAAAACATTTCATGTAAAATGTTACCTCGACGACCACAAAAGGTTTGCCCTGTGAAAAAGACATCAGGCCTAACTCTATCGACCCTAACTCCAACAAATTCTACATATCAGTAAGTATGTATGGCTTGGCTGTTTCGTTACTTACTTTAGATCAGAAACTAAATATTCGTCTCACCTCCACGACGGTAGCGAAACAGCGAAGCCATACATACTTTCTGATATGTAGAATTTGTTGGAGTTAGGGTCGATAGAGTTAGGCCGTGTATATTCAGAAGCTTGGCTCCACATTAGATCTGATGTCTTTTTCACAGGGCAAACCTTTTGTGGTCGTCGAGGTAACATTTTACATGAAATGTTTTTGGTGGGATCTTTATTTCACTGTAGTATTTAATTTCCACACTCACCATTCTCAAGCGCGGTGTGTCATATTTTAGTCGCCTTGTCGACAATAATGCGCAGGTTTTGTGCGGCGCAAAATTCAATTTATTGGCTCTGCCCCAGTTTTTAATGACGCTTAACACTTCGTTGGCTTTTAACTCCACCTCTAAAGCCGAGTCTCCCTCAAAAACCAGCACGATGTCGTCAGCGAAGGCCTGACAAAACACTTAACACACCCATCTCCTCTAGCATCCTTAACAGGGGATCCAACAAGAGGTTCCACAGGATAGGACCGCCTATGGATCCCTGTACCTGTACAGCATATCTAACATTCACACACCTTCCTTCAAGGTCTACAAAATTTTGCAAGGTAACAGGGAAGTTAATATTTCTATTGACAGGTTAAAACCTGCATATTTGTTAAATGATTGTATTATTCAAAAGGAAAATGTCGAAAGTGAAAGTAGTAACAATTTACATTCGTGTCAGCTAAACGGTTGTTTCTGGAAATGTGAAAAAATTGACGGGAGTAGGAAATATGCTGAATTTAAAAGGAAAACTATCACGGCTAAGAAGACTTCATAAGTTATTGAGTAATAGTCGATCAACTAAAACAAATGTATTCGGCGAAGTATAAAGGAACTTTTCGTTCAAATTCCTTTGAAAGTAACTGAGATGATGTTGTTAGTAATGTAAAACACGTTATAAATTGTACATTCATTGACAATACAAACATTATCAAAAACTAGCGGTACTACGAAACCCTATATTACGCGTGGCCCGACACGCACTTGGCCAGTTTTTAAATTGTGATGATTTCAAGAGTGATCCACTTGGCGCGCATTTAACTAACTGTGTAAAAATGTATGACGTGTGTCGTTACTCGTTAGTAGTTATTGTTGTTACTGTACTATTTTTTTTTTGTATTCCTTTATTTAAAAAAAGGGGGAAATATTGTAGATAAGGGTCATTATGACGTAATATGTAGAGTGCATAGTTCACACTCATACAATGCTTCTTTATAGAGTTTAGTATGTCTTATCTCTTAAGGCACCGTAGGGAGATCGCAGACGGCACACTTTTTGTGTGATAGAGTCTGCGGCGCACAAAAAGTCTGCATGGCGCGCAAAAAGTCGTTCGCAGATTTTTCACAGACTAAACGCACACGACGCACATCTTCGATCATTCTGTCCGCTGAACTGTAGGGATGTAGACGCTAGATAAAAATCGTGCAGAGATCGCGAAGTATTATTTTGTACTTGAAGTACAGAAAAAGAAGAAAAAATAGAAAATTTTGGGCAAGTACATCAATGATATTCTACTTATACAGATCTGTTACGTCCACACTATTTTCCGGCTTAAATCTCTTCCGAACAATTTTCAAATTCAAAATTGCAAACATTGACAAATTTGACAGATAAGTGAAACAAAAGATACGAAAAACCATTAACATAAAAAAGACAGTTCTATTTTTAAACGTCGAATCGTATCGCTGTGGGTAGACATGTGGTAAGAGATTCCATGTGTTTTGTTTTCTTTTGAGTCATAATTGGTACATTTTCGAAACACTCGTGCGTGTTTCGAAAATGTACCGTCATTTTTATTTTATTTAGGTAAGACAAGACGCGGCATGTTCGTGACTGCGCTCGATGCAGACTAAATAACAGACGACCCAATTGGGCCGTATTTGAATCTTCACAACGCGCGCGGTAGTAACATATCTGCTTTGAGTTTTTCATCATTGAAGTACATCCTATAATTTCGGAAAGATTTCGAAGGGACAGTTCCATATTAAACATTCAATTCTGAAACAACATCCGGATAAATTTATGTCAACGATGTCCAAACAGGAGCTGAATATACATTACAGTACACTTCTTCCCACAATTTTCTTTTTAAATGTCTATTATGATATTCTGCCTTAGAAGTATCATAAATTGCTGCTCTGTTTTGTATTTCTTGAATTAACATCGTTACATCGATATCTGGCGGATCGCGTACGTTACGTCACTACAAATGCAGATTGCAGACTAACGGCCGTTCCCAATATTTGATCTATCCCTGGTTTTTCCCTACTAGAGACAGGAATAGCTCTCATTAGACATTAGTGATTAGAGACATATATTTTATGTCGGTCGTATGTCAAACCAGAGATAGATTGAATATTGGGAACGGCCGTAAAAGTGTGCCGTCTGCGTTAGCGCGTGTTGAAGCAAACGTTCAATTTTTTTCGCACACTTTTTGTGCGGCGCGGCGCGAAGCGGTGCGATGCGGTCTATCCGAATTACACGGATTTTTTTGTGCGCCGGACTTTTTGCGCGTCGTGTGCGTTACTGCATATAATTGCATAGGTTCTATTTCCACAGACTAAAAAGTGCGTAACGGATAGTCTGTCATCTGCTTTGGTCGTCTGCGCCTGTGGTCTGCGCAGCACCTAAAGTGTACGTCTAGGTATGTATTAGTGAATAGTGACTAATAATTATTGTACTGTGTAGTGTTTTAAACAATTTAATATCTACGAACCTACGAACTTTTATTACAGTCACCTTAGGACATACTCGACAAAACAATAAAAATCGGCCAAGTGCGAGTCGGACTCGCGCACGAAGGGTTCCGTACCCGTATTTGTTGTTATAGCGGTAACAGATATACCTACACAATCTGTGAAAATTTCAGAAGTCTAGCTATAGCGGTTCTTGAGTTACAGCCTGGAGACAGACAGACAGACAGACAGACGGACAGACGAACAGACGGACAGACGGAGAGACGGACGGACAGACCGAAACTATAAGGGTTCCTTGTTGACTACGGAACCCTAAAAAGCCTCTACCTACCCCTTCACAGACGAAGTAGATGGATAAAACTAACTTTGGCAAGTTGTGGCATCGATGTATCAGTATTTAAGTACTGCCCACATCACTAGACACGCTGCAACTTCCAGGGCTCATCAGATAGGAATTAATTTAAGCACCATCAGAAAAACCGCAGGTTGGAGCGGCAGCTCCCAAACCTTTGGTAGATTTTAGAATTGTCTGTCATTCAGGATATGGAAAATAATGTTTTCTTTGTGGAAAGTATTATAAACAATTCTTGATTGTCATCACATAATTATTGTACCTACTATGTAACATTCACACCCTTTGTTATGCTACAATTTACATTATATTGAAATAAAACATTCTGATTATAGATAGTTGATATTTTTCTCTCTCAACATCTACATGTATACTTATTGCTAATCTTGAGGACAAAGCATGAGTATAATTAGTGATTAAATGAACTTCCATGAAGTGAAGTTCTATCACAATTAAGTATACGAGGGCTTTGTCCGAAGATATTAGCATCCCACCCACGGCCCACCCAACTAAAGTTTATCTTTCCAGGGAGAGTAAAATTTCAACATATTAATATTATAAGTAGCTCTGAACGAGCTCTGAACGAAATGAAGAACGGAAGATCGGTTGAATATGACGAATATTAATCTACCCTCACAAAAAAAACAGGGTAGATTTCAACAGATTATAATATCTCAAATACAGTGCAAGATCTGGCGACACCGTCTGCTTAATACTTTCTCACTTTTTGCGGTTCGCCATCAGATTCTGGTAGACCTATACATATTGTATAGGTACTTATTGCTAATCTCTTTGGACAAAGCCCTCGTATAATTGTGATAGAACTTAACTTCATGGAAGTTTGTTTAATAGTACGGGAGCCCTAGATCAATTTTTTTTTTTATTACTATCAAGCTAATTTTTGTGAGTAGCTTCATTTTGATGAGATGAAGAACATTTTTATTTGCGAAAAATCTCGAAAGTGGTAGCTAGAGTGCGCGCACGATAACTTTGCGCGCGGCTGAAATCGGAACCAATTGTCGGGCCGCCACGTTTACATGATAATCGATACGCCTATTCCTATACATAATTTAAATAAGTAAATAAGGATATTAAAGTAAAAC
Organism: Cyaniris semiargus; assembly: GCA_905187585.1. Lineage (NCBI taxonomy): Eukaryota > Metazoa > Arthropoda > Insecta > Lepidoptera > Lycaenidae > Cyaniris > Cyaniris semiargus. The sequence continues at coordinate 5,497,075 of LR994566.1, read as the reverse complement.
TACCAATGTTATTTAAAAAAATATCATTGGGATTACCCATTTTTTTAATGAAACCCTACGCTGGCACGCCACCTGTCGCGCGCAGTAATCGTGCGCGCACTTTAACAGAGATAGAAAGAATTTCATACTTTGATTTGATGGTTCTAAAATATGGATTGTGCTATTTGTAGGACAATTTTACTCTTAAATTATATAACTATTAACCTATCAACATACAAAAAAATTAGCTTGTTAGGGTTCCGTTTTAGGGTTCAGTAGTCAACTAAGTTTTGTTAATTACAGAACCCTATAACCGAACCTTATAGATATTAGTTATATTTTAAGAGTAACATTGTCCTACAAATAAAACAGTTTGTATTTTAGGACCATCAATTCAAAGTATGAAATCCTTTCTATCTCTGTTAGCTACCACTTTCGAGATTTTTCGTAAATAAAAATGTTGTTCGTCTTATCAAAATGAAGCTACTCACAAAATATTAGCTTGATAGTAATAAAAAAAAATTGTTCTAGGGCTCCCGTACTATAATCACTAATAAATATAGCATACTATACACAATTTGTAATGGGGTTCTAATAAAAAACTTTTTTATTTTTTTCAATATTTAATGAATTATGAAAATATATACCCTAATTACTTAAACATAAGTAATGACTTTAAACATAAACTTAATGCCAAAATCATGAGTTTTATAATGCAAATTTAAGTTTAAAATTAAGTAAATATGAGGTTTCAATAATTTTTTTAACTAAATAAAAGATATTTTACATTACAACTGTTAGTATAATATTATAATAAGCATTGTTGCTACAATTTTACGGAAATATTTAATCATTCTTATAAGTAATCATTTAAAACTGTCATCTTATAGCATTATTTCTATTGCTCTTTTCACAATTCCCAATCATTCCATACATAGTTTTAGTGTAGCAAGGAGAAAATGTTTTTTCCTATAAGCATTTCTTACTTTTAATTTGCAAACTATGCAAGTGCACAGACAATGTATCACCAAAGAGAGTTTATATGCTTAAACCAAAGACGGAGACAATGCAGTACATAGTTTTGTTCTCCCAGCGGACCGTGCAGGAGCCGTCAGTGTTGTTGTCCCAGAAGCAAGATGATGCCGTGTGTAAGCCTGCTCCATTCTTCTGCATAATTGTGCATGTCACTGGAATTTACCAATTTTGAAATTAGTATCTATAATATTTCCTACACTGCCTTGCTTTATGAGACTTCAATGTATCATAATTTGTTTCAATTTATATATAATTCCAATCGCAAATAGTGAAAGTTAAGTAACAATAGACATCAGATCGCAATTATTTATTTATACATTTATACCCACCTATATATTTGTATGGTTTTTGAAGTTTCGTCAATTGTCCCAAGCAAGATTCAACCACTGCCGATGTCCACTGATTCACTTTATTATGTTGATAGGCGGTACCTCCAATAGAATTTTCGATAGCTTCTTTGATAATTTTGCTCACATCGTCCACAATAAACTGATTCTGAAACACGCCATGTCGGTAAGTTGTACCTATGTGAAAAAAGAAAGCTGGTAAATACGAAAAAGATTGAACACGTAAATACCTCTTCCGCGAGGTCGTTGCATTCTTTGACCTCCATGTTTTAAAAGATTTCTTCAATTTTACCAAAAAAATTAAATTCGAAAACAAGAAATAAATCGGTAATTTTACAAGTTCAATTTGACAGACGCGATGCGGAGGCCGGAGCAGTGTTGCCACATCTACCAACTTTATGGTAGATTAATCTATTTCACCTCCTTTCTACCTATCTACCCTAAACAATTTACACATTTTTCTGATTCACTCACGCATGAATCTGCTGAATGCTCTTGACCACATTTGAAGCATCGTGGTGTTGATCGACAAATTGTTTTTGTATGGCCATATCTACAACAATTGTAGCACTGAATAGTTGGATATATGTACAAATCTACAGGTAATGAATTGTAGCAAATATAAACTTTAGGAGGCAAGATTTGCCCATCAAAAGTAACAACCACAGAACGAGAAGATTTCCATTCAACAATGTTTTCTACTTTAACCTTATAATTAATCCTCCTAATTTTTAACACTTCGCCAAAACCTACTGGTGTTTCTAAGTTTTCTAATATTTCACTATCAGTCCATTCTGTTGGGATATTTTTAACAACACCCATTCTGGTTACATTAAAATTAGGAATAAATGCCTTTAACTTAAAAGACTCTAAATTTTTATTTGTAACAAAATTATTGGCATCTATGTGTGACTTAAAAGCTACTGTACATCGGTTTCTACCTATTTTCTTAATACTACCTGGTACTATATTATTTACATTATTAGTTTTAAATAATTTGCCTAAAATAAGGGGGTGCAGAGTGGTACCATCCTGTAAGGATGATGTATTCCTTTGAATATGTACAACATATGGGTAACTATCAGTAGTAGTGTACATACGAGGTTTAATATTGTGTGAATCAGAAGTTTCTGATGATTTTGTTGGCGTATTCGATACTATATTATTATCTGAAGGAAAATTTTGTTTAAATGTTGTTTTCGGCCGTTTGCGGCTCCCACTAATCTCATGTTCGTAGTCTATATCAGTTGTAATTGTTACATTCATGCCTACATCAGGACCGGGCCCCGGGCCCGGCCCCGACGTAGGGTCGGGCGGCTCATTCATTGAACCACCCAAAATAGTATATTTACAATTTATGAAAAAGGACCTACTAATATATACAAGAAAAAAAAAACTTACCAATATATACAGCTAACTACACAAAATTTATATAAACAAGTACTAAATAATAAAAATACTTAATAATTAACAAATTTAACCCTCCTTATCCTATTTTTAATAATTTTGCAAAAATTTTTCCGAGAAAACACTCCCGCCTACTCCGAAATTTCCCGCGCTTTTCCAACCCATAGTTATTTTTTTTTTTGTTAACCACTCGCGCGTCGATGCCCGAAACGGCCCAACTCCGTTGAGCGTCGAGGTATTTTGCGCGATTCGCAGTCGGCGCGACTTGGTTTTGTTTTTGAAGGATATTACGCAATTTTATTATTAAAACTTAGACATATTATATATTTTAAGAAACTAGATTAAATTTCCTATCGGACTATGACGCTGAATTAAAAAAAAAAGAAAATCAACGCAAGAAAACTTGAATAAAACGCAAAAAAAATGTATAATTTACCAGTTGTTTTATTAAAAACCTTATTATAAATCACATTTACATACTTAAGTACTAAAATTTGTGTTATTTATAAAGTTAGATACATGGTCTTATGATTGAGTCACAAAATAGCCCACATTTATACAAATTATGAGCATTATGAACAACTTACAAACAGGTATGTTAGAAAGTGACCGAAACAAAAGGTTAATAATGACCTTTTTTTATCTTGCTGGTAAAGCTACAGCTGTGACAAATTTTGTTAACATTTTTATGTTTTCTTACAGTTAAAGATGTTGGCAATCGATACCATGCCACTTAAATTTGTTTAGAATGGATTTTATGAGTTTACATTCCTCAGCAAAAAGGGCTAATATTCGAGTGAACACAATAGTGTCCTGGTAAAATGACTATAGCTATAAAACTACTCATTTGTTTTTAAATATTTTTACTGTTCCTAAAACAATAATAAATACTCTTTCTAACATTATCAAAACACTTTAATAAATCGACTGCTTTCAATGTATAATCTTTGGTTAAAAACGTCCAACTTTTCCATACTAACCAAAATCCATGACAATGTCATAGTATGGATACGCCATTCGCGTGACTATTACTTAAGACTTTTTTTACATTATTAATACTAAGTATGGCATTCTAAGGTGAAATGCTTATAACTGTACCGTTTTTAACCGACTTCAAAAAAGGAGGTTATTAACCGACTTCAAAAAAAGGAGGTTATCAATTCGACGCGTATGTATGTAATATTTTCAGAACTGCCCGATTTTTGGATATGTTAGTCCACATCAGTGTCTGAACAAATGTGCCAAATTTCAAAAGTGTATGTATGTATGTATGTTTTTATGATTGTGTTCGCATATCTCCGGAACTACAAGACCGATTTGAGTAATTCTTTTTTTGTTCATCAGTGTCTGAACAAATGTGCCAAATTTCAAAGGTGTATATATGTAACACAAGTCCTTAGGTACTTAGCACGGGACCAGACTGACGTGGTGTGAAGCGTCCATAGATATTATATAATAAAAATCTTAAATATATAAGAATGCTGAGCACGAGACCAGACCGACAGGGTGTGAGGCGTCCATAGATATTATATAATAAAAATCTTAAATATATAAGAATGCTGAGCACGAGACCAGACTGACAGGATGTGAGGCGTCCATAGATATTATATAATAAAAATCTTAAATATATAAGAATACTGGGCAAAGGATGAAATAAGCACGGGACCAGACTGACGTGGTGTGAAGCGTCCATAGATATTATATAATAAAAATCTTAAATATATAAGAATACTGGGCAAAGGATGAAATAAGCACGGGACCAGACTGACGTGGTGTGAAGCGTCCATAGATATTATATAATAAAAATCTTAAATATATGTATAGATTTAACTGTGATAGACAACACTGCAATCAATGCACAGGGGCACATTGCAAGCCGGGCAGTAAGTAGATTGCCGCTTGTGGCACAGGACGCATGAGTGCCGAATCCGTTCGTTCCGTGTTGTATTCGGCACGAGCCCATATTGTTTCAGAAAGTGACTGAGTACTTCCTGAGACAATAGTGGCCCGCGCTTCTGCAACGTACGGGGCACAATGTCAATGGATGCGTCCTGGCGGTGGTGTTTCTGCAGCAACTGCAACACTAACTCTTTTCTGAACGCCCGGTGTTGTCGAATGTGCCCTGTGCCGCTGTCGCGGTGTAAAACAAATGCATTTAAAATGCTAACATTTAAAAGACGCTTAAAAAATTTTTTGTACCAGATGCGAGTACGTTTCCGTTCTAACGGATACGTACTCAGCATCTGGTCCTTTCTATCAACGCCACCCATACATACGTTGTAATCATATACGACGATGGGCTTTGTTTTCATTTCTGCAGTGTGGACGGCGGCACCGTGGTATGTCGATATCATCGCCACGCGATTGGCATCTCGCCATACCACGATGTCGACGTCCCCACTAGTGCAGCCTGAAATCTGGCCCACCCTCATATCTGATTTTTTTAACTGTTTGATTTCTGCTGGCACACCTTGGCGATTTGTCCTAAGTGTGCCAACACAATCAAACCCCTTTGATTTTAAAACACGTGCGAGGGCTGGACTGTTGTAAAAATTGTCCATCCAGACACAGTGACCTTTATTCTCGAGCCCCTCGAGGAGTTCGAGAACAAGATTTGAGGTGTAACCCAAATCTTGAGTCACTGCGCCTTCCTCTCTACCAGCATGCACCTTGAACCGCCAGAGGTATCCGGTGGACGAGTCACACACCTCGTAGGTTTTGACGCCTATGCCCGCCGATTTATTTTTTATGTACTGTTTGATGGAAAGCCAGCCTTTCCATTCGGTGAGTGATTCGTCCAACGCAATATTTTTATTTAAGTTGTACAGCTCCTGAAAGCGGCTGTTCAGGTGCTGTACTACGGGCTGAATTTTGTACAACTTAGCTTGCGGGCGGGTTAGGGTCTGGATATTTATATTACTATTGTCCACAAAATGTAGACACATATTTATCAACAAAAAATTATTATAACTCATGTATCGTGAGAAAAAGGGACTCCACGTTATTTCATCCTTTGCCCAGTATTCTTTTATGTCAGTTTTTATTGTAATGCCAGTCGCTGTAATTAAGGCAAAATACACATGAATAGTATCTGCGGTCACATCTTTCCAGTTAGTGATGCGGCTGTTTGGTCCGAGACCGCCTTCACGTAGTTTCCTGTCAGTCAATTGCTGAGCATATCGATTGGTCTCGGCTGCTATTTTTTCTACAAAATCGGGAGTCCATATGGCGACAAAAGCCTCATATGGACTCGGAAAAATATCTGCGGGTCCCACGTTTTCTGACCGAAACGCTTCCCTTCTTTCATTCGGAGGCACCGGATTAGAAGGAAAGTGCTCCCATGTAAAATCAAAAAGTCCCTTAGGCCTCCAGTCCTCCGGCGAAGCCACAATCGATGAGACTTCGCCCGAGGCCTGGGGCTCTTGGGAAGGTGACGCAACAGCAGGAGAGGCCTGATCGACGTCCACAACCGACGGGGCTTCGCCCGAAGCATGGGGCTCTTGCGAAGGTGACGGAGCAGCAGGAGAGTCTGGTGAGTCTATGTCATCACCCAGATCAAAATAGATGCGTTGCGATCTGGGTACAAAAGTGGCAAATAGACCACCTTCCTCGTCACTGCTGCTGTCACTGTCGTCTTCACTTCCTGTAAAGATAAAACATGAATGTTACTGAAAGGGTGACTGACATATAAAAGTAACGACATCGTTACATATTTAAATTACTTGCCATGATTGACGTAGTAGTCGATCTCGTCCAGCCGCAAAGCCCTTCTGCTGGATGGCGGGACACGCTTGGAGGTGCTCGTTCTAAAAGAAGAGAAATTTGGTTTCCTTAGCGCAAAGTAAACAAATTCACATTAATATATATATATATATATATATATATATATATATATATATATATATATATATATATATATATATATATATATATATATATATATATATATATATATATATGGCAATATTTTTACACTTACGACGGGGCAGATGAAGGTGGCATCCTCTGGCTACTCTTTGAAGTGCCAGGATTGCTACCTCCAAATGACTCTAACCTGAAAATAAAAGATTAGTTACTTCAATAAAATAATATGGGCAAAATCAGAAATACTTTATACTGCAAAACAATGTTTGTCGGGATACCTAGTTAAAAATATATTATATATGAGATAGAGTTTAAAGTACTATCTACAACTGATAGAGCAGATATACAGAATAAGCGTATAGTATAATTAAACATTCCAGTACGAATAGCAAGAATTTTTCACTCACGATAGGGCACTACTTGGAGTCCCTGGAGCGCTACCTCCATAAGTCTCGAACCTGAAAATAAAAGCTTTGTTAATGACACAAGGCGAAATCTATATAAATATAAAAATGGATTTTAAAATATGTTTGTCGCGCTAAAACTCGAAAACGGCTGAACCGAATGGATTGGATAAGTGAAACGAAGATTACCGGGACAGCTAGTATTAGTAAAAAAAACTTACGCAGCAGGAGACGGCGGCAAAATTTCATTCTGCGTTGGCAGAGCGCTGAACGATAATGAAAGTCTAGCCCTGAAAAACCCGATAGTATTTACTAAGTAGGCAAGGTAAGTAAGGTAAGTCATAGTTTCAACTAATAAAAAGACTTACGGCTCCATCTCCACGTCCGCCATATTATCCTCTACATCTATTAGTACACTGAAATAAACAAAATTAATTAATTAAAAATACTTTAATAAAATATAATTTAAGTAACTCAACTCAAGTCATACAAAACATACTTAGCTGACTCATCATAAAATTGATAAAGTCGCTGCCGTCTTTGATGAAGTGGTCTCTCCAAAGGGTTATCTCTTAGAAGAGACCCACTACTTCCGTCGTCAACGACTCCAATAAGAAAACTAAAAATATATAAAACATATTTATTAAATTTATTTATAAGTTTTAAAGTGTACTCATATTTAACGACACGTTAAAACAGAAAAAAGTATATTACTTTTCACCAGTTGGATTGGTACGTCCCCTAGCACCCCGGCCACGACCCTGTCCCCTTACACCTCTACCACCCCTTCTCTTTCCCACACCACCAGCTCGACCTCGACCAGAGTTTCTCGCCCCACCATCCATATTTTCAATACTAAAGCAAAAAAAGCAGATACTGTCACCAAAATATAAAGCGCAAAATATAAAAAAAACACCAAGAAAACCATCGCATTTAATATCAAAATATTTTATAATATATATGTATATATACTTATATATTATATTTATTAAATAGATAAATATATATCTATATATTTATCTATTTATTTTAAACCCAACATAGTAGTCTTAGGAAGTCGTATCCACATTATGCAATTCCTTCTAAACGCTCGAAGCGTCACATGCCGACGGTCGGCAGTAGTTGTTATTATGTTAGAAAAATCAAAATTTCGTCAATTTGGCGTAGCATGATTAATGTTTGTTTTAAGTAATAACTAATGATATTGTTTATAGGATTAAAAAGCCTTTTACGAGAAAGTGTTGAATTTAATATGCAAAAACACAATTACTATAAAAAAAATATCGTGATTTTTACGACTTACTTGTCTTTGAAGTAAAATTGTGAAAGTAATATAGTAAATACATATTAAACTTATAGCTATATTAATAAAATAGACACTGTACTTTCGTTTTCAACAGTAATATTCTCAAAAACACTAAATTTTAATTATGTACGACACTTGTTAAATTCGAGAGAACACTAACAGATTTACCATAGATAGAATGGCGTCATGCGTCGCTTTTTAACGTTGGCCAAACATTGTGGCTGTATAATATACTTGTCTTATTCTTCCACTACAAAATGCTGTTTATTAGAATAGGATAGCTATATTTGTTTTTAAAATAGAAGCATAAAGCCGAAGATCGAACAACTTGCCGACCATCGGCAGTCAGCGCTCAAGTGCTTTTTTCTATCTGCCGACCGTCGGCAGGTAGCGCTCGAGTGGTTAATTCGTCCCGGTCGGGACAGGCAAAGGGAGCGTTTAACTAATATCTGATCTGTGAGCGTTGCCCATCCAACCCATAGTTAAATCCATTGAGATTATACTTTATCTATGGTTAAATCAAACAAAATTTGTAAATCCGAGCTGGGAGTTTTGCCGGGAATGTGAAAGAGTGATGTTGTGTTTTTGTATTATTTCCCTAAAATTGTGTTAACTGGGTTTTTAATGTGTAATATTGGTAGGATATTAACCATTAAACATATTCGTTATCATGCAAGTGCCGGAAAGTGTTCCCTCCAAAACTCCAACGAAAGTTTCAGTAAAGCGCCTACCACTTTACTGAATCGATCGACCGACATGACTCCTTGACTGTATTGACTTTTACTCCGACTTTGACTAGACTTTTGACCTGACGATGTAGAGAAACGATGCCGAAAATTGTACACAAGAAAATTGTTTTCTCGCCATATTTTATATACTTCACACTGGCCACGGTTAAAAAGCCGAGCGCCATAATAAGAAAAAAAATCCGAGCTGTTTGTTTACGAAACGTCAAACTTCGTTTTGCTCTTCATGAGCACATCATTGGAAAAATATGGCCACGCGGTGAGGGACAGAAAATAATTATATTATCTCTTTTCTCCACAAGCACATACATAATTAAGTATCTCTTTCTTTGTGTGAGTGAAAAGGAAATATACAGCTGTCTATACTTTTGCTCTGTCTACGCCGCCAGCGCGTGACCATTTTGTGATTTTTTTCATAGAAGCAATGTGTGTGTATTTCCTTGAATATTTCTATTTGTCGATCATTTTGAAGCATATTATAATCCTGAAAAGAAAGTCATTTAGTTCATGATATCGATAAACTATAGTTCAAGTAATGTGTATCCCTATTCCCTACACACACGTAAAATATATGCAATTTTTGTAGCCAAATTATTACTTGATGTGACATTTTAGCACTAATGCCCTATAAAGCACGAATAAGGGATTATTAAACTTGTAAATTATCTTTTTAGCTTACAAAAATACCGATTAGAAATCCCAAAATACGTTGTTCAAAACTTTCGTATTTAATGTTAAATACATGTGTTTGAGGCATTATTTGGCCTTTCTTAAGGTTTATTATTTAGCAAAACACAAAACGCAACAATATCTAGCAAAAAATGTTCACTAAAAACCTTTACACTTTTATTACATGAAATATGCAGACCGACTCCTTTGTTATGACCGAGTAGGTCGGACCTAACTTGACACGTTTTTTACGCTTTAAATACATACACCGATATAAGGCTCTCTCCACTAGTTTAATGCCCGTTGCAGACGATGCGCAGTAGCTTGCGCGAGTACTAATACTAAGCATATATTTTCATCGTGTGAACGCATTTTTCTTAGTGAAAGTGCGAGTGCAAGTTGCTTTGTAGCACTCGCTTTGGTCCTCGCGCAAGTGCGACTCATTTGCCCCCGCTCCGTCTACTTCACCCCCGCGCTACTTGCACTGCTCATCGTTTGAACATGCGTTGACCAGTACTAGCGCCAGTACTGGCGCCAGTTCAGTCTGTTTGTTGTTTTTGTTGACACCGATTCTATTCAATAAAAAATTGAAATTTTCTATTGTCAAACGCATAACTTTCTGGTATTCTTTTGTATCCTCCAAAGCTAGTTCTCGCATTAATAAATTTGACCCCCCAAGTAATTTCCTTCTTGCAATCCATTTTCTCACCCACAACCGTTTTCCTTTTTCTAAATTTTGTATTTCCTGCATCAGTTCCTCTGCTATCACTCCATTTAGCTCTTGAATCAGGCACTTATAGGTATACCAGAATCTGATGACAAAAAGTGAGAAAATAAATGGACTCTAGCAATACCGGGGTAAAACATAAAACATAAAATATTTAGATCCTTTCTTTTCTTATAGCGGCTGATTCCCTGTGTTAAACATGCAAATATAAAAATTTATCCAATGATCAAGGATATTTTTTGAAAATATGCTGTCAAAAATTGCCATCAGATTCTGGTAGACCTATAAAAAGTTTATAGGTCGCATACGCTTGTCCGTGGTTGCCTACTATGCACTGGCACTATACAAAGCTACTTCGCGTCATCTTTTTACGTTTGAACGCTGGCGCAAGTACCTGCGCAAGTACTCGCGCAAGCTACTGCGCATCGTCTGCAACGGGCATAAATCTCAATATATGAGACTGTCAATGCAGTCAAGTGTCAAACAGGAGTTTTGCCGGGAATGTAAAAGAGTGACATTGTGTTTTTGTATTATTTTCCTAAAATTGTGTTAATTGGGTTTTTAATGTGTAATATTGGTAGGATATTAACCATTAGATATTTGTTATCGTGCACAAGTGTAGGAAAGTGTTGCAATATCCAGAAACGTGCTATTTTGTGTTCCCTCCAAAACTCCATCGAAAGTTTCAGTAAAGCGTCTACCACTTTACTGAATCGACCGACTTGACTTCTTGACTGTATTGACTTTTACTTAGACTTTGACTAGACTTTAGACATGACGTATATAGTAAAACGTTGATGAAAATTATTATTATACCTTTGTATGTGGCAAAATACACCCCCAGTGTCAGTGCCAAACGAAAAAAAAAAGTGTCAAACATTGAATCAAGAATTGTCAAAAAATTGTCACGAAATTTTTAATAAAACAGTGTTGTGCTAAGTTATGGATCAGGATAACTTTAAATTTTATCATTAATGGCTTCATCAGTGCAAAGTAATAGACCTTCAACGCCAAACTATTGCGGATGTTGGAGGACATGCAACATGTGGTGCTGGAGAGCCTTCAAATGGCTCCCAGTGCTCCTGATCGTTTCCATTGTAACTTGGTCATATTATGCTTACGTTTATCAGTTGTGCTTTTGTGAGTACCGTTTATTTATGAAGTAAAGTGCTGATATTACTCATACTAATCGTAACACGCCTCTTGCAGCTACAATTAAAAGTGCAGTACAGCAATGGGTATACCTAGTGATATACCATGTTCTATTAATAATGTTCGCTTGGTCTTATGGGAAAACAATATTCGCGAATGTCGAACAAATACCAAGCAAAGTGAGTAGAAATCATCATATCATATTACCATGTTGTTTACTTTATGCTTTGTGGCTAAACCACTGACCTCCATTATACAAGTACGCTGGACTAATGATACCCTTTGAAATGACAGCTATTTTTTGTGCCTATTTGAAGCGGAATCAGCTTCCCCAATGTGAGTGATAGGAACTATTATAGGTCTACCAGAATCTGATGGCATAAAGTGAGAAAATAAAATTACTCTAGCAATACGGGGGTAATTGGAATAAAACATTTTGATCTGTTTTTTTTCTTATAGCGGCTGATTCTGTGTGTTAAACATGCAAATATAAAAATTTTTCCAATGATCAAGGATATTTTTTAAAAATCTGCTGTCAAAAATTGCCATCAGATTCTGGTAGACCTATAAATTTGACCATTGACCAAATATATTCGTCTATGATTTGACGTAAAAATGACGTTTGAAAGTCGCCATATTGGCGCTGATAGCAGAAGTGGGAGTATTTGGAACTAATACTAGTGATGACAACCAATAACGATTAAGCGGCCATTTGCAAGTTACGTCAAATTTAGTTCTCTTCCCTCTTACCGGGGGCGCTGATTTCGCTTCAAATAGGCACAAAAAAAAGTGGGTATCATAGGTCCAGCGTCCAGGTCAGTGGGCTAAACTCATAAGATCACTGACCTATTTAGCCAAACAATGAAATGGCAGAGGTAACAGTTAAGCAATCTTTTATGGCTATAGAAAGTGACAAAAGAATCTATATAGTAAACCAACTTTGTAAATCATAATAATATTTCAACTTTCTTTATTCAGTACATTACATGTGTCTCATTTGACATTATATTGCAGTATTTCCTTACGGGAGCAGAGTTGGAGAAACTACTTAGTGTAGATACTGAAGAAGAGCAAAGAACAATAATTGAAAACTTTGCAAAGGACCTTCCCATTGTGACTAGGTAAACAAAACAAAATTATACATCTTTTCGTCCCCATTTTTCAAAGGCCTTAGCGTTCATTTTTGATGATTTCACAGTATTATTTTAAAATAACCGAACAGTACAATAGTGGTTATTTGAAATGTTCACACTTGATTGCAGTCAACAGTCCAGAGGCATGCAAAAGATTTTAATTCAACCAGTTGTTTTTTATAAATACTAACATTAAACTTTTTTGCTCAGAACAATGTCGGGTTCGGTCCGCTACTGCAACCGTTGTCTGCTCGTAAAGCCTGATCGAGCTCACCACTGCAGCATCTGCTCGCGATGTGTACTTAAGATGGACCACCACTGCCCTTGGGTTAACAACTGTGTGTGTTTCCAAAACTACAAGTTCTTTATGCTGTTCCTGGGTTACGCACTACTGTATTGCCTGTTCATCATGTCTACATGTTTGCCGTATTTCATCAAGTTTTGGAAGGTATGTTGAATATGTCATTCACTCAGTTTACACTAATGTAATCCTGCAAAAGTTGTACAATAAAGCTAGAAACAAATTATCGGACGCATCCATAAGTCGCGGCTGATGAATAAGAATAAGAATAAGAATGGATTTATTTTTAGCATCACACAATACATCATAATATAAGTCAGTGGTACAGTTCGACTATAATATTATAAAATTAATTTACTATAATGCTGTGTGACGCCAAAAATTGGCCCCAGCTCAGCGAACGCAGCAAGCAAGCCCGCTGCACTGATATTCTGCAGAAGCCAATGAGTGGCTTCACAACGCTACTAAACTAAACACAACATTTACAGAAAAAAAAAAAACAAATAATAATAGCGACAAGAACTGATTAATACAAAAAATTACAAATTATTACATACATATTTTCAATCTACAGAGTACAGGTGTTGTTGTCTAACCTTGAAAAGAGAAAGAAAAAAAAAATTATGGATGCGGCTTAACAATGTGCATGGTTCATCCGCGGACATCCGAAGATGCAAAAACATCCAGCCAGCCAGATTCTTTTCGGACGTCCGAACGCTCAAGGTTGCGTCCGCGACTTATGTCAGACAATGTACACAGTTTAGTGTATTTTATATTAACCAGATAGAAACAAGCCGCATCCGAGGAAAACATCCGATAATTTGTTCCCAGCTTAACAGAAAGTGCTAATGTTACTTGGGTGTGATATGTCAAGTCAATTTAAACAGATTATGACATCTGCTGGCTGGGCTTGACATTATCTGACCAAATAACATGTTTCCCCTGTATGAATAATTGAAATCTTTATTTTGCCACAAGTAAATTTGATAAAAAATTACAAATCATATTGTGTAATTTTCTCTATTTATTTATTAACCCTTTTTTTAAAGTAGTGAAAAAGTTAAATGTTCATAAGAAATTCAGGATATTTTCCTGTTTGATAAGTGGCCATGATTACTCACAGCATAGGTCATATTAACAGGAAAAAAATTTTAATATTCATATTAAATACTAATAATATGTGCTATGTGTTTGTCTGTCTATTACCTCTTCTCATTTAAACTGATGAAAGTTTTTTTACCCCAGAAAATAAATATAGTACGGGAGCCCTAGAACAATTTTTTTTTAATTACTATCAAGCAAATTTTTTTGTGAGTAGCTTCATTTTGATAAGACGGACAACATTTTTATTTGCGAAAAATCTCGAAAGTGGTAGCTGACAGAGATAGAAAGGATTTCATACTTTGAATTGATGGTCCTAAAATATGGACTGTTTTATTTGTAGGACAATGCTACTCTTAAATTATATGACTATATATATACAAAAAATCAGCTCGTTGGGGTTCCGTTATAGGGTTATATAATCAACCAATCGTTCTAATAGATCTTTTGTACTATTCCCTAGTAATAAACAAATTTAGCCCTGCATCTGCATCTAAAACTACAAAATAAAAAACTTCAGCCTTTACAATTTTCACAGATAACATTGTAGAGGCAGAGGCCAACTTATCTCAATGATTGGTTAATTTATACGAGCTAATTCGTATTAAGGTCATTGACATTGACTCAGACAATTTCAACTCAAGTGATATATTGCTTTCAGAGTTATCGACAATGTGACCGTTATGTTGAACTGAAAAAATATTCAAAAGAATGCGAGGATGTGTTTGATGTAAATCTTGTTTTTTTCTTGTATTTTTGTGATATATATTTTTTTATTGTTAGATTAATTATTCTCATTATATTGTGTAACATTTTTTTTTCTTTATGTAAAGAAAGAGAAAACCTTGCAAAATAATATTAATTAATCTTCAAACTTAAAATTGTTGTTGTTGTAGATTAGGCTAATAGGTTGAATCATGTTGTCTCATGATTTACTTTAGTTCAAAGTACAAGTATCTAGCAAGCACAGCTAAGGGCCTGTCCACCTCTCCATGTCACGACGTTGTCAACGTGGAACGTGACGTGTAAATTTACGTCAACTTAACGTAAAATGCACATCACGATATAGCAACATTGTACGTCGCCATGCCTTGTAAAACTGCTACATTTTTCACTACTGATCTAGATGTGGACCGCACAATACGTATTCTGCTTTTGCTATTGTTAAAAACGGAGAAAGATAAGAAAAAAAGACGTGCATTTTTACGTTACGTTACGTCACGTCAACGTACCGTGCCACGTTACCGCATCGTTCCACGTTGACGACATCGTGACGTGGAGATGTGGACAGGCCCTAACCTAATAGGTAAATCTATACTAATATTATAAAGCGGAAGAGTTTGTTTGTTTGTTTGAACGCGCTAATCTCAGGAACTACTGATCCGATTTGAAAAATTCTTTCAGTGTTAGATATCCCATTTATCAAGGAAGGCTATAGGCTATATTTTATCACGCTAGGACTAATAGGAGCGAAGAAATAGAAGAAAATGTGGAACGGGGGAAATTATTTGAAAGGGCTTATTTGAACGCGCTAATCTCAGGAACTGCTGGTCCGATTTGAAAAATTCTTTCAGTGTTAGATAGCCCATTTATCGAGGAAGGCTAAAAGCTATATTTTATCACGCTAGGACTAATAGGAGCGAAGAAATAGAAGAAAATGTGGAACGGGGGAAATTATTTGAAAGGGCTTATCTCACGAACTACTAGAGCAATTTTTCTGTTATTTGGGTCAGATAAGAAGTAGACCACGTTAAGGATCATACGCTATTTTTTGTAGACTGATTTGTCTGTGAAATATCTAATTTACGCGGGCGAAGCCGTGCGGAACGCCTAGTATATTATAGATACCTAACTACTACCACCTACTAGATGACGCCCGCAATACCGTTGCGCCGAAATTCGTTTATCGCGCAGAAACCGTTCATTTTTCCAGCATAAAAACTATCCTATGTCCTTTCTCGGGGCTCCCAAGTATCTGCACACCAAATTTCATCAAAATCTGTGCAGCAGTTTAAACGTGAAGAGGTAACAGACACACTTTCGTGTTTATAATATTAGTATGGATTATACAAAGATCCCATGCCAGAAAAAAATATGTAGCCATGCATGATGCAATCTCTGATCCTTTTTATCCCCCTCGGGAAAATATAAAAAAATACATCACATCGTGTGCGAAATTTCAAGTTTCTAGCTCTAAAAGCTAAGATTGTAGTGTGAATTAGTTTTGTCAGAGATGGGAAACAAAAACGTATCTTATCTGCCATTGATTTATCCACTATCAGAATATGCAGTCTTTGATTACATCAACAGCATTTGTGCTAAAGATCTATAAAACTATGTACATGTTTTTTTGCAACTTTTGCATTCAAATCTACATATTTTTTATTTAATTATTAATAACTAGCTGTCCCGGCAAACGTTGTATTGCCATATAAATTTTGTAGTTGTAATGTAGTTCTTTATTATTTAACTAGACGTTCCGCGCGGCTTCGCCCGCGTAAATTAGATATTTCACAGACAAATCAGTCTATAAAAATAGCCTATGATCCTTCACGTGGTCTATTTCTTATCTGACCCAAATAACAGAAAAATTGCTCTAGTAGTTCGTGAGATAAGCCCTTTCAAATAATTGCCCCCCGTTTTTTCAACATTTTCCTCTATTTCTTCGCTCCTATTAGTCTCAGCGTGATAAAATATAGCCTATAGCCTTCCTCGATAAATGGACTATCTAACACTGAAAGAATTTTTCTAATCGGACCAGTAGTTCCCGAGATTAGCGCGTTCAAACAAACAACAAACTCTTCCGCTTTATAATATTAGTATAGATTAATAAATTTTGTTTCTATTTATTAAAAACGTAACAATTATAATTTTACTCATTCAGTCTTTCCAAACTGCTTACATAGTAGGTATGGCAAAGACTTATTATTTAACTTTATAGGAAAGACGATTAAATTGCTTACATAACTTAAAATTACATAATAGAAATAGTAGCTAGAATGTAACTTAAGTAGAGCAGGGCCTTTTATAAACAATGGTCAATTATTATATGTTTTATGTTTTTCCCACTTTTAGAGGCCACAATAGCGTAACTTTCCCTTGTAAAATACTATGTAGATTGTAGGATGGTAAAGGAAAATCTAAAATGATTTAAACTTTTAGGTTGTAACCATGTAGTTGTTCAAGCATTTCTTCATATTTTTTTAACCCCCGACGAAAAGAAAGGGGTATTGTCAGTTTGACGTGTCTGTCCGTCTCTGTTTGTCTGACACTTACTTGAGGTTTGAATCATTGAATTTTTTTTTATTTTTTATTTTAAAATAATATGCGTTCTGTGGTCTAAATATATATTTTTTTTTTCAGGGTGAAATGGGCACAGCCGGCTCCCCAGGGAGATACCACATAGTGTTCGCTTTCTTTGTCGCACTCATGTTCGCTATCTCGCTCGGCTCGCTCTTTGGATACCACTGCTACCTCGTCGCACATAATAGAACTACTTTAGGTAAGTCATGAGTTCATTTCCATAATATGATTCATATGTGCGTGGCTTTATGTTAATTACCCTCCTTATCGGCAAGTAAGAGCATTTACAATTTGAAACAGAAATACGTGTGTGTGAGAGGGACAGAGTCTTTGAGAATTATACCTGTCCTTGTCATTTTCTGTGCAAAATGCAATATTGGTCAAAATTCAGGTGTTGAGAAAGCGTTGTCTAAGAATATAAGTTACATTTTAACGTATCCCGTAATGTGTGAACACTCTCAAGTTAAAAATACTATATAAAAAAGCTAATTTTTGTGCGCCATTAAAAATTAAAATAGACCGTAGGGACTCTTAAAATAATAATTATATTATTTTAAAACAATATTTTTTAAAGTAGTCCCACGGTAATTTATAATATTTCAAGGCCTCTTTTTAATGGCTGAAACAAATGTAAAATGAACATGCTAACAAAACTATTAATTCTCATATAGAAGCGAAATTACCACAAACTCAATAACTACAGATATTTATTGGTGTTTGTGATAGATTGAATTTGTTATGACATTTACTAATATTAGTCCTTTTATTAATTAAACTCTATATTGTAATCGTAAATATAGCTTTTTTTCCTGAAACAACTGCAGACTGTTTTACCGTTCGAGTTTATGTCAACAAAAAACTAGATGGCGCTTTTGACACATTATTTTTAATTGATTGTAACTGCGAATCGCGCATTACCGTTATTAATTTGATATTTTTATTTTCCCTGACTATAATTTGGTAGCGAAGCACGAAGAAATTTGTATACATTAACACTTTCACAGTCCACGGTATCCAAACCGATACGAAAACGTGGTTACCGTGGAGTCCATGTATTCAAAAGGATGCAATTGGCACTGAATTCTAGAGAAAAAAATTACTTAATAAACCTTATAATCCATTATAAATAAATACTTTACAATGATTTACAATGAGTGGACTCGAGGGACTAGATTTTGCTTTTGTATGGTGGACTGTGAAAGTGTTAACCTAGCGCTACTTTTGCTTCTACGTTACTTTTGCAGTAAACAGTATGATATTGTATGTGTAAACAATAATCATAATATGTTAGTATTATTGCTGCAAAATTTAGCTGTACACAAAAACTGAATGCTTACCCGTACACATGTTACAGATGTTAGGCCAAATTTATATTATAATACTTTCCTCGGTGTTTTAGACATTTCATCTTAGCCTTAGGGCTTGATTATACCTACCGAGTAATGCTGCGTTTCCACCGGAGCTTAGCTAAGCTGCGTTGCGAGTGCGAGGAATGTGTTTTACAAGAACCAATTGAATCGTTGCGCTGAACATGGTCAGGCAAATGAAGCGTTTCTAATTTCTATTGGTTCTCAAGAACAAATTCCTCGCAACGCAGCTTAGCTCAGCTCCGGTGGAAACGCAGCCTAAAGAGGCGAGACATTGCCCTCGGCTCATCACTCGGTATGTATGGACGTGCTCGGCCGAGACTACTGTCTCACCACTGACTCGCGACTCTACTCGGTAGGTATAACAAGGCTCTTACTAATAAAGACATTGACGCTGCAAATATGTAACTTTTAATTCAAGATCCGCTGTTTTTCTGTTTCCTTTTCCAATGTGTCATACGAAGACAAGCAGACCTTCCTTTTCGCTATGTAAATATTTTTATTAGCAAGGGTTTTTTAATAAGGACATCGCTTTACACCATATTTGCTTTCAGAGATGCTCGTTTACTCTCGTCGCATGTGGAGTCCCACTGGGTTCAGTATTGTAAATACTGCTGTCGACGGTAATCGCTCTTGATAATAGAGGCTTTTGAAGTTTTTAACAAGGGTTAATTTTTTCAATAGTTAATAAACCTCAAAAGCCTCTATTATCAAGCGTCTATTATGAAGGGTTATTTTTTACAATTTATTAGGCTTTGAGATTAGGCTCATCTAACCTAACCTCAAAATATTAACCAATCAATAAAGCTTTTGAAAAGATAACCTCCTGTTATAAAGCCTCAGAAATCAGGCATAGAGGCCCGATATTTACCGACTCTACAAACCTACAGTTTTCAAAAGTTGCATATAGTTTGTATTATGAAAAACTTAGACATGGTGTGTAGGACCCTGTAGTTATTCATACATAGTTTGTTTCATTAATCCTGTAATAGAAATTGGTTCATAGCGGGTCCCTAGACCTCAATTTTATTGTGCAAAATCACGTATTGTCCAATATCATTGACCGTCTAGGGTTAACATTAAACGCGCCCGCCTTTCAATCTTATTGTCAAATAAATTGTTCAGTAATATTGTTTAATGATATTACACAATAAAATTAATCGTCTAGGGCCCCTAGACTTCCAGCATACTTCATTATTGAAGTTTTGTGTACCTCTGTACCAAATAAAATAATATCTCGTTAGATTTAAGATAATATTGTTACTTCTACAACTGTTAAGTTTTTACTGTAACTCATGATTTGAGTCTTGATATAGAATAAAACACCCATTTATAGGCACGGAAAGTCCTATTACTGTCATCTGCGTTTTCAAACAAAAATCTAAGATGCCAATATTAGGTCGACTGCAAAATTTAATTTGACATAAACCAATTCACTTTCAGATGTGCTTAGTTCTCGTCCAAAGGACAAACCGACAAGTTTCTCAGTCATTAAGTCGGTAGCAATCGGTAAACTCAAAATATATTAAAAGTAGTTATGTTGAAAGCATAAAGTTAATATACCTAGCGGAATAGAGCAACAATCTCGACAAGCATGATTGAACATGAATTCTATGAGATTAAATTGTCAACGTGCCGATAAGTGCCGACTGGACATCAAAAAAAGAGTTCTGCTGTCATGTATCACACGTCTCTTTTTACCACGCAGTGTTACTGATAGTGACATCTCGCTTGCTCAGGCCTTTGTTTCTCTATTCCGCTCACTGACCTCCATTATACAAGTACGCTGGACTAATGATACCCTTTGAAATGACAGCTATTTTTTGTGCCTATTTGAAGCGGAATCAGCTCCCCCGATGGGAGGGATAGGAACTAAATTTGACCATTGACCAAATATTTTGTCTATGATTTGACGTAAAAATGACGTTTGAAAGTCGCCATATTATCGCTGATAGCAGTAGTGGGAGTGTTTGGAACTAATACTAGTGATGACAACCAATAACGATTAAGCGGCCATTTGCAAGTTACGTCAAATTTAGTTCTCTTCCCGCTCACTGGGGGCACTGATTCCGCTTCAAATAGGCACAAAAAAAAGTGGGTATCATAGGTCCAGCGTACTTGTATAATGGAGGTCAGTGATTCCGCTAGGTATATTAACTTTATGGTTGAAAGTATTTTGTAATAAAATTGACCCTTTAGTTATCATCTTAACACTAGTTATCATCTTATCATATAGTAATCCCGAGGAAAGTTTTATTAATACCAAATGTATGTATTGGGCGATTCCATTATCGCGGATGCAACAATTTGACACACTTAAAGCTTCTTACACGTAAAATAAAACATATTTATTAATAAAATATCCTTAGAAGGGATACATTTGAAACAGTTAAACGATGACTTATAAATGAAAACCTTAATCACATGTACGAAGGGCCACAAAACAAGTTTCAAGTGCTATCGCGGGCGCAACCAATTCTTTCTTCTTCAAAACTAATCTGACTTACCAAATGTCGTATATTATATCGATCGTAATATATCATGATATCTATTTTATCACTTTATTTAAAACTAATCAAATATGGGCACAAAAAAACCCTTCCAGCTAGTCATGATGACTAAAAAACCGGCCAAGTGCGTGTCGGGCCACGCGCAATATAGGTTCCGTAGTACCGCTAGTTTTTTATAATTTTTGTATGGTCAATGAATGTACATTTATAACGTGTTTGACACTACTAACAACATCATCCCAGTTACTTTCAAAGGAATTTGAACGAAAAGTTATTTTATACTTCGCCGAATACATTTTTTTAGTTGATCGACTATTACTCAATAACTTATGAAGTCTTCTTAGCCGTGATAGTTTTCCTTTTAAATTCAGCATATTTCCTACTCCCGTGAATTTTTTCACATTTCCAGAAGCAACCGTTTAGGGGGGGGGGGGGGGGACACTGGACTGTAACGATTTTTTCCACTTTAAAACTTAATATTAATTCACAAACGGATTCCTAAATCGGAAAATGATCTATGAATACTCATAATATTTTAAAAAAACCTATCCAACGCTACCTCGCACAATGGGGTGGACGGGAAAAAAAAATCATCCCCGCTTGATGTGTAGGGAAAGTACCATAAAAAATATTTTTTTAAGATTTCATGTACCATTTTGTCGGCTTCATTAATATGTGCATTCATGCCAAATTATAGCATTGTAGGTCCTTTAGTCTTTGAGCAAAACCGCGGACAGACAGACAGACAGACAGACGGACAGACCGAAACTATAAGGGTTCCTTGTTGACTACGGAACCCTAAAAATCGTAGTCCACTATTTACCTATAAATCAATTATAGCATATGATAATGATAGTGTGATGAGTGACAGTCAAACTCTGAAGCTACTTTAAACTTTAAGAAAATCCTCTTCAATCTCAATTCCTATTGTTGTAAACTGTAAAAACATTGTCTTTGAAGCGGATGTATTTAACAGTATGTTTGTACGATCTAGAACGTACATAGCCGAATTTACATAATTTCCCTTTAGTGTATGGCAAAGTGCGCACTCTCTATTAGCAAATAGCATTACTGTTAATAAAATATCATTTCGTGTCGATGACTTATCATTTAATTAAGCTATTGCATAGCTTTTCGAATTCCGAATCAAGAAATTCCGTAACGAAAAAACCTAACACTGGGGGTGTTAGTTTTTTTTGTTCCTCCGACCGGCACAGTGTTGCCATGCATCGTTTAACGTGTTTCAATTGATAAAAAATAGTAGTCCCTGAGTGCCACACGTATTTTCAATGAATATTTTTCAATTTCAGAGGCGTTCCGTGCGCCAATGTTCCGCGGTGGCGCCGACAAGAACGGCTTCTCACTCGGTGCCTTCAATAACTTTAAGGAGGTGTTCGGCAAGCAGCCCAACCTGTGGGCGCTGCCCATCTTCACCAGGTACGTACAAGTGGCGTAGCTAACATAAGGGGAGTAGGAGATGGGGGGGGGGGGGGGGGGGGAAGAATAACCTTTGAAGGGGGACTAACCATTTAATTTTCGAAAGCAATGTGGCTACACCACTGTCTAGTTTAGTTGGAATCGAATTTTAGTCCGTTTACGAAAGTAACATTAAAAAAAATAGCTGGCTTGGATCTTTCATTGTGATGGTTTAATTAAAAGGTTTACGGTCGTATGAATAAAAACTTAGCGAGGGTTTATATTAGCTTTAAAAGCCTGTTCTAAAATTTATTATGAATAAAGGTTCCCGAACAGTGCTCTAACGCCTTTTTAAGGTGACAGCTGTCAAAAAATAGCGTGCCTGTTATAAACCTATTTTAAGAACATTTTAAGCATAATCGATATGAATAAACGTTTGCTAACAGTTGTTTAGGCTCGAAACGTCAAATAGGAGTTCGCAAACTTTAGTGAAGCCTCGGACCTACTTTAAGACCATTTTAAGAGATTGAAATGAACGAAATATCGAGTATTATCGCGATTTCTGACATTATTGCAATTTCTGAAGGAATTTCTAGCCACCCTCGTCGACAAAAAGTACCTATATAAGATAAGAATAAATCCATTTGATTTAACAGAGGACGACTTTAGAAAAAAATAGATTTACAAAAGAATCAGTACGATACATTTGTGTCATTAGTGTCTGAAGAACTACAAAAAGATAGACGAGGCAGCGGCATCACACCTGAACTTTATCCTCATCGAGCCAGTTTTCACTTCGGATGCGTTTTATTTTATCACTTTGCATTTTGGATAATATATAACGTAGTTTGTTTAAAAATAAATTGAAGGCCTCAAAAGTAAACTACACAGAATAAAATTGTATCAACCCATCAAGCCCCGCACGAGCACCGGTGATCGCGACAACAATAGAATAGGCTAAAGTTTAGAATCATGCCCAACGATTTTGGTGGTGAGATGGGTTGAGGAGGGATAGGTTGGATCAAGAAAACCCCCCCGTACCACTTCCATCCTCAGGAGACCCTCCATTTATGAGAAATTCGCATTTAAAATTTTCGTAATTTCGAGGTTAGGTCTTCTATTCTCTGGTGTTTACGAAGTGTTTTCAAGGCATTGCAAGGCTGTGGTGAGTGGGGGACGAATATTCCGTCATTCCAAAACTATATAATCCAAGGTTTCTTGATAAAAATTAGGTAAAATTATCAAAATTCACTACTACAGTTCGACAAGGCTGTATGCGAACGTGGCGAGAAAAGGAACTAACGCTTCTATCATACACAAACGTAATTTTTGACAGTTCTCCTTACCAGCAGCAGCGCCCATTGACAGTTTGACACATTCATATAAAGCCTTGTCGGACTGTATATAGTAATTGTATGGGTTTGGCTAATAAATATTTGGCTTCTTCTTCTTCTTCTTTTTCTTTTGTTGGCTTTTGGCACTGATACTGAGGGTGTACTTTGCCACTTCGACATTCCAATTTGCATTGTTTTCGTAATTTTTTTTAAGGATTATTTATATTTTACGTAGTGTAATATTTCAATATTGATTCATAAATAAATATACTTAGGTAATATTATTTATTTTTTATCACAATAAAATGAATATTTTAAATAAGAAACGTGTCTTTGATACAATGTATAAAAATATTTCTTGAAGTGTGGCCGATTACTTGAGCCTTTTATTTTATTTTATCTGAAAATATGCTTATGAAATCAATTATAACTGAGAAACAAATCTGTCAACCCCGACTCCACGTAGTCACCCCCTAGAGTGTAATTCCTAAGCCGGAGGCGCGGAGGGAGAGCAGCCTCCGCCCGCCGTAACGAAACGAGGAACCAGGACTGGCGGAGGCTGGTCGCCGAAGGCGACCAAAAAGCCGGAGCTGCCTAAGGCGAGTCCTGGTTTCTTTGTTTCGTTACGCAAGGGCGAAGGGGCTGCATTTCCCGCAGCGCCGGAGACGTGACAAACGGACATGGTCTCAAAAACGAATTTGCCAACCCCTAGAGTACAATTCCTAAGCAGAAGGCTGCATTATGTTGCTGTTCACCCCCCCCCCCTCCCCCCTCCTCCCCCTCCCCCCTCCCCCCTAAATCGTTGGGCATGATTCTAAACTTTTACCATAGAATACAATAGCGTTTCCAAGAATTCCCGATCGAAGGAATTTAGTCATTCTTCTTCTTCTTCTTTTTATTATGGCGGCCTCAGTAGTCAGCATAAAGTTAATATACCTAGCTGAATTTCGCTAGGTATATTAACTTTATGGTAGTCAGCAAGTGAGTTGCCAATGTCAAAGTCTACTTTGCTCTATTATGACGTAATTTATGAAATCAATAAAGTATATTTACTTTTTTTACAAAATACTCATTATTTTTGACACATTGAACACAATAAATTGGCAGACTACCAACATTCACAAAAAAAAAAACTATAAAACGTTATCTAAAAGTATTTTACTTAACGAAGGCTTAGTAAGCGTTTATTCATATGGAGTGTTAAAAGACGGTTTTTAACTTTAGCGAACATTTAAGTTAGAAAACTGTTAAAACCTTCACTAAGATTTTTTTATTCATACCACCGTTAGGATACAATATCGACAAATTACTAAGATAAAATAAGTAAATATCGATTATAATTCTATTTTTATATTTACACATACGAAACCGAATATATAATAGACAAAAAGTCTATAAGAATAGTATCAGTTTTATTAGGTTTATTCTTAGGTTACTTTTTGGTGTGCAAATTAGTTTGAACAATTCGGTGTTTAGAATAATAGTGGAATGCCTGGTTTCTAAACATTTTGCATAAAAACTAGAAACACATTTGGAAAAAAAGGGTATTATCTCAAAAGCGCCATCTAGTGGTGACTGGACGAATCTATTTGATACACTTTGATTTGGCAATCAATAGATAAAAAAATGATTTTATTTAACAAGAAAATAGAGCTTTAAACTACCTTAATTAATAAAAATAACGATTTGATTGATCATCCATATGTTCACCTTAGAAACCGGGCATCAATCTAGCAAAACTTAATTATAATGATTGGCAGAGTAGTGCATTTTAAATTAGCGATTAAAATCATGTACAGTCAAAAGCACAAATGTTTACCACTTACTTATAAAAAACCCACACTTTACATTATTATTAAACAATTCTTAGTCCTTGTCTGTCAAGTGAACTTTTTAAATGTATCAGATAAGCACAATACATTGTGTAACTTTAACGTGTTTGCACATTGTGGGTCTTTTTATTGGCAAGGACTATTTGACAGTTTTCTAATGTAACAGTGTTCTACGTTGGCCCATAAACATCAAAATCAAGCGAAGAGGGGCTTTAATAATGCATACATATTTTGGCTTCTCACTGTACGTGCAAGGATGTAGTTCATGTACAAAAGAAGTGAATGACCATAGAGTATAATATGTATGTATGTGTATAATTTCCACATTTTACAGTTAAAATATGTGTAACGTCAAAATTATTTTCATTATCTATGTATTTATATTATTGTATTGTATTTCGATATGAACAAATGGGTCTGTCGTCTTAACGGTCAAACCACAGAACCGATTGGGTGTAAGGATAATCTTTATCTTATGAAAATGTACGGATTCCGTGCGAAAACGGCTTCAATAAAAGCAATCACGAGTCAGTGTTTGATCAAAGAGGTATGTGTTACTAATTTAAATATTTTAATCTTATCGAAACTACGTCAGTTTTTGACTACCAAACAAAATATTATGTTATCTTACGTATTATGATAAAAAGAAGATAAACTCAAAACTTTCAATCATCCATTAATAAATTGCATCATATAATTTCGACTTGTCAGTAGTTATAATATTTTTTTAATTTTAGAATAAACTTAACAAACTTACAATAATTTCATATTTTAGCAATATAGTTACTAATTAGATAACTAAAATTTATAATTTAGTATTTATTATGCATATTATAATATTATCTATGTCACTTATTGTATAAGTACTATCTTCAATATTTAAATATTATTATTGTTCTTACTCGTAGTATGGTATATTCAAATATGTATAAGACTATACCTACCGCTTACTTTTAATAGTTAATAATTCTCGCCTTCTTTAAAACTATTAGAGAGTAACTTATGTGTTTCTAATATAATTTGCCAATTTCTCCAACTCATGTTTAATATGTATAATAATTTATCTAATATTTTGTTGTCCTTTTTGAATCTTGATCCTTGTATAAAAGAAGGAGAAAGTATGATTAGACAGGGTTGGCGAAAGACCACAAATAATAATTGGTCCTTCTTCCGTTCAATATTACAAAAACGTTATTTTATAATACAAATTTGCTTTATAAGCACTGTTAAATACTTATTGGCTTGGATAAACTCATTAATTCGCATAAATTCGGCCCATGAAAATATAAGAAAAAAGTTTAACGGAGGCCTACAGATACTTGTCTCTTTCACTCCCATACTAAAACATCGATATATATTGGTCTTTATGCGAACTTGTGGAAGTTGAAGGAAGAGTTGATTTTGCGCGAGTAAAAAGACAGGTAGCTTTATGCCGCTATCAAAATTTATCTCTGTTAAAGAAAGTATAATGATTCATCCGAAAATAAACATAGCATAATTAAACGTAAAAGTTACTATTGAATATATTTTAAAACTAATAAGGTATATTTTATGGGTTTCTCCCAGCCAGTATTAGTACCAGTACAAAAGAAAGAGAGGGATATGAGAACTCGAGTACACTGGATCAGGCTTTTGCTAATTCAGCGGGTGTTTTTAGGTCTATGCGTATTTGGTAACGCTTGTAAGTAAAACAACCAATAAGTGTACTTATATTATAGCATTAAAAATACGTCAAATCATGCGTTATGAAATACGCATAACTCTAAAAACATTGTGATAAAGTCCAGTCGCCGGATAGAAGGAGATTCGGCTATTGACCCAAATTTACTCTTTCACACTCTCACAAAAATATTGGTATCTCGTTCCCACACGTGAGCAGGACACCAATATATTCGTGTGCGAGCAAGAGACATCCATAAGTTTCACAATAATTTTACAGCGATTTCACACACTTATTCCACTATATTATTTATTATTCACACGCATTTTACAATTTATTATTCAACTATGTTACAACTTGTGACACGACCGGTCAGAAATTATCAGGTGTATAAGTCTCATGATGGCCGAATGTAGTCGCTTTTATAATTTGCCGTGGCTCGGCCCCGGCCACCTGAAGGTAATTCACGCAACGTCTATTATATAGCATGCCGCTCACAGTTTGCCTTTGTCGTTGAGTTCAATTAAAAGCGGTTGCATACTATTCCATACTTTGCTCTCCTATTTTACCGTGACGACGGCCACTGTCACGGCAAATACAAAAGCGATCTATCCGGCGACCGGACTTCATCCCCATCCCTCTCTTTATCGACTCACACGCAATATTTCGTCAGCGTCGGCAACGGGTGCGAATATCCTGTGCGGCGCGAGCACCAGCTGCAGACGTTCACGGCGGCGGCGGACGCGCGGTACGAGTCCATGGGGACCACGCGTTCCAGGTCAGAGCAGGACCTCGCCCCGCACATACCTTGAGATTGCACTCAATCCACGAGAATTATCCTCCACGCTAGGTTAACGTACACGAGAATTACCCTCCACGCTAGGTTAAAGTTCACGAGAATTACCTCCATGCTAGGTTTAAATCCACTAGAATTACCCTCCATGCTAGGTTTAAATTCTCGAGAATTACCCTCCATGCTAGGTTTAAATCCACGAGAATTACCCTCCATGCTAGCTTTAAATCCACGAGAATTACCCTCCGTGCTAGGTTTAAATCCACGAAAATCGCCCTTCGTTGTAGAGTAAAAACTACGAGAATTACCCTCCATGGTAGGTTAAAATTCACAAGAATTATGCCCCATGCTAGGTTAAGATCCAAAAGAATTACCCTCCATGCTGGGTTCAAAATTCACGAGATTAACTTCCATGCTAGATTAAAATACCCACAGAATACAATTAGAAAAAGAAAGATATTATTATTTGAGAATTTCTCTCTTCGAGGGTTCTTAGTAGGAAATATCCTGGATATGCTTAATATTCTATTATTCTCCTCGCAAGGTTAAATCGTCCGTACATTCTTGGAAAGACGTCTTACTTTACTACTAAAGTTTATTTTTATATTGTTTTCTATCCTACGATAAGAAAACAACATGTCTTTCATACTAGGACATAATATAATGCACATTTTTGAGATTTTTTACCACCATGTATGTGTGTGAAAGAATATCTCACAGTTTAACATAATTACTATATTTATATACCCACCACTTTATAGTAGAATAAAATTTCTACACAGAATTATCCCACACAGGGAAACGTATTATAATAATATAATAATTGTGACATAAAAATCCCTAAAATTTATCTTTACATAGCGACTGAAATAGCGCTAGAATCGCAAAATTAAACTACTAGCGCCATCTACAATTACAACTTTAACATATACACTTTTCTTAGCTTAAGTTCCTCTGTCTTTTTTTTATTTCTTCTTTAGTTCTTTACTATTTTCAAATTTAAAACCTATGATTATTTTAATAATTAGGTAAATTTTTTAATACTTACTTAATTTTTTAATGTTTCAAATTTTGTTTGTCTCAAAAGAAACTTAAAAATGCATTTTATATAGGCATTTAAAACTTCTTTATTTTGGTGTTATATTCTTTCTTTTAAAAACTTGTCAATAATGTGCCAAATCTTCGTTCACATTTATTTTATAAATTTGAAATATATTTTTTTACAAAAAATCGATCAGAAATTATATGAATTAATGTATTCGTAAAATTAAGATTTTGATTTACAATATGTGTTCTTTAGTATTAGATTTGGAGATATATTAGCTTTAATACCACGATCCTATAGTATATTTTTATATAACTTTATCCCCTCTCAAGTTATGTGTGGGCGACTGTATTGACACGAATATAAATATATTTAAAAATACAAAGTAGTAGCTTTGTGATGCATTTTGGAGCTCAATACAACGCACAAGACTGATATAACTAGAACTTCTGTTATTTTGTAAACTTTTGAGCACAATAAATCGTTTTGTTTATTA
The DNA here is from genome assembly GCA_905187585.1 of Cyaniris semiargus. Classification (NCBI taxonomy): domain Eukaryota; kingdom Metazoa; phylum Arthropoda; class Insecta; order Lepidoptera; family Lycaenidae; genus Cyaniris; species Cyaniris semiargus. Next base: position 5,467,148 of record LR994566.1, on the reverse strand, counting down.
TTTTTTCTTTTATTTTTTTATAGTCTTAAGTGCAACACTGAGATTTCACTAACTTCATATGGTTTTCTGTGTGATGTATGAGCAATAATACAATGTATGATAATAATCATAAATATATTGTGATGACTAATCTAACACTAGGAAGAAAATTCCATTAATATTTATATGCCACCAGAATTGTGTGATTTTGACAAATACCGTTTTGACAGTTGCTTTACAAATGTTTGACAGAAACTTTATATATTTTAAGAATGTCAAAATTATAAAATAACATAGTTTTGGTGTGCTCCATTCAACTGCTACTAATATAGACAATAATACGCTGTTTGCTATTTTTCTGTTTTCACTCTAGAACTGGACTAACTAGATTTCATTATCTTTACATTTTCTCTCTCAGTCTTCTTTCATTGTGGGTGTTTCTAATTAAAACATACTGAAACAAAATTTTTTGTCACTACACCATTACAAATTTACCTATCCTTTAAAACATTTTATTTTGTTTTTGAAACATATATGTATTATAATATATTTCCTTATTATTATTTATTTTTTTTCACATTTGCCTATCATTTATTCTGTCACTTATCGATTGGAAGCGCCCACTAACGCTATATCTTTTTCTTTTATCTAAGGGTTAGCTCAAACCAGCTTTATTATTACTATTTTAGCGTGGAGTTGCAACACGAGACTGAGAGATGGAGACTTTGCCCCCGACGGGGTCGCACCGTCCCGCAAATAGTATAAGGAGACAGTTAATATACATTACGATAACTTTTTTATTATATCTACTAAATAAATTCATACAAATTACAACATGCTTTTCATTCATTGGCAAAACATTCGATACAAAATTTCTAACCGTCATTCACTTCTTTTGTATTTTATAATGAAATCAGTGTCCCTGTGCATGATTTAGCTTAGTTTCACTGAACATCGAAACTGTAGCCAGGATGATAACCTGAAATTATTCATAGGTAATATTATATTTATTTATGTATTCCCCTTCACTGTTAAAAATATTTACACAGCGATTAACAAGATCTACCTATGTCTGACAGATTGGAAAAGACAGATGACAGACTAAGGCAGAATTTCATCAACGACTGTTAAAGTTAATGCTCGAATTAGTACCACTTTACCTCTTTCGTTTTTCATATGAATGAAAGAGAAGACATGCCATTTTACCAATCTGTTAACACTAACAGAAGTTTTTGAAATTGGGCCTAAGGCACAATAATTTCATCAACGACTGTTAAAGTTTATGCTCCAATTAGTATCACTTTACCTCTTTCGTTTTTCATATGAATGAAAGAGAAGACATGACATTTTAACAATCTGTTAACACTAACAGACGTTGGTGAAATTGGGCCTAACACAGCTAACCTTGGTTAACTGACTTTATTAGTAATGCTGATCAATTAAATATCTTTATTAGTAATGCTGATCAATTTAATATCTTTATTAGTCCTGGGTGTGTTTTAAATACGAATATATTATCTCCTAACTCTTGGCTACAGTTTGACATTAAAGTACATTAGACAGCAATGCACGAGCCAACATAGTAGATTATTTTGTGATGTGTTTTGTAATATTAAGATACATTCGGTAGTAATAGAAAACTTTAACATAGTAATAAAGGCGATTGGCTGAATTAAATAATAAACAACCGCAACTAGCAAGGGCGACAAAAATTATTATTAATGTCAGGCACTGACCGGAACTGTATAATATTATAACTGACAGTACAGTTATAATATTTACAGTTAAGGTGAAACCGCACTAAGCGACACGACAACGTGACACTTCACTTCCATAATAGATCTGACGTTTTACAAACGTGAATCTGAATCAGTTCTATGGAAGTGAAGTGTCGCGTCGTGTCGCCCTAGTGTGGTTTCGCCTTTACTGTCATTGCCTTCCAATCTCTTTAATTAATTCGTTTTTCAAAAGATTGCTAGAATTTTAGATTTTCTCTCAAAAAATTAATGAATTCACATCTGGTAAATTTTGCAAGTTTTCTTGAATATAATAATATTATGACTATTAGGTTTTGTGCACATTCTGCTTACCACATAATTATATTTTATATCAGATACGAAAATACGAATCTGTATGTACTTTAAAATAATAAATCATATAAATAAAATTAAAATTCATAAGAACACAATCGGCTATTAACAGAAAATTAATTTGTGCAAAAATTTAATCAACATTGGTAAGTTTTATTGATGGACACTTGATGTTTTTCCTAGTATTTTGTGCTATACTGGTATACATTTTTTTTTCTATATTTTTATTCATGAAATCTATCGATCATTTGCTATGTCGTAATGCTGAAATATTCAAACACAAAAGTTTAAGTTCTTGCCATGGAATTTCATGACTGCATAAAATATAAAGTTTTGTATTCCCAAGCACTTGTCTCACCTAAAAATTGGGAGCACAAGACTCTTGGCCGATAGATTTGTGTAGTCCCTTTCTCTCTTTTTACTTAAAGGAGATTCTTGTTTTTTTATACTATAATGACGTTGCTTCATTCACCACATAGTTTCGGCGACGGCATCGTGTTCCCTTTGCCGAAAGAAGACGAAGACACGGAATCTCTGCTGAGCTCGGAGCGATGGGAACGCTGGGGCGAGCGGGCGCGTCCGTTCGACGAAGCCGACGGCTCGTCCATCGAGGAAATTTAACTTAGACGACTTAAAAATGGCAATACTTGAACTGTGAATGTGGAAGAATTGTGACACCATTAAATTTCACTCTAAGGGAATACAGAACAGAGCGCGGTCATGCGTTAGGCTGACCCCTCATTAGGCATGCGATTGCCTCGTTAATCCGCGACGCGAGCGCCGCACGCCTAATGTGGGGACGCCTTAAAACGTTCTGTGTTGACCGTGTCGATGCCTTCTGTATATCTATGTAACTTAATATTAAAACAAAGAAAGCAAAACAGCCCGTTTGAACGCTTGACCGCTCTCTATGTGACAGGTCCCCGATAAGGATAAGGATAGATCGCACTAAACGACAGCACTGCATCGCCCATCGGAGCGATACTTCACAGTACTGACGTTTTGTGTCGCATTGCTACCGCGTAGTGTGGCTTAGCTCGTATGATTTGATACAAATATTTGTCTGTGACGTGTCGTGTCGCTCCGTTGCAGCATATTTTTGCCGAGCGCGGTTACACCTTCAAAGAAGTTTCACTTCAAATAATGACAAGGCATATAAAAACCTTACGCTGAGCGTATTAAACTGTAGTACCACTGTAATGCCCGGGATTTTTTTAATAAAATAAGGGGGTAACGAGCAAACGGTTCATCTGATGGAAAGCAGCTACCGTCGCCAATGGACACTCGCAACGTTAGAAGTGCTGCAGTGCGTTGCCGGCCTTTTAAGAGGGAATACGCTCTCTTCTTAAGGTTTGCAGGTCGTATTGGTCCGGAAATACTGCTAATGGTTAATGAGCTTGAGGTAAGGTTTTATATTCCTGGTCATGATAAAATGATGGCCACAATGGGAATGTATTCATGAGTAATAATTGGAGATGAAGGAAATGATCATGAAAATATGTTATTGACTGACGACTGTGTATGGAGCACATCAATAAGTATTGAAAAAAACATAGCTATGTTTAGTGTGGCGACAAATTTTGAATTAAGAACTGCGTCCGAATTTTTTTATTTATTTTTAGGATGATGCATGTAATATATATTTTTTTTTCAACAATATGATGTTATTAAAAAAAAACTATCTTCTTTTTAGTCGTTTTAAAACGAAATCCGACCCAGGGCACTGGATTTTAGTATTTAGAATTCACATTTAGAATCGCATAGGAGATTACTGATAAATAAATAAAAATATTTCTTTGAATAGTTGAAAATAATAATTCAGGAAGTATTCATAATTTATATACCATACAAAAAAGATTATGAAAGTATGTATGTATTTCCAATCCATTCAAAATAAAAAGTGCTTTCGAATTAACCCTAAGACTGCTAATTTAATATAAAAAATATAAAGATGCTAGAGAATATATTTATTTAAAACGACGACACTGGATTGCGCGGCAACTTTTATTTCCAAATTCAAATTTTACCAACACCGGTGAAGAATAATCGTTTTTTTTAATTATTACTGGGCGTTGGTGAAATTGGAAAAATCCATAATATTATGATTTTTGATGGTCAATGTTTAATGCTCGCGCTTTCTAATGTTTAAAAATTATAGATTATTAATTCCTGGAAGTATCATTTGACTGAGGCTAAACAGATTTTAACGTAGCGAGTTGTGTGAGTACCTAGATTCTTCTACCTTAGAAGTTAGAGCTCACAATTTCATTGGCACTTTAAACAGAAAATCATATTATTGGCATCAATGATGAAAAACTCAAAGCAGATATTATGTTACTACCGCACGCGTTGTGAAGATTCAAATACGGCCCAATTGGGTCGTCTGTTATTTAGTCTGCATCGAGCGCAGTCACGAACGTGCCGCGATTTGTCTTACCTAAATAAATTGAAAATGACGTCGTGCGTGTTTCGAAAATGTACCAATTATGACTCAAAAGAAAACAAAACACATGGAATCTCTTACCACATGTCTTGATTGCAATAAGACATGTGGTAAGAGATTCTCGATTATTTACATTTTCAATTATTTTTTCGAACAATCTGGGAAAAATCGAATTTTCGTCATAGCTCAGGCGAAGAAAGAGACAGCGATACGATTCGACGTTTAAAAATAGAACTGTCTCTTTTATGTAAATGGTTTTTCGTATCTTTTGTTTCACTTATCTGTCAAATTTGTCAATGTTTGCAATTTTGAATTTGAAAATTGTTCGGAAGAGATTTAAGCCGGAAAATAGTATGGACGTAACAGATCTGTATAAGTAGAATATCATTGATTGGCATAGTTTACAAAAACCTATGGTGCCAATAATAGGTTGAGTTCCAATGATGGGGTAATTTGTCTTAATTGTGCACTGTTATATTTTTATTCGTCATAGAAACATTTTTTAGAGTTATCTATTGATCATTATATAGAACTATACTTCTAGAAGACAGTATATTTATATGAGGCAGTGAACCATCAAAACGCCAAACATTAATGTATACTAAACTTTAATTTAATGAAGAGTTTGACAGAAAATTCATACAACTTATGAAAAATATTCACATTAAAATTAAGCCATCGTTAATTATTGTCTCTGAGTGCGGCCGTTAGACCGTGTTTACACACACAAGGCTCTTTTGGCGCGTGGCTAACATTAGAATGCCATATTTTAACGTGTCACCTGAAAGACAGTCTCAATTCCATCCAATAACATTTCGCTTCCATGTAAACCAAGTGCCATAAGAACCTTGTATGTATGTAACAAATAAAACGTAACAAATGAAATAATATTTAAAAAATGTTAACAAATTCAATATAATATACGGATATTTTATTGGTCCATAAAACTCTTAACACGAGTTGACTATAGAAACAGAATTTCCATATTAATTAGTAAACAATTGAATGGACTGATTTAAGCAAAATAAATGTTTTATATTATATTTACTATAGTTATTTATTGGCTGTCCAATATCTTTATGTTAAAAACTTTTGATTTTGTAACTTATTCTATGAACTATTAAATTTTTTTTCAAATGTCTGTACTACCTTAAATACCTCTAAGTATTAATATATTCCTAACTTGTGAAGTTTATTTCCAATATACCAATTTTGTTTTAAAGTATTTTGAAATATTTATAAAGTATCTAAAATTGTAAATAATTATTCTTTATCCAGTGATGTTTAATATTGACGAGATTTTCTTAAGTTCTTCTAAGAACGTGAAAACGGTTAGCTACGTAGATGAATTTGGAGTTAAAAAATAAAGTTCAAAATATTTAATTTAAAGTCACAACTAATATAAATGTACAAATACGATGCGATCGGTAAGTGATGTATAGATAAGGATTTTTGTAACAGAGCTGTGGAGGTAAATAAATAAGTGTATAATATACTTTGTTTTTTTTTTATCCATTGCGCAATCAGAGGAATTAATTATTCTAACTACCTATGAGGTAGATGACAGGTCTACCCATCTGCCTTTTAATTCCAAGCCCCATACGGTCACCGGCGTCCGAGACACAATAGAATATCTATTGTGTCTCGTTTTTCCACGATCGACGGTTTAAATCAATGTTCATGTGAAAATAACTACTTAGGCTATGTCATTAGCAAGGAGGGTTTAAAAAAATCTCCGGAGAAAATTAAGGCGATTATGGAAGCCCCGATGCCCGCGAATATTACTCAGTTGCAGTCTTTTCTAGGGCTCATTAATTATTATAGGTGTTTTGTGCCTCGAGCTTCTACTATTTTAAGTCCTCTGTACGATTTGTTAAAGAAGGGCGTCAAATGGAGGTGGACGGACCTAGAGAACAATTCCTTTCTAAATATTAAGAAAGTATTGACGTCGGATCAGGTCCTCGCACACTATAACGCTGACGCTAAAATAATAATAACGGTGGACGCTTCGCCGTACGGTTTAGGAGCTATTTTGTCGCAGATCGACAGCGACAATTGTGAACGGCCGATCGCATTCGCATCGCGTACGCTGAATAGCGCCGAAAAACGTTATTCGCAGATACAGAAGGAGGCCACGGCTATAATATTCGGCGTACGTCGATTTCATCAGTACTTGTACGGACGGTCGACGCCGTTCGTCCTACGGACGGATCACAAGCCGTTGTCTATTTTCGGTCACCATAAGGGGGTACCGGAAGTATCGGCGAATCGACTCCAGAGATATGCGTTGTTTCTAAGTAGTTATAATTACGTCATCGAGTATGTTAAGAGCAAAGATAACAGCGCGGATTACCTATCGCGAGCCTGTCTGCCGTCGCCGGGGCGGGATGCGCCTGCCGAAGACGATGGCGGCGAGGCGCGGCAGGAGGAGGACTTCTGCGATCGCGCCGCGTACGTGCGGTTCGTCGTCCGCGGCGACTTGCCTATCACACCGCACGAGCTGCGAGACGCCACAAGTAAAGATTCGATACTAATTAGGGTTATCGGATACGTATTAAACGGTTGGCCTCGCAAAATAACAGAGGAAAGGATTAAGCCTTATTTCCTTTGTAAATTACAACTGTCGTACGGGCGGCTGTCTCATGAGAGGACATAAGGTGGTAGTTCCGGAATCATTACGGGGTCGCGTGCTGAAGGAATTGCATTCGTCCCATTTTGGTATCGTTAAAACAAAAGCAGAAGCGCGATCTCGTATATGGTTCCCGGGAATCGATAAAACGCTGGAACAAATTGTAAACACTTGTAGCGTTTGTAGTCAGCTGAGGGCTTAGCCGCCGCGCGAAGCACCGTCGCCCTGGCCGCAGCCGCCGCACGCCTTCCACAGGGTGCATTTGGACTTTCTGGGTCCATTGCACAGCAGAATGTATTTAGTCATTGTAGATGCTTTCAGCAAGTGGGTGGAGGCTTACGACATGAGTAGTTGCAATTCGGGGGGCGTTATAGAGAAAATGCACGAGTTTATGTCGCGATTCAATCATCATTCAATCATTCAATCGCGGTTAAATCAGACCTCGAAATGTGTGTTAAAAACGGACACAGGAATTATGAAGAAAAGGCGTTATTATAAAAACTGATTATTTAATTGTATAATGAAGTGGCACAGAGAATTATCACATTCGATAATATTACGACCAATTCAATTAAAACTTAAATTAATAGTTACAAATCAACGGTGGGCAACAATTATGATATATTTTGAAATAGTGAATTTGAAAATAAAAATATATATTATATATTATATAAATAAATATTGAAGACACGAGTGAATGAGATGGGTAACTAAAAATTTGAAAATTGTCATTTTTGGATAAATGGAGGCCTTAGGACCGAGAAAAGTATTAGAAATCATAGAAATGTGGATTTTATGTAGCCAAAAGTTTGTTCAAAGAATAAGGTAAAAAATGAGTAATTGTCCTCATGTTATAAAATGTTAGTATAATACCATATCACCCACTCATGTCTTCAATTGTTCTCGAGCCAATAGACTAGGTTACTATCATAATATTCTGAAAAAAGCAACAATCAGATCAATTCAATATATCAAAATCAATTAACGAATAACTTCAAAACGTTGGTGACCAAATTACAACATGTAAGATAAAGCTTGGCAAAAAAGAGCGCGGTGACAGTTGAAATTAAGTTTTTATTTATGGCAACATTACAGCACTTGTCAACACTAGTACATATTGTATCAAAAGTGCGTTCAAGCTTAGCATAGGGTTTACCTATAATTAAAAAAAAGCACCCTCATTTAAAACGCACTCTTTTTTGCCAAGCTGTAACCTATACTCTTACCGATTAAAATCTTACACGAAGGATTTTAATTCCAACCCACTTACTAATAAAATATTTACACAGCTAAAAACTATACGAAGTCTGCTTGTCTTTGTTTAAAAAAAAGGAAAAAAAGGAAAAAAGAGAAAAAAGTCACAGGACAGACAGAGGCGGCAAATCTTTAAATTGCGTTATTATCTCAATTATTATTAGTAAGTGGGTAAGTATACATCTAATCAAACATAAAAATATATCACAAATTATAAAAAATAATACTTGTAGAGCACAATAATAACAAGATTAGTAACAAACCACAAAAGAAAGTTATAAAACCTCACGCTACTAGAGGTTATATAGCCTCATGCTACAAGAGGTTATATAGCCTCATGCTACAAGAGGACAGAGGTTATATAGCCTTATGCTACAAGAGCTTATATAACCTCATGATACAAGAGGTTATATAACCTCATGCTACAAGAGGTTATATAGCCTTATGCTACATGAAATTATATAGCCTTAATATGCTACAAGAAGTTATATTACTAGGGTTTTCAACATCTCCCTGACCGAGTCGGCGTTTGGCGTTTTTATTATCGTGCGGAAAGCGCGCACCGCCGTTGCTTCCTTCTCCAAGTCACGCGACACCAGTTGAGCCCTGTGGGTAAGTTAATTTCAAATTATTATTATCGTAATAATAAATTGTGCACTATCTGTAGTGAAATGCCTGTTGCATTGCTGTCGCAAGATATATTATAATCACTCTGTATCTTGTGCAGCTAGAGGATTCGATCCCGGGATCCCGGTCATATTTTAGTCCCGGAAATTTCGGGATTGTAATTTAATAAATCCCGGGATTTTCGGGACTGATAAATATTTTTAATTAAGTTGATAAAAATGTGCGTGAAACAAAACGCACTTAGGTACCTACTTCTTTGACGTTATGTCGGCCATCTTGTTAATACACTTAAATTCATTTGTTTTTGCTAACGACCGGTATCGTTTTATGTGTAAAATTGTGTAAGAACCCCACACGTTTTTACGTCGTGTAAGTATTGATAGTTGTGTTAGTTAGTGAAAATCAATGAATTTATTTAAAAAAATCGGCCAAATGCGAGTCACACTCGCGCACGAAGTGTTCCGAACCATTGTAAGTTAAGAAGTAGTTAGAAAGTAGGCAAAAAATTGTGTTTTTTATGTGAGTCGCCCTCAAATAATTAATTTTATTTTAATTTCAATTATTAAAATACAAAAATAATTTACGATTTTGTGAATATTTCAAATTTCTACCTGTTGCCATTATTAACAAGCAAAAATGGTAAAAAAATCACATTTGTTGAATGAGAGCTCCCTCAAATATTAATTTTATGTTGATTTTAGTATTTTTGTTATAGCGACAACTAAAATACATCTGTGTAAATTTCAGAAGTCTAGCTATACCCGGGATTCCTTGTAGATAATCCCGAAATCCCGGGATTAGAAAAATCGCCCGGGATCGAATCCCCTATGTGCAGCCCATGCGGGCTCTTCTGCCAACTTTATGAGAGATCCTTTGTCAACTTTACATCTTATTCTGTCCATCAAGCCACTAGTTACTAGTGCTAAGCCACGTTTGCTAACGCTAGATTTATGTGCGTCCGCCCGCGGTTTAGCGGCTTCACCGTGAGATTACGAGCAAAAGTATGTAAATGACAGCGTGACCGCGCCGCTATTTAAATAAATAGTTACATATTATACTTGCTCGTGATCTCGTGGTGTAGCGGCCAAATCGCGCGTTCGCGCTGGCGCATATAAATCCAGCCTAAGGCTGCGTATTAACACCTCCATCGTGGGTATCGCAGACACAATAGATTTTCAATTGTTATGCGGCAGCCGGCTGCCGCTTGGGATTGATGGGTTAGATCCAATAGCATCGCCGCGTTGAGCGATGTCAAGACAAGCTCACGTCAATGAAGCGATTCTATTGGTTCTCAAAAACACATTCCTTGCAACACATCTCTGGTGGAAACGCAGCCTAATCGTAGTCTCAATTACCTGCGTGTAATGTCCCGGGGAATCCCCGCGAGTCGCGCCGCATTGAACCCGTACGACTTGGGGCAGGCGCCCGGCGACAGTTTGTACAGAAACGTTATCGTCTCCTCGGGTATCTCGTCAGAGTCCGTCGTCTCGTCCGTCTCCACCATACACGCCTGGAAATAGAGAAATGGTGTTAGTAGTAATTTTTTAATATTGTAGCTATTTAGTGGCATATACTTTGTTTATGAGCTGTGTCACCGACATAAAGTTAATATACCACTGCGTGGTAAAAAGAGACGTGTGATACATGACAGCAAAACTATTTTTTTGACGTCCAGTCGGCACGTATCGGCACGTTGACAATTTAATCTCATAGAATTCATGTTCAATCATGCTTGTGTAAGTGTATACGTACACATATTTTACACACAGATGCAAACCAATTTCAGTTTCGTTTGACAGCTCGAGATTGTTGCTCTATTCCGCTAGGTATATTAACTTTATGGTCACCGATGGCCACAGTTGTCATGGAAGATGACAGTATTTACGTTCAACTGTTGCCAAATCACTAACGCCGAACGCGGTGTTAATATTTACGCCTCTAGTCCACCGACGCTGCAAACTGCGAAACAGCGGCGAACCGACTTACTGTCTCATCCGCCACACGACAATGCGTTTCGCAGATCTTTCGCAGTTCGCAGCGTCGGTGGAGTAGAGGCGTTAGTGATGCTAATAAACAACATAAAGTAAAAAGGGTCATCTATAAAAAAACCTGACAGCATTTTGATATACCCAGTATCACGTACAGCAAACACGGATCTAACGACACCTCTTAAGCTAAAATCTATCCGTTTAAACTCAAAGGGTGCCAACTGCCAAACGATACATATACATACTATAGTAGGGGAGGGGAGGGTGCTATTTGTATAGTCACTCGAGCGTCATGGAGACCTAGTAGGTTTTTTACATTAGGTAAAACGTTTTTTATTTTAGCGGTGGGTTCAGAAACTGCAGCCATTTTAAAGTTTTGAAAAAGAAAATATATTCAGAAAATTGCTTATTTAGGTAAATTATAAATATATTTTAGACAACAAGGACTAAATCATTTAGTTTAGTGCAAAATAAAATATCTGCGAAGCTTAGTTAGGAAAATATGAAGCTTTATTTTTTTATATTTTAAAATGTCCCTACAGGCTTACCTAACCTTTGAATCGTCAGAGCTTTATAGGAAAGCTTCTTTGGGGTATACTAAACATCCCCTATCTTAATCTGACAGATCCGATGACATTTCAATAATAAAAATAAAAAAAAATTAACCCACCACGTGAGAAATCTGATTTCTATACCATGATAACTAGACACATGTCGGAAGCCTAAACAAGCTTAATCTTACACGCTCGAGCTTGTCCCGAAATCCCCTCCTTCCCTCCCCAACTACTATTACTATCTTGGATTAGTATTGATATTTCTTCACTCGTACATGAAATTGCCATTGCGATCCTTGTTAGGAGCGCGATGATAATTAACTCTTTCAATAACACAACGCAATTTTCACTTACCATATGCGACAGCAGCACGCCCGCCGCGCTCGCTAGATGGTGCACCAGTGTGTGGTAGTGAGTGCTGAACACCGTTCGGCAGCCGCGCGCCGCCAGCGCTGCGCATACGCCGCACGCCAGCGCCGCGCCGTCGTAAGTCGACGTTCCACGACCTGCAAGGAAACGAGATTAAAAATAGTGTAACCTGTAATGCATTAATTACAACAAACAATAAATACATGCGAGGGTTAGTCGAAACTCGAGAATATTTTAGTAATCAATGCGATCTCTCTAAGGCTTTTGCTTTCATGAAGCACATATTTTTCATCAGTAAGGTATGCTATAAAAACGTTATATAAATAAACTAGCAAAACACTCGCCTTCTTGAAGTTTAGTTTTTTAAAAATAGAATGACATAAATGAAAAGAGATCCATCCACATGTACCAAAATAGAGTTGGTGTCCTACAAGGCCCTACTTTAGGACCCCTTCATTTTGAAATATATGTAAATGATCTACATTCTACAACCATAATATTTTCTGACAATACATTATTTATGTATAGTTTCCATACCAAGTTCATCCAGCAGAACAAGCGAGTGCGCAGTCGCGTGTCGCACAATAGCGGCCGTCTCGTTCATCTCCACGAGGAAGGTCGATTGGCCCGCCAGTATGTCGTCCGCCGCGCCCAGCCGCGTGAATATGCGGTCGACGAGGCTGAGGCTGCAGCGAGCTGCCGGAACGTAGCTACCCTGTGATAGTTCGAAAATTATTTGAAATCAACTGAGTAATGATCTCCAGCCACGAAAGCGACGCTATTGTATTGGCAACTCCTTAGAAATCTAAAATATTACGTAAGAAGTATGGTAACGATTTTAACATAAATAATAAAACAATATCACCAAAAAACACACGCCAATACATTTCCTTTAAAAAAGTACTTAATCTTTTATTTCATACATTTAACACTATTCTGAACAATGCAACAGACTTACCAAATGCGCTAAAACAGTGATGAGGCCCAGTTGTCGCATGAGCGTGGACTTGCCCCCCATGTTTGGTCCGGTTAGCAAGAGAAGCCTGCCATCCCCACGCAGCGTAGTGCCATTCGGTATGAAGTCCTCGACCGTGATACACGGGTGCCGGCCTTCTTCTATATCTATGTAGGGCTGGAAAGAGATGGATATATTTTAGACTAATTAATGTAGCACGCAACTCTGTTGCGCTAAAATTCGTTTATCACGCAGGAACCGTAATTTTTTCCAGGAGTCAAAGTATCTCCATACCTAATTTCATCAAAATCGTTTCAGCGGTTTGGGCGTTAAGAAGTAACAGACAGACACACTTTCACATTTATAATATTAGTATGAATATGGAAGGACGATAGAATAGCAGATATTTTTCCGTCTCTACGTCTCTTACTACGCACGAAAATATTGATGACACTATGTGCCTTTAGAATTGATCTTCATTCCTGCAGGTATGTATAATGTACGTACACAATGATACGTACGTGAAAAATTATATTGTTTGTGCATGATTCAAAGAGACAAGTAGCAAGGGCCCAATTTTTCCTTCTACGCATGGAACGTCCCATTTTTTGTTCCCGGATTTACGGTACGGTACCTGCTAACAGCACCGCCGTCTCCCACTGGCTGTGATGATGATGATGAGTTACCTGGTCATCACACGTGATGTCCGGCACGCAGACGTCGCCGCTCTGCTGCCGGCCGAACTCCGCCAGCGCGAGCAGCACGTCCAGGGTCGCTACACACTGCACCGCCGTCTCCCACTGGCTGTGATGGGAAGAGAACTTCTCGAATATTCGCCGACTCAAGTCCTTCAGCACGTTGCGTTTCTGCTCCTCCGCGGCTATCATGCGCTCTAATAGTTCCTGAAATTGAATATCTGTTACTGTAAAAGCTCGAACTGCAGTAAATCCTAAGATTTTCTAGTAAAACCTAAGATCTTCCAATTTCCAAATGTCCGAAAAGGTTTGCGATACGAACTCTTACCACCATAAAGTTGGTAAATCTTAGGATTTACGTTAATGGCATGGTATATGTTGAAAAAAAACGGCAAAGTGAGAGTCAGACTCACGCACGAAGGGTTCCGTACCGTTATAGAGCAAAAACAGGCTAGAAATTGTGTTTTTGGTATGGTATTAAATCTTTATTTTATTTAAATATTATTATAAATTATTAAAGTAGTATTAACCGTGGGAGAGCCATGCTTCGGCACGAATGGGCCGGCTCGACCGGAAAAAAAATGCTCGTCAAAAAATACACCTGCAAGTCATCAGGATTATCTACTTTGTAATTCTAAGTGCCATAATAGCACTCTGTGTTGTAACAAGTGATATGTTAGTGAAAGTGTACTTTACCTATTGTTTAATTACATATTTTGATTGCCTTTTTTTACTTTAAAAAAAAAAACAAATATAAGAAGAATAATGATTGAATTATAGTAGCTTAGGTAAGCATTATGTTCGTATTTCGTTGTTAAATGCCAAATAGAGAAGTACTGATTCAGTTAGATAGATATGATAGACATTGAGATAATATTCAGATATGTTGTATGTTATAATATGTTGTATGACAATAATTTAAATAGCTAACATATACTTACTACTATAATCTACTATCTTATGTATAATAATTAATAACTATATGTACCTACCTGTTAATTTGTCTCATAGTTCATTAAGGTAAATAATTAAGAATTACTCATTGTTTTATTCCTAAAACCAACATTTACCAATTGACAGCAGTAAAACCTAGCATATACCGAATTTTAATGGTAAATGTTCGAAAAAATCGTCGTATTATTAGAAATACTTACATTTACCAACTCGTGTCGGTAAATCCTAAGATTTACACTTAAATCTTAAGATTTACCGAAGTTCGAGCTTTTACAGTAACATATCTATTACTTATACTTTCTTAACTTTCAAAATGATAAGGCAATTGTCTACTATCAAATTTGGACTCTTAACGGTTGAGTTTACCCTTCATGGTCACCAAGTTTGCTATATTGGTAGAGCAAAAAATGTTCTGCAAAACTTCATACTGACATGCAAGTAAAATTTTTGAGGGACTTTATTAACAAATCACAATTAGTCTTTTTATTTTATTATAATATTATGTGAACTAGATTGTATGGGAGCATTAATAGACCTTACCTTCGTCTCATCAGTGGAGAATCTCTTGAACCCCTTGCGCGCACCTTCAAGTTGGTAGTCCGGTCCGGCGCGCGAGGCCGCGCTTAGCGGCACTTCCAATTGATATCGCTTCTTATCCGTACCTACGTATGTCACCTGAAAACAGTTTACTATAATATAATAACTGTTTGAGTTATAGGATCCATTTATTTATGTTACATTAAAAAAACAAAATCGGAACAGAGTATAAGACACTGAGCTCTAAAATGTTCATCGCATATTAGACCGACTCCACTCCAACCCAACTCACAGAATGGAATTGAATTCTCAGCTTTATGTAGTGTTACTTAGGAGTTAATTTACTAACAAGCGAACAACTAGTTGACGAGGAGTCGCCAACTGGCTGTCCACGCGGTGTGAGTTAGGCAAATTTTGCTCTTATGTCCTAACAATATAGCTTACATTTCCATGCCATGCTGTGAGTTGGGTTGGCATCGAGTCGGTGTTATGTGCGATGAGCTTTAATCGGCCAGCATAAAAAACGTGACTTCGTCTTTTAGGTGAGCAAAAGCAGAAAGTGCTCGTGTGTAGCGAACACACATTTGGGCACTAAACAGTTCCAGCGTAGTTGGCCAAATTTAAATTAATCCGCTACGATTACCGAAATAATTGTGGGAGATATAGGTATTATATTATTATGTATTTAGAAACTAAATGATGTCCACAACTCCGTTGCGCCAAAATTAGTTTTTCCGGGATAAAAGGTATTCTATGTCCTTTCCCGGGGCTCAAGGTATCACCATGCCAAAGTTCAGCAAAATGAGTTCAGCAGTTTGGGCGTGAAAAGGTAACAGACAGACAGACACACTTTAGCATTAATTCTATTATTAATATGGATTATTATTTAGAAATATCCTCACCCGACACCTGAAGAATTTCTCTTGCTCGGTCAAATACTCCTGCAATTCTCCTTCTATTTCCTTTATGAGAGTGAGGGTGTGGTCATATTCCTGGTCTACGCCTGCACTGGGTAGAATGTGACCTCCTTTCTCCGCTTCTTTTTGATTGAAGGCTTCCTAAAAATCCAATGACAGCATTACCAACCCGCAAATGGGGCTCCACAATCGTTTTCTACAGATCATGTATGAAAAAGGACGATTTGAAGCAGCATTAATAAGACAGCCGTGCGTAAGAAATTATTCGCATACGAAACAGTATTGAAAAATATGCATAATTGTCTTCATTTACAGGAGTACTCCCCAGTATTTAAAGACGAAAGCTTAAGGGCCTTTATAAAATAGGCTATCCACAATTTATTTGACAGATGTTCCATACTCTATTTGTCAAGTTAAGTTGTGGATAACCTATCCGGAACTTATCAGGAAGTGGTGAAACAGGCCCTAAATATTTTGTTCTTGTTGTAAAGTGGCAGATAGAAGGAGTTAGGAGACCAGCTGGCCGCAGACAAATTCCTGGCTCAAGAATTTTAGTGGTCAATAGTGTATAAAGCTTCCAAATCGCTCTTTAGAACAGCGTTTTCCAAAATATGAATATATATTGCCTCCCAAAGGAGAAGGCGAGTAAGAAAGAAATAATGTATACAGCTTATTGTATATAGGCTACAGCATACTGTATACAAGAAATAAAATAAAGAGTATCATTATAGTACACCTAGTATACTCTGGCAGCAATCATACTTTGAAAAATTTCAACGTATCCCTGTAATCGGGATACCGTCCATCCGGAGCGAACTGTGAGACCCTCTTGAGCAATGCCGAATCAACCTCGGAGAAGAGTTTCATCAGGTTGAGCGCAGCCGCGAACCCGTTCAACACCGCTATGAAGTCTAGAACTTTGCGCTTGGTGTAGGTTTTCTCCTCATAGAATATAGCCCGGGAGTCCGGATGGCACTTCGATCTCTTTAGGTTGCCTAGGGTGTGCACTCTGCAAATAACATTTTGCTTAGGTATAGATTTTTTCTCTTAGATTTACATTTTCGATATGTTATAGGTTTAGATTCCATTGAATACTACTTTAATGTCGAGAGGACCATATCGTAAGTTCAAGTATCTGAGTACTGTCGCTAACTAGAAATCCAGTCGACAGATCTCAAATCAGATTCATTTGACAAAGCCCGGCTAAACAACATATTAGGTCTGCCATCTGAATCTACTTTTTCGATGGTACATACTTAGACAACAGTCGTTCCAAATCCGGCAACGACGTAAGTATATCCTTAGCGTCTTGACATATCTGCTGATCGTTTAACAGGTATTTCACCGCCTCCTGTCTCTCTTTGATCACCGTTAAGTTGCAGCTCGGAGAACAAACCCATTGGTACAGGAATCTGAACATAAAGCAACAAGAGAATTATTACTGAAGCAACCCGAAGAACTGCTGAAATTAACTACATTTAACACCAAAATGTAGATCGACCTAGATCTCATTATTTAGATTTTAGACATGTCCATGACTATTATAACTACAAGGATGAAGGATGTATTAAGTGGCCGAAATAGGAATGCCGCAATTTTGTAAAGTGTTACTTCATACCGTACCGTATAAAGAGTCAGGTATAAGACACACTTTCGCGCATAAAGTAACTTAAATATAGTAGGCTTTCGCGTTTAAATTATTAGTATGTATAAACCCTTACCTCTTTCCCATAGGCGTTGAGCAGAAATTTAATTTGTCATACAAGCAGCCCTCGTCTTGTACAATCCTTAGGTTCTTGAGCGTTATGGCGTCAAGCACCATCGTGTTGCCGCCGGTCCACTCGCTCTTCTCTTGCGTATCTGTATTCGTGTCTGTCTGTACGTCCGGTGGCGTGTACCTCGTGAACTGCCCCATGGTCAATACTTGCAGGTCCAGCAGGCATTCCGTGAGGTATGTGAC
Source organism: Cyaniris semiargus (assembly GCA_905187585.1). Lineage (NCBI taxonomy): Eukaryota > Metazoa > Arthropoda > Insecta > Lepidoptera > Lycaenidae > Cyaniris > Cyaniris semiargus. Next base: position 5,449,197 of record LR994566.1, on the reverse strand, counting down.
GCACGCCCCGAGCGCTTTGATGGCCAGCGAGCAGTTGGGTGCAGGCGTCAGCCCCAAAGCGTCACCTGTTTGGTAAAGAATCTACATATGACTACTGCTATTTTAAAGAAGTTAAGAAGTTAATAGAATCGGGCGTTACTTTGCGGAAATCCATAGCGTATTATATTTCGTGAAATGTTGCTAAAAATAATAATACACTAAATTTTAAAGGGGGAATTATAAAACGAGAGAATAAAAAAAAAACGACTGATGATGACATACTGTTTTAATAACTTGAGCGGTATGAATTTGAGTAAGCGAAAAACTCAACTTCACTAACGACGAATTTATATTTATTTTAATAATAAAATTAATAATAAAATCCAGAACGAGCTTACAAAAAGTGGACTGTGATTAATCCATTTCACATATTAAAATTTTATCCGAGCGACTACATTACTAAGTGAGCGATTGGAAATACAGAGAGGGCAACTTTAATATTAAAGATAGATTCGATTTTTTCTAAGTGAGGTTATAGTACGGAAGCCCTAGAACATTTTATTTTTATTACTATCAAACTAATTTTTTGTGAGGAGCTTCATTTTGATAAGACGAACAACATTTTTATTTGCGAAAAATCTCGAAAGTGGTAGCGGAACCCTAACCAGCTGATTTTTTGTATATTGATAGGTTATTAGTAATTTAATTTAAGAGTAACATTGTCCTACAAATAGAACAATCCATATTTTAGTACCGTCAAAGTAAAGTATGAAATCCTTTCTATCTCTGTTAGCTACCACTTTCGAGATCTTTCGCAGATACAAATGTTGTTCGTCTTATCAAAATGAAGCTACTCACAAAAAATTTGCGTGATAGTAATAAAAAAAAAATTTGTTCTAGGGCTCCCGTACTATGAAGGTTTTATTTTTCGTTTTTTTTCCAAAAAAAAAAAATCGGATGTGTCATCTTATTTTTATCATAACTTGCTCAATTTTCATGCTTTTACGATTGTAAGTTTTGCAACAAATTACCTACTGGAAATAATAATATTTCATTTCCAACACAAGGAATGTACGCAGGACAGCTCTCGAGCCAGGGCGGTAGCGATGGAGAAATCAAAAGAAGGACGAAAATGGCCAAATCAGCTATGAGCCGACTAACGCGTATATGGCAAAACCGTAAAATATCAACAAATACACTGTTTTTTTTATATAATCTACTCAAAACAAAATAGGGCCCACCACGATTTTTTCACAAAAAGTGTAAGCATGTTGCTTTAGACTTATTTATGGGCCAGTTCAAGTGTTTCACCGTAAAACTTACATGTTTATGAGTTCTTATCGATCTTTTGAACAACACTTTTTTAATTTTTACCCTCAAGTTGGCAGGCAAAACAAATTGAGTAAAAATCACCCAATGCACAATTTCTTATTCAGTTGTATTCTGACTATCGTTACAGGCGCTTTTTGTTTTGTTTTACTGTTTTTTTAATCGAGTTACTAGAGCACGTTATAATGCCACGTATTCGGAACCATATGAACATGGAAAGTGCTTCAAGAGCTGTGGTATTGCTGCAAGAGGGAGAGTCATAGCGAGCAGTAGCATTACGACTTGGAGTATCACGACGACCTATCAGAAATGTGTGGGAACGTTATCAGGAGACTGGCAGTGTAGCTAGGAGACCTGGATCAGGAATCTGAATTAAATAGAACGCTTTCTGATTCACATATCGATCAGTCAGCTTCAGGATTAAATGAAACGCCGCCAAGCTATTTTTCCGTTCGTGGCAATAAAAGACGCAGGAAGACGAGAGGCTGGACAAGTTTAAACAAGAAGTGAAGACAGGCGACAGCCTTTCGGTTTAAAATCTTTATTTTCCATTAAGACATTTAGTCACTTATAATATGATAACAATAAAATATTACAACATTTTAACATTTCGACAGTGCGGGTAAATGCGCGCGAATGTCTTTGCTATGCATCTTGGGTGGTGGTCCAAGTACAAAACGCTATCACTGGTTATATTTGAATTATTATAATAAGGTTAAGAATTTAGATGTCTTTAATGTAATTGCGTAATAATCGTTTAAATTTATTTAAAAAAAAATATCCGCTCCTCCATAACATCAAAAAGACGAACCAAAGTATAGAGGAATCTATTTCTTTTCTAGATGCACACAATGAAGAGTATAAAAAGAGAATAGAACAGTAAGAGTATGAAAACAAAGGGATAAGGAATATATAATTCTGCTCGAGGACAAACTAGAAGATGTCAGAAGGGAAATACAAAAAAGTCATTTCGAAATCAAGAACGTGCCCCAATCTAAGCCCTCAGAGTCCAAAGATGATTTAAGGGAGGGTTATTCGAAATTGACGTTTCTAGAATAAGTAATTTTTAAAGAAAGCGTCATTCAAAAAAACTGAAAAATTTATACATGTATAAATTCATCTTTTAACTAGTGACTTTTTTAGCTAGAAACACAATACAGATAATTTTACTCGATAAAAAAAATAGGAACAAGGTCGATTTGAAAAACATTTTGAGTTTTATAGGATTTACAGGGACCCAATTAAAAATATTTTGGAAAGTTCGATTACCTACTATTAAAATTTTACATTGGATACATGTTTAGTTATAATATTTTTCGATTCAATATCAACGAGAAATACGGCTTGCGCGCACCACGCCTGACGCCACGTCGCATCAGTGTCCAACTGTCTACTGTCCATAAAACAGCGCTAAACACTTGCGCGGCGGAATAACATGCCCTTAAGGTCATCCCCCGAGCAAACGACCTTGACCATACATTTGACGCGTTGCCGAGATCGCACAAAAATCCTATTTTTTTTTACTTATCTTAGTTCAAAATTGATCTAAAAAAAATTAAAACGGGGAATATGTAGTTAATGAAATTGTCTATCTATTGTCGTGTGTTTCAAATAAACGTAATTTGTAAATACTAGGGAGATGCTGAAAGTATGCTTCAATTTTAATAAATTGGTATTACTTTGGGAGCTAAACTAAGCTGGAAGCTATCATGACTATAATAAACAAAAATAGAAAATTTAAAACGGGGAAAGGAATGTTGATATACTGAAGATTATTGCTGTATTTTTATTATAACTTTGTAGATTTCAAATTATGAGTGTATAAGGCTCTAAATACGGTAAAATACGGAATCTCCGTAGGGGAAGGCCCTTAATAAACATTTAACAAACTACACTTTCTTGGCCGAGATCTGGCTAAATCAAAAGCATATGCCTTTTGTTGGACATCTTTTGGCCGTGTCTATGTGCGAAAGACAGCGGAATCTCCTGTTATCCTTATAAGAAACGAACCTCAAGTAAGTACATAATTGTATGTATGTATTTAAGACTAGGTAGATATGTATGTAACTGTTTATTTATTATAATAATATGTATCATGAATAATCTTTGTTTGATATGCAATATATAATTATTATTTTTTCCCCTGCCATAAGCACATTCACCTTATCACTACATATAGTATAAAACAAAGTCGCTTTTTTAGGGTTCCGTACCCAAAGGGTAAAAACGGGACCCTATTACTGAGATGTCTTCGATGTCTGTCCGTCTGTCCGTCTGTCTACAGGCTGTAACTCAAGAACCGCTATAGCTAGACTTCTGAAATTTTCACAGATTGTGTATTTCTGTTGCCGCTATAACAACAAATACTAAAAATAAAATAAATATTTAAGGGGGGCTCCCATACAACAAACGTGATTTTGTTTTGCCTTTTTTGATCGTAATCAATAATGGTAGCAGCTAGGCACTTGAAATACTCACAATATTATTAATTATATTTGTACTTTAATAATTAATAATAAAATTAAAATAAAATAAAAATTTAATCCCATACAAAAAACACAATTTTCTGCCAACTTTCGCTCAATAACGGTACGGAACCCTTAGTGCGCGAGTCCGACTCGCACTTGGCCGATTTTTTTTCCCTCATGTCCCTTTGTTCCCTTTAATCTTTAAAACTACGCAACGGATTTTGATACGGTATTCTTTAATAGATAGAGTGATTAAAGAGGAAGGTTTATAAGTATAATAACATTGGTTAAATAGTGGAGAAATACTATTATTTTTGGGGTTTCTAACGTGATGTCGTAAATAATTACATTTAATTAGTAATAAGGCCGCCATTGTGTTATACTTGTGTTTTATAAATGTTTTTGATTTTTAAATTGCACAATAAAGAAGGAATATTTATTTATCTTATAACCTCATGCACCAAGCGTGACTTCATGCTACAACTAAAAAATTTGGCCGGTAGGTTTAATTGCACCCTGTATTTTAAAATGTCCCTACAGGCTTACCTAACCTTTGCATCATCAACGCTTTATATGGAAGCTACTTTGGGGTATACTAAATAACTATCTTAATCTGACAGATCCGATGACATTTCAATATTCGAAAATAACTTTTTTTTAACCCACCACGTAAGAAATCTGATTTCTATACCATGAAAACTAGACACATGTCGGAAGCCTATACAAGCTTAATCTGACACGCTCGAGCTTGTTCGCAAAATCCTCTGTTCCCCTCCCCATTATTGACAATGCAATATATAATATAATATAATATAATATCTATGGACGCTTCACACCACGTCAGTCTGGCCCCGTGGTAAGTATCTGATGGACTTGTGTTACAGGTACCAGACAACGGAAATATATTTAATATTTTAATACTATACATATATTTAAGATTTTAATTATATTATACACATATTTAATACACATCCAAGACCCAGGAACTTTGAAAACTTTTTGTTCCGTCGGCGGGATTCGAACCCGCGACCCCCGGTTTGAGCTACCAACAGCCCACCAACTGAGCCACAGAGGTCGTCAATATATATATATATATATATATATATATATATATATATATATATATATATATATATATATATATATATATATATATAAAAGAAGAGTATTAACGCCACCCCACCCAGCTACAAAAATTCAAATTTCCCGCCATAGACGAATGGTAAAATTTTAAATTTCCCACCAGTTGAAGTCAAATTAACGCCCTTTGCCCCTACTTCGCAGGTACTAAAATAAGTATCGGTCAAAAAGTGTCGTTACAACTTTTTCCGTCTAGCCCCCTTTCACAACGCGCGATAAGGAACTTCGTTCCAAAAACAGCGCGTTATTTTTTTTCTAATTATAATTTTATTAATAAAAACACTCACGTGGGCTGAGCAGCGGCTGCAATCCGTCCGGCCAGGCGTTCTCGTAGTAGTTGTCAGCTAGGGTCTTCAGTACTGCCTCGGGGTCCCGTAGAGTTCGCGGCTCGCGGCGCGCGCCGTGACAGCGAGTCGACAGGAGGCGCGAAGTGTGTTGACATAGCCGACGGTCGTGGACTATCTGTGGGAATATCGAGTACTTGATGACGCCCGCAAATCCGTTGCGCCAAAATTTGTTTATGAGGAACGGTACATTTTTCCGGGGAAAAAAAAGTAATCAACGAATTTCCACACCAAAAAAAATCGGTTATGTGTTTACTGTTTATCTACGAATAATAAAAACTAAGGAAGAGTAACTGTGTCAAAAATGTTGTCCGCGAGTCTACAAAATGTGACCCGCATACATGCATACCTTATGCATGTATTAGGTACACAATTTTGTGTTTTTATACAAGTGACAATTATTGTCAACGGCTTTATTTCCTAAATTTAAATGTTAGTGTTTCGTAGCAATTGTCATATTTTAGAGTGCGAAAAATAATCAAATTCAAAACTGTTGAAGTATGGGAGTTTCGTTTCCATAGTTTTTATTATTCGTATGTGTTTATATAATAATGGCTTGCTATATTTATTATTGTCCTACGATTACGATTAATAATATATTGCTGTCGAGTGAGTGTTTACACTCAGCCCTCTACATACTTGCCGCGTCGGGCAGCGGCAGCCGCATGACGAGTGACCATTAACATCCTCGCGCTGCCCATTAAGAGCCAGTCCACATGGCGCGTGGCGTCGACGCAGCGCTGCCGTTTGACGCATAGCCGGCCACACAAGCGCTGCGTCATCGCAGCGTTATTACGAAGCAGTTTTAACGTCAACACCCGTCAAGTCCCGCTTCGTCTCGGGGGCTGCTGTCCGTCATGTGTGCGTTGGTTATTTGTATGTAAAACAACGCAACGGCAGCGCTGCGTCGACGCAACGCTGACGCAACGCGCCGTGTGGACTGGCTCTTCCCTGCTCATTCCCTGCCCAACAGAGCTGAGTATAAACGACGTATTAGACTTGTTATCGCCTTGCCGATTACTCACCAGCACAGGCGGGTAATGCGCCAATGTAGTGAGCAGTCTGGACGAGTGTTTGTCGTCATCGAACTCGCCGACATAGAACTGGCCGATAGACGTGTCCACGAAGCACACGCCGTACCGTCTGACGTTGTTGCTTTCCTGTACAAGCAACATAATAATGATATAGTTATTGGCGTGAAATTATGCTAAATCTATACAAATTAAGTAAAAATAAAACTCTAACACTAAACACTAAAACTCGGCTGAAGCCTGAACCGTTGTGCCTAATTTCTTGAAATATTAATTAGTGAGGGGCCTGGCGCAAAAGCCCTTTTCAAAGACCTCTCAAAGACTGGTCGACAAATCCAATGACCCCAGGGCTGGCGCTTACCTCGACCAACGAATTAGTTTGGCCATACAACGAGGTAATGCTGCCAGCCTAATAGGCATGATGACTATTTTTTTTTTCTTATTTGTAATTGAAAGACCTTTAAAAAATAGAAACATTGGTGAAAGAATGACTCTGATAGCTTAAAAATTCACCAAGATATAACAATTCAAACATCTCATAAAATAGACCTGCCCGAAACGCTCCATACAAAGTGCTACGAAATTATGACGTCACTCTTTCGTAGTTTGTACGCATCGGGAGAGAACTTTGTTCGATAGGTATATAAATATTGCGTTTATGAAAGTGGTTTCATAACAAAAGTTGCTTTTAATTGCATAAGTTATCGAATGGTATACAAATATTAAGCAATTTAATTGAAAAAAAAATCGACTTGAATATCCAACTTTGAAGGCGCATAACAAAAAAAAATACAAATGCTATCACGCTGAAATTTTGGAAACACTTATTTTTTACCGTGATTTCTTTATTATATTAACAAAATTCGCTAATCTTTGACCTTGTCATCATCCCTATTGGTACTTTGACCGCAGCAATGATGAAAAACTCAAAGCAGATATGTTACTACCGCGCGCGTTGTGATGATTCAAATACGGCCCAATTGGGTCGTCTGTTATTTAGTCTGCATCGAGCGCAGTCACGAACGTGCCGCGTCTTGTCTTACCTAAATAAAATGAAAATGACGTCGTGCGTGTTTCGAAAATGTACCAATTATGACTCAAAAGAAAACAAAACACATGGAATCTCTTACTAGTCTTGATTGCAATAAATACCTCGATTATTTACATTTTCAATTATTTTTTCGAACAATCTGGAAAAAATCGAATTTTCGTCATAGCTCAGGCGAAGAAAGAGACAGCGATACGATCCGACGTTTAAAAATAGAACTGTCTCTTTTATGTAAATGGTTTTTCGTATCTTTTGTTTCACTTATCTGTTAAATTTGTCAATGTTTGTAATTTTGAATTTTGAAAATTGTTCGGAAGAGATTTAAGCCGGAAAATAGTATGGACGTAACAGATCTGTATAAGTAGAATATCATTGGACCGCAGCCTCCGATTTAGATGTACATAATTTTTGTGTTTTAAAATGTAATACTGTATACTTAAATTTGTATGTTTTATTGATTAATTAGTTTAATGGTCACAATTTTGACGTTATTTTTAATCTATTTAAAAAGCGTGAACGTCAAAATATTGACATTCAAACTTTTTAAATTGCGTTTTAAAAAAAATTAACGTCAAAATTGTGACCATAAGCAATGGAGTTTATGTCCATCAAAGTTACATAGCTAGGGGGGCTGATGTGACACTTCACCTCGGCCAGCCCTATCATGTATAGCGCGCCGGAGTCCGCGGGCCGGGCGTCCTGCAGCCCGCAGGCCTGCGCCCCCCGCACCGCCACCTGGCATATCCTGCGCCGCACCACCTAGTGTCATTGACTGTGACAGCTGATGTGACACCTCACCTCGGCCAGCCCCATCATGTATAGCGCGCCGGAGTCCGCGGGTCCGGCGTCCTGCAGCCCGCAGGCCTGCGCCCCCCGCACCGCCACCTGGCATATCCTGCGCCGCACCACCTAGTGTCATTGACTGTGACAGCTGATGTGACACCTCACCTCGGCCAGCCCCATCATGTATAGCGCGCCGGAGTCCGCGGGTCCGGCGTCCTGCAGCCCGCAGGCCTGCGCCCCCCGCACCGCCACCTGGCATATCTCGCGCCGCACCACCTTGTCGAACTTGCTTGTTGTGCCCACTGAAAAACAAATCCTATTACTAGTTATTACGTCAAGGCACATAACGTATCGAAAAATATTATTTACTAAAAGTTGTGTATAGTATCCCTCAGTAATCGTAAATTTTCGAGCAATGAAAAGTATCACTTTTGTTTATGCCAAATTTCATTAAAATTGGTCCATTAGTTTCGAAGCAAGTGACGCAAAAACAAATCTTTCTATGTTAGGTTAGATTAAACTGTTATAACATATTTGGAAACCATCTAAAACATATCACCACAGTGTTATAAAAAGTGCACTGTCCACATTAATATTTACCTGTTATTTATTTCATAACATCATAATAATATTATGCTGCTAATTATAATTTTTGGCATTGTGAAGGCTCCGAATTAAGACACTGTGATAACTAAGTTTTGCAGAGCCGCCATTAAAAGCTAGTTCATATTTTGTTTATGTTTTACCCACCACAATAATACATTAAACAAAATTACAGACAAGATTAATGCAGAATTAATATCACAAGACTTATAATAAATATACTATTACGTTGTACAAGATTTATCTGTGGACACCAAACTAGGCAAAGTCTGTATCTTGGTGGTCCTAGAACAGAGAGTATAATCTATATCTATACTAATATTATAAAGCGGAAGAGTTTGTTAGTTTGTTTGTTTGTTTGTTTGAACGCGCTAATCTGAAGAACTACTGGTCCGATTTGAAAAATTATTTCAGTGTTAGATAATCCATTTATCGAGGAAGGCTATAGGCTATATTTTATCATGCTTAGACTAATAGGAGCAAAGAAATAGAGGAAAATGTGAAAAAAACGGGGGGAAATTATTTGAAAGGGCTTATTTGAACGCGCTAATCTCAGGAACTACTGGTCCGATTTGAAAAATTCTTTCAGTGTTAGATAGCCCATTTATCGAGGAAGGCTATAGGTTATATTTTATCACGCTAAGACTAATAGGAGCGAAGAAATAGAAGAAAATGTGAAAAAACGGGGGAAATTATTTGAAAGGGCTTCTCTCACGAACTACTAGAGCAATTTTTCTATTATTTGGGTCAGATAAGAAGTAGACCACGTGAAGGATCATAGGCTATTTTTTATAGACTGATTTGTCTGTGAAATATCTAATTTACGCGGGCGAAGCCGCGCGGAACGTCTATTAATATTATAAAGTGGAAGAGTTTGTTTGTTTGAACGCGCTAATCTCAGGAACTACTGGTCCTATTTGAAAAATTCTTTCAGTGCTAGATAGCTCATTTATCGAGGAAGGCTATAGGCTATATATTATCACGCAGTAGCGTGAATACGCAGTAGGGTAGTAACCCTGTTAGGACAAAACGCTGTAACCTGTAACACGTCAACTTGCAAAAAATGAGTTTAAAACAAGCACGTCTTAGGGGACAGCGAAATGTAATATGGAATATTTTGGTCGAAAACTTGTGCTGAATTTTGTGGGTTCAATCAATACAAAGCTTACATCAAGTAGATTAATTTAGACTATATTGTTACAAAACTATGTAACCCGGGTTGCATTGTTTTGTCGTAACAGGGTAGGCTAAGACTAATAGGAGCGAAGAAACAGAGGAAAATGTGGAAAATAACAGGGAAAATTACTTGAAAGGGCTTATCTCATGAACTACTGGAGCAATTTTTATGTTATTTGGCCAAGATGTAGAGAGGACCACGTGAAGGAACATAGACTATTTCTTTTGTGGAAAATGTACGGTTTCCTTGAAATTCCTAATTAACGCGGGCGAAGCCGTGCGGAAAGTCTAGTAATTTATAAATTAATTTGTACTCACTTTGCTTGCATCTCTCCTGCATCATGTCCGGTGTCTCTGTCTGCTCCACCCTCGCCACTTTGTAACCTTTGGACACGAGCGTAGCCGCCATACGCGCGTACGCACTCTCTGGGAATCCCGAGTGTGCAAACTCCCCCTAAAACATTTTTTTTTAATTATATAAAAATAGGACTGTTTTATGTTGAGCAACAAAAGTAAACAACAAATGTTGTGCGACTAAGGGTGAAGCCAAACGAGCGTAATTTTGTGAGTCGTGAGTCGCAGAATTTCGGTCGCGTAAATTATTTTTCATACTAATCATGACTCACAAAATTACGCTCGTGTGAATAAAGAAGGAATTTTCTATGAAACTGAATGCAGCAGAATTTCTGCCGACCGAAATTCTGCAACAACGCTCGTTTGGCCTCACCTAAATGGGCTTGCGCCTTGACTTATACTGTGCGACAAAAGTCACAAAATAAAAAATAGGCTTTAATGTGCGCTTTTATAATTTTGAACGTGACGGTAATATCGTGGACGTCCGCGGTAAAACGATAACATAGGGAAGTAAAATGTATGAAAATATATGAAGACGCTTTTAAATTTCCGTCGACGATAACTTTTTAACGTGCACGTTAGAGGACATCACGACGTCTACACTCTTCTGAACCGCACAAAATGTCCACGGTGCATAAAATCAAAAGGGCATTTAACGTACCCAACGTTTTATCGTGGAAGTTGGCTTCCACGATAACGTGACGTCCAGAATTATAAAAGCGCACATTAGGAAACATTATTTTTAGAAGATAAAAAATACGTGTGGCACTCGGGGACTGCCGCGGTAAAGCTATTGCATAGCATCTAGTCTACACGCATACGTCTAGTCGCATGCGCACAAACACCGTGCCGAAGTCTGCCGAACTGAAACAAGGTTACGTCGGCTTTCAACGCCGCACCGCTGTGCCGTTATGGGGGGTGTTAGGTTTATTTTTGTTACGGAATTTTTTGATTCGGTCGCCGAGCTCAGAGCCCAAGATAAAGCTATGTATAATGCAATAGCTTAAAAACATAATCTTAAATTGTTACACTAAATTGCGCAATCACAATAATTATTTGTATCATGGTTACAAATAAATACAAAAATAATATTTGCGGATTTTAAAAAAGGTTTGCTCCTACTTCTAAACAAAAGTGTAAAAATGCCAAAAAGTCATGCAGTACTTTATGAAGAAAACAACTAACCCTCATGTAAGAAAAACCCAATTCATTGACACCAACTGCGGCATCCATGTGGTAAAGCTCATAAAATTTGCCCACTTTGAAGAATAACACGCAGTCAAAATGTGTGGACTTCATTTCCCACCATTGCCGATGTGCCTGAAAAAAAAATAATTGATAATACATAACCCTATTCTAATGTAATTTATGAATAGTAAAATACTGGTTTTTAAAGTTATATATCACATTTTTTTTATTTCCACTAATTGTGAAAAAAGCCCTAAAGTTTACAATCATTATTATAAGACCACCTATAATTATTGACCTTAAAATTCTGATGAAATTAGAAAAAAAAATGTGTGCTACAAAATTGATGCCCCAGCGAGATGTTACCAAAAAAGAAAAGCTTAGCATAAACACTTACAGGGGTTTGCGACTTAAGAAATTCTGGCGGAACATACAGTGTCGAGGGATCATAATCTGGATCGTTAGGCCTCCGTCTTTTCGCATCCCGCACCTTTTCCGGCTTCAACCACTCGAGCTTACAGTGTGTCCAATTTCCATCGTCTGCTGCTATTGGTTCATCTTGTGGCTCAGATTTTATTTGTACTCTAAAATAACAATTGTTTTTTCCGTTTACTAATAAAAAAATGCTGTGTATGTTATAGTTATACAATATTTTGTCCTTTTCTATCAAGCTACTTTTTAATGTATCAGAAAAAAAACAAAACACTATAACTATTGAAGTATTTATATATAGATCTTTTTATTAGTACTGGTTACTCGATTAATTTATAAAATAATGACAATACTATATTATATCACAGACTTCAAGCCAGAAGTTTGTACAGATATTTTTTTCTAAACAACCTTCTGGCTTGAAGCCCGCAGTATTATTATAATAATAAGATTAAGCTTACTTGTCCTTGGTAGTGGCACTCTTCTTTTTGCTACTTTTAGGGGAATCCCCTGGTTCATATCTGAAGCTGTCTTGGAGTTTCTTTTCAAATTTACTCTTCTCCTTTGGTGTTTCTACTTCATTTACTGCTAAAGATTAACAACTATTTTGTATTTACTTACTTATTAAACTTGAATAAATGAATTCTAACTATGAAAGAACAGTGTGTTTTGTTATTGCATGGTTAATATTATGTAAGGTCATTTATTTAGCCACATTTTCATGGGCATACCCAGGATTTTAGCTAGGGGAGGGCAGCATACCTGTTTCGAGAAGATGGTCGGTCTGGTATATTGAAACTAAAAATCATGAAAATTGAATTATTAATTTGACTGAAAATATATTTTGTTTCCAACACTTCATTTTGCGCAGGGTAGATAACACGTTTTAATTCCCACTTGCCAGGAAAATTGTTGTTTATTTTATCTTATAGGGGGCGGCACTTGCCCCCCTCCTGCCCCTACCTGGGTATGCCCATGCACATTTTGCTTACATTTAGATCAAAATGAGTTGAAACATAGTTTAGGTGACATGATAGAGTAACATATAAAAAGTAATACCTTTGTTCTCCACATCGGAATCATCAGAATTAACTGGGTTTGGTCTTATTATCTTCCTCTTCTTCACCACAATCTCCTCTTCACTGTCCCCTGCATGTGGAGGTTCAGGGGACGGAGATGATCTGTCTCTTTTGCTGCCTTTAAATAGAAAAGGCCACATGAACAAAAACAAAGAAAGGGAATCCAAGAACTAATGTGAAACTTCAGCAAAATACTTACGAAGTATTAAAATGATACACGTGAGTTTTATATTATAATAATATAATACTATAAAAACCTTAAAAGTTGTGGGTTTCAAGTTGAAACCCAAGAGGAATGCGCGCTCGGCGCTCCTAACAAAAGATCAAGTTAACTTTTGTTTAACTTAAAACAAGATCGCAAAACTGTTATAAAGCGTAGTGTGAATATAATTAATATAGTATTGTACTTACTTTTAACTTCATCTTTGCATGCTGAAGAGTTTAAAGACTTCTTTGCTTCACCATTTGTTTTCTTAGTACTTGGAGGGGTTTTTGTGAAATAGTTGAATAGTGTGTTGGCACTACCAATACTGTTGCGTTTAGACATTTTAATAAGACATCCGAGTATTAATTTTAGCGAATTTTTATAGTAAAATACAAGTAATTCGAGAAATTATAAAATTTCGCGTCGAACTGCGAACATTGGCGCAAATTCGAATTTTAAAGTGACGTGACAAGTGACGTGCGATGTCAGTTTTTTTTTCTTTTTTTTAACCATGGCCAGTGTCGAGTATAAATATGGCGGGAAAACAATATTCTATAGGTCTACCAGAATCTGATGGCAATTTTTGACAGCAGATTTTCATAAAATATCCTTGATCATTGGATAAATTTTTATATTTGCATGTATAACACACAGAATCAGCCGCTATAAGAAAAAAAAAGGATCAAAATGTTTTATTCCAATTACCCCGGTATTGCTAGAGTCAATTTATTTTCTCACTTTTTGCCATCAGATTCTGGTAGACCTATATACAATTTTTCCAGCATCGTTTTTCTATTTTGTCAGGTCAAAAGTCAATACAGTCAAGAAGTCAAGTCGTCTGCGTTACTGAAACTTTCGATTGAGTTTTGGAGGGAACACAAAAAAAGCAAGTTTCTGGATATTGCATCACTTTTCTACACTTGTGCACGATAACGAATATCTAATGGTTAAAGTGCGCGCACGATAACTTTGCGCGCGGCTGAAATCGGAACTAATTGTCGGGCCGCCACGTTTACATGATAATCGATACGCTTATTCCTATACATAATTTAAATAAGATATTAAAGTAATACTACCAATGTTATTTAAAAAAATATCATTGGGATTACCCATTTTTTCAATAAATCCCTACGCTGGCACGCCACCTGTCGCGCGCAGAGTTATCGTGCGCGCACTCTAATATCCTACCACTATTACACATTAAAAACCCAGTTAACCCATTCAAAATAATACAAAAGTCAAAAACACAACATCACTCTTTCACATTCCCGGCAAAACTCCAAATGTCATTTTATCGTTTTCGGCATCTGAACTGCCCCGGGGCCCGGGGCACAAAATATATATTAGTCACTGACCTCCATTATACAAGTACACTGGACTAATGATACCCTTTGAAATGACAGCTATTTTTTGTGCCTATTTTAAGCGGAATCAGCTCCCCCAATGTGAGTGATAGGAACTAAATTTGACGTAAAAACACAGAATACAAATTACTCACTGACCACTGACCTCCATTATACAAGTACAGCTTGGCAAAGAAGAGTCTGATGCGGTGACAGCTGGAACTAAGAGTTTTTATTTATGACAACACTACATTACTTGTCAACTCTAGTATATATTGTGTCAAAAGCGAAGCGTAGGGTTGCCTGTATTTAAAGAAAAGCGCCCTCATTTAATCCACACTCTTCTTTGCCAAGCTATACGCTGGACCTATGATACCCACTTTTTTTTGTGCCTATTTGAAGCGGAATCAGCGCCCCCAGTGAAGGGAAGAGAACTAAATTTGACGTAACTTGCAAATGGCCGCTTAATCGTTATTGGTTGTCATCACTAGTATTAGTTCCAAATACTCCCACTACTACTATCAGCGCCAATATGGCGACTTTCAAAAATTATAGAAAGTAGAAACACACACAAACTTGTTTCTTTTGTCATTGCTTTCAAACGTCATTTTTACGTCAAATCATAGACAAATATATTTGGTCAATGGTCAAATTTAGTTCCTATCACTCCCATTGGGGGAGCTGATTCCGCTTCAAATAGGCACAAAAAATAGCTGTCATTTCAAAGGGTATCATTAGTCCAGCGTACAGTCCGACAAGGCTTTATATGAATGTGTCAAACTGTCAATGGGCGCTGCTGCTGGTAAGGATAACTGTCAAAAATGACGTTTTTGTATGATAGAAGCGTTAGTTCCTTTTTTCGCCACGTTCATATACAGCCTTGTCGAACTGTACTTGTATAATGGAGGTCAGTGTCACGGACGGAAAAATGACGTTTGAAAGTCGCCATATTGGCGCTGATAGCAGTAGTGGGAGTATTTGGAACTAATACTAGTGATGACAACCAATAACGATTAAGCGGCCATTTGCAAGTTACGTCAAATTTACTTCTCTTCCCTCTCACTGGGGGCGCTGATTCCGCTTCAAATAGGCACGAAAAAAAGTGGGTATCATAGGTCCAGCGTACTTGTATAATGGAGGTCAGTGATATTAGTAGTACCAACAGAATTCCCACTCGCGAAACCCGTTTAAAGAAATAACGACTTATGCTACGATACTATAAAGTTCAAATTCCGACCGCGCAGTGCTAGGTGCCTACAATTATATTTACCTACATGTGCCCTCTCTTTCTATCGCGTAAGAGGTACCCTTTCTAACGAAATCAAGATTGTCACCTTTTAGAAAATAAAATAATCTTCTTTTAATTACTATAGCTACTAATAGCAAACTTTTTTATTGTAATCAAATTTTAGTAACCCAACCTATATTTTATAATAGTTTTATATTCGATTATAGTGCAGGAGCTGGTCTGGAATTTTTTACAACTTAGACATAGTAACTTGTGTTTATTTCTGTGTAGTATGTGGTTTGTTTGTAACTGTCAAAAATGACGTTTTTGTATGATAGAAGCGTTAGTTCCTTTTTTCGCCACGTTCATATACAGCCTTGTCGAACTGTACTTGTATAATGGAGGTCAGTGTCACGGACGGAAAAATGACGTTTGAAAGTCGCCATATTGGCGCTGATAGCAGTAGTGGGAGTATTTGGAACTAATACTAGTGATGACAACCAATAACGATTAAGCGGCCATTTGCAAGTTACGTCAAATTTACTTCTCTTCCCTCTCACTGGGGGCGCTGATTCCGCTTCAAATAGGCACGAAAAAAAGTGGGTATCATAGGTCCAGCGTACTTGTATAATGGAGGTCAGTGATATTAGTAGTACCAACAGAATTCCCACTCGCGAAACCCGTTTAAAGAAATAACGACTTATGCTACGATACTATAAAGTTCAAATTCCGACCGCGCAGTGCTAGGTGCCTACAATTATATTTACCTACATGTGCCCTCTCTTTCTATCGCGTAAGAGGTACCCTTTCTAACGAAATCAAGATTGTCACCTTTTAGAAAATAAAATAATCTTCTTTTAATTACTATAGCTACTAATAGCAAACTTTTTTATTGTAATCAAATTTTAGTAACCCAACCTATATTTTATAATAGTTTTATATTCGATTATAGTGCAGGAGCTGGTCTGGAATTTTTTACAACTTAGACATAGTAACTTGTGTTTATTTCTGTGTAGTATGTGGTTTGTTTGTAACAAATTGGTTTATTTGCTATGTTTTTGTATTTTTTTATCTTTTTTTTTGTATTTTAAAGTCTTAAATTACCTTATTGAAATATATCTTTGACCTTTTTTCAATTGTTCATATTTATCAGATTAATAACGATTCTGTCACAGCGGTTAAATCAGTACGTAGATATATGCGACGAAAAAATCTTGCGCGTGCGTCACCGCTCGCTTGTGAGTTCCTAGTGATGTGCCCCTTTAAAGGGGTACTTACATTTCGATACCTACACGCGCGAGTGGGACAGGCCTGCCCGGGGCAGGGTGGGCCGATAGGATACGAAAACAGCCGAAGTTTAAATTAAGAACATAAACTATAACTTGGCAAAGAAGAGTCTGACGCGGTGACGGCTGGAACTAAGAGTTTTTATTTATGACAACACTACATTACTTGTCAACTCTAGTATATATTGTGTCAAAAGCGAAGTGTAGGGTTGCCTGTATTTAAAGAAAAGCGCCCTCATTTAATCCACACTCTTCTTTGCCAAGCTGTACGTATTGCACTAGTACCACAGAATACATAATATTAGTAACAACAGAAGAACCACTCCGAAAATCCGTTTAAAGAATTAACGACTCATGCTACGATACTATAAAGTTCAAATTCCGACCGCACAGTGCTAAATGCCAAGAATTATATTCACCTACAAGTGCGCTCTCTTTCTATCGCATAGCACGTACCTTTTCTTACGAAATCAAGGTTGTCAACTTTTAGAAAATAAAATAATCTTTTTTAATTACTATAGGTACGATTACGAATAGCAAACCTTTTTATAGTAATATCAAATTTTAGTGACCCAACCTATATTTTATAGTAGTTTTATATTCGATTATAGTGCAGGAGCTAGTCAGGAAACTTTTATAACTTAAACATAGTAACTTGTGTTTATTTCTGTGTAGTTCGTGTGTCTGTTTGTATGAAATTGGTTAATTTGATATGTTTGTATATTTTTTATCTACTTTTTGTATTTAATTATAGTCTGTCAAGAAAGTAAAGACGCGCGCAAAATTTTTTTATTCAAATAAAAAATATGAGGTCTTTATTAATTCGAGATAAAAATGTGCAAGGTGGCAACATTTAAAATGTAATAAGCGTTCTCTGTGAAAATACAATGAAAAAAAAACGACCTTTTAAGCGTGATTACGTTTAGAAAATTTTCGCGCGCGTCTTAACTTTCTTGACAGATTATACCTTATTGAAATCTATACTTATACTATTCTTATATTATAAAGCGGAAGAGTTTGTTAGTTTGTTTGTTTGTTTGTTTGTTTGAACGCGCTAATCTCAGGAACTACTGGTCCGATTTGAAAAATTCTTTCAGTGTTAGATAGTCCATTTATCGAGGAAGGCTATAGGCTATATTTTATTACGCTAAGACTAATAGGAGCGAATAAATAAGAGGAAAATGTGGAAAAAAACGAGGGGAAATTATTTGAAAGGGCTTATTTGAACGCGCTAATCTCAGGAACTACTGGTCCGATTTAAAAAATTCTTTCAGTGTTAGATAGCCCATTTATCGAGGAAGGCTATAGGCTATATTTTATCACGCTAAGACTAATAGGCGTGAAGAAATAGAGGAAAATGTGGAAAAACCGGGGGAAATTATTTGAAAGGGCTTATCTCACGAACTACTCGAGCAATTTTTCTGTCATTTGGGTCAGATAAGAAGTAGACCACGTGAACGGTCATAAGCTATTTTTTGTAGACTGATTTGTCTGTAAAATATGTAATTTACGCGGGAGAAGCCGCGCGGAACGTCTAGTACATAATAATAATTTCATTGTCCTTTTTTTAATTGTTAATTTTTATCAGATTTATAACGATTCTGTCACAGCGGTTTAATCAGTATCATGTATTAAATTCCTCTATGATCAGTATACAGTATATATGCGACGAAAAAACTTGCGCGTGCGTCACCGCTCGCTCGTCCCTACTGATTTGCCACCCGCGGGCGGCGGGGGGTACTTACAGTTCGATACCTACACGCGCGAGTGGGACAGACCTGCTAGTACTAAGTTGATTCAGTAAAGTGGTAGACGCTTTACTGAAACTTTCGATGGAGTTTTGGAGGGAACATAAAATGGCATGTTTCTGATGTTGCATCACTTTCCTACAATTGTGCATGCGAATATGTAATGGTTAATACTTAATGTCCTACCAATATTACACATTAAAAACCCAGTTAACACAATTTTAGGAAAATAATACAAAAACACAAGCACTCTTTCACATTCCCGGCAAAACTCCAACCCCAAGTTGAAACTTGAAAGTCATATTGTTATGTTCTCCTTCTTGTTTTAATGTAAAATAAAAAATAAGTTTAGCCAGTACTTAAAACTGTTACAAAAATTTATTAAAATTTAATTATTAATACTAAAAATATTACGTACACGATTCACAATAGCCTAGTAACAATAAATAGCTTATCGGAAAATCTTGTCGTCACTTTGACTGTAGCATACTTATACATATAATTTATAAAGTGACGACAAGATTTATTATAGATCAGTCAGGCAGGCAGGTACAGCAAATGTGTACAAAATAAAACAAGCTTATATGTTGTACACCTTGTATTTCACTCTGGAGTCTAGGATCTTGAGTCTAGACTGTGAGCATGCACTCAACATTAAAATAAAATAATTGGTCAATAGAAATTTATAAAATTACAAATTTTATGTAGGTATCCATAAGCTAAATAACCATGGCAAATAAAGAGCGTTATATGGAATGTTTTGAAACATTACAATCTGTATTCATATTTAACAATTATTATTATGCACTCTTCCGGATTAAATCTACATTATTATTAGGCTCCCTGCTCACTTGGCAGCTAACCATTGCATTGGCAGCCATTTAAACTTATTACTTCAAGGGAACATTTGCACTAAGGAGTCAAAGACACCGAGTGTTATAGGTGACTGTATGAAGTTACTGCCTTGTTGAAGGAGCCAGACCTTGTTCCCTTAAATTTTAAGACAATGCTCAAGCATTATTGCAATGTGTTGTCCTTCTCTGTTACTTTGAATAGATAAGGACAAAATATTGAATATCTATTGTTTTTAACCGACTTCAAAAAAGAGGTTATTATAGTAAACGTATTATTTTCCAAAACCGATCTGTAGATAATCAGCAGCAATCAGACTACGTTGCTAGTCTAGGTAATTTGCGGGTCATAAATCATAATATAGTATATTCATATTTTTACATTAATTTACTTGTTTGAAACTAAAATTTACTTAATATTACACGAAACATAAACTATTTGCACTAAATAATAAAATAAAATTTTAAAATAACTTTATATAATAAAAAGATACAATCGGTGATTGTGCGAAATTTTAATATATTTTTAACCATCTTCCAAGAAAGGAGGTGGTTTTATCTTACCATAAGATATATTACTATGTTCAGCTTTTGTGTATATGTCAGAAGTCTAGCAATTTTCTTCAGTTGATACAGAAGATAAATTAATCATAAATTATTATCAAATCAATAAAATTTAAAAAACAAAAATACTTTTTTATAGAATCATATCAAAAATATAAATTACAATATGAAAACAATAATTACAATAAGAAAAAAAGGATGCAGCTAATATTTTTAAAGTAATTATTAGAGTTTGGACTGACTAATACCTATAAATGCCACATAATATAGAACCTAAGTCAGAATAGTAAATAGTAAATAGTACATTATTTGCTTTATAAAAAAAAATAGCACAAACTATTATGACTGCAGGTAGAATTTTTTCATGCTTGTGTAGCAAATCACTCAACCTAACTAATAAAGAAGTTATACCGCGAATAACTATTCAAGGTATTTGTCTGGCACATTGGAAATGTCACATGACAAACAACGACAGCGGTCCTTGAATAGTACACTGCGGAAATACAGGGTGTTACTAAACAAAGTGATAATACTTTAGGATGTGTATATCTAGCGTCATAAATATGCCCATACAAAAATTGATTTGTTCTTTTAGCGCTGCTACTTTCACAGTGAACTCTAAGGGCCAACGCTAAAACACGGGCGGATGCGGGCGCAGGTGCACGCGTCGGAAGACCGCCGCGGGCCACGAATCCGCAAGCGGGCACCCGTCGCGTGCGCCCATCTCATTTAGCGCTGCTAATATAATTTTTATCTCGAGCGTGTACAGTTGTGTCGAGTAGATTACCATGGATTATTTACTAATTTATTATTTGGCAAAAAGACGTCAACGGGAACAACGTCGATTGCGAAAAGCGTGCGCCCGCGCCGTGTGCCCGCCGTCCGCCGCGCGTGTGACAGTCCGTCGCACGCGCCTGCGCTGCCCATACTAATTTTCATTATACACACGCGAGCGTGCGCCCGCGCGAGTTTTAGCGTTGGCCCTAAACAAGGGACACTTACACACCCAAAATTACTATCACTTTGTTTTGTTACACCATGTATATTTATTAGTAAGTTACAATATAATTGGATATTTTGCACATTCCCTAAAATAAAAGCTTACACACATATTTAGCTTACGCTTCTGTTATTATGTATTGGTGATAAACTTACAAGCAATTGTTTCAATTCCAACATGATTATTCTTCACTTCGTCAACAAAACAAAATGTCAGTTATGGTACAATATAGCCCGAATTGCGGCACACAAGACAAAAATACAAGCAGGCCAAAGTACCTAATTGAAGGAAGTTATCTTATTATTGACACGGTAAAGATTTTAGTTGGAAAATACTAAGAATACTATTAATATGATTTTCTATAAACTGTATCAACTCTTAAAGTACCAATAATAATAGGGAGTTTTACCATATTAAGATTTTAAATGGCTGCCGCGCGTACGGTTTCAACTCTATTGCATTACCCCAGAGATCTATTTTCAGTGCTCTGAAATTTTCCTCTGGCCAAGATTGTAAGCTAAAGTGACACTAATAGCTTAAATTGGCAGTGTGTGGTTTTAGTTCCCTTTTTACTACTGGACCAAATAAGTTTGTATTCGACCTTACTAATTACTGCACCTTTTAAATCAAAGTCCTCTGTTCTTGTCTGTCTTGTCAATTTTATGTGTCAAAGACAAGTTGACCGTGTCTATTGTTTACTGTGTAAATTATACTTTTTATAGTAAAGTTGAGTTGAGATTAGAAGTTTGAAGGACAACCTTATCAAGAATTACTTATTGTCTAAGAACAGGCCCCAAATAAACTATTTACAAGTAGCTTATTATTTTGTGACAATATTATCATGAACAATAAACTTAGGATGTTTTGATCTTCATGACATTGACATGGGGGTGTGGAATCATTAATCAAACAGCAGTGTTGTAAAATTATACCAGCTACCGCTTCACAATTTGACCACATGCTAAATTTTTAACATTGACAGAAAAGAAGTGTGTAACAGCCTTAAATGACAATTTACAATGTGGCAGCATCACTGACCTCCATTATACAAGTACGCTGGACCTATGATACCCACTTTTTTTGTGCCTATTTGAAGCGGAATCAGCGCCCCCAGTGAGCGGGAAGAGAACTAAATTTGACGTAACTTGCAAATGGCCGCTTAATCGTTATTGGTTGTCATCACTAGTATTAGTTCCAAATACTCCCACTACTGCGCCAATATGGCGACTTTCAAACGTCATTTTTACGTCAAATCATAGACAAATATATTTGGTTAATGGTCAAATTTAGTTCCTATCCCTCCCATCGGGGGAGCTGATTCCGCTTCAAATAGGCACAAAAAATAGCTGTCATTTCAAAGGGTATCATTAGTCCAGCGTACTTGTATAATGGAGGTCAGTGGGCAGCATGCTTGGTATGAGCCACAGAAAGCAGCCTTGTAAGTGTGTATAATTCTCATCTACTTACTTTAAAAAAAATCTATGACAATTGCCCTCCAAATCTCAAAAAAAAAAAGAATCTACATTATAATCTGTGGCTCTGGGACAGACAGGGCTATGGACTTGTGCGGTAATACCTGACCTCCGTTGACGTACAACTCGTCTTTCACTATGACGTCTTCTCCGAGGACTGTACAGTTCTCCATTCTGACCCATCTTCCGACGACAGATCTCCAACCGACTATACAGCCGTCCAACCACGCATGCTGTCTCACGCACGCTCCTCGTAATATTGTGCTGCGCTTTATACACGCACCTAAAAGTTAAGGGTGTAAAATAAGTTTCAGATATATGCAGGACCAAGTAAACATTTATAGGAGTCTTACTAACGAAATTGAGTTGATTTCGATTACGAGTTTAACCCGATGATTTCAGAGCTAAATGACGCTTCGATTGTGAATTGTGATATATTTTTAGGGTACCGTGCCCAAAGGGTTAAAAAGGGAACCTATTATTAAATACTTACTTCGAAATTCGAAATTCTAACTTCGATGTCTGTCCGTCTGTCTGTCTGTGTGTCTCCAGGCTGTAACTCAAGAACCGTTATAGCTAGACTTCTGAAATTTTCACAGATTGTGTATATCTGTTGCCGCTATAACAACAAATACGAAAAACAAAATAAATATTTAAGGGGGGGCTCCCATACAACAAACGTGATTTTTTTTGCTTTTTTTTTGCTCGATACCAATAACGGCAATACGTAGGCACTTCAAATATTCACGAAATACTCAGTTTTATTTGTACTTTAATAATTTATAATAAAATTTAAATAAATGAAATAATTAAGGGGGGCTCCCATACAAAAAACACAATTTTCAGCATATAATATTTGCTCTTTTGTGGTACGGAACCCTTCATGCGTGAGTCCAACTCGCACTTGGCCGATTTTTTTTTAATAATTGTGATCCATACTCCTGAACTCGAATCAAGATTGACATTGCGTTGACCAAACGTTTTTAATACTGATTACTGATTAGTTACATATTGAGTCACCGCACAATCATGCACTATATATTATATAGGTTAATTGATCAAAATTACGATGACATGTACCGACCGTTCATTATACAACTATCGGAAGAAACGTCATCTGAATCTTCGTCGGACTCAGAATCTGAATATGATTCCGATGAAGAATGACATGAATGATGATGTTAATCTTAAACAACTTTTTTAGATATTAATTTTAGTTTTAGTGCTTAATATTTAGTATTTTATTTTCTAACATAGTTGCTTAATTAATTTTGTATATATAAAAATAATATATAATAAAAATAAATATAGAATCAGTCTATTATTTGCCACACTCACATGACTCAAACAATTATTTATACGTGGGAGAGCCATGCTTCGGCACGAATGGGCCGGCTCGACCGGAGAAATACCACGTTCTCACAGAAAACCGGCGTGAAACAGCGCTAGCGCTGTGTTTCGCCGAGTGAGTGAGTTTACCGGAGGCCCAATCCCCTACCCTATTCCCTTCCTTTCCCTCCCCTATTCCCTTCTCTTCCCATCCCTACCCTCCCCTATTACCCTATTCCCTCTTAAAAGGCCGGCAACGCACCTGCAGCTCTTCTGATGCTGCGAATGTTCATGGGCGACGGAAGTTGCTTTCCATCAGGTGACCCGTTTGCTCGTTTGCCTCCTTATTTCATAAAAAAAAAAATTATAATCATTCACCTAAACAATAACACGAAGATTTATCTTGAGATATCTCGAGATAAATCTCTGTGGCCACAATGCCGTGTGTACCCGTGCATACCTCCCGCCCCGCGTCCCGTATACCATCGGGAGGGTCGACTTTACAGCGGTCAAGCTATAGTGAAGATATCGAAACCCTACAGTAATAGGCACGATACGATACTAGATTTGTGGGATGTGTCTTTGTGACCCCCGCCCTGGGACTGCATATGTATTGTCATTTGTCACTAACATGACAGGACGGTCTGTGAAGTCACTGACGAGTGACGCTATAGACACTTGCTTCGAAAGGCTAATAAATAATATTGTGCGCTGCAATAGTCTGCGATCATGAAAAAAAATCACGTCCGCGCTATTACGCACCGCGGCGCTAATAGGCTACTTGACCTACTTTTTTTCTTCATGCTAATCGCTTCTTTTTCATTCATTTTCACCAAAAAAACTAATATTTTAATATTTTAAGCAGTAGCAACCCATAAAAATGTTGATTGAAAAATATGCATTTTAAATGGCGCCGAAAACACTGTCCGCCATAGTGTGACGTCATATTTTTTGTATTTTATACTTTCTTTATTGAATTTTTTTTATGTACTAATGTGTTTTCGTCAGTACAAATTAAAAAATATAAAATCATATTTTCAAATAGACTTTATTTATCAATCATAAGCTTTTATTTGATGATAAGGGTGAAATACGTTTTCCTAGACCAAGTTCTACTAGAAATATGCATTTGTTCAATGAAATTGAATATAGGTCAAGTAGCCTATTGCTATTGTACTTGCTATATTTAATTCAATGCGAAATTATACTCGACGCGAGCATTCCGATGCGAACCGAGAGTTCACGATGCCGCGATTTTAGCAAATAGCAAAGCAATAGCATGTATCATGCTATGACATTAAAATTAGCACGTTAATGAAATTAATAGAAAATAGCATTTATTCCCATGTTACTGTTTAAAAAATCTCACCATCTTCAATGACAACATTAGGGCCGATAGTAACGTTAGGTCCTATCCGGCATCCCTTGCCGATCTTGGCAGTAGGGTCGATGAGCACGTTGCCCACCACACCGTCACCTTCGTGGAGCTTGTCAGAGTTCTTCTGCCGTAAGCTTGTCAGGTATAAACACATTCCTGAAAAACGATAAACATATCCTTTACTTTAAAAATATATTTTTTCTTTTATGTAAAAAGACCGCATGAGGCGGTTAATGTGAGACCGCACTACAGCGACATTACACTGCAGCGGAGCGACACGACACTTCACGTTCCATTTTTAGGATACTTTTTATCCCGGGAAAATGTGCGGTTTCCGCGCGATACACGAATTTTGGCGCAACTCCGTTGCGGGCGTCATCTAGTCTAGTATAATATAATATGTTAAAGCGTTGACGCCGTGGCGACGCACCAAACACAAAAGAGCAATTTGGAATTGCACCCCTTAATCTCTGGCTGTGTGGCTCACACATTATGACCCCGCGTCTTACCAGTAAGGAAGTCTTTAGGTTGTCCAACGTCCATCCAGAATCCCTCCAACTCCATAGCATACAGTTGTCCTTCCTGTGCCATGTATGGGAACACTTCCTTTTCTATGGACGTCGGTCTTAACTCTATCCTTTTCAATACAGATGGATTCAATATGTAGATGCCTGAATATTAAATACAAAAACTGTTATTAATATAATTATTTTGTCCATAAATATAACAGATGCAAAATTGTGTCATTCTCTCAATGGACATAGGATAGTTACAGAATATTATTAAAGAAAACGTCTCTTCATAGATAAAGTTTTTGTATGAAGGAAGTTATGGGCAGCATCTAATATTGTAAAAATATTAAAATTAAGAACTGGAGGTTAATTAATTCTTTGCATAGCTTTGACATTCATTTGTTTATTAAACAAATTACAACATAGGTCATTAGTGTCATAAGTTCTTAACTCATAATATTCACTTATAATTTAATGACTAGGTAATAAAGTATATTGTTAGTATTTTATTTATTAACTGATTCAAACGCTGTTAGAAAATGACTGAAAATGACCATTAATACTGTTTTTTTTTTAATTTCATACCTGCATTGATTTTGTTTGAAATGAATTCTTGTGGTTTCTCCACAAAGCTGTCAATTTGTCCATTGTCCTTGTAAACTACTACACCATACTTTGAAGGCTCCTTCACTTTTGTGACAACAATTGTGCCCTCCTGTAATTACAGAAAGGAACTAATTTATAAAACGCAAACAGCTTAAATGCAGGGACGTGCACTGCTGCCTTCAGCAGAAATGCAGTGCATTACTTGCCATTCACAGATGTTAATTATTAAAAATTAATAGTAAAAT
The DNA here is from genome assembly GCA_905187585.1 of Cyaniris semiargus. NCBI lineage: Eukaryota > Metazoa > Arthropoda > Insecta > Lepidoptera > Lycaenidae > Cyaniris > Cyaniris semiargus. The sequence goes on along the minus strand of LR994566.1, from coordinate 5,422,476 downwards.
ATATATATATATATATATATATATATATATATATATATATATATATATATATATATATATATATATATATATATATATATATATATATATGCCAGCCGTCGCCGGCAATAAGTGACAGTGTTAGTTTATAAGTATATATAAAAAATATATGTTAGTTTTAAGGTATTTATTATATTATTAATATGTATGTTAGATTTAAGGTATTTGTTATATGGGCCTCTGATGCCCGAAATAATAAGAAAAAATGATTAATAATAATTTGATTTAATTTAATTTATATACTTAGGTAGTAAAAGTAATAATGAATATTTACGGATATAGTGATAATAATCATTACATTATATTAAGATAAGTAAAAGATTTACAGGATGTACCTTATCTTTCTACCTATAAAATATGTGTCAATGGTGATTAAAATATTATATAAGCGTCCTAAAAATAATTAAAACAACATTTTTATTGAGCAACAGTTATTGATAACTTTTTAAAACACTATGAAAGTTTGAGTAAATAACATTTGTACTGAATGGATGTGACATAGCAAATGTTCCTCATCAGTAGTAGAAAGTTTGTACTTCTGAAGATGCAAGTTTTATTGTAATAATACAACATTACAGAAGTTATGGTTGAAAATACTAATATTTTTATCTGAAGCATAGCTTGACTACACTTGACTTGGGGGAGGCCTTTGCCCAGCAGTGGGATAGTACAGGCTCGTAAAAAATACCTACATAGTGATCCCTGCTAACTTAATAGATAGATAAATAGGTACTTTTATATTATTCTTGGTTTTAACTTGCACAACACTCTAAAAATTGGGAGCTTCTATGCTACTGTAAATAAATGGAATAGAATGCTAGATTCAAACTGTACCTTGCCATGATTACGATGGAACTTTGCTAGCTCCTTAAACGGGAATTCGCATATAACGTCCGAATTTAGCACAAAGAATGGTTCAGGGCTCGAACTTAGTAGCTCCCTCGCCAGTGCCAGGGGACCCGCTGTTCCCAGCGGCTCAGTCTCATGTGAAAAAGTAAGTGAAACACCAAGTTTGGAAACTTGTTCTGTAAGTTCCTTCTCCATATCTTCCGCTCTGTACGACACCGCTAGGATGACCTATAAATGAGATCACGGTAATAAATAGTTTACAAGTTCTTATCAAGATAAGATGCCGGCTCGCACACGAAATACTTACTTGTGTAACTCCTGCTTCGACTAGGGCCTCTATTTGGTGCATAAGAATAGGTTTGTTAGCAAATTCGACTAGTGGCTTTGGTCTGCTCAATGTTAAGGGCCTCAGACGGGTCCCGTAGCCGCCAACCAAGATAAGTGCACGTATTTCACCCAGTTTCTTGTCGGAGTCACTCATTTTTGCTTTTCTTGTTTAAGGCAAGATATTTTCAAAACCTTATCTAACACCATATACGTGGCGCGAGTTAGAATAATAATAGTGTAATAAAAATAATAGCGATACAAACAATAGAAGCAGTAGTAAATCGAAATCAAACACGTACCACGTACTATCTGTCGAAATCTTGTCAAAATCAAATGAATGAAAGCATTTTTTTAAATATTTCTTATTAAATTATCAAGAGCTAAAATTGATAATCCTTTTCTTATGATAAATATAAAAGTAAAACCAGTGATCAGTTACAAAATTAAGTGTGCTTATCATTTTTTTACTAAATATATAACTGGTAAGTACCAAGTGGTAACTTACTAAATTATAAATAAGATTTTTTCAAATTAATTAAAATAGCTTTTTTTTATTTAAATTGTTAATAAGAAAAAAAAAAAACTGTCATTAGATATCCCTCTGTCGTGCCTCTGTCACTGTCAAAATTACATAATGGCCACTTTGTCAGTGTCACAAATCTCACTTAAAATTTTGTAAATTTCTCTGCTTCTGTTATACAATGGCTTTACCGGTGCGGATTCTTTCACGTTGCAAAGGTAAAACTACCTAAAAACATGTATAAAATGGGTATACCGTATACCACGTCGGATACCTGAACACTCCTTAATGTTCAGATGTTAAGGATGGAATCACATTTTTAAATGCGTATTTCTAGCTTTATGCTAATAAATATGCAATAGCTATACTTAATCAAACGTTAAAAGCTTGAGCTTACAATTCATAGAACGTGGACAATGAAAAACATAATTTTATGTAACAACACTAACCAATGTCGCACGCCTAGCCTCAACCTTCGACTATTTTAAAATGTGTATCTGTATCTAATTTATAAGTCAAACTACGTATGTCTATAATATAATTAAGTTATACAAATAAATAATATAAAATCCTCGCTTATTGCAGCATCTCATAGCAATTTATCAATTGGTTGACAATTTCATTGACCTTTGGACAATAACGGCCTACAGTACACAGTGATCAACAATAAAATTTGTTTATACTATGTTATCTTTTATATTTAGTGTGACAGAAATAACAAAGATTCTTATGTAAAAACAATTTCCTTAGGGTGTGGCTTTGTTTTAAAACTTATTTTCATGATGTTGAAGCATTGTTAAAGAAATTCCACTTTATTAACTTTACAAAAACAAAAATTGTCACAAAATGTTGACAACTTTTTTTTTAATTTTTGATAAAAAAGTAAGATTTTTAAAAAACCTGTATATTATTTATCCTTTTGAAACTTTCGTTTTTTTCAGAGAGTGTAAAGCTTGGCAACATCAGATTTCCATACAGTACGAGTGCAACACCTTATGCTGAAACCAGGAAGAACTTGGTACTGACATCAGAAACTAAAGTCATTGTACAGGGCTTCACCGGCAAACAGGGTACATTCCACAGCCAGCAGGCGCTAGATTATGGCACCAAAGTGGTCGGTGGAGTCTCTCCTAAGAAGGCGGGGTCGGAACATCTGGGCAAGCCGGTCTTCGGCACCGTGAGGGAGGCTAAGGAGAAAACAGGAGCAGATGCATCCGTCATCTACGTACCGCCCCCTGGTGCAGCGGCTGCCATCTTGGAAGCTATTGAAGCAGAGGTTCCACTGATTGTTTGCATCACTGAAGGAGTACCTCAGCATGTAAGTTTTATCTTAATATTACTCTATTAGGACCCACTAGGACCTGGTGCCCAATTGCATTTTTAAGGGAACTAAACATGATTAAAGTTTGTATACAGAAAAGAAGAAGATAAATATGTTTTATTTTGATGAGTTAGAATTTCAAGCTGCCTGCCATACTGCCTGATATTGGCTAACAATGCTAAAACATAATCAGGGCGAGCGAAGCGAGACATAGTATATCCCACAATGTTTACATTTTGTAATACACTTTACAGAAATAACTATCTTACCTATTGATTTGTGCTTTAACATAGTAATTTTTATTTATATGTAGATGTGTATCATCATTTAGTCAAGGTGTGACGACGAGAGCCCTTACAAAGCTCGGTTTTTAGGTAGTATTAGAAAAACATGGATCTCCTGTGTAGTGAAATAAGTTACTACATAAGTATTAGTTTAAATTTAACTCTAGTAGTACAAAAATGTGTGATAAATATTTAAAATGTAATAAGTATGTAGGTTATCACTTGAATTTTAAGTTTTCACATCATTATTATATACCACATTGATTATAATAAAAGTGACTTGCATTATTACTTAATTAAGCATTTTCATTTAATTAAAGTTTTTTACTTAGTCTATATATTTCTGTGATTTCAGGACATGGTGCGTGTAAAACATGCCCTGCTTCGTCAGAACAAGTCAAGATTGGTGGGTCCCAACTGTCCCGGTATTATTGCACCCGGCAAGTGCAAAATCGGCATCATGCCTGCCGCTGTCCACATGCAGGGGTGCATTGGTGTTGTCTCCCGATCTGGTACACTCACATACGAAGCTTGCCACCAAACCACTGTGGTAAGTTTAAACAATGCTTTAGAGTTTAGTCAGTTTTTTTTTATTTCAAAGATTTTCACTTGTTCTTGTAGCTTATACTCAGTATTAAGATCTACATTTTTTCGCAACAAAAACTATCCTATGTCCTTTCTCGACTCTCAAAATATCTCCATAGACTTATAAATTATAATATTACCTGATGACGCCCGCAACTCCGTTGCGACTTGCGCCAAAATGCGTTTATCGCGCAGGAACTGTACATTTTTCCGGGATGAACAGTATCCTAGGTGTTCTTACCCGAGATTTAAAGTATGTCCATACCAAATCTCAGAAGAATCGGTTTAGCGGTTTGGGCGTGAAGAGGTAACAGACAGACAGACAGGCAGACACACTGGCGCATTTATGATATTTAATTTGTTTTTTCCAAATTGGTTAAAAATTAACGCCTTTATAATGTCTACATGAGGGCCTGAGAGTATAGGAGGATATTATGCCTCGGTTTAAAATGTGGGACATGTGAAAACTAAACTAACACTTATTCATGTCGCTGTAAAGATGATGTAAGAATAAGTAACGCCAATAGAACCAGTTAAACTAACTGTTTCATTTAATTCCTCTCACAAGTATGATACAAGGTCAGGTAACAAATCAACTGGTTTATTGGCGACTTCTATTACATCGAAAGCATTGACGAGGGCATAGACTGTATATTGAAGCAAAATTAGGCCATAATATAACTATAATATATAAATGTATAATGTATTATGCCACAAATATGCCTTACATACATATTATCAGTTTCCTCGAGTAAAATAAACTTCACTCAACCTCAATCCTCAAAAATTAAGACGTTTTGTTGAACAAATAACATTTTTTTTAAACCCAGATAAGTCTGTCAGAGAAGAAGGTCGGTCTCGAGGAAAAACTAAGGGTCCGTTTTACCACTGCCAAGGAAAAAAATATAGTATAATATAATATCTATGGACGCTTCACACCACGTCAGTCTGGCCCCGTGCTAAGTACAGGCTGAAGGACTTGTGTTACAGGTACCAGACAACGGAAATATATTTAATACTTTTATATTATACATAACATAATATTTAAGATTTTTATTATATCATACACATATTTAATACACATCCAGAGTCCAGACCCGGGAACATTGAAAACTTTTTGTTCCGTCGGCGGGATTCGAACCCGCGACCCCCGGATTGAGAGCTGCCACACACTCAACCAATTGAGCCACAGAGGTCGTCTGCCATGCTCTATCTGTCAGATAAGTATCCGTAACTTATCAGTAAGTGGTGAAACAGGTCATAATACGGGCGTAATTTTTAGGCTCTTTAGGCCTCTACCTCAAATATTTTGGTGAAATAAGCTGCGGTAGCGGCGGCGTACGGTGCGTACAAAAATCAAAACTTCTCTATTCTTTTTAATTTTGAATTAAAAAAAAAACCTTTCAGTCAAGCGATACAACTCCGCTCACCGCCAAATCCGTGACAAAGGCCTCAAAGATTTATTTTCCTTGGCAGTGGCAATTGATCAATGTTCAATTAGTACGAAGGTCACATTTAAAAAGTACTTACCCAAATGTTTAATTCCGTAGGTAATTACTAATTAGTAGTTACAATACAAACTGATACATTGCATTTAATATGTATGAGAATGAGAGACATTTTTAAAATGAAATATGGTAGGAATGTAACCCATAACAATCGGTGCGACATGCGATAATTTTCTGAATATAAGAAACGTGCAGCGCATATCAAGTAAATAATGTAATTAATACATGTTTCGGGTTTGTGACGAATTTGTGTTGAATAGAACTTGCAGAAATTATAGCCGACGTAAGGCTGTTTACACACGGCGCCGCAGCGGCAGCGGCACCGCCACCGCGGCAGCCTCGCGGCGGTGCTGCTCCATTACTCATCCTTGTATTTCTATGGGTGGAATGGGCCCTTCCTTACACATGGTGACGCTGCCGTTGCGGCGCCGTGTGAAAGGGCCTGTAGAAATACAAGGATGAGTAATGGAGTAATGGAGCGGCACCGCCGCGGCGGCGGTGCCGCTACCGCTGCAGCGCGTGTGTAAACACGCTAACGCGCGTTATTTTTGGAGAAACATACCGTAAAACCGTTCGCGTTCCCATGAAAATACGGTCACGAGTTGACGTAGAACTATGTCTATGATAGCTTACACACTTAGGCCCGTATTTTTGGTCAGTACTTAAGATGCGACCCGGTCTCAAGACGCGGTTCGGCTCTGTGATTGGTCCAAATTTTGACAGCCAACCAATCACAGAGCCTGAACCGTGTCTTGAGACCGAGATGCATCTTGAGTACTGACCAAAAATACGGGCCTAAATCCGGCTTAGCAAATTCTCTCCGTCATCTTTAAATCTTGGTTTCGGGCGTGTATGTGTAGTGCGAAAGCGCTCTCTGTCACACTCTTCAAAATTTTGACATAAGCCCCATACATTATCTGTCAAACTCTTCATTAAATTGAAGTTTAATCATAATTAAATGTTTCCGAGTACGGCGGTAAGACATAAGAGCGTTTCCAGTTTCTACCATACCATTTAACAGTAGTTCAAATTACTGCAATGTTTTGACGCTAGAGTGCAGCACCCGCATAGACAGTTAAAAAAAAGTTTTGTTCGACGTTTGACAACGTTTGTCAATATTCTGATTACATGTCGGATTGTTTACTGTATGTGCTAGTAGCGCCCTCTGCTCCAACCTTTGCGTACTATTTATAGGATATTTTATAAATTACAATATGTTATTTTATTTTCCAGGCTGGTCTCGGACAAACTTTGTGCGTCGGTATCGGAGGTGATCCGTTCAACGGAACAGACTTCATCGACTGCCTAGAAGTGTTCCTGAAGGATCCCAACACCAAGGGGATAATTCTCATCGGTGAGATTGGTGGCAACGCCGAGGAGTTGGCCTCGGAATACTTGACTCAACACAACACTGTGAGTTTATGTTCTTGTTTTAAAAGTGGTTTAGGAGCACTTATAACATGTAACATATAATTTTTAAGATGTCTGTTGTGTCGAAATTCGTTTATCACGCGGAAACTCATGTATATTTTTCCGCAATAAAAACGATTTTATATTCTTTCCCGAATCCCGCCTATCAAAGTATCTCTATACCAAACTTTTATCTAAATCGGCTCATCCGTTTAATTGAGAACAGACAGACACAGACAGTTGTTAATGATTATAAGGCCCGTATAAATAGTCAGTACTCAAGATGCATCTCGGTCTCAAGACACGTTTCAGGCTCTGTGATTGGTTGGCTGTCAAAATTTGGACCACCGCGTCTTGAGTACTGACTATTTATACGGGCCTAAGTAAGGTTACGGATGCTTTTTCTTACTCTTGTCATAATGCTCCTCTTATCCTCTGCTTAGTCTTTTTATATCATTTACCTTTCTTTACTTATTTTGCATTCTATGGCCTAAAATATTATTTTGCTTTCTTTTAACAGAGCAAGGTAATGCAGAAGTGCGATTGCAGAAAGGTTTTGTTTATCGAACTTATCTTCATTTCAGATAGATTTTGATTTGTTTTTATCTTAGTTTATCATACCTCGATTCATATTAGTTATCACTTTGGAGGTGTGACATTATCAGAGTCATCTTTATATCATTTGATATCATTAGGATTTGATACATTTATAGTTGATAAAATAATTTTAATATGTTTACGATGCTGTGATGGTTTGATTTTGCGTCATTTGTAATCTAACAATAATTAATTTTAGATAACTTGGGTGTATTTTGCTAGTCAATTATAATACTTAATCAAATACATACTCCATTAGTTTTAATCTCGAAATATAGTACAGTTGTCAAGGCCGTGTAACTCTAAAGTTCGGTCAGGTGATAGAGAGAAATTGTGAAAATGCCCTTTATCTACTCGTCTTTTTCCTCGTGCGCGATATCAACGCTATCTTACTTCTACAAGTGGTAAATAACGTGATAGCAACGTTTTCGTACGCGAGGGAAAAAGCGAGTAGCATTTGGCTTAAATCATCATTTCGCTCATACAGATCCACAAGGCTTTATATGAACGTGGCGAAAAAAGGAACTAACGTCGCCATCATACAAAAACGCCATTTTTGACTCTCCTTTACGTGCAGCGCCCCCGCTCACGTTAATAAAAAGCCTTGTCGATCTGTATCCGGCGCACGGCAGCCCGACTTTAGATATTGGCACATACAATAATAATGCCTACTGGCATTATTACAAGCCACAGAATGCTAAGTTCCAGTTAATGTCATGACCAGTAAAAGAAATACGTATACTTTCATACTTATAAAGATAGTTACTCAAAGTTTATCCATTGTGTAACTATTTTTATTAGTAATGCTTGATTTACACGGGTGACTAAAGTCGCACGATTTACGCCGCACGGCGAAAATCGACCGCGTAAAAAATGGCAATTCGACTACGCCGCATGCGGCTAAAGTCGCAAGCCCCAAAGTCGTGCGGCCAGCGGCCGCATGCGGCTGGTGACTAAAATCGACCGTGCAAACGCTCAGTCGCAAGCGATCGCTTGCTGCGAATACTACTGTAGCGAATGACTTGCCGGGTGACTTAAATCGACTCGTTAGTCACCAGTGTAAATGGGGTGGCGATTCGACTGGTGACTTGCCGGGTGACTAAAATCGACTCGTTAGTCACCCGTGTAAATCGGCCATAAAGTTCCCCCATTGCCAATATTACTATGTCACACTCACGTTCGATTCATCCACAATACTGTCGCAAGATTGAACTGTAATAATAAATAAGGTATTTCCACTTTCCAGGGTCAAAAGGCTAAGCCAGTAGTGTCATTCATTGCTGGGCTGACCGCTCCACCCGGACGACGAATGGGCCACGCCGGCGCCATCATTTCCGGAGGAAAAGGAGGAGCCATGGACAAAATCAAGGCTCTAGAAAAAGCTAACGTCATCGTGACTCGCTCTCCCGCCAAAATGGGCGTCGAACTACTCAAAGAGATGAAACGATTAGAAATCGTCTAAATTCTAAACGTCAAATACAAATTTAATTTTTGTATAGTAATAGTTATATTGAAGTTATTTATTTAATCGACGTGTTAAAAGTCCTATAAAGCGGGTGAACTTGACACTACCTTGTTTATTACCTATTAAATCTCAATGTTGGCACTAAATATTAGCGAGGCACTTGTTAGTGGTAAGCTTGTTGTCCATATTTGATAATTTAAGTATTAATTTTCATATAAATTTACAGCTAAATCATTGTATGGTATGTGCTGAAGTTATATTGTTAAATTATTAATGCTACATGTGTAATAAATATACTCTTATTACCTCAGAGAAATGTTTATATTGTATTATTTATATTATGTATTTATTATAATTAAACTTCTTTGTATAGTATACTTTTCATCTTTCTATTTGCTAGTCATCAGAAATCTCTGAATATTTAATTATATTTATATATAATTAAATATAATAATATTTAAAAATTATCATTTATTTATAGAAGTTAAGATTTGTTAATTTTTTACTTGGGTTGGGTAAAATAATAAGAAAACAATACATACTAAAATTTTTTGGTAAAAAATTTAAATATAACAGAAAATGAAACAAATCTGTATTTAAAAGCACAGTAGAGTCAACTCCTGCTCTTAAAATAAAAATAAAAAAACAATAACTAAGCTAAACACTAATTTTTGGTCCAGCTTACAACATAAACCTTTACAGCTAAGATGAATAATTATTTATACATAATGCTATGAAGATTCAAAATATTTTAATAACGAAAAACAAAACCTATGGAATGTTCTATAAACAAAAGACTATTTTAATCAGCACACAATGTGCGAGTTTAATCGGAAAGAGTAATACAAATACTAGCATGCTAAAACATCTTACAAAATGCTTAGAGCTGTAACACCAATATCATTAGTAATTTCCTCAAGGTTTCCTCTCCACTCAACTCAATCCATCCAATTATGACGTTTTGTTGAATAAACAACATTTGTGAGAATAGAGTTGTCAAGTGGAGAATATCTCGAGAAAACAACTGTTAGGTACGGGCGTAAAAATATACTTTTTACCACCTATCCCTTCCTCTACCGCCGCGGCCGCCCCTGCCTCTTCCACCGCCGCCACCGCCTTCCTGTTCCCTTCTTATTTTCATAGCTGAAAACCTATTGGCCATAGACAACAATTCATCAGGAACCTCCTGATTGGCTTCCTCCAATATCTTTATTAGTTCATCAGCGTGAGCCCAATCATTTCTGGAGATGAAGCTCAAAGCTATTCCAGTTTTACCAGCTCTGCCAGTTCGGCCTACCCTGTGCACATACTCCTCAATGTGCCTCGGAAAATCAAGGTTGACAACATGAGTCAGATCTTTGATGTCAATGCCACGAGAAGCAACGTCGGTAGCTACCAATATATTGACCGCACCTGTGACCATGTCATCTAAAGCTGCCTCCCTATCACTCTGATCACGGTCTCCATGTAATGACTGACTTTCTATACCTTTTAGGCACAGTTCTGTGTGAATATGTCTGGCCGTTGCTTTCTTGCCACAGAATATTATAACTTTGTCAGTCGGATCCATGTTCTGTATAAATTCAAAGAGGGCTTTATCCTTATCATCTTCCTCTACAAAAAGAATCTTTTGGGTAACCGTATGTACCGCTGCCAAGTCTAGGGAGCCAACGTTTATCTGTATGGGATCTTTCATGTATGACTCTGCTAGACGTCTAACTCCTGACGGCCAAGTGGCAGAAGTCATCACCGTTTGGCGGTCAGGCCTTACATCAAATAGGGATTTACGAATTTGTGGCTCGAAGCCCATGTCTAACATCCTATCAGCTTCATCTAATACTATATAGGAGAAGTTTATAATATTTAAATGCCGTGCCATAACAAGATCGTTCAATCTTCCTGGAGTGGCTATCACGATGTCTACTCCCTTGGAGACAACTTTAATTTGCTCTTTACGGTCTCCTCCACCATACAGACACACTGACTTAATACCTCTGTATTGATATTTAGAGACTTCCTTGTCAATCTGAAGTGCTAGTTCTCTCGTCGGTGCCATGATAAGAACCGTGGGCCCCTCCCTCTGCTCCCTAGGAGTAGGCTGCCCGTCGATATGAATCAAAGCTGGTAAAAGGAATGCCAAAGTTTTACCTGTGCCAGTCTGGGCGATGCCAATCATATCCTCTCCTCTCAACAATACGGGCCAAGCTTGACTCTGAATCGGCGAGGGCTTCTTAAAATCCTGTTTGTATATCTCATCTAATATTTCTGGATAGTGCTGGAATGCTTGTTCAAAAGTTAGGACAGGATTGGGTATGGGTCTCAGATCTGGCTTATCATCGAAGGTTCTCTTAATCTGAATTTGATTGTTGTTAAATCTCCAACGTGTCACCTCAGCGGGTGACATGTTCTGTACAACAGGATCTTCTTTATAAAAATCTTTTATGATGGGGGGGAGCTGACTCCACCTCACTTGTTGCTGCTCCTCGTAGTGAGCATTCAGCTTATTCCAATCAATAACGGAGTCTCCATAATCATTTGTCGTACTAAAGTTACTTGAAGTATTAGCATTACTGTTGTAATGAGATTCGTTTTTAGGAGCAGGTTGAACATATTCTTTGGTCAAATCTGTAATCATGTCGCTCGCTTTGGCTATGGCCTCATCTGTACCGAACAATGTAATTTCGGTAGTATCACCACCGGAATCTCCAATTTTGATTTTGGCATCGGTCTCGTACTCCAAATCCCGTATCTTAGACCCGCCCTTGCCTATAACGCGGCCGACTTTGTTTGAAGGTATGGTTATAACTTGTTTGTTACCATTATGCTGCGGACGTGAGTCTTGACGATTTTCTCTGTTGTCTTGACCACGTGCCCTCCAATTTGAATTCGATGGAGCACCGCGTCCTCTTCCTCGACCGAAATTCGAATTATTGTAGTTATTAGACCGTTGAAAACTACGACTATTGTAGGTCTCTACCGGCGCCGGTGGTTCATCTTCCCAATCACTCATAATTTCGTAAGTAATTAAACTTTTAAGTAATTAAGGAGTGTTATTGAAAAAAGTAATGGCTTTTATCAAAAATTGCACTGCAAATATAACAAAAATATTTGCAGTATTTGTACGGATTGCTTTAAAATCAGATTACAAAGATTAAAATTGAATTACAACACAATGGATTAAAATGCGTGCGTGCGCCCTGACTCCTGTCATTGTTGACTGATATACAAAGTACTTTGTGAATTGTGGTTGACTGTTACGTAGGTAGTTTATATCCTCTTTGTTGTTGATCACCACAGATTAGGGTATATATCAATGGGTCGTTTCCTTTTTTTTGATCTCCACCAGACGGCGCGACGATAGACACTTGACACTTCTAGATTTTCTATTGGTTCCCCACCGATCTAAAATTATCTGCAGGTTGGCATCACTGACTACATATGGGTCGTGTTTCTAAAAAATCTCAGTGTCCTGTCAAGTGTGACATAAAATCAAAATATCTTAAACCTAGTTTCCGTTAGCATAATATTAACATAAAACTGTATGTATTTATATATTTCCATATATTACTATGTTTTTTTGCTTCGTCCCTCTAGTTTAAATTTCACGAAGAGCATACGCATAAGCGATCATTGGTCTAAGCGATTAGGCCAGTATACTGGTAACAGTTTAGGAACACGCTGACATAATATAATACTTGTCAAACTGAAAACTGACAACTGAAAGAGTTTTGGCGGGCATGTTACTTTGACACTTCTTCTACTTTTTATTGTTGGTGTGGTTTTTATAATTTTTTCCCAAATTGTGTTCTTTGGGTTTTTGATGTTCATTATTGGTAAAATATTAGCCATTAAATATCCGTTATCTTGCACAAGTGCAGGTAAGATGTTGTCAAAACCAATTGGGTTGTTTTCTTTTTTAAATCTCCACCAGACGGCGCGACGGTAGACACTTCTAGATTTTCTATTGGTTCCCCATTGATCTGAAATTATCTGCAGGTTGGCATCACTGACTACATATTGGTTGTGTTTCTAAAAATTTCAGTGTACTGTCAAGTGTGACATAGATAAAAATATCTTAAACCTAAGCGATCATTGGCCTAAACGATTAAGCCAGTATAGTGGTAATAGTTTAGGAACACGCTGACATAATAAAAACTTGTCAAGCTGAAAACTGACAACTGAAAAAGTTTTGGCGGCCATGTTGCTTTGAAACTTCTTCTACTTTTTATTGTTGGTGTGGTTTTTATTATTTTTTCCCAAATTGTGTTATTTGGGTTTTTGATGTTCATTATTGGTAAAATATTGGCCATTAAATATCCGTTATCGTGCACAAGTGCAGGTAAGATGTTGTCAAAACCAAAATTTATAATTCCTGTGACATTTGGTGTGAATAACGATAAATAGGGCTATTTCTTCCGTGAGTTTTAACTAAAACATCGTTATAATAACTTTATTATTCTATTCATTGGAATATCATTGTGTCTTTTTCAAATTGAAATGTATCAAGCTTTACATTATTTTGCCCAGTTTTGTAGCAATTATTGATGATATTACCTGGTATTTCCGATAGTTGTCTACCCATACGCCATCTAGTTACTAAAATGGAACCTGTTTGACAATCTAATTAAAAAAATAAGAAAATGCCCCATTCCTGTGACATTTGGTGTGAATAACGGTAAATAGGCCTATTTCTTCCGTAAGTTTTAACAAAAACATCGTTATAATAACTTTATTATCCTATTCGTTGGAATATTATTGCGTCTTTTTTAAATTGAAATGTATCAAGTTTTACATTCTTTTGCCCAGTTTTGTAGCAATGGGTTGTTTTCTTTTTTTTGATCTCCACCAGACGGGGCGCGACGATAGACACTTCTAGATTTTCTATTGGTTCCCCACCGATCTGAAATTATCTGCAGGTTGGCATCACTGACTACATATGGGTTGTGTTTCTAAAAAATCTCAGTGTCCTGTCAAGTGTGACATAAATCAAAATATCTTAAACCTAGTTTCCGTTAGCATAATATTAACATAAAACTGTATGTATTTATATAGTTCCATGTATTGCTATGTTTATTTGCTTCGTCCCTCTAGTTTAAATTTCACGAAGAACAAACGCCTAAGCGATCATTGGCCTAAGCGATTAGGCCAGTATACTGGTATCAGTTTAGGAACACGCTGACATAATATAATACTTGTCAAACTGAAAACTGACAACTGAAAGAGTTTTGACGGGCATGTTACTTTGACACTTCTTCTCCTTTTTATTGTTGGTGTGGTTTTTATTATTTTTTCCCAAATTGTGTTATTTGGGTTTTTGATGTTCATTATTGGTAAAATATTAGCCATTAAATATCCGTTAACTTGCACAAGTGCAGGTAAGATGTTGTCAAAACCAAAATGTATAATTCCTGTGACATTTGATATGAATAACGGTAAATAGGGCTATTTCTTCCGCGAGTTTTAACTAAAACATCGTTATAATAACATTACTATCCGATTCGTTAGAATATTATTGCGTCTTTTTCAAATTGAAATGTATAAAGTTTCACATTCTTTTGCCCAGTTTTGTAGCGATTAATGATGGTATTACCGATGGTTGTCTACCTATACGCCATCTAGTTACTAAAATGAAAACTGTTTGACAATCAAATTAAAAAGATAAGAAAATGCCTCATTAATGATGGTATTAGTTATTACCGATAGTTGTCTACCCAATACCCATACGCCATCTAGTTACTAAAATGAAAACTGTTTGACAATCAAATTATAAAAAATCTATGTGAAAATATACCCTACAAGAAATCATCAAATAATAAAGGCAGTTTAGGCTTCTACAATATATACTACTAATCTGTGTTTAGGCTTCTGATAAAAAATGCACAAATATAAAATTTACAATGCAACTGAAGTCTGGCAGGTAAGTTTGAAAGAAAAAAAAATGAAACTAACCTCAGCTGGTGTATGAGGATAGTTACTGAAGCCATAAATTACTTATTTATTTGCAGCGAGAAACAAGCTTGCCTTCGATACCCACATTCAGCCAGAACCTGGATAATGTACTAGACAATGATGGCATACAGCTAGGCTCCATAACAGAGATTTTAGGCTTGCCAGGAACTGGAAAAACACAAATTTGGTAAGTACATTATTATTGTGTTCATATATTCATAATTTTTCTACTCATTACACAATTTGATAGCTAATTTGACTCTAGGCAATGGTTAAACAATATTTAATTTTATACTCAACTAATTTTTATTACGATTGAGATTGCTTGTGCCTTCAGTCTGCAACTGTGTGCATCAGTTCAAGTCCCAGAAGAGTTGGGTGGACTTAACGCTGAAGCTTTGTACATTGACACTAATACAAATTTCACCTGGACTAGATTTAAAGGTATGGTCTATACTAATACTATAAATTCGTCTGTCTGTTACCTCTTCATGCTTTAACCGCTGAACTGATTTTGTTGAATTTTGTATAGAGATATTTTGAGACCCGGTAAAGGACATAGGATATTTTTATACCAGAAAAAACATCGGTTCCCACTGGATAGACAAATTTATGCACATTTCTGGCATCAACTAGTTATTCATAATTTACTCCTCTCCTACCTGGATTAGATTTAAAGGTTTTAAATTTTTCTATTTAAATCTTCCTTCAGCATACTCTTTTGTATGTTTTCAATGTAAACAATAATTCAACTCATCCAACTTATTATGCCATTGTATATTTTTATTGTGCTCTTAATTAACAATTGTAGAGGCAGTAACCACCTGAGCTTTGTTTACCTTGAGATCTAAAAGAAAAATTATTTTTAATTATCCTCAGATGATCTTAACCCTGCTTGTAGCTAATAATTAGCCTTTATTTTCAGAAATACTTGATGCAAGTTTAAAAAGATGTCAAGGGCTACTTAAATCTAAACAAGTAATAAATGAAGATCAAGCTATAAGAAGATTGCACCATGTTAATGCATTTGGAATTGAAAAGTTCTGTGCGTTCTTACACAACATACCAATTTTTTTAATAAGTAGACCAAATGTAAGTATTTATTCTTACTTCAAAACACTCATAGTCCATCCCTAATGTTTGTATTTTATAGCATTTGTAGTAAGTCATCAATGTAAATGTTGAAATTGGATTGTAAAATGGCATAACTTGCCATTTATGATAGTAATGCCATTGTGCATTGTATAGATTCAAACATAATAATAATCTATAGGTCTTGGCGTCCTAGAAGTTAAAAAGTTATATGTATGTATGTGTTCTGGGTACCTAAATATGGTTAAATGCTCAGCTGCCCTAGCACGGCGACCAGTAGAAATGCGAAAGTATAGACAAACTGTGGACATAAACTTAGGGTGCCGTTCTGATCTTTACCGCGGCTAATCGCGACCGACAAAAATTCAATTAAAATGCCACTTTATGACAGACTATAGTATATGTCATAAAGTAGGATATTATTTGAATTTTTAGGACTATAGTCTGTCATAAAGTGGCATTTTAATTGAATTTTTCGGAACGAAAAAAGATCGGAACGGCACCTTAAGTTTATTTCCACAGTTTGTGACTATAGTCTGTCATAAAGTAGCATTTTAATTTAATTTTTCGGAACAAAAAAAGATCGGAACGGCACCTTAAGTTTATCTCCACAGTTTGTCTATACTTTCGCATTTCCACTGGTCACCGTGCTAGGGCTACAGGAATATTGGGCACATATGGGTATTTATGGGCATCTGTAGATGGAAACTGCCAGAGCATTTGGGCTTTTGTAGGCATTTTGCCTACTTCTAGTTGTGGTCCAATTGCCTGTAAAGTTTTATATATGGCTCTATTCTATTTTATCTATCTAATCATTTTACCAACTATTACCTACTTGTCCTCTGCTGGACATAGGCCTCTCTCAGTGAATACCACGATGGCTATATTATAACAAATCTATACTATAATATTATAAAGCGGAAGAGTTTGTTTGTTTGAACGCACTAATCTCAGGAACTACTGGTCCGATTTGAAAAATTCTTTCAGTGTTAGATAGCCCATTTATCGTGGAAGGCTATAGGCTATATTTTATGACGCTTAGACTAATAGGAGCGAAGAAATAGAGGAAAACGTGGAAAAAACGGGGGAAATTATTTGAAAAGGCTTATTTGAACACGCTAATCCCAGGAAGTACTGGTCCGATTTGAAAAATTCTTTCAGTGTTAGATAGCCCATTTATCGAGGAAGGCTATAAGCTATATTTTGTCACGCTAAGACTAATAGTAGCGAAGAAATAGAGGAGAATGTGGAAGAAACGGGGGAAATTAGTTGAAACGGCTTATCTCACGAACTACTGGAGCAATTTTTCTATTATTTGGCACATATAAAAAGTAGACGTGAAGGATCATAGGCTATTTTTTGAGGAAAAAGTTGTCTGTGAAATATCTAATTTACGCGGGCGAAGCCGCGCGGAACGTCTAGTAATTATTATAATTAATTAATTATTAATATATAAATTATTGTTTTAGGTGAGGCTGATAGTAATAGATTCAATAACATTTCCATTCAAAGATGACATAAATATAAAGCTGAGGACCGGCCTATTGTATCGCTTAATGGCAGATCTACATAGAGTAGCTCATGAGGGACGAATAGCGGTATGTTTTGAACTTAATATGTAGTTTTTTTTCCATAAAATAAGGGGGCAAACGAGCAAATGGGTCACCGCATGGAAAGCAACTTCCGTCGCCCATGGACACTTGCAATATTAGAAGAGCTGCAGGTGCTCTCTTCTTGAAGGTTTGCAGGTCGTATAGGTCCGAAAATACTGCTGGTGACAGTTCGTTCCAGAGTTTAACAGTGCGCGGCATAAAGTTCCGCAAAAAACGCATGGTGGAAGACTGCCACTCATCAAGGTGATGAGGATGGTATATTTTTAGGCACAAGGTTCGTATTCTTCTGCTAGAATGCTATATAATTTTAACTTTAAGTCGGAATTATTGTAAGTTTTGTTATATTTAGCATAAGGTACAATGGGATTGACATCGTCTTTTTTGTACAAAAATCCCTTTAAGGTGACGCCGCGTTAAAGTAAAAACCATGTTGGATATGTTTTAGATTGCTTTTTTTTTCTTAGAAAAAAAGAAATGGAATAGCAAGAAATGGGCGTTAGCGACAAAATGGTTTTTGTCGCATAATTAAAAAACCATAAATATATTTCATATAAGCTATGTGCAAATTAAAGTGTATGCTTGAACCAATCTATGTACAAATTTTGGAAGCTTAAATCACTCTCCTCTGTTGGCAAAATTAGAATCCCTTTTTTACAGACGTCTTTTTGATTGGTTATTCTGTGTTATAAAAGTTGACCAATCGTGTTATGCTATGGGTAATTCAAAGACAAAGACATGATGAATACTGACAATGAACTTCAATTTCTTAGCTTTAGTCATTGCTGAGAAAAATCGATATCGCTACAGCCAAATTATCAAGGCGTCGCCTTAAATAAATAAAGAAAAAAAAGGTTCTTATTCTTAAATCTTCTATTGCCATACAAAACAGTAAAGATAAAGATGCGCATATTTCGTACTAGATGACGCTTGGAAATTCGTTGCGCCGAGATGCGTTTATCGCGCGGGAACCGTACATTTTTTCGCAACAACAACCACCCTATGTCCTTCCTTCCCATCTTCTAAAGCAGTGCCCCGCAAACTTTTTGTGTTCAAAGTACAGCTAGAAAAATGAATCACAAATTAATCAGCATGTACGGGGGTGCTCTGTTCCCAATTCCCATTCCTTTCATCGATCGTCCTGAGATGTTGCCTTTTTTGGTTCTTATAAACTAGGAATATGCAGGTAAAATGTCATTTTTTCTGGCACACCAACTACTGGCCACGGTCGCGGTACATCAGTGTGCCGCGCTACACCTTTTGCGAAACACTGTCCTAATCTATCTCCACACCCATCTAAATCGGTTCAGTCGTTTAAGCATAAAGAGGTAACAGACAGACAGACACACTTTCGCATTTATAATACCAGTAAGAATTGCAAAATTCAGTCTCAAAATTGTCGTGTGATTGTGACTCAAGCGAGAGCTCAACTTCGATAGCCCGATGCAGGATTTTGGCACTCACAATCCTGCATCGCGCTATCGAAGTTTCCTGATTTTGTGCGACTCAAATATGCAATTAATTAATCAAGCCCCATACGGTCACCGGTGACCGAGATAGAATATCTATTGTGTCTCGTTTTCCCACGATCGACGGGTTAAAAAGCTAGACATGTGATTGAATGGCGTTGTTCAGTAAAAGGGCTAGCTGTTTTATTGAACGGCTATTTTAACCAGTTGGCTGCGACATATTTAAGACTGTGTGGGCTTCGGCTTGACCGAGAATACCACCTAGTTCGCTTGGAAAATCTCACTTTGTGGCCTCCTCTCATAAATCCTCTACATCAGCGGTCGGCAACCTTTTGGCAGGCAAGGGCCACAAGGTGGCAAAACAAAATAAAGGCGGGCCACAGACCTTATACTAGTATTAACCCTAGAAGCCCAATATACCTACGCATAATCAGGGCTTTTCTAGACCACAATTTAAAAAAAGTTACAATCTCTGATGGATGGCATTAGTAAAAAGTGTGCTGGCAGTAAGAGAGAGTATTATAATACGATTTAGAAAAATAAACAAATTTTTATTACAAAATGGCACAAACAGCTACGTTTTTAAGTTGCGATAACTACTGACAATATTAGAAAACATTGTTTTTGATGCTTATAACTTATTCACAAAACATTCACGGGCCGCAAGTTAAACGTTCGCGGGCCGCGTGTTGCCGACCGCTGCTCTACATTACCCGTATTTTCAGGTGGTTCTAACAAACGAGATGAGCACCCGTGTGGGACTGTCATCGGGTGCTGTGGTGGGTGCGTTGGGAGATGCGTGGGCGCATCGCTGCAATAAGCGACTGTTGCTGAGTACACCGGAACCTATGAAGAACTTAAGACACGCTGTCCTGATAAAGAGTAACAATTCTCCGGAACGAGTAGGAGAGTTTGTGGTAGGTAAGGATCTTTAGCGCTTTATCTTATTATAATATTATTTTAAGATGATGTCTTGTATGATATATCGTCTTGTAAATACGTACTATGTGCCACTTCATATCGAGAAGCGATGCGGCGATAATAGCAATCAAGAAGTAAGAACCATCTTGCATCGTCGCATCTCGATGTGCAATGACCCTTATGACGTCACAGGTGCCCCTTCAGAGCGAAGCGACATTGCACCATTGCGTCGTAACGGAGAGGGGATAATAATATTATATTTTATAAAAGGACGCGGTGTTAACGCAGCGATGATACAACGCAACGATAATAATATTACACTCACGCTTACATTGTAAAATAAATAAATAAAATATCTTTTTATTCAAATAGGTATCGTGAATACACTTTTTGAACGTAGAAACTAAAATGCCAGATGTAACTTTGTTATAAGTTAATGCGATACGTCCTTTAACATCAGATAAACGTACGCCCATTTACCGGTATTTCTTGAGTAACTGATTGATCCATTAGGTACTTGGACGTGTCCCAATATTTTATTCAATTCATAGAACTACGTTTATGCGTATGGATCGATGCCAAGAAAATATGTTTACGCGAAATATGACACATGTTCGATCAGTCAAGGACACAAACCCAGTAATTTAGGGCGTATAGTCATTATAGTAAGTAATGTTTTAAGTACACCTTAGGTTTATTTAGTAGTGTCTTCAAGGTACAAATTACAATGTACATTGCTAAATTAAGGGTCTAATGCCTGTTTTCACCAACCTCTTCCTAACGCTTTAGGGTCATTTATCTATTAAAACTAACACGTTTTTTTAAATAATTTATTTAATTTATATATACATATTATTAACACAGAAGTCTTGCCCTAGGGCATAGGTAACACACAAAAAATAGTAAAATCTTGAAGGAAATGTAGGGTACATTTCCTTGAAGATTTCACTAATTTAATGGCCGCTAGGGAACACCGTAGCGTTAGGAGGCGGTTGGTGAAAGCCTACATAAGGTCCGTATTAACAAACCACTTCTACCGCTAAGATTAAGCTCAAGATCATTATTGGGATGCCGTTTTAATTTTAAGATCGTACCGTATACCTATGTGTGGCATTTTAAATAAGTGCGAACGTATTAACATGGTATTATTAACGAAACACTATTAACTTTCTACTTCTTAGGTATGGTCAAACGGCAAACCTCGACTTAAGTGCTGTCAAAGTTAATATCAAACTAACAATTAAATATATACTGTCAACCAAAATTATTATTGAATACGAGTTAGAAAGCTGTATATCCCATCAATCCCGAAGCGGCACCCGGCTGCCACATAACAATTGAAAATCTATTGTGTCTGCGATTCCCATGATCGAGGTAATATGTATTAATACGGGCTTAAGATTAAGAGGCCTTAAGCTTGAGACACTTTGTTACAAATTTCAATCAGTGGAACTAAATAATAATTAGCCATTACCTACTAATTTAAATTAAAAAAAACATATACGGTAGGTAGGCCAATTTGAGGTTCTTTAACTACGAGGCCTACACCACGCCTACACGTTGCATGCGGTCCTTGACGAAAGTGTAAATAGCATAGTACTTGGTTTTACTAACTTTCTTAAGATTCGAGAGTTATCTATCACATTTTTTACGTTTTCAGATAACAGAAGAAGGAATAAGGGATGCGAATAAAACATGAAGAACATCGATAGTTTTATTATATTGTGTCAAAGAATATATAAATACACAGTAAACAAAACTACAGCACCAATAAATATCTCATTTTCACAAAAATATCAAGCTTTTAAATACATCTCAAGTATACATAATACAAGGCAGTTTCACGGAACATAGTTTACACGGACTAACAATAAAGTTTTTCACTGAGTTTCTTAGGAGACAAGGTTTTTTCTTACGAGACAATAGTGAGTAAGACGCGTTTGTAGTCCCCTTTCGTATCATCCTGCAAAATACACTCCGCTTAGGCCTCAGCCTCGAATTTTGCGGGCAGCGGGGCGGGAGCGGTGGCGGCGGCGCGGGAGCCATCTAGTACGCCGTGCTGCCTTCGAGGCCAGTCCCATCCGCGCCGCTGCCGCCACCGCCCCGCTGCCCGCTGATTTCGAGGCTGAGGCCTTAGAGTCTCACTACACAACACTTAGTAGAAAAACTCCTGAACGCATGCAAATTTAAAACAAAGAGACCAAAACTATTTTGCAGGATTAAGCA
Organism: Cyaniris semiargus; assembly: GCA_905187585.1. NCBI lineage: Eukaryota > Metazoa > Arthropoda > Insecta > Lepidoptera > Lycaenidae > Cyaniris > Cyaniris semiargus. Next base: position 5,400,304 of record LR994566.1, on the reverse strand, counting down.
CAAAGTGTGACTAAAACATTCCTGAAGTCACCAGTTAGGTCTTCCTGCAAATTCGAAAAACACAGCTGTAGGTAGTCGCAAAAAAAATAATAATCGGAAACTGGCCCATAATTAATTTCTAATAATACAATTCGTGCAGAGATTACAAGTTTATTCGAATATTACTTAAAGTAAGAATTAAATGCGAGCATCAAGGTGAGTAAATACAACCGATTTTTTAGTATAAAATATAGTTTCATCTGATTCTAATCTGCTTCCAAATTAGAACATCAATAAGCCGTTGCCCATAGTCCTCGCTCTAACATTCAAAGTTTTTAAAATATAAAAAAAGTTCAAAGTGACACATAAACTTTTTAAATTTCAAAAAATTCAAACGCTTAAGTGAAGGCCACGTCTGCCCGCTACTTAAAGTTGAATATTAATAGTTGGTCGGTTCTATTTACAAACTCAATGGTGTACCAGCGTCACTGACCTCCATTATACGGAATCAGCTCCCCCAATGTGAGGGATAGGAACTAAATTTGACGTAAAAATGACGTTTGAAAGTCGCCATATTGACGCTGATAGCAGTAGTGGGAGTATTTGGAACTAATACTAGTGATGACAACCAATAACGATTAAGCGATAATTTGCAAGTTACGTCAAATTTAGTTTTCTTCCCTCTTACTGAGGGCGCTGATTCCGCTTCAAATAGGCACAAAAAAGTGGGTATCGTAGGTCTAGCGTACTTGTATAATGGAGGTCAGTGTCCAGCGTACATTGGGTACACGTGTCACTTATATATCACACGGTTATTGGCGTATCCGATAGTGGAAGTTTAATAACACATGACGGAGAGGAGTTCACCAATAGGGCCTCCTATGTCCTCCTGAAAAATGCCAACACTCTTTTTGTAAAACAAGCCAACTACAGTACGTTCAGAGTAATTTTACCTCCTAGTCTCTATGACAATGATAATTATCTCGTAAACATAACGATCCTAACAGAGGTAAAAAAACCCTGAAAGGTCTGTATACAATTTACCAAAACCATGCATACATAAAGCTGTTAGCTACTGTGCAAAGAAATTACGTGAAAATGATGAGAGGAACAAAATATACAGATCTTTAAAAAAATTTACAACAAACCGGAAGTACTATCGAGCAGGCCGGATGTAACTCAGTTCACAAGCGATGATCAAGTGTCAAAATATCTCCTTTTAAAAAACAGTTCTATAAGGATTTGCCAGCAATTTAAAATTGGAATTGTTTACGAATGTTCACCGATTCTTTTCAACTGAGATACACTAAGCATGAGGACAGTAAACCCTAACTTAAAACCTAGCAATTGACGAGAAAAAAAGATGGCAGTCGTCGGTGTCTTGGCGCGAAATTATTCGACAACAGTGAGTAAAGCCTTCTTGTAATCCCCAGATGTATCGTCCTGGAATCAAAACGGTTCTCTATTCTATACACTGTGCGTATCTTTAAGCTAAAACCTCTGATAAAATTTTGAATAAAGCACACGAATTCTGTTATTCGTTATTTACAATTTGGAAAAATCATGTTTTCTCACGTTAGATGAAAATAATAATAGAAACTCATATTTACATAAAAGTTTTATGATAAAACAAAAAAGTTATATACAATATTAACAAACTCAAGAATGTAAACCTACTTTCTAATAATATTTAAAAAAATAGATCTGTATACAATATATTGCCTCTTACTAATAAAATATATATTTACGCTGCGTATAACTATTCAGGTTATGCTGTCTCTGTCTATCGTATGACATTTCCTATGTGCCAGACAAAGAAAAGCATACCTTGCATAGTTATTCACTTTATAAATATTTTTATAAGTAAGGGAGTAAGTAATTTAAGTATATAGAAAAGAAATGAATAGATAAATTTATTTAATGAATAGAAGATAAAACGTATGTAATAAATAATATTCAAAACATTTACAAATAATTTTTTCGATAACAGAATCGTATTAGTTTAGAATGTATGGGTCAGCTTCCTAATTTTATTTATTTACACATGCTGTTATAAAAATTACAACAGAAATGTTTATGGTACAAATTGTTAGTAAGCCACAAAATATTAAGTTGTCAGAAGGTATTCTATATGTTTCTTATAAAATGGTGGGCAGTCGTATAAAAATTACAACTTTATTTATAACGATAGAGAAATTAAAAATCTTTTCTTGTCACGTTTTAAACTCTAATGAAACAATTACCAACTGATGTAAGCTTAAGGCTGCCTTTCCACCAGAGCTGAGCGGAGCTGTGTTGCGAGGAATGTGTTTTTGAAAACCAATAGAATTGCATCATTGACATCACTTTGCCATGACATCGCTCAGCGCGGCGATGCTATTGGTTCTCAAAAACACACTCCTCGCAACACAGCTCCGCTCAGCTCTGGTGGAAACGCAGCCTTACACGAAAATCAAATTCATTAACTGAAGTTACCAATAAACCATGGGTGCTGGCTTCAAAATTTAATATAAGCATTTTTTTACGTTTATTACAGAAAATCGCATCGTGATTTGGATAACAAATGTCAAATACCAATCCAACAACTAATTAGTAGCGACTATCTAATGCGGCCTTCTCGTTGAGCCATGCGGGACAAACTAATGATTGACAAAAATGGGCAATCACGGACGTGTATAGCATATTCGTCTTTAATTGCTAATGATCGTGAAAGAGGTCGAAAAGCTTGCGCAATCATGGGTATCCATGGCCCAACGTGAAGATATGCTTACGTTATTGCAGACACTGAAAGCACATATTGAATACTTACAGCAATCCAGGTCTCCAGGGCCTTTCCGTATTTCTCCTGGAAGGCCATCTTAATGTCCCCAAGGTCAATCTCGGAGCGGCTGACGACAATTCTGATGAGGGTCTTGTCGTTGGTTCCGAGTCCCTTCATGGAGTGGTAAAGTCGTTCCGCGAAGAAGCCAACTTTGCTCTTCACGCATTTGACTGTAACAAGTTATGGTCAGAATAGTAATATATTGAAAGGGGTTTAAATAGTCAAAAAATATTACAAGGCCTTTTTAAAACAGCCAACCCATGCATTCGTCTTCAAGTAGCCAAAGAATTTGGCTACTTGAAGACGAATGCTAACACTAAACTATGACCTTTTGTATAATTTGTCCATGCCTTTATGTATCCTTACAAAATGCTTTTATGAATGATTTGGAGCATTCTCAAAATATCGTAATAATAGATACCTAACCCAATCGGAACCTCTATAATTAAGTCACTTCGGTTCATATTAATCTTTAACAGTAAAGGAAATCCCACAACCAATATTGCCGGCAATTATGAATTTGACCCGAAGATAAAGGTTTAAATTCCTAAAGTCGGGTCACAAAAACTAAGGCCACCGCTACTTCCTCTACCTTGATTACATTACAATGACTCAATCCCAGCTGAATCACGAGGTATGACGAAGTTAATGGCTCCGACTAATCTAATTTTTCCTCGATCAAAGAGAGGATCTAGATTATTCCATAAGACTCATTCTCACTACAGACTACTCAGAAGAACTAATGTTGGTCTCACTTCCAAATATCGAATGGTCTTGGTAAGTGTTTAAGATTATTTCCCGTGTTTCTCCCAAATAAGTTCTAATGAACGGTAAGCGCGGTGATCATAATATTTGAAAGCATTATTTAGTGCTCTTTGTATTTTGACTTAAATTATTGACTTTAAATTGACTTAAATTGACTTAAATGCAACATTTCCACTGAACTTCTTAGATTTTTTCAGTAGGGGATGGGTTGTCACTTGTCCCACTGAACTTAAAACCAATCGCAGGGTAATTTGAATTATACTACTCCGTGGTCCAGTGGTTAAGAGCGTGGCTCTTGACTCGGAGGTCGTGGGTTCGATTCCCGCGTTGGAAACATGTTATTTCCAAGTTTGGTTAGGATAATGCAGGCTGATCACTGGATTGTCTGACAAGTAAGATGATCCATGCGTCGGATGGGCATGTAAAAAGTCGGCCCTGCGCCTGATCTCTCACCAGTCGTGTCGGTCTTCCGTCCAAGTGGGTTATGAGAGTAAAAGAAATAGAGAGTGCTCTTGTGTACTGCGCACACACTTGGGCACTATAAATTTGCTCCTGCGTAACTGGCCTGGTTTCAATGAAACCGGTCACCGTCACCGAAACCGGTGTGGGAGTTATTATTACTATTGACCTTTTTGGATTGGTTCTGCTCTATTTAGCATCATTTTGGCACTCAACTTACCGATAGCAAGCATGCCCTTCTCGATGCTTCCGGAGAATTCCTTCTTGATGGTGTCTTCGATGTCCTTGCCGGTGATCGCTTCGTACTCGGCGAAGATCTGAAAATAAAAATGCGGATGCGGACGGATGGTCGTGAATTGCGCTTCGTGGTGAGATTTATTTACTAAATGCAGGCGTAAAACATCCTACCTAACGTGAGGGTCAAAAGTCTGAAGTCGAAAAATGGTGTCACCCATTTAGGCAAACGCCTTTTAATGGGTACCTAATAATTGACTCAATTTGGGAAATATGTTTGCTCTTGGCCAAAAGCGTAGCGTGCCTTAGCGGGGCCCCATATAAAATTTGTTTTGGGGCAACAATATGTAAAAAAGGCAACCTTAGGAAAGGTTGCCTTTTTTACATTTCTCATATTTTGTGAATTTAATAAAAGAAATTTTTATATGAAGAAAAGTTTCTATACACTTTGGGGGCCCTTGTGGCCCGGTGGCCCCGTATAATTGATACGGCATATACGGCGGTAGCTACGCCCCTGCTCTTGGCAAAGGACATAGCATACAATAAGTTTAAAGTTTCTACATAATATAAGCATAAAGCAACAATGCTAAATGTTTGCCATAAGTGCGCGAATATGCATTATTCAGATCACTACGTCAGACTTTTAGGTATACCTAAATAGTTTATAATGCTGTATGAGTTACATGACTCATAGATATTTCTGCACTGACTCGGTACGGTTATGTGCGATTGTCTGAGTGCGATTAAATGAAATTAAGTTATTTGACCTTGTGTATGCCGTTTTTATGTTCATATAAACCTTAGATAACACAATGTTGGTGAACTGTTTTTGTAAACAAAAATAATTGGAAATTTTCGTAACCTTTGAAAGGTAGAAAACAGAATGCCCCTTCTGCGAGTGATAAAAACTCCGATGCAGGCAGTTTCTAGACATCTTTAAGCTTAAAGAAGTCTAAAGTCTGCTTGCATCAGCGTTATTTAATCCTCCCCAGTGAGGTCAAGGTAGAGGTAGTCTTATTAGATCCATACCTGTCTAAGTTGCTGGTAAGACCGTGTGATGAGGATGGAGTTGAACACGGACTCGTCAGTGCCCCATTGTCCCTCGCCGGCAGCAGCCAATGCCTCAGCATCAGCCCTCGCCGCTCCTTCATCAACACCCTGGTTCTCGTCACGGTTGGCCATGCACAGTGACACACAGAGACGCTTGAAGTGGCCCGATGTGTCCCCTTTCAGGTCTGATTCCAGACTGTTGCCGTATACTGTGGAGAAAGGTGCTTATAAATATCCTGCTTATGGAAGTTGTATGGGAGTTATGGTGCTTACTTTAGAGGAGTCCGTCTGGTGATTTAAAACTATTTGAGCGTTTGCTGGTTGACCGTTGGTGTAATCAAATACTGCCTAAACACTAGGACCAAATAGGAACCAAGCTACAAGTGTTACTGACAATCATTGTAAGTCTTGTGATCAAGGTTAAATACATTAAACTATAATAAACAACTATATTTTCAAGGTTATCATCATCCTAAAAATACCCAGACTATGCTCGAAAAGTTACCGTACTGATAAGACTACAATTACATCGCGTGGTGGAACGTTTTGAATACTAATAAGGACCACGTCATCTATTACTCATGACCTAATAACTCATGGACGATCTATGAGTTTCCTCAGAAGGTCCACCTTAACAATATCCTGAATCATAAATATTACCGACAGCATCAAAGAAAAAAATCATTATGGATCATTTTGCCAATCAAGTATAATGAATTAAAATGGTGTTAATAAAAGAAAATTTCTTTTTTGCAGTTTAATATAGGGTTTAACTATTTTTATACTAGTTATAATAATTTATTTTAAGTTGTCCAGACTGTGGAAATATCTAACTGTATAAAGTGTAAACTAAATAATATTGTTTTCCTGTGAACATTATATTTTTGCGGTTAATGTTAAGTAGCAGCTATAAAATAAAATAGTGTTTTAGAGTATATGTAATTGATTGTACTGTCGGTTCTTGATGGAAATTCATTTTAAACACAAATAAAACACAATATTACTTGCACTTTTTCCACTATATTTGTGTTTGTGTAGTGTTTTAGAGGTTAGGTATTTGGTTTTGGTTACCAACTCTGTCTAATATTACAATCTACTGAAGTCGTCTTTCGTAAGACTACATTTGGTGCCAAGTGCCAATGGAACTTATCAAAATATTCAACACATTCTGGACCATTTTGCACAAAATGAGGAAAATACATTGTGGTACGTAAATAATGTTATGGAAATATAATATCGAATACACGAGTAGGTAAAATATGTGCTATGTTCTCGCAATGTTCTCGCATGATTAAATATCACAGCTTTGTTGCTGAATGCTGGCATAAGTGGGCAGGATTCTCTAGTCCGTAATGCAACTATTGCAAATCAGATTCCAAGAGAACCTAACAGGAAATGTAAGCAAGAATTGCAGCAATCGTTAAAAACCCTATAAAGATATTCATATTTATCTACCCGCTGCACGTAAAGAAAGTGAAAGCAAGGAATGCTAACGGTAATCTCCATTCCTGGGTTGAAATCTATTTTGGTCCAAATCAGACACCGATTGCTGTAAAAATGACTCTTTCATCTCATTTGAAGTGGTCTAAGATATTATTTATGTCGGTTATGTTATGCTACAATTAATTTTACGACTTATGACATAACATTTTAAGCATCCCAGAATTAAACTGCCATGGAAAAATTAGATTAAAATAACGATTTCTAGGTCAGCCTAAAATAGGTGCGAAATTGAGAAAGATGTCCATGATATTCCTTGTAAGAAACCTTGTAAGTTAAACTGATAATTGCCTTAGCACCAAAAGAATGTAGAATGCGAGAATACATAACATCGCATACGAGAAAGAATGCAGCCTGTTATTGACGTTAATAAGAATGCAACATGCAAGATTTTTTAAAGAAAAAACCTCGTAAAGTTAGATTAATAAAGTTAAAAATCGCTGGCAGTTGCCGGATTTACCGCTATTCGTGTGGTGCGGTTGCATAATTGTGCAACATCCGGTATTTCTTACGAATTTTGTCACTTTAAGGTTAATGAACTGCATTGAACTTCTTTTGCCAATCGAATGGGAATACGGACGAATCTTGGACGCATCATGTAACACTGCACCGCTCTATTTATCTGAATACCACTTATTTAGGTATACAGGGTCCAATTAAACCTACCGGCCTCAAAATGCCTTTGAAAAGCATCTTTAAGCAGAATCAATTTATTAATATTTTCAAAGCTAATTGTAATAATGGCATGTGCAATCACAGATGCCCAAAATCTTGTAAAATCTTCAACATAGGCAATAGGCATACTTAAAGTTAACAATTTTTTTCACAACATCTGGCTGAAGGTATACTCTAGGTTTTGATGAGAAATATTGAAACATATCTACATCTACATCTACACTAATATTATAAAGAGGAAAACTTTGTTTGTTTGTTTGTTTAATTGTAATGAATAGGCTCAAAAACTACTGGACCGATTTTAAAAATTCTTTCACCATTCGAAAGCTACATTATCCACGAGTAACATAGGATAAATTTTATTTTGGAACAAAATAGGGTTCCGTAAGATATTTGGATTTTTCGGACACAAGGTGTAAAAATCAACCAGAAAAGTTACTTATTTTGCGTACGCTGCCTAAACTATAAAAGATAGAACCATAAAATGTTCTAATTAATTGTAGATCTTATAAATATCTACAAAAAAGTCCGCGACACACTATACCTATCTATGTCGAGTGAGGCACAAGAACCATTTTTTATTTAAAAATCTTGAATTTTTTTTGGACTTCATTTAAACGCGTTTATTTTACTCATGCTATTAATCCTTATCAAAATAAATTATTTCATAACTAAGCACAGTTTATGTAGATAATATTTGGTCTCTGAATGATTAAAATTGGACGTTTGATTTTGAAGATAAGGCGAAATTAAAATATTACGATTTCTGCTGCACGGCCCGTTGCGAAGTGGGCGTCACCAAGGCGGGGGTGCACGTGCGGGAGGGAGTTTAGATCTATTAGTAAATGATGATTTAAATAATACTTAATTATTCACTTAAAATCTAAATCTAAATAATATATAAAACTCAAAGGTGACTGATTGACATAGTGATCTATCAACGCACAGCCCAAACCACTGGACGGATCGGGCTGAAATTTGGCATGCAGGTAGATGTTATGATGTAGGCATCCGCTAAGAAAGGATTTTGATCAATTCTACCCCCAAGGGATAAAATAGAGGATATACCGGTCGGGCTGAGACTTTGATACCTAAATAATAATAATACTTCTTAACGCGAGCGAAGCCGCGGGCAAAAGCTAGTAATATATAAAACTCAAAGGTGACTGATTGACATAGTGATCTATCAACGCACAGCCCAAACCACTGGACGGATCGGGCTGAAATTTGGCATGCAGGTAGATGTTATTATGTAGGCATCCGCTAAGAAAGGATTTTGATCAATTCTACCCCCAAGAGATAAAATAGAGGATATACCGGTCGGGCTGAGACTTTGATACCTAAATAATAATAATACTTCTTAACGCGAGCGAAGCCGCGGGCAAAAGCTAGTACCTAATATAATTTAAATGCCATACCTAACAGTGACATGGGGTTCCTGATTACTCTATTCTAGTTTTCTCATAATGCACTTAGATAGCCTGATCCTCTTACATCTTATAAACATTAAACAGTCTAGTCTACTCACACTGCTCAACACATTTTGCTGGCTGCTGCCTGGTCTAAACGTTTTGCTCAAAGACGGCTTAAGCTGTCTTTGAGTGTAAACCAATTGGTCGACACTCTGCTCACATTGCTCACAGAAAGCCTGGTCTACTCGCATTACTAAAAAGCCTGATCTACTCACACTGCTCATAGAACGCTGAGATAGTCCTGATGCCGTAGTTGGAGAGCGTGCACAGGATCTCAATGATGGCCTCTTCATCGGTACCCAGCCCCGCTACGGCATCATGCAGCTCCTTGGCGTAGTAGTGGGGCAGGGGGGTCATGAGGGCGATGATCACATTCTCCAAGTTGCCGCTCAACTCGCTCTTGAGTTCGCTTATCAGGTCCTGGTGACAAATTTCATGGGTTAGAATGTGGAATCCACATCTATATACTAATGTTATTAAAGCTAAAAAGTTTGTTTAAATGCGCTTATCTCAGGAACTACCGGTTTGAACCGAAAAAATATTTTTTTGTTGGATTGTCCATTTATCAAGGAAGGCTTTAGGGCTGAGGCTATACATATCATTATTATATATTACTAGACGTTCCGCGCGGCTTCGCCCGCGTATATTAGATATTTCACAGACAAATCAGTCTACAAAAAATAGCCTATGATCCTTCACGTGGTCTACTTCTTATCTGACCCAAATAACAGAAAATTGCTCTAGTAGTTCGTGAGATAAGCCCTTACAAATAATTTCCCCCGTTTTTCACATTTTCTTCTATTTCTTCGCTCCTATTAGTCTTAGCGTATAATAAAAAATAATATATAATAGCGATAAAATATAGCCTATAGCCTTCCTTGATAAATGGGCTATCTAACACTGAAAGAACTTTTCAAATCGGACCAGTAGTTCCTGAGATAAGCGCGTTCAAATAAGCCCTTTCAAATAAATTCCCCCCGTTTTTTCTACATTTTCATCTACTTCTTCGCTCCTATTAGTCTTAACGTGATAAAATATAGCCTATAGCCTTCCTCGATAAATGGACTATCTAACACTGAAAGAATTTTTAAAATCGGACCAGTAGTTCCTGAGATTAGCGCGTTCAAACAAACAAACAAACTAACAAACTCTTGCGCTTTATAATATTAGTATAGATAACAGGCACCAATAGACAGGACGAAGTCGAGGGCAACAGCTAGTGTGAGTTGTGACTAGAAACATATCCTAAACTCAGAAGCGTCGCGTCTATTATTTTTTAACAGCCATTTTTAGGTGTACAAAGCCCACTTTGTTTCATTCCTAAAATAGTGGTATTAGGTCACCGCTTACCAAACCCGAAAATGGAAAAAACCTCATCGCTAATTATATTACTCGCATGTTGTAACATTATTAGATTAATACTGTAACATTAGCCAATCCCATAGGTATGTAATAAATAACTTACTAATATTCGTGATTAAAATCGTAAAAAACAATATTTACGGCCAAAACAATTGCTATTGAACTATGTATGTAATGTTAAATGTACCTACAAGGGAGACACACGCCTCCGATTTATAACACTTGTTACGCGGTAACCGTACATTTTTCCGGGATAAAAAGTTCCTATGTCCTTTCCCGGGACTTAAAGTATCTCCATACCAAATTTCAGTAAAATCGGGTCAGCGGTTTAGGCGTGAAGAGGTAACAGACAGACAGGTACATTTTGGCATTTATAATATTAAGTATGGAAGTATAGATATTAGATATAGCTGAATATAGAACCCCTACTTATTAGGAAGTCTGTTAAAATTTAGACGTCAGCAAATTCATTGCGCTGAAATTTTTCTACCTCACGGGAACCATACGTTTATTAATATTTCCTGGTTTAAAACTATCGTACCTAATACCTATACAGTGTGTAACAAAACTAAGTGATAATATTTTAGAGTGTGTACGTGTTCCTTGTAGAGAGTTCACTGTGAAAGTAGCAGCGCTGAAAGACCAAATTTTTTTTTCACTTTTGTATGGGCAAGGGCCCGAGCGTCACGAGTTTCCCCATACAAAAGTGAAAAAAAAAATTTGGTCTTTCAGCGCTGCTACTTTCACAGTGAACTCTCTACAAGGAACACGTACACACCCTAAAGTATTATCACTTATTTTTGTTACACACTGTATATCTTTTCCCAGGACTTTAGCCTTGAATGATGATGCGGTAACAAACAGACAGACACACTTTGACATTAGGGAAAAGCACCCCAGCTGTATCGAGTGACCTTCACCACAAACTGCCAAGGTTAAACAAGAAGGTATATTTCATGGCTATAGGGAAACGCTCCCCTATTCACTGTTTTAAGCGAGGGTTGACTGCCTGTCTGGCGCCAATTCCATGGATTTTTTGTAGCTAACATAACATACTACAAATGTATTAAGTTTTAAGTTTTAAATGTATTCCCTTATTTTATATAACAACTTTTTAGTCCTTTTAGAAAATAATCCAAAAATGGCAGATCATTACAAAATACCCAGTAGTCCTAATCGAGAACATTTTGACAATTTTAATAAGACCTCAACAGTCAAAACTCAAAAGACCAGAGGGGCTAAAATGGTCGCTTTGGAGAATCATAATAGGGAGAACATGACTAGTGATTGGACAGTACTAGTCATTGGTCAGAGCACAAAAACACTATATTTATTAAGGTTGCTTTAAAAACTAGGTACCTGCTTTTTTTATTACTTTAAAAACAAGCAGATTTTAAAGCAACCTTATTAAATTTTGTGTTTTTGTGCTTTGTCCAATGACTGGTACTGTTCAATCACTAGTCATTTACCCTATGATTCATTTTTTAAAAATCGCAAAATTGACACTGTTTGCAATTCAGATGTCTAAATTCGTACTAATTTGACATTCGTGAGTATGACAGTTTTGACAATTCATTTTGTGAATTGATTGAGAGGAATTGCTAAATATGACCATTTTAGCCCCGCAGTTCATTAAACAGGTTATGGGCCAGGAAGCAGAATACAGGAATCATGAACAAAAAATAAACCTTTGTTTGTCAGTAAATTTTGTTCGAGGTTATTTATTTTCCATATTTATTTAAATAAAACTACTATATTTTCTACCATTACAGCTTAAGAAAAAAATGCTTAGCGATTATTACATTTTGAGGTTATACTGAATGTTAGAGTAGTGATTTAATCTTGATATCATCTCAAATTTTGAGACAAGGCTAAGGTCATACAGTAATTGTGACATGGTGGTCATTTGTCATACTGACGCGTCAGTATGACGTCATGACGATTATATCAAATCAAATCAAAATAATTTTTTTCAGAGTAATTTTTTACAAAAATGTTTCCGAACGTCGATACAAGGTGCCTACCACGCACCGGTCCGGGAACTAACCCGGCGAGAAGAACCGGCGTAAGATATTATTATACAGCTAGTTTAATTGACTTTTATAAGTTAGTTACTAGATATGGAAATTCGTTTATCGTACTTAACATTTTCCGAAATAAAACTGGCCCACGTCTTTTCCCGGGATTCAATGGATCTTCATGCCCAATTTCATCAAAATTTGTTGAGCTACAAGGTAGGTTAACTTATAGAAATCGCATGATAGTAAAGTTTGTGAAAATAAATATAGAGTTAATTAGATACGTAGGTTGCAAGTATCCACGAACCACCTACTTGCATTAGTCATTAATATACTATAATATTATTTCTAGTTTTAGTAAACAAAATCGTAAATGCTCGTTATTTTAATCTAATCAAGGAAATTGTTAAATTGCCTATTAGTAAAAAAAAACAAATTTCCGTTAAAGTGAAAGATTTTTCGTCCTTGTTACAGTTTACAGATAAAGCTTGCTTTACAATTCACACTACTTCAAAGAGTTCAGAAAGAGGTAAAATCTGTCTTCAATTGAGAGAGAGCGCCTTTAGATGAGTGAGATAGCTCGACATGTCAAGGTGTCGCAAACATTGATAAGATTGTCACATTACCTCATCTAAGTAAAGTTATGCGATAATTTGTTATCACTTTCTTTCAACATGTTTGTTATTGTCTGCAATCTAGTTTGCTAGTGTAACAAATAAACAGTAAACCATACTAATTTAATAATATTATGTGTGTGAAATGAATTTTAAACTTTAACTGCCGCACTCAGAGACGATTATTGATTACTTTTTTGTAATAAGAAGATTTTGACATAAATCTCATACATTATCAGTCAAACTCTTCATAAAATTGAAGTTTAATTCTCACTAAATGTCGCTGAGTGAGGCAAAGTCCCAGGAAAGAACAAACAATAGTTTTAATACTAGAAAAAGGCGCGTTAAACGAATTTCGGAGCAACGATGTTGGGAGCAACATCTAGAGAAAGCTTATTCAAGTTATCAAACTGGAATCTATACTAATATTATAAAGCGGAAGAGTTTGTTAGTTTGTTTGTTTGTTTGTTTGAACGCGCTAATCTCAGGAACTACTGGTCCGATTTTAAAAATTCTTTCAGTGTTAGATAGTCCATTTATCGAGGAAGGCTATAGGCTATATTTTATCACGCTAAGACTAATAGGAGGGAAGAAATACAGGAAAATTTGGAAAAAACGGGGGGGAAATTATTTGAAAGGGCTTATTTGAACGCGCTAATCTCAGGAACTACTGGTCCGATTTGAAAAATTCTTTCAGTGTTAGATAGCCCATTTATCGAGAAAGGGTATAGGCTATATTTTATCACGCTAAGACTAATAGGAGCGAAGAAATAGAAGAAAATGTGAAAAAAATGGGGGAAATTTATTTGAAAGGGCTTATCTCACGAACTACTAGAGCAATTTTTCTGTTATTTGGGTCAGATAAGAAGTAGACCACGTGAAGGATCATAGGCTATTTTTGTAGACTGATTTGTCTGTGAAATATCTAATTTACGCGGGCGAAGCCGCGCGGAACGTCTAGTAAGTTAATAATTTATTTCTGTCAAATTGCAAATTCATCTATTCGTGACGTGAAATTCACGAAATTAAGCATTTACCTACTAAAGTGTATCAATATATTGTTGTTGTAATAAACGCTATTCAAAAAGAGAAAAACAATGTTATATTTTGTTTTGAATAACTTTTATCACTACAGTGCATTTTAAAATTGAATGAAATATGTAATGAAACATTTTTTTATATTTATACATTTTACTTTCTCATAATAAGTTATGATTCCATGAAAATCTAAATGCACCAACTGAAATCGAGTGATTTTCCAGGAGATAATAATTCAGAGAAGTATTAATATTGAATATAGAAAAAATTAACAGATTATTTAAAATATTAATTATTATTATACAATAAACATGTAACATTCGTACTTAATTCAAATAACCTATTTATAATAACAATTATTAAGTACCTATTCTTATGTTTATTAGTTACGCAGATTCAATTTTGTATTATAATTTATAATACGTTGGTTTAAATGATGATGAATACTGCACGTACTGCACTAACCATTACCAATTGCATAAAATAGCAATAAAATAGGGTAATGCTTTTCACCCGTGAATGTGTGTCAGTGGGTTTTTGTTAATAGCTTTTTAATCGATTCAACTAATGCATGTAGTGCATGAGGCATTATGAGTGGAGCTACCATTTTAAAGTTACATACTAGAATAATCGCTTGATATAATAGGTAAATACCTGTTTAAGTAAATAACCTTAAAGATATTTTTCTACAATACGAAGAAGTTACTTAACCAATAGCCATACAATCCTAAATGTGACGCATAATAAAAATACTAAGGAATTATTTAATCTGCATAATTATGGAGGTTAAAAGTTAAAACCAAAGTTACATTGAGGTAAGAATGCTGCTGCTATCAGAATGTACGTGTGAGATTTTCTTGTTATCACGCTTAATTATAATCAGGAAATGATTCATCGAATAATTCAAGAATCAATCTTACATAGGTAAAAGAACTACTATAATAGATAAGAACTAATTATTATTGCAATAAGTATTTGTAAGAAGTGGCAACACTTAGGCAACTGCATCCCGTTTTTGAACGAATTTATGCTCTCAGAATTTTGAAAAACGAATCCAGGGGCGGTGAACCATTGGCTCCTTATTAATTTTTTATTTTGAAGAGCGTTTGAATAAGTTACACGGTATTTTAAAGATGACTTTAGCAGTGTTGGGTGATTAAACATTTTATATAGATGTTACCAACAAGAATATTTAAACAAAAAAGAGACACCTGACTGTCCTTTAAAAAATAATATTCTATCATTATTATCATCAGCATCACGTCTTACCTTGCCATAGTTGGTCTTGAAGGTCTCAGCGATCTCGAGACGCTGGACGATGCCGCGTCGGCACAGCACGTCGATAATGGCCTTCTCATCCGTGCCGAAGCCTTTCATCGCCTTGCGGAGGGTCTCGGCGTCCGCGGCCGGGTCGAAGGGCTCAGCCGGGTACACCGTGGGTGTGCACTGTGGGGAAAACGTTTGTTAGCCCTGGTAATTGGAAACTATAATACGCATAAGTTGACAATGATCCTCGTTCTAAGGAAACTCTTGGGAAAGAAATTTTAAAGTAGGTTTGGAGCTGATACTTAGTCAACATGAATAAAACCGGAGAAGAATGGGTAAGGCAAAATAACTATAGGTCTACCAGAATCTGATGGCAATTTTTGACAGCAGATTTTCATAAAATATCCTTGATCATTGGATAAATTTTTATATTTGCATGTTTAACACACAGAATCAGCCGCTATAAGAAAAAAAGGATCAAAATGTTTTATTCCAATTACCCCGGTATTGCTAGAGTCAATTTATTTTGTCACTTTTTGTCATCAGATTCTGGTCACTGACCTTCATTATACAAGTACGCTGGACTAATTATATATATATATATATATATATATATATATATATATATATAATGGATAAACCCTTTGAAATGACAGCTATTTTTTGTGCCTATTTGAAGCGGAATCAGCTCCCCCGATGGGAGGGATAGGAACTAAATTTGACCATTGACCAAATATATTTGTCTATGATTTGACGTAAAAATGACGTTTGAAAGTCGCCATATTGGTGCTGATAGCAGTAGTGGGAGTATTTGGAACTAATACTAGTGATGACAACCATTAACGATTAAGCGGCCATTTGCAAGTTACGTCAAATTTAGTTCTCTTCCCGCTCACTGGGGGCGCTGATTCCGCTTCAAATAGGCACAAAAAAAAAGTGGGTATCATAGGTCCAGCGTACTTGTATAATGGAGGTCAGTGGATTCTGGTAGACCTATATGGCAACTGCTGTCAGTGTAAGTTTTGCCACACTCGATAATATGTCACCATTTTAGTTTTCAGAGTAAAAGTTGTACCATTTTTTTTTCATTGCGTGTGCCTCAGGCGGCGTCCTAAAACTGCTGTTGTTTCTGTTTTAAAAAAACATAACAAGATTTTGCATTGCCATCTAAAATCAATCTGAAACGCATTGATAGCTCAACCTTACGTGTTTAATATAACAATAAATTCTAAAACTACTCGGTCCATTAAAGAACCGTTGCAAGCGCAAATGCATTTCTGAGTAAACTGTAAACACCAAAATCTAGGTCAAATGTTACGACAGATCATTCAGAGTTTTTAACTAACTTCCGAAAAGGTGGATGTTCTATGTTCGGATGTGGATATTTTTTTCCAGTATTAGGTCCATTTCAAATTACGGGAAAACCCTTACACATATAGGACTGATCTAGGACTGATGCTAATGTTGATTAGTCATAAAATGTCATAAAACATTAGTCACAAGGAAAAATGAACAATACTTATTAGAACTTGTTTGAATAGTTGTGATAATATTATAATGAATAGTTTTCTAAAGCTGTAAACAACCGATTCTATTTATAAATAACCAGACGAAGAGAGGATAAAATAAACATTCATTATAAGGTGAATCAAAGGAAATAATCAATAAGTACACAAGATTCGGACATCTTAATAATGAGGTCAAAATAAGGGCAATGAGGGTGAGCCCGGTAAGTTGTGAAAGACTCTTAAAACCAATTTTAGTTCAAATGTACTTTCCAATAACAAATTGGGAAGTACATTTCTTACAAAAACATATAATACGTTTTTTTTTGTGAAAAGTGCATAGTAATGTTTATTTTAGCACAGACATCATGTTGAATAACATTTTTGACCTATACGCTCTACTGCACGAAATTCGCCGAAAGGCCTTGCCCAGAAAAGATGACATCATTTCATGCGAATCAATAGAGTATAGACATAACAAGTTACAAGCTTATTGCTTAATGTAGGTATAACTCACCTTGTAGGGGTAGTACTGTTGGCCACTCATGTTGATAGGATCTAGAAAAGAAAAAGTTAATTTATTACACTGGAACGCGTGCTAAATATATTTAACACTCCGGCCGGCATTTTCGTACGCAAACACAATTACCGACACTGGTTTTTTTATGACTTTTACGTGTGCAAACTTAATTTTTTGCCGTAAATACCATTAGAGCACTAATTTGGAAGATATTTTGATGATTTATTGGGGGATATTAGCGGTTTTGTATACATACTTGTTAAGTTTTGACGTGAGACGTGTACACGCGTGCGCGACGGGTTGCGGAATGAAATCACTCGGGTGAGAGGAGTGAGGACTGAGAGGCCGCTCGGTGTTTACCCTCTCACTCGCCGTGGAAGTGAGGTGTGGAGAACATTTGGCTATATCCACGTCGCGTCACGAAATACACTTGCTATGGCCTGTGAATATGATATTGATGTCTGTTGAACTGGTTATTTTTTTTATAATACCGACCAGTCAAAAAATAATTAAAGTTATCTTTGCTCTCTTCGTAGAATAAGCTTCTACGGTTGTTTTCTTATTTCATAAAATATTCCTAATACTCACAATAATTAAGAAAGAAAACTCGTTCGCACTTTGATTGCAATATAAACATTATAATCATTAGTCAATAATAAAGCAATTATTAAACACAAGACTATGGATTAAAATTTAAAATAAGCATAACCGTCAAAAAGGTTACGTATCCCTGCATCTCGGATGATGTCATCGCTTCAGCCGCCGGCTTGTCAACAAGCTCTGCCCGCGGGGTTACAACTTACAACAGTTTGAGTAGGTACCCAAAGGATTTACAGACGGGATTTTGATGAAAATTGTAGCTTTGCTTTTGCCCTTAAAAAAAAGTCTTACTTATTAGTTATTACTTCACTGTTAAGTAATCTATGGTGCTATTTTTAATCGACTTCAAAAAGGAGGTTTCTCAATTTGTGATTTGCGAATTTGTGGTCCGCTTACTTTTAGGTGTTCCGTGTGCTCGTTTCTTTTAAGGGGATGGTATATTTTAATTTTTAAGGCGATTTTAAAGGCTTACCTATTGATAAGCCTTAGCCTATTTAGTTTAAAATAAAGTTATGTTAAATTAAGGTCCGAGGTTATTTTGAAAAAAGCTTTTTATGTGTAGGTAGTATTGAGACTCGAAAGGCGTCAAAAGGTTGCATTTAAGTAGCATCTGCAGATACATTAATTATCCATTCAGTTGACAGTCCTACTTAATTTGATCGGCTTACCGCCTGAAAACGATAATGACTTGATATAACTCGAAAATGTACGGTTGCCTTGTGATTTCCAGTCGTGGGAAACGTCTAGTATTATAAAATTAAGCTCAAAACATTACTAGAACAAGTATGACCTCGTATGACGTTGAAACGCTAGAACAGTAGGCAGGATGACTCAAATGACCTTGACAACTGGTTTACCACAAAACTCACTTACAGATGAATGACTAGCTAAACTATGACTAGCTTGCTGTTAGGTTTTGGTACTACATACAACCTGAAATCAGTGCCGGATTAGGGATTTACTTAACCATTATAATATAATATGTATTTTTATAAAACAGTGCCGAATTTATATTTTTTATGAGAGTAGGCCACTTTATTTCCGCCGTCCCATGTAGGAAATTTTTGAAGGGCATCTAGGTATGGGCGCTGCCGCCCCTAGGCTGTGACCTATTTATAAGTCCGGGGCTGGTCAAACTTATAACTTTCCTCATTTTTGTTGGGGGTTTATGGTCCAATTCGCGTGCGAACTCAAATGAATAAGGGACTGAAGCACACTGAAGAGCTGGGAGGTTTTGGTCCGCGTTTGACTGATGAAATTTTTAACCCAACAATAATGATTTCAGAGTTCTACTAAATATGTACTTACCGGTTTTTTATGAGATAGTATTAGATTTAAGGTGCACTAAATAATAGAACCCTTAAAGTTAAGCGCATAGCAGCTCTTGTTCGACACAAGTTTTTATCTATTAAACTGAGGTACCCTTAATCTAAAGCCACCATATTCTTATTAGGTACTTTATTATATGCCGTGTGGTGTGACTAACAAAAGTAGGATAACTTAATTATTAGTATACGTGGGAGAGCCATGCTTCGGCACGAATGGGCCGGCTCGACCGGAGAAATACCACGTTCTCACAGAAAACCGGCGTGAAACAGCGCTTGCGCTGTGTTTCGCCGAGTGAGTGAGTTTACCGGAGGCCCAATCCCCTACCCTATTCCCTTCCTTTCCCTCCCCTATTCCCTTCTCTTCCCATCCCTACCCTCCCCTATTACCCTATTCCCTCTTAAAAGGCGGGCAACGCACCTGCAGCTCTTCTGATGCTGCGAGTGTCCATGGGCGACGGAAGTTGCTTTCCATCAGGTGACCCGTTTGCTCGTTTGCCCCCTTATTTCATAAAAAAAAAATATATACATTTTTTCAACACGTATCATGACTTCGTCACGATCTAAAAAACAGATCATCACTCGTCATCAATGTTGTTTACGTCATTCAGTCATCAACTATAAATAAATATACAAATACATTAGTAGACAAAATCCCGCGAACTACTGACTCACACCATTCATAAGATGCGTAACGTCGTATGTCTGTGGCTCAGTGGTTAGCGCGTTGTCGCGTAAAACGGGGGTCGTGGCTTCGAACGCCGCTAGAGCAAGTGTAACTCAGCCTTTTTTGTATACGGGCCACAAACATGTTTTGGTTATGGTGTCGCGGGCCGTATCAAAAATTTTTAGAGTTAACTTTAAGTGAAAAAAAATTCACGACTTTCACTACGACTGCACTATTTTGGCTGAATTTTGGCCTTTGGGCGTGAACAGCAGTAATAGTGTTCTGTGGGCGTGAATTTTAAAATGGTTTAACTTCACGCGGGCCACAGGTTGATCTATTATGTGTATAATATTTTGAAAAAAATGATTATTATATTTCTATTTTCTGGTAATTGGTATGTATAGAACAAGTTTTTAAGAACATACCACGAGCCTGATTTAATATGGTGTTGCGTGTCCATATTATGATGATATTTTCATTTATCGCTGTCGCTCCGCCGTCCAACGATAAAGTCGATAAAAACTTACAAAAGACTGCTATAAAACAAAGCAATGGGCTATAAAAATAATCCACGCACAACTTTATGATCAGTGATCACACATCAGAGAGACCTTAAACACTTGTGCGCGGTATATTCATTAATTTTCTAGGTAAGTATTAAAAAGATGAAAAATTGTATAAAACCGATTTATTACAGTAATACATTAATTGGAAATACATTGCAGGCCAGCGCTTGTGACAGGATACATCCTTTATTTAGCAGCATTATATATAAAAATATGGTATATCATATAAATAGTGTACTAATCTTCCAGGAAAAAGTATTGGCCCGCTCTCTTTTGCTCAATGTCCTGAAAAAAATAAATCACATTAATAAATAATATTAATCTCAATAAAGATTGTTTTTAAAATTATTACCTCAAAATAGTGGCAATTCTATTTAAGCTCCTTTCAAAAGTGTAGTGAGGTAAGCAAGAATAATTAAAATTAATTTGTAGCAATATTAAAAGAAATTTATTATAATTGTAACAAATTGATAACATTATGTTATGTCTATTTGTTAATAATTTTGCATTTTAATTATTAGAAGAACAAAGATAATATTATAGAGATTTGCACCTTGAACCAAAAGGACTTTTTTTGTTATCAGCAATCAGCTTTAGTTGAAGCTATAATCTGATGAGGTCGCTTTTAGGGCTCCCACACATAACTGCAAATTGCATCGCAAATATCGACGACAAAATTCATAATAAAAATGACATTACGATACGATGCGATGCGAATTCGCAGTTTTGTGTGGGAGCCATAGGAGTAAGTGGATGTAGTTCCCTTGAACAAAAGGTCAAATAAAATGTACCTTAACAGAAGAATGCTTGTTGATCCTAGGTCTGAAGTTATTGGGGTCTCGTCTGAATGTGATGCCGAGCAGTTCGAGGAACTTGTTCATTCCGTTGAGGAGGGACTGCGGGGCATGGGCCGTGGCGTTGGAGGACGGGGTGCCCTCGAACACTATGACACGGTCCGCGAGGTACGTGGCCATAATGAAGTCGTGCTCCACCACAAAGCCCGTGCGTTTCGCGTGCAATATGAATCTGGAAAAGTATGCTTTGGTTAATAATTTCATATTACAAGGAAATAGTGTAATTTTGGCAGTCAACATAATATATTATTATATAATGGACACTGTTAAGCATTTACGTATCATTCCACAAAAAAATATGTATGAGTTATAATAAGTTCAGTTATGTTCTTTGGATCATTAAGAACAAGACTGTATTCATAACGCAACAAAAACATTTGTGGGTTAATACACAAATGCTAAACAGCAACCATAATATGTGATGTTTGTTTTACTATTTCTCAAGTTTAAAATACTGAGGTAAGGGTTAGTAATTTATTATGAATATTGATATATTCATAATAAATAACCAGGCTTAGCGTAGCCACAGAAGAGATGTGAAAGATTAGAAATATTGACATTTAGGGTCTTAGTGATATATTTACTTTTAATCTGTTACTTTGTCTGTTACTTTTAATCTGTTACTTTGTCTATTCTACTAAAGTACCCTCATTATGGCAATCATGCTAAGCATGGTACTCTATTATAATATATCCATACTAATATTATAAATGCGGAAGTGTCTGTCTATCTGTCTGTTGCCTCTTCATGCTCAAACCATTGAACCGATTTTGATGGGTATGGATCTATGTTGAGACCCAGGAAAGGACATAGGAATTAGGATACTTTTTATCTCGAAAAAATGTACGGTTCGCGCGCGACAAACGCATTTTGGCGCAACGGAGTTGCGGGCGTCATCTAGTACATAATAAAATTAATTTGATCATGCTAGTGTGGGGACATGTGGGTCGGGGCCGCAAAGGAAGATTTTCCGACCAAGCAAGATGTTATGCTCGGTCAGGCCGGAGCCCACAGACGTCATTTCAGACGTTGTATATATCTTGCCGTTCTCCGAAACTTCGATAGCGCGATGCAGGATTGTTAGGCGAATTGTGGGTACCGCCACATCACTCCCCCTGATTATGGTTTTACCTTTTAATAACTTTAGCAGCAACTAAACGCTGCTCGGAGTCTAAGTATGCAGACGGTTCGTCAATGAGGTAGACCTCGGCAGGTTTCCCAAGACAGAGCACCAGGGCCACACGCTGCAACTCACCACCAGACAGATTCTGGACTTCCTGATCCATGATCTCTTCAATCTTCATTGGCTTCATTACGTCTGTGATAAACTGAAAACAAGAAAGTATTTTATAAGCATTTGTGAATACAGTTTTCAAAACGTGGAAATTAAATTATTTGTATTATTTATTTTATATTTTTTTTTAGAGCAGAAACTCTTCTACATATTTTATTGTACCAGTTGAGAGACCATCATTTGGTCGGATCATGTCAATTCAATGTTAATTGTGATCGACACGCCTGGGTTTGGCGACCAAACTATGTAGGTCCATCTGCCTAGGAATCAACTTTTCTGATAGTACAACACAATACGCAATGGCAAAGAATATTATATCCTGTATTTTTAATAAGTTGCAGTTATTTATTTACGTTTTGATCAAAATGAACGACATGAACTATTACCTAAGAATAATAAAAACTAAGGAAAAGTAACTCCGTCAAAAAACATTCTCCACAATACTTGTCAAAAAAGTGTACCTTAGGTACACATTTTAATACATTTGCAACATTTAGGTGGCCTTGAGCGGTACTAGGCTGACGTTACATGACAGATCGAAAGGAACCAAATTTAAAACGGTAATCGTATGGGAGTTACGATTCCTTAGTTTTTATTATTCGTAGACTAGAACCTATATAATTACCTGTGGATGAGAGTAGGCATCTCTGATCTTATCGTGTAGCAGATTTCTAACTTGTCCCTGTGACTTTGGAGAGATCTTTTGGGGCTTATAACTTATATGCAACTGCGGCAATTGACTCGCGCCTGAAATAAATTATTAACAACTTTGTATTGTATTTTATTTATTACTTTCTTCTGTAGTTTAAACATTTAAGATAAATAATTAAGCAAGTTTTCAGTTAAATCAGTACCTGTAAGTATTCACAATATGCATCAATAAGAATAACTAATATAATAAACAGTTACTGATATGTAATATGTAAATTAAACACTTAACATTAAAACAAATGTAATTACAATAATAATACACGTAACGACAATATGAGACAACTTAAAGAAAGTAAATTCTAGAATACCTTCAGATGGCTTTGAAGCCTCGGCGTGTTTTAAGCATTTTTGAAATACAGGATGGAAAAATAGATCAAATAATTCTGTCCTAGCCATTTCAACTGTTCAAAATACGTTTGCAAGAACGAAAATAGCACAATTAAATATTAGCCTACTATAACCTTAAAATTAACAACTTTGCTTCTCATCTTTTCACAATTTTTCCAACACATGGTAATTTCTAATCATATTGCACAGATTTAATGGTGAATTGTGTTTACTAATTAAATAATTTAAGAGATTTTTTGTAAGCTCGATTTTTGTGCCGATTTTTACAAGTTGTCAATTTTCACCAGCTTGTC
The DNA here is from genome assembly GCA_905187585.1 of Cyaniris semiargus. Lineage (NCBI taxonomy): Eukaryota > Metazoa > Arthropoda > Insecta > Lepidoptera > Lycaenidae > Cyaniris > Cyaniris semiargus. Next base: position 5,376,368 of record LR994566.1, on the reverse strand, counting down.
AGTTGTCATTTGACTTTGACGTAGGCATAACCATAGACAAATTATGATTTTTTTTAGAATTCACTGCCCTAGCAATGGCACTATGTTCAGACTATTCTGTCTAAAATGCAATTCTATTTCATCAAACAATTTGATAAATATGGGTTTCATTCATTCGTTGATAAACTGCATAATAATATATTCGTTTGAATTTTATTGTATTTGGAATTTCAATGAGAAAGTAAGAAAAAGTGATTTTTGTGTGAATAGGCGATGCAGATGGCCTAAAATATGTACAAAAAGTATGCATTACCTTCATCAGGCTCCAAGTTGCCAGCCAACATTCTAATGAATGTTGTTTTTCCAGTACCATTTTCACCTAAGAGTACTAAAATCTCAGAATCTGAGAACTCTCCTTGCATTACGCGCAGTTTAAAGTCGCCCATATTTTTCGTCATTTCAGGATATTCATAATGGTTCATTCTTTTGATCTAAAATATCATCAGTAGATAAGTATTAAATAGTAATAAATTCAAAATAAGAAACAAAGACTTAAATCAGATTTTTTTAATAAATCATTTGATATTTTAATGTTTAAGTCTATCATATGCGCATGAGTCTGAAAATCAAAGCGGAACTTGACTAACAATAATATATTTTATAAGAAAGGTCTACTTACCTCCTCTTCAGTAGCCGATTCTGCTACCTTAAACACAAGGGACTCAGTTCTGAATCTCATGTTTTCGGTGGGTACAAACCCATCAAGGAATATATTTATACCTGAAAAATAATAATTTGTTTACTTGGACTAGCACTCAAATTGGCCGAGAGCACTGTCTCGCCATTCTACTTGGCAGGTGTAATCAAGGCATAATGGGGCTACTAAAAATATAGTATAATATGAAGTGAATAAACACTATAATGGTTCTGCTATCTTTCTTTGCCATGTGACTTTTCTCTTATGTAAGACAAAGACAAGCAGAGCTGCCGTGCTAGCATACGCCAACGAGAGAAAATTTTGTCTACACGTTTTCTCGATGTTAACTGGTTTATCTCTTCATCTCTATTGACCCTAATCTGACATAAATTTTTTCTCGTATGTCTGTCGTCAAAATTAGAGATAATTTTGTTTTTTTTATATGTGCTATTTTTGTCTGTATACTAACTAACTATATACGAACGAGAAATTTATCTCTCGAGTCTCGACGTACGCATGTTAGCGAAAAAGAGATATATATCGATATCGACAATATCACTACGCTCGAGAGTGAGATATCCACGAGATATCTCGTTGGCATATGCTAGGAGGGCTGGTATGGTTATTAGCTGCTGTGTAATTTTTTTATTAGGAGTTTAGTGGGTTTATGCAGCACAATATTTTCTAAATGCTGCTACAGTTAGAAAGTTAGTTATTTTGGATAAGTATCATGTTCCATATCTCTTTTTTATATGTATGCAAGAGGGCAATGGGCATGATAATAATATTTGGACATATGTTTCAAAGCCATATTCCAAAATAGGAAAATAATACTGAAAAATGTTGATATCTTACCTTCTCGCACTGAGAAAGGCATGGTAACTACACCATAAGCACCAGGAACTCCGTACAAACAACAAATGAAGTCGGAGAGATAGTCCAACACTGACAAGTCGTGTTCTACTACAATGATGAACCTGTAGACAAAGTTTATAATATATTACAAAGTTAAGTAGACAAAGTTTGTGTAAGGTCAATGTGTGGAAGTCTGGCATACTTTTCTAAAATTAAAGTTTAACATAATTTATTGACTTGAGATTCGCTTTTTAAAGTAACTTGTGTCATTGGAAATTATAGGCTATATATTAATTAGACCTATAATGATCTAAAAATAATATTAGTTGCAGTATTTTTTTATTAACGTGGTATTTTTAAAAACTCGGCGTGTAGACGGACTTCCCTTACAGTTTGAGGTAAGTCCGTCTAGTAGCAATATAGCCCTAACTTGTGAAGTAATATGGATGGCAACAGTTTCTAGCAGAGCCGCAAAACGGCCATTCAAATGTGTTTAAGGTGTCGGTAATAAGATTCGCATTCCAGAGAAAATTAAATTTAAATAATTTTAAGGTAAGTCCGTCATATCGTAAGTCTAAGTGGTTGCAAACATTTTCATTAAAATTGTAGCGAATTTTTTGAAAAATTAAACACTAAATATAAACAAAAATGTTTATTACAAATTCAAAATTTTAATAATTAGTGCCGGCAAAATCAACATTTTTGCTTCATTATCATTTATGCGATAAGACATTTTCAACATACTCCTCTACTTATAATTTTTATCAGCCCCTCTTGGACTTTTGATAGAATGTTCTAGATGCCATTCCAAATTGAATGAGCCCAAAATCATAATTTATACGGATACTGATCAAAGCAGAATCCACGTTAGCCAGTAGATGGCGCTGCTTTGATCCCATATAAATTCGCGTTTACGCGCTCGATGCGTATGATCGAATAAAACTCGCACTAACCCCTCTGGTTTCGAAATGGCACTTGTGAACCAGGCTACAATTAGTATGAAGTGAGTTGTTAACCAAGGCCACTTTAAATTTTGTTGGTTCAAACTTATTAAATCATTTTTTTGCAAATACAATCAACATCTAGTAGATCTGTCATCTCTTCATGACGTGTATAAATCTGAAACGAATAATTATGGCATTACAAAAAAAAAGTTATTTTTACAAGTTTTTTTTTGTTTACGATAAAGGGGACAGACGAGGAAACGGATCCCCTGATAGTAAGTGAACTACAGTCGCCGTTGGACACCTGTATCACCAGGAGAGTGAGTGTCACAAGTGCGCTGCCGACTTTTTAAAAAGGAGTACGCTCTTTTCGTGCAGTAAAATTTGGGCAATGTTATGATCTAGTAGTCCTATTTTTAATGCAAATTAACAATTAATACATGTAGGTTTGAAAAGGTTGACAATATCTGATTCGAGGCAAGACCGGCATATGACGGCCTTTCCTTATGCAATTTTAGGTAAGACATATGTTGCAGGTGATAATAACAAAATTAAAGCGATATTAACGAATTTAACACCAGTAATTAAAGCGATATTAACGAATTGAACAACAGTAATAAGTAAAAGGATCACTAAATTACTTACGTAATCCAAGAAACTCCAAAAACTCCTTCATATTTCCACTTTTTTTTGTCAGAGACTTACACTCCGACTACAAAACGGGAATAATGGCAGAACGTTTTTTTCGTAACAGGTATTGAGTAGCGACATGTTTGTTTCTTAGTTCAAACTAACTCTGCAATATTGTTTTATCCACTGAGCCATATGAAACTAGTCGTTCAAATATGGAAGTTATTGCCGCTAGACGGACTTACCTCCCAGATGGACTTCCACACATTGACCTTATACATGATACGTAAATTGTTATTACTATCTCACACACAGTTGCCGCTTTAAAAGTGTGATAAAATTCCAATTTTTCCTTTTTTTTTTTATTATTTGCATTTAGATGGTGAAGTGTTTGTTAAATAATAGTGCTAAAGCGTTTGACACTGATTTGTAGCTTGTGTGTTTATAGCACTAGGTGTTATAAAAAAATTAACTTTTATGCAATGGATGAGAACATGATAGAATACATTATTTTATACAGTTCGAGAGAATTTTACTTCCTATTAGGAACTCCAAAGTGTAGTATCTGTCTGAATTTATAAAAATGACATACTTATCAGGATGGATGAGCGAGCGAATTGTGCGAGCGGCATTGAGACGTTGTTTGACATCCAAATATGAGGAGGGCTCATCAAACATGAATATATCTCCATCTTGGATGCATACCATGGCGCAAGCAAAACGCTGCAGTTCTCCTCCAGAGAGGGCCGAAATTTCACGATCACGAATGTGTGAAAGATCTGTAAAGTAATATTTATTGAAATAAAACATGTACAGTGAAAGTTAGGTAGCAACTTAACTATCATTAATTATTACACTATCAAATTAATCAGTAATCTTCACATGGTCGCTGTTAATCATTAGTGTCCTAACCCACAATTTTTTTTGTTGGTAAATTTTTAATGCAGTCTTGTTCTAAAATCTAAATCATCTAAAGAACATAACTGCATACATAACTCAATAGTGATTTTTTGTGGGTTAGTACACGAATGCTTAACAGCGTCCATATTATATAACAAAGACAAAAGTGTGTGAGTTATGTTTGTTACTTCGTCACTTAAAATTTCATCCAATCATCCAAGCTACTAGGCATATAACCGGAAGTTGGTTAATCAAATAAAGACAAAATAAGTTTATATACTAATCTAAACTAAGGTAATCTTACCCAGCATAGCACAAATCTCTGTTTGGTTTTTCCTCTCATCCTTCTTGTCAAGCAATAGTCCGACAGTACCTTTCACAGCCTTAGGTATTTGATCTACATACTGAGGCTTGATCAAAGCTTTCAAGTCATCCTCGAGGATTTTAGTGAAGTAGTTCTGCAATTCTGATCCACGGAAATGGGACAGAATCTCTTGCCAATCCGGAGGATCCTAAAAGAAACATTAATGGCCTGTTTCACCACTTCCTGATAAAGTTCCAAATAGGCTATTCACAACTTTTTTGACAGATTCTCCATACTTGATCTATCTATCAAAGGTGGATAGCCTATTCGGCACTTATCAAGAAGTGGTGAAACAGGCCCTTAATATTCTATGCTTGCCCTTAATTTATTTTATTCAGAGGAAGGTACATATTTCTGATCACATCCAATTAATATTAATACAATCTCATGTTAACAAGTACTGTTATTTCATATGTTTAATTACAATAATAGTATCCAAATAACAAACCAAGACACTTACAGCAAATCTACCTAAATTAGGCTTTTGCTTTCCGGCCAATATTTTCAAGGCTGTAGACTTTCCGATACCATTTTGACCGACCAAACCCAACACTTCACCAGGTCTAGGAATGGGAAGACGATGCAACTTGAAAGAATTCTTGGAATATCTATGAGTTGTATGCTTCTCCAAGTTGGATGGTATATTGATGATTGTGATAGCATCAAAAGGACATTTCTGTAAGAAAAATATTAGTAGAACTGTAGAGAAGTTTGTAAGTTAGGCTCTTTAAAAATTTCATAATCAAGTAATGGTTTTGAATAATAAGTAAAAACTTGTATACCTTGACACAAATACCACAACCAATGCACAGTTCCTCTGATATGGTTGCGATCTTATCGTTGGGGGTTACTTCGATGCAGAGCTTGCCCATACGAACCACCGGGCAGCTCTTCTTGCACTCTTGCCTACATCTTTTAGGCTTGCAACGATCAGCATTCACGATCGCAATACGTGTAAGTTTGTCGGTCTCCTCATTGGCTTTTTTTCGAGACATCACTGTTAACACATTAGACACAGGTTAAAACATAAGTTTAACGTAGCACAACAACGATATCAAGTTAAATAAAGATCATTATGTGGCATAATTTAACATTCAAAAGATAACCTCAACTTTCCACCTTATGCTATGTTTATCCTCTCAAATGCAATTCTTAGAATTATAATTAATTACTTATCGTTTGGTGCAGGTTACAATATTTGTTTTGTAATTGAAAAATTAGAATAAATACCTATTTTAACAAGCAAACGTTGGCTATGACCTGCCTACGTTCGCGTGTCCTAAAAATCGTAATGTCAAAAGGACATACATTTTTGAAATTTTTGACGTCAATAGATCTTTTTTTTGTTGTCTGAGCGCCACAGACCTATAAAGAGTTTCTGTTTCCTTTTTCATTGCTGAGCGCTAATGAGGCATTTTTTTTATTTTTTTAATTTGATTGTCAAACAGTTTTCTTTTTATAGGTCTACCAGAATCTGATGGCAAAAAGTGAGAAAATAAATTGACTCTAGCAATACCGGGGTAATTGGAATAAAACATTTTGATCCGTTTTTTTTTTTTCTTATAGCGGCTGATTCTGTGTGTTAAACATGCAAATATAAAAATTTACCCAATGATCAAGGATATTTTTTAAAAATCTGCTGTCAAAAATTGCTATCAGATTCTGGTAGACCTATAGTAACTAGATGGCGTATGGGTAGACAACTATCGGTAATACCATCATAATTGCTACAAAACTGGGCAAAAGAATGGAAAACTTGATACATTTCAATTTGAAAAAGACGCAATAATATTCCAACGAATAGGATTGTGAAGTTATTATAACGATGTTTTAGTTAAAACTCACGGAAGAAATAGCCCTATTTACCGTTATTCACATCAAATGTCACAGGAATCATACATTTTGGTTTTGACAACATCTTGCCTGCACTTGTGCAAGATAACGGATATTTAATGGCTAATATTTTACCAATAATGAACATCAAAAACCCAAATAACACAATTTGGGAAAAAATAATAAAAAAACCACACCAACAATAAAAAAGTAGAAGAAGTGTCAAAGTAACATGCCCGCCAAAACTCTTTCAGTTGTCAGTTTTCAGTTTGACAAGTACTATTTTATGTCAGCGTCTTTCTAAACTGGTACCAGTATAATGGCCTAATCGCTTAGGCCAATGACCGCTTAGGCGTATGTTCTTCGTGAAATTTAAACTAGAGGGACGAAGCAAAAAAACATAGTAATATATGGATATATATAAATACATACAGTTTTATGTTAATATTATGCTAACGGAAACTAGGTTTAAGATATTTTGATTTATGTCACACTTTTTTAGAAACACAACCCATATGTAGTCAGTGATGCCAACCTGCAGATAATTTCAGATCGGTGGGGAACCAATAGAAAATCTAGAAGTGTCTATCGTCGCGCCGTCTGGTGGATATCAAAAAAAAGAAAACAACCCATTCCATTACACTAAATTTAGAAGTTCTAACTAGGATCCTAAAAAATTTTGTCAAGTGAAATAACATTTAGAAAGCTAGGATCCTAATTAGTGTACTAAATCGGAAAAAAGTGTGGCTTCTAACTGACTAAATCAGTGTTGCCAGATGGTTTTAACCTTTTATCTGTAGTGGGAACTGCTAAATCTGTATTAGAGTGCGCGCACGATAACTTTGCGCGCGGCTGAAATCGGAACTAATTGTCGGGCCGCCACGTTTGCATGATAATCGATACGCCTATTTCTATACATATATTAAATAAGTAAATAAAGATATTAAAGTAAAACTACCAATGTTATTTAAAAAAATATCATTGGGATTACCCATTTTTTTAATGAATCCCTACGCTGGCACCTGTCACCTGTCGCGCCAATCGCGCGCAGAGTTATCGTGCACGCACTCTAATCTGTGTATCTAGCCGCCGCCATCTTGGTTTTTTTTCAAAATTTCGGAGCACAATAAAAGTGATGAAAAACAAACAAAAAATGTTATTAAAGTGTAATGGAAATTTTGATTTATTTTCCAAAGTATTCATTATAATTATAATAATTTTTAATATGTAAAATGAAAACTATAATTTTTTTAAGAAGACCAAGGTCCAAGACTCCAAACCAACTCCAAACAGCTGATCACAGCTGATCGAAGCACAGATTAAGGATATAGGTAGATGGCTTCTTAGCTCGCCAGCGCGTGGCCATTTTATGCTTGTGTGCAATTGCCGTAGTGTGCGTGTAGGGATGGGCGTATATCTGCTCGTATATCGATAAAAATATAAAATTAGACTACAGCTACCGACCAATAGTCGACCATAATTTTATGTTATAGATTTTTATTAAACGACATCAAAAAAAGGAGGTTATCAATTCGACCCGCATGTTCAATGTTGGATATATTATGCTCATTAAATTAGAAGTCGCTTTCAATTTGGTGAAAAGATATTATTTTATTTATAAAATATTTAAGTACTAGACGTTCCGCGCGGCTTCGCCCGCGTAAATTAGATATTTGACAGAAAAATTAGTCCACAAAAAAAAGCCTATGATCTTTCACGTGGTCTACTTCTTATCTGATCCAAATAACAGAAAAAATGCTCTAGTAGTTCGTGAGATAAGCCCTTTCAAATAAAAATCCCCCCCTTTTTTTTAATATTTTCCTCTATTTCTTCGTTCCTATTAGTCTTAGCGTGATAAAATATAGCTTATAGCCTTCCTCGATAACTGGGCTATCTAACACTGAAAGAATTTTTCAAATCGGATCAGTGGTTCCTGAGATTAGCGCGTTCAAATAAGCCCTTTCAAATAATTTCCCCCGTTTTTTCCACATTTTCCTCTATTTCTTCGCTCCGATTAGTCTTAGCGTGACAAAATATAACCTATAACCTTCCTCAATAAATGGGCTATCTAACACTGAAAGAATTTTTCAAATCGGATCAGTAGTTCTGGAGATTAGCGCGTTCAAATAAGCCCTTTCAAATAATTTCCCCCCGTTTTTTCCACATTTTCGTCTATTTCTTCGCTCCTATTAGTCTTAGCGTGATAAAATATAGCCTATAGCCTTCCTCGATAAATGGGCTATCTAACACTGAAAGAATTTTTAAATCGGACCAGTAGTTCCTGAGATTAGCGCGTTCAAACAAACAAACAAACAAACAAACTAACAAACTCTTCCGCTTTATAATATTAGTATATATATAATTACACTCTTATATAATAGTTAAAAATATACATAACCAGCTGTGCCCTGTGTGTGCGGTGTTACCCGCGGTTTAAGTGATATATAATAAAAGACTATGAAAAGTAAGTAGCAATAATAGGGTCAAAACAGGACGATACATGGCTCTATAATGATTTATGGTAGTGATGATGATGGTGAATGTAATTTGCATAGTAGCATATGCTTTCCGTTCTTAAAACAACGTCGAAACTCCCAAACTTGTATCTATAAAGAGTCAGGAGTTTTCTCAGCACCTTCCGAACCATGGTATACCTTGGTGCAAAATCTTGCTTGTTGGTAGCATATGCTTAGAATACTGCTCACGAAACCGAAGTCATCACATGTTTCCATATAAATTTTGAGGAGTTCCCTCGATTTCTTATGGATCTCTTCATCAGGTCACCACTTTTATGAATATGGTACCAAATTAGGATGATAACCTATACACCAAAAGAAAAATTTTGAAAATCGGCTCACAAACGGCGGAGTAATCGTTGAAGATAAAAAAACGAACATAACACCTCCTCCATTTTGAAAGACGGTTAAAATTGTAGCCTATGTGTTATTCTGATGTATAAGCTATATTATTGTAAAGTTTCATTTAAATCCGTTTAGCAGTTTTTGCGTGAAAGAGTAACAAACATCCATACATCCGTACATACATACATACATCCAAACTTTCGCCTTTATAATATTAGTAGGATATGTATACTCCATAAGCCACGAAGGCTTGTCCGGAGTGTAATATCAATAAAATCAACAGTTTTTACATAAATTACAGAAGAACCAATATACTTTATTATACTTAACTATTAAGCAACAATTTTGTAAAATAACAAACGTCTTTATTTCTTCGATAATACATAGTAATTATTACTATGTATTATCGAAGAAATAAAGACGTTAAAGCATTGGATACTGGTGACGGGACACATAATCTATACATATTATAATAAAACTGTCTATACATAGGTATAATAAAACTGTAGAAATGAAAATTCGGTACATTAAAGATATTCAAAAAATAATAAGCGGGGGGTGTTACTACATCGCTATAGAAGCCAAAAATGTGGTTAGTTTTTTTGTCTGTCTGTCTGTCTGTCTATCTGTCTGTCTGTCTGTCTGTCTGTCTGTCTGTATGTTTGTTCCACTATCACACAAAAACTGCTGATCCGATTTGAATGCGGTTTTCGCAGATATATTTGTCTTCTTCCGATAACGATTTGAGTACTTACAGGGGGGAGGTGTGAGAGCTGTTAATCATTTTACTCTTCGTTAGAACTTTTTTATTTCAATAAAATCATTGTTTCAAACTTACGTTTGACATGATAATCCCAATATTGTGATGTCTTCATAAGGGAGTAAGAAACTAGCGTCTAAATATTTCTGTTCGTCGTTTATTTTGAAGCATTTTCAAATCCTGAAAAAAAAACATTTAGTCCATGACAATATTTTTATCGATATAATATATACTTCAAGCAAGGTGCATCCCTAAAGTACACGTAAAAAGCTATGCCATATTTGTAGCGAAATTATTACTTGATGTGACATTTTTATCACTAATGCCATAAACAGCATGATTTAGAAATTATTCTCTATCATATAACCTCATTGGAAGAGTCTGACGCGGTGACAGCTGGAACTAAGAGTTTTTATTTATGACAACACTACATTACTTGTCAACTCTAGTACAATATATTGTGTCAAAAGCGAAGCGTAGGGTTGCCTGTATTTAAAGAAAAGCGCCCTCATTTAATCCATACTCTTCTTTGCCAAGCTGTACTCCACGGCCCTCAATCTTCATAGAAAAAAAACTTGGGATAGAACGACGCCATTTTGAAATTTCTGAGAGAAACTGACAGTTCCTCCCGACCCCCCGGCCCCCGCTCCCGACTTCTTGCGTTGACGTTTGCCGACTGGCTTCCGCAGTCCGCCATTACTGTTATTGTGTCGATCGAGTGAAGTCTTTGAGCTTATCCTCTCCACTTTAGCTGTAATCCTGCAACTGCAGTTGTATTGTTCTGGTACGAAAAAATACGCGAAATTGGACGCTTAATTAGTGTAAGTTAAGTGTGACACTGTTTAAAATGTACTTTAGGTGTTGTGTTCGTGGTTGTAACAGTACGCGAAAGGACGCTATGCTTCACAAGTTTCCAACCGATGAAAAACGCCTGAATAAGTGGTCGAGTGCCTCAATGATGACAATATTAGCCCATCAGCAAATGTACGAAACCTTTTCGTTTGCCAAAAACATTTTGCCAAAAAATTTGTTGGAGCAAACTCTCGTTTACTGACAAACGCGTATCCAACGCTGTTTACGCCTGCTGAAATTTCAAACGGCGTTCCTGGTTTTGCAGGTAACTATTTTTTTTGTTTCTAAGTAAAATACAGCTTTTAGAAACCCAAATTTTATGTCCATATTCATTTACAAACTGGAATAAATACCATGTGCAGGGATGCACTTTTAGGGTTCCGTGTTTAATTTGTAATTTAATATTTTTTGACCTAAAAACGTTTAAGCTTTGCTAATCGTAAGTCTGATGTTTTGATAAACCTTGTCTAATTTATATGGTACAGTAAATTAGACAAGGTTTATCAAAACATCAGACTTACGACCGAACAAAGTCCGGTACTTGATATTTTTTAACTGCTGCTTTTAATATACTTTAAAAAGGTATCTTTCGGCACATATAAATAATATTTTAAGGTTTAATTTTGTATGTTATAATAATTATTGTTACTTTTTTTTTCAGAAAATGTCAATCCTGCTATTGATCATAATTACAGCAGGAAACGACACTACGATCACACTTATTCTAAAGATGCTCTTCCACTTGCAGGTAAGCTAACAAAATTTATGAATAAAAAAGTCTAAAAATGCATATAATTATAATAATACTAGCTGTCCTGGTGAACTTCGTGTCACTTTAAAACCTTCCCTGGACTTCTACGAATATTTTAAGACCCAATCCGTTCAGCCGTTTTCGAGTTTTAGCGTTACTAACACAATTGAAAATCCATTTTTATATATAAAGATAGCATTATTATATCCTAAACTTACCTTACTTAAACTACAAGTTTTAATATGTGTGTTAATATTTTATGCACACAAGACTTAAAGGTTTAAATAAAAATATGTCTTGATCTTTGGTATCCATATAATAGGTAACCAGCCCCTGTATATGTACAGTGAGAAAACTTTTGTCACACTACTTGTCCTTGTGTCTTATATTATGTTGGTAAGATATGGATACACGGTGTGACAAAGTTTTTTTACTGTACATGCTACGGGGACAGATCACCAGGTATGAAGTGTCCCTTCCGATTATTTGTTAGTTCTTGTACATATGCAGAACTATGCACTTACATAAAATAAATCTTTTTCAGACATTCCTGTTGGGAGAAATCATCCAGAAATTATTAGTCAAGATTTGTGTATGAATAAATTTGAAATCCGCCCTGGAACATCTAAAGGTATGTTTAAACTTATAGCTATGATTTTATGATAACTATGAGAATATGGACATACTAATAAGTCCCTGAAGTAAAGAGTGATGAAATATGATTGACCAGTTTATAAGTGTTTGTTATGTATGTTTCTTAAAACAATATGTTTGCTTGTTTTTGGTTTATCTATATGATTAGTAACCAATATAATATTTTTAAACGACTTAAAAAAAAGGAGTTTCTCAGTTTAACCTGTATGTATGTATGTTTCTCCACGATATTGCCTTTATTGTTATGCTTGTTACCTCAGAACTTCATCATTGTATAACAATTCATATTTTTTAAACTGAAAGAATAAATTTTCCATTTGGCCCCATATACATTTTATGAAAGTCGGTTACTTGTTGAAGTTGTTTCCTGTTTTGGAAAAAGTCGTTACACAATCAGCTGGAAGTACTAGACCTATATTTGCTTAACTATTTCTTATTCAATAAATCTCTTAATAGGCTGAGAAAATAATTAAGGTTATATTCCAAGCTATAGAGTTGGAAATGTTCCCGAATTTAAACTGCCTTTGACAAGCACATACAGCAATGAAATGAGATTGTCACATAGCAAGTTTTGGCTTATTAAACAAAACATGCTTTAACGCCATGTTTGTTTGTCTGATTCATAATTATCTTAAATTTTAATATAATTGACAATAATTTGTTTTAGGTATATGTGAAACAAAAAACCAATGTCTCAAAGTTAATAAAGATACTATGGATGACAGGAGCAATGAACAGAATGTTCTCCGAGTTGAAATCCGTTCTAGAACTCCGCCTGAAGGTTAGTTAAATTATGATATCTAACTATATATTATTATAAGTTTATTATTTCTTATTGTTAAATTGTAATTTAATTGTTAAAGGGGTAATGTCAGGATTTCTTAATGATACGTTAATATCTGGAAAAAGAGAGAGAAAAAATATCTGATTGGTCCCTCTTCTAGATATTTCTTAACCCTTTAGCCGCCAAGGTCGGAATAATCCGAAGATATTTCTTAACCGAGTAATAAACGCTTGTCTAAAAAGTATTTATGTATTTAATTTTTAAACATACTAGTATTATATCGCTTATAAATTTTTGGTAAATTATTAGTTTTAAATTGGTAAATTATTAATAATTCAGGGTTCTGGAACTGAAAGTTTGTTGGAACATTCTTAGATGTATTTCCAATATTGCTTTAACAAAAATCCAAAATATAAAAAAATCAATTGTCTCCTTCCAGATACTAATATAACGACAATTCCAATAGCCGCTACACCAAAAAAGGCTGGGAGGAAAAGGATTATCCGCTCAATTAACAAGCTGACACCTACATGTAAAATCATATATAAGGAGTACACTAAAGCGAAAAACCAAGCTGACTTCTATCGCCGTGCAAAAAGAGCCCAGAAGTTAAATGAAGGAAATGCATTCCAAAAAATGATTGATGGCATGAACCCTTATGGGAAGAAAATTATAGAGATGCAGTTAAATCTGTGCACAAAAAAGAAAAAAGGACGCAGATTCACATTGCAAGAGAAATTAGTAGCATTAGCTATAATGAAGCAAAGCCCGAAATGTTACAAATTTCTACATAAAATTTTTATCTTGCCATCGTCATCAACATTAAATAAAATGGTCTCCAGGCTAAAAATTGAGGCTGGCATCAACCCTGGATTTTTTGGCCTCATAAAAAAAGAAGTAATACATTTTTTGCATGTGTTTATTTTTAACTAAGTAATACTATTTACTCTCTCAAAAATCAATTGTTATAAGGTTGATAGATACAACATTTATACATCAAACATCAAACTGCTAAGTTTAATTATACTATTGTTCATATTGCAGGTATCAGGTTGGAAAGATTCCAAGAAATACTGCTCAATTATTTTTGATGAGATGGCATTGGGAATGGGGTTGTCCTATGACCCAAAAATGGATAAAATAGACGGTTTTATTGATCTAAGGGAAAGAAAAGATAAATTCGCAGACCATGTATTAGTATTTATGGCACGCGGGGCAGTCCATAAGTGGCAACAGCCTCTTGCATACTACTTTTGTGAGGGTGCTACCTCTGGGCCAGAATTAAAGCAAATAATTAAATTGGTTGTCACGGCCGTTGCAGAGGCTGGGTTAAAGCCTTTAGTGCTTGGGTGTGATCAAGGCACCTCATTTCAATCTGCAATTAAGCAATTGCAAGCAGAAACAAGGAGGGAACAACTCTTAAATAATGAGCATCCAGGTTAGTATATTAGTAGGTCGCAGGTTCGATTCCCACTCAGGAAAGACATTTATGTGATGAGCACAATTGTTTTTGCTGTGTCTGGGTGTGAGTAATTATAATTAATGTTTACCAGTCTCTGGTTTTCATATTTCAAGCTACATTTAACTTTCTCTGGGATCAGATTACCATGTGTGAAGTGTCCAAATTATATTGTTTAAAAAACGAGTTATGTTTACTATTCTATGACTTATTATAATTCATTAATGGTTTCAGATGACACAATCATCATAAATGAAAATAAGCTGAGTGTAATCTTTGACCCATCTCACCTCATCAAAGGGATCAGAAATAATTTTCTGACCAAGAATATTATATGGAAGGGCAAGATTTCACAGTGGAAAGACATCATAGATGTATACACCACAGACTGCAGCCATACGCAAACAAGAATTTTGCACAAATTAAACGATGAGCATGTTGTTCCCAATAAGATAAAAAAAATGAAGGTAATTTTATGAGTATATATTTGTGAATATATTTCAGAGCAGAGCATTGTCAATCTCACTGGGTACAAAAATATGCTGTTGATAGTTTGTGCTGTGTTTGGGTGTAATAATTTATCTAATTTGAATTGTATGTTTATCATTTGACTACCCTATTACCTTGATTCATGTGGAATAAGAAGTCCTTGTCCAGATTATTATCATAAAATTTAAAAATATAAATTAATTTGCATTAAAAGGGTCTTGAAATTAATAATTACTTTTTTGTTTAGGTGAAAAACTGTGTCCGTGTACTAAGCAAGTCAGTAGCTGCTGCACTATCATACACGTCTCAGTTTGGTAAGTTGGGTTCCTTTACATATATTTTGTTATAATTTTTTTGCTTTTTATTTTGTGTTCTAAACCAACTATTTTTATGACAGCCTGGTTGGCCCTTTTGGTACTAACTAGTTTGCCAAAGGTCACGGGTTCGATTCTCGCCCAGGACAATAGGACAAGCATTCGTGTGAAGAACACAATTGTTTTTCTATGTCTGGGTGTTATTTATATAATTAGTTATATATTATAAATTATATAATTATATATTTATGGAGATCTTTACAAAATTTCTTAACTTGATTAGTTACTTATTTCGAACAAAAAGGCTAATTTGTTACCAAATAAATGAAACAACAGAAGTACATGATTCTCAGTCAGTTCCCACTATAGACATGGACAGACTAAATATTAAGGAAAGACCTATGATCTTAAACCACTATTTAAATTGCTTGTTACAAAGTTTTACTTTGAATTTTTTTTACAGCCACCTATGTTGATGGGACGCCAGTGAGCGAGACATTGAAGAATACGGCTGAGACGGTGTCATTTTTTGACGACCTTTTTGATAGTATTAATGGGGCAACAGTGTCTGCAAAAAAGGCAGGAGGCAAAACTCTGCGCACCGCAGTGAGAGAGACCAGCAAGCATCACGCGTTCTGGCAAGAGGCAATAAAAAATTTAGAAGACTTAAAATTCATTGAAAATGGTCAGGAAAAGACTGTGCCTACGCTCAAAAATTTTGTTGTAACTTTAAAAAGTTACATGAGATTGTGGCAGGTGTTTCAGACGAAAGATTTAAAAATAATGCGCCCGAGATACTTTAATACTGACCCAATAGAAAATTATTTTGGTCAGGTACGGGCGTATAACTACAGGAACACTGATCCAACCTGCCACAATTTCATAAATACTTTTAAATCACTTACGATAACTGGTGTCATAAAATTCCACTCTGACGGAATGAATTGTGAAGAGGACCCGGCAGAACAATTGTTAAATTTGTCATCTTTATTTGACAACAATGAAAAAAATATCACAGAAGCTTCAACTGCCCCAAATGAGACAACTTGTAATGTTCTGCCAGGTCCGTCAGAAGCTCAAAACATTCAGCGAGTATTAGAAAAAGCACGAAAAGAAAGATTGTTGGTGCATTCCAAGGCATATGTAACCGGATGGGTAATAAAAAAAATTTTGGAAAAAAATTCTTGTTCTATTTGTAAAAGGCAATTAACAACGTCCGAGAATGAAACTATTCACAATTGGATCAGCCAAAAAGAATATAAAAGCTGTACAAATAAAAGAAAACTGAGTTACCCATCCGGAAAAGCCGTTCGGTGCTTTGGTACAGTCATGGATAGAGCAAATCAATATTTAGAAAAAAAAGCATATGCAAAAAATGTATACAAAGAAATAATTAAAAATATTGAAGCAGAAGTATTCACAGATTTGGTAGACTGTACCATACACCAAAACATAGTGAAGCAATACTTCATGAATGTTGCAGTGAGGTTCACAATATTTAATTGGTGTAACAACATCAACAAAATTTTGAGGGGCGTGGACATTTATAGAATTAAAAACAAGTCGGACCTACCATATTTTCAAAAAATGGCATATGAAAAGTTTTTGAAGAAATTAAAAAATAAATCATTTAATAAATAACATATTCTTTTATTTAATTAAATCAAATCTTCAATGGCAGGTATTAATATGATAATATTAATGCGTACGTAATACCTGCCAATAAAATATAAGGTTCTTTTAAAGGTGCTTATTTTTGGTTACTAGGGCATAGGACGGTAGACCTTTTTGCCGGATATCTGTCCATTAAAAAAAAAAGTAATGTCAGTTGACTCCAGAAATCCTATGGTTACAAAAAATGTTCGGCAGTTGGCGGTCTGAATTCTGATACGTAGTATCTCTTCTTAGTCTGTGCTGTACTCTAAAACCAAAAAATACTTGATACCCTATTGCATGACTGGTTTCTTTATTTTTAAATATTTTTGTCGGTTTCGTCCCTATTTACACCTACGTGATACGTCCCTATTCACCCAGTTTTACGGTATCTAATTTTTTAAACTAAATATTGATTTCGATATTGATTTATTTTTGATGATTGATAATATTTACACTTACAATACTTTTTACAATTGTTTAGTAATTGCACACCTATTTACTTTCTTCGGCTATTAATAATATCATATTTGTTTCTACAAAATGAGGCTCGAGGTGTGTATCGATAGCTTGGAATCAGCGCAAAACGCTGTACTTGGTGGAGCTGATGAATTGGAAGTATGCAGCACACTCACCGAAGGAGGTCTTACTCCATCCCCAGGCCTCGTCGCTGAAGTTATAAGATTTGTTAGTTTTCATCCTACACAACTATTCTTAGATTAGATTTTTAGATTAGTTGTACAAACTTAAAGTACTTATGTATAATAAAAAGTATAAAAGAAACTGTACAAATATGAAATAGGCTAATAGCTGTTTTTTCCAGGCAACCTTATCAAAATAAAAATATTTTATAATTTTATGTTTGATGGTATACCAAAGTTAAAGCTAATTTATGAAATCTTTTTTTCTAATAATATAATGGCTGTATGTTTTATTTGTTTAATAAACTGTCATTAAACTAATATCACTTAATGTTTCAGATAAATGAGGACAAACTGAAGAATAAAGATAAACAGGTATCATTCTGTTCTCAGAAATGCAAAGTAAACATCATGATAAGATGTCGAAGTGGATCTAATTTCTGTTACTCAGCGCAGGAGATGACAACAATGCTAGCTGACATAGAATTTTACAAAACAATGGAAATAGACTCATTTGTATTTGGAGCGTTAACTAGCGATTATGACATAGATGTAGAAAACTGCAGAAGAGTTATAAATAAAGCCCATCCCATTCCTGTAACATTCCATAGAGCTTTTGATATTTGTAAGGTACCAGAGGAAGCGATAACTAAAATAATTAATTTAGGATTTAAAAGATTACTGACCAGTGGCCAAAAGATATCAGCTGCAGAAGGAGAAGCTAAAGAACTGATAAGGAAGTTACTTAAACATAAAATAGAAATCATGCCCGGAAGTGGAGTTTCACACGAGAATGTTATGGACTTCTTCAAGTTAGGTTGTAGAATTGTGCATAGCTCTTGTAAGGTTACCAAGAAGTTTCAATGTGGTTCTATCAGCATGGGGTCATCAGAAGTATATATCACTAGTTTTGAAAATGTCAAAAAAATTAAACAGATTGAGTTTCCTTCCAACATAATATGATTATATTTTGTATTTTAATATTTCAGAAATAAAAACTATCTTAGTCAGTATGTCCTTTTTCAAGACCCAATTTCCAAATACCTCCATGCCAAATTTCATCCAAATCGGTTTGGCACTTGAGAGGCACTATGAGAGGTTGCACTTTACAGACCAATTAATAATTGACATACAATTAACATTTTGGAATAGTATTAAATAATGTACCTAATAATATTACTAGGTATTTATGTTACGCTCAAAGACCGAAAACGCTCAGTGAGCGAAAAAATGGCTCACAACGCGTTGTGGCCAGTTACGCAGGAGTTATTTTATAGTGCCCAAGTGTGTGCGCAATACACAAGAGCACTCTGGTTTCAATGAAACCAGGCCAGTTACGCAGGAGTTATTTTATAGTGCCCAAGTATGTGCGCAATACACAAGAGCACTATAAAAAATACTCCTGCTTAACTGGCCTGGTTTCATTGAAACCAGAGTGCTTTTGTGTATTGCGCACATACTTGGGCACTATAAAATAACTCCTGCGTAACTGGCCTGGTTTCATTGAAACCAGAGTGCTCTTGTGTATTGCGCACACACTTGGGCACTATAAAAATAACTCCTGCGTAACTGGCCTGGTTTCATTGAAACCAGAGTGCTCTTGTGTATTGCGCACACACTTGGGCGCTATAAAATTATTCCTGCGTAACTGGCCTGGTTTCAGAACGCGTCGTGGCACACAACACGAATTCGCGTCGTGGCTGTTTTTAAATGCTCAGAACGCGTCATGGCTTTACTCGATTAACAGAACGCGTCATGGCCGTTTCACTATGACTACAACGCGTTGTGAGCCATTTTTTCGCTCACTGTGCGTTTTCGGTCTTTGAGCGTAACATAATATAGGTATATTATGTAACTTAGAGCCATAGAGATATAACTTAGAGCATTGAAAGTATAGGTCTGACCTACCAGAATCTGATGGCAAATTATGACAGCAGATTTTTAAAAAATATCCTTGATCATTGGATAAATTTTTATATTTGCATGTTTAACACACAGAATCAGCCGCTATAAGAAAAAAAAAAACGGATCAAAATGTTTTATTCCAATTACCCCGGTATTGCTAGAGTCAATTTACTTTCTCACTTTTTGCCATCAGATTCTGGTAGACCTATAGTTATAAATATCTATAGAAATCAAGTGACTTAACAAGTTTGTTCAATAGTCTTTCTTGTTTACAATACGCCTTTAACATTCTTTCCTAATCCTAAGTCGCTACGGCCGAAAGTCGTACAAACTGACAACCTAGCGCGAGCCGGCATATACACACCTCAGTCTAAATTCTCAATTACGGCCCTAACAAACCTATCGACGTCTCACTGTGCGGTGGCGGAGGTCTCGTGTCGATACTTCAGACTGTACGTAGTTAGTTGTTATTTCCAATATTCCGACCCGGTAGGTCCCCACTTACACCAGCTACGACGCGTCCTACAATCTCTCGCGGGGAAAAATATAGTCATAGGTGCCGATGTGAATGCCTCGTCGCCCTTATGGCATGGCAAACTTAGGTATGTTGACCGCGACCGTCGTAGTACGGTAGAAGATTTCATTGCAGAGTTTAATCTACAAGTCCATAACACCCCGGATGCACCACCTACTTTTAGCAGCCCCTCAGGCGAATCTTCCATCGACGTAACGCTTTCTAGCGCGTACGTCCATAGTAATAATATTACTAAATGGCGTGTCATTCTAGACGCGTCGTGCAGCGACCACCGTTTAATTGTTTACGAGTTCTCATGCGCTTCCTCGAGTGATTCTATGATTGAGTCGAACGACTTTAAATAGAATGTTAAAAATGGTAATTGGAACTTATTCAAGGACCTTATTTCCGCCCACTCCAGAGACTTCACCCGACCGGACTTAAATTCTAATGATAGTGCTGAAATAATGACCAACACCTTTATTTACTGCGCCGATATTGCCCTAGGTCGAAAACCGATTAAGACGGACAGAAGTTGTAAATGGTGGCACGATAATTTATACAGCTTACGCAGGGAGTTTAGAAGAGCCAGACGAAAAATTAAAATCATTCGTAGACAGGGACTCGGTCCATCAGACGTTTACTTTGTTTCTTGTTTAGCCGACCTTCAAGGTCGCGCTATCGCGCCGCCGTCGTGTTGGCGAAAAATAATATGTGCCGTCAACAGACTAGATCGGGAGGGCCCGTGGTCCTCTTTATATCGAGAATTAAAACCGAACAATACTACAGCTTCACACTTTATCTCGAATATAAAAATTAATAACTCGTATACTTACAGCTTAGAAGACACAGCTAAGGCCTACATAGACGTATCGATTCCTGACGACGAGCCGGACTTGGACGACGATCATCACCGTGAAATTCGACACCGACTATTTGACCCCGTAAACACCCCGGTTTCCGACTTGCCTACCCTCGATGAGTTTATTAAAGCCGTAAATTTATTACCTACAAAAAAGTCCGCCGGCGAGGACAAAATTTCTAACATTATGATTAAGCAGGCTTGTCTAACGGCTGGACCAGCGATCTTAGAAGTTTTCAATAAATGTATTGCAAAAGGCACGTTCCTTAAAATTTGGCGAATCGGCACAATTAAATTAATTCCTAAAGCCGGTGATAAGCCACCTGACGACCCGAAATCTTACCGGCCTATAACACTTCTACCATGTTTAGGTAAATTATTAGAACGTCTGGTTGTGCCCCGCCTTCTACCTGGCGGGCTGAAGTTTAATAAACAGCAATTTGGATTTACCGCCGGAAATCGACAATCGATGCGGCAATCGAAGTCAGAAAAATAGTGAACTCATCTGAATGTAATTACGTGGTAGGTATATCTTTGGATATCGCAGGGGCTTTTGATAATACCTGGTGGCCGATGCTACTACTAAAGCTACGGAACAGAGGATGCTACCGAAATATTTATTATTTACTACAATCGTATTTCCGTTACGGCGTTATTAAACTACGACTCGGTCACTACATCTATATCAAAGATCTAAGCCCGCGGCTGCCCACAGGGGTCGGTGCTATCGTCATACCTGTGGAATATAAGTTTTGACGATTTGCTGTGTATTCCTTTACCGCCTCTCTGTTATCTGGTAGGCTATGCTGACGACGGGTTCCTCATTGTTGAAGGAAATACGCGAACTGAGATAGAGATCAAAGCTAACAAGTGCCTAAGCGTAATTGCAAGTTGGGGTCACAGAAATCGTCTGGAATTTGCGGCACACAAAACTTATCAAATTCTTTTAAAAGGCTCTCTTATATCAACTCCTCGCATTAAACTTAACGAAACAAGTGTCAAACGTAAACAGTCACTCTGTTATCTTGGACTGATTTTAGAAAATAAATTCACATTCTTAGAACATATCATACAAACGGGTAAGAAAGCAAAAATAAATTTCTATAGTTTTACTAAAATATCGACATCTACATGGGGTCTCTCGTTCAAAACGTTAAAAACTATATATACAGCCACGTACTTAGGCAGAATATGCTACGGCTCGCCGGTCTGGGCAGATAGGGCTACGATTGGCGCAGCCCGGCGTAAACTTTTACAAAGCCAACGTCTCGCATTAATATTCCTATGTAAGGCATATAGAATGGTCAGTACTGAAGCACTTCCTGTCCTGTCGGGTGTTTTGCCTGTAGACTTGGAAATACAGCGCCGAGCTGCTTTATATTACAAAAATAAAAAAATTACGACCCCAGATTTCTTAAGCATGAGAGACAGAAATAAGGTGAATAGATTGTTTGAACCACTAGACATTACACTACAAAATCTTTTATCCGAGTGGCAGGATCGGTGGGATAACTCGATTAAAGGTCGGCACCTGTACAATTTCTTTCCTTCAGTTCGCGAACGACTCGCCATGCATTGGATAGAAATAGATCATTGCGTTGCACAATTCCTAACTGGTCACGGCAATTTTAAAGCTTCATAGATTCAAGTTAGTTCCATCTCCTCTTTGCGAGTGCTCGACCGAAGACAGCCCGCAAGAACAAACTGCTCATCACATACTCTGGGAGTGCGGTCTCTGGCATGAGGAAAGAACCGATTTATTAAACAGCCTCCAATGTGTCTCTGGAGTCGTATATTACGATGACCTCGTAGGCAGCGCAAAGAATTTCCGTGCTTTCAAACGTTTTTGTCATAAATTCTATTGGAAACAATCGAACACAAGTTTGCCATTATAAATAAATGTCTTTTTTTTTATGAAGTAGGCATATTATATTAAGCATAATTTTTTTTCCCGTGGTGCTTCCCCCTTTTGTTCGGACATCAATGTCATTACAATTTTGGCTGTCTCCCGCTTTGCTTGGGGAGGGAAATTGGATATCTCCTACTCCTCCTACATTTCTTCTGATTAATTTCGTTGCGGGTCCCAAGACAGATTTAGCTTGTCCCTCGGGCATCCCTGAGATCATATCAAAGGGTTTTCGTGGTTGGTTACCACTGTTGATCCTGGCGACACAGGAATTGCAGTGGTGGGAATGTGGGGTGGGCCTTTTGCCCGTTAAAAAAAAAAAAAATCTTTCCTAATTTATACCTATATTTGGGACGGGCAAGGCAGTCTCGTAATTTGATGTCTCTTTTACCCGACATCAATCAAGAGTTCAAGACTAAACTTTTGTAGAACATATTTTCACAAAAGGACGATGTTGCGTGTTCATGTTGCTACACTGGGTTTCGGATTTCGATATTTTAAATTTTTAATCCTCAAAATGTTATCCAGGAAATTAACGAAATATGCACGGGCGTATATAGGTAGGTATAGCTTTGATAAGGGGGGTTCCCTAACGTAAAAAAGCGGTCAAGTGCGAGTTGGACTTGCCCATGAAGGGTTCCGCAGGTGCAAATAGGTAACGTGTTTAGGAAATCAAAAGTATTTTTTATTACTGCACTGCACCACTGCACATTTCCCCGCGCCCCTGCAACGAACTACGAACGGTACGGTGTACCTAGGGTTGCCAACCGTACTATAATATATAGTATTGTACTATATTTCGAGCCTGCGTACTATATACTGTAGAACTTATTATATAGTACGCAAAAATACTTAAGTAAATATTTTCGACACTGAAATCTAACAAACAAATTCTTATTTTTAAAATTTATAAACGCGCTTCTACATATGACTTGACTTAAAAAATAAGTTGACACTTGACAAATTGTACAAATTAACATTGATAATTGACTTATGACATGACATGATATTGACAAGTAACAACCCATTGACAACCTCGTAATAATTTGTTTTGGTCAAGATGTTTAGTTTTCTTTGGGGCATTGGCGCTATTTTCAATTAGATTTGTTTATTCTTTTGAGAAGTTGAAGTCCTAAATAAATAAATAGTCATGGAAGAAAGTGGTACTGATGACGAAAGTTTAAATAAAGCGCTAACACCGATTAAAAAGCGTAAAATACAGAAAAGACTTCAAAAATATAGAGATAATAATGAGAATAACTTACCCGCTCTCTATTCTCCAGGACCCCCCCCCCCCCTCGATTGTCTTCAATTTTCACATAATAGGTATCTATATCAGGGCATAAAGAACGCTCTCTGTAAACCTATTAAGTATTAACTATTATGGTTGAGACATAATTTATGTGAAACTTTAATTCGGGGGGTTATTGTGTGAGTGTGGCGGTGGATTGTCCTGAATAAAACATGTGGGAAGCGATTACTGGTACAGATGTACGAGGCTATTATTCCGTTCACAAATTTTAAATACAAAATTGTCTTGTTAAATAGAAACTTCTTGAAATGCATATTCTGGAGCATGCGAAACCGAAACCGGTACCACAGGAGTATAATAGCCGATACGCTTAGTATGACCACGGTAGAAATGCGAAATGATAGAAAGACTGACAGACTGTCGTACTAACTTTAAGTTCACGCTTAAATGACTGAACCACTTTAAATCCATACTAATATTAAAATATGCGAAAGTGTGTCTATCTGTCTGTTACCTCTTTACGCCCAACCCGGGAACCGGCGTGATAAACAAATAATTTTAGCGTAATGCATTTGCGGCCATCATCTAGTTTGATATAAATATATTTTTAGAGGCGGGAAAGGACATAGGATAGTTTTTGTTGCCGTTTACAGTTCTCGCGATAAACTAATTTCGGTGATACGGAGTTGCGGGCGTCATCAAGTTAGGAAACGGAGTTGCGGGCGTCATCTAGTTAGGAAACGGAGTTGCTGGCGTCATCTAGTTAGGAAACGGAGTTGCGGGCGTCATCTAGTTAGGAAACGGAGTTGCGGGCGTCATCTAGTTAGGAAACGGAGTTGCTGGCGTCATCTAGTTAGGAAACGGAGTTGCGGGCGTCATCTAGTTAGGAAACGGAGTTGCGGGCGTCATCTAGTTAGGAAACGGAGTTGCTGGCGTCATCTAGTTAGGAAACGGAGTTGCGGGCGTCATCTAGTTAGGAAACGGAGTTGCGGGCGTCATCTAGTTAGGAAACGGAGTTGCGGGCGTCATCTAGTTAGGAAACGGAGTTGCGGGCGTCATCTAGTTAGGAAACGGAGTTGCGGGCGTCATCTAGTTAGGAAACGGAGTTGCGGGCGTCATCTAGTTAGGAAATGGAGTTGCGGGCGTTATCTAGTTAGGAAACGGAGTTGCGGGCGTTATCTAGTTAGGAAATAAATTTGCGTGCTCTAACAGCTTGAAGTATTACGTGCGAGCCGTGCTTTCCTGTCGGCTTTGGTAGACAGATTAAAACATTTTAATAATGAACCTTAATAATAACGTGAATTTCACGTATTGCGCCACTGCCTGATTATTACTAAATACTTAGATAAACAGGTAGATACTCCGTTAAAATTAATTTTCATCTAAATTTATACAAATAGCACGACCAAATGCAACTTTATTTGTTGCGCGGTTACTTTCTGTCGTACTAGAGTCGAATATTGATTAGGTACTGCGTCTAAACCATAAAGTTAATATATTCCGCTAGGTATACTAACGGTCTACCAGAATCTGATGGCAAAAAGTGAGAAGATAAATTGACTCCAGCAATACCGGGGTAATTGGAATAAAACATTTTGATCCTTTTTTTTTTCTTATAGCGGCTGATTCTGTGTGTTAAACATGCAAATATAAAAATTTATCCAACGATCAAGGATATTTTTTGAAAATCTGCTGTCAAAAATTGCCATCAGATTCTGGTAGACCTATACTTTATGGTCTAAACACACTATGCCGAAGTTCCGCGGCGGAAGTTCGGCATGATTGATTCCGCCTGCAATGTATTTTAAATTACCGATGACACACCATGCCAAAATTACGTCACGTTAATATTGTATGCGTTTGACATTGCTGACGTAATCATGCCGAACTTCCGCCGCGGAACTTCGGCATGGTTTGTTTAGACACTATAAACTGTATCTAATTAAATATAGATTTTGGTTTAAGCCCCATACCACGGATTACTAAATAGTTACTACGTAACCCATAGGTACAATATCAGTCAAAGTCTTCAAGTGCGGTCGCAAATAGGTACTTAACATACAGACAGATAATATTCGTTTATAGTTTATGCGGTGATTCAAGGCGACAACGGTCATTGACTCCCTGTAAAAACACTAAGCGTATTTTATAGTTTTCTATCAAAATCTCAAAAATATGCGAAAAATGACGATGATACAAAACCCGCTGATGAATTTTCGACTTCTTCGTGTGCACGACCTAAAACCAGACCAGGTTAATGAGGGTAGAATATTCATAGAACAGATTACAGATATACAATGCTTTTTTTTTTTTTAATTTATTGTTTTAAACAGGGGATTTTTTCCCAGCTGAAAACATCACCCCCATAGTACACTAATTACAGAGACAGTACAAAATCAACACAAAGAAAGAAAAAAAAGATACAAAAAGCAAATAAATGCTAACGCCGACTAACACAACTTTTAAAAAGTTTATAAAGCCCTCTGGCAGCTGTAGAATTCGGAGAAGATAAAACAGTATTACAAAATCCGACTTGAAAATTATAATTAAATACATAAAAATAATCCTGTCTCTCGGCTTCGGCCCGGACACACTCCATCAGCACGTGATAACTTTGGGACTCGGCGTCTTCCTCATAAGGAAACCGAAAGCGTTCAATGGAATATGTCCAGACCTTAGCCGAAAGGCAGTGAGGACCTCCTCTCGATTCAATTTTATGTCATCGAACCAAGGGCATCTACACAACGTATGCTGGATAGTTCTGTACCAGATTCCCTTGGATCGAGACCTCTCATCGAAGTATTCACTCCATAGATTCTCACACATTTTTTTAACTACATGCATAAACTCATTATCATAACCCAAACAATCTAAGGAGACTCCATCATCGATCGCCTGTTTAGCTAACAGGTCGACTCGCTCGTTACCGTCAATACGGATATGCGCGGGGACCCACTGCAACACAACGCGCCTTTCGCACCTTTGTAAGTCCAGCATTAACTGTATAATTTGATAAGCAATCGGTGTTTTCTCGAAACGTCGAGGTACACCGAGCTATGTGATAAAGCGCACTTTTCGAGTCAGACAAAATAACTACGTGACTGACATCGAGAGAATTTATATATATAATAGGGCCTTATGTATTGCAATAAGTTCGGCGCGCATAACGGAGATATTAACATTAACACTGAATTGGCGATTAATGTTGGTCTGGGGATCCAAAAATGCAGAACCGCTTCGATTTGCCTCCTTAGATCCGTCAGTAAATATTTTATAATAATTATAGTATAATTTATGTAAAGATTCCTCACAACTCTGTTTGAGACATGAAGCTGTATAGTTACGTTTACCCTTATCTATATCTAGTAAATCACAATTAATTTCGAGATCTAGTTACTAATCCATGTATCAAAAAAAAAAGAGACCCGATAAAACGTTATTACTCGTATGCACATTTAAATTACAAAATTTTCTATGAATTTCGACTAATAAAGGAAGTTTTTTGCGTCGCCAATACGAATTATTACAAACCTGCTCGAGAGTACCTAAGAGTCTAAAACTTTCATTATCGTTATACCTACACTTTAACCAGTATTTTCCCGCTAAATAGTTTCTCTAACAAATAACGGAGGGATAAATAATTCGTTTTCCATTACATGGATTGAAGTAGACTTAATAAAATTACCTAACAAACGTAAACATTGATTTTGTAACTTATCAATTTTATATAGATTAGTTTTAGAAGTATTCGAATAAAATATCGACCCGTAGTCAATTCTACTTCTAATCAGAGCAAAATAAAGACGTCGCAAGTGGGACGGATGTATCCCCCAATTAGATCCCCTTAAGATTTGTAAACAGCTGATTAATTTTTGTACTCTGGTTACGGTTTCATTGATGTGTTTAGTCCACTTTAAAGAGCTATCCAACCAAATACCTAGAAACTTAACCGCTGGTTCCGTTTTTAAAATATTGTCATCAATTTTAACTTTAATAACTTTTTCTTTGTATCCTTTATTAAAAAGACAACTCCAAAAGATAACTCCAGACCCACTTGCGATAAGAAGTAATTACGTAAATTATCAATAGCGAGTTGTAACTTTAGTAAGATCTCATCAATGTAATATATGATAAAATCATCGGCGTACAGGGACATAAAAACTGAAATAATAAACCTACATATCTTGTATGTTGCCAAATTAAATAGTAAAGGCGATAAGGGGTCCCCTTGCGCTAAGCCTAAGTCAGTGCATCGTGAAATAATTATATTTAATAACTCCATTTTTAAATTTCTGCAACTGAGGAAATTCCATAAATATAAACAAAATTTTGAACCCAATCCGAGGTCATCTAGTATTCTAAGTAGAGAGGAAATATTCACATTATTATAGGCACTCTTTATGTCGACAAAACAGGCCACTGTAAATTTATTTTCGGAAAAACCAGTTAAAATTCTAGAAACTGCTTATGTTGTCATAACAAGAAAAACCTTTTCTAAACCCTGTCACACATTGAGCCAAAAAACCATTTTTCTCACAATACCACTCGATACGAACTTTTAAAATTATATGGAATAACCTACATAAGCAGGACATCAAAGCAATAGGCCTCAAGGACGAAACTGAACTAGGCTCTTGATCAGGTTTAGAAATAGGTATAATATTAATATCCCTCCACTGATAAGGTACAAAGCTATTAGCGTAAAACATGTTATATAATTCTAATAAGATTAGTTTACCATTACTAGGCAGGTGTTTAATCATTGAATAATGATATATCATTGAATAACATATTATCACTTCCCGGGGCCGTACTTTTTGAGGGAATACAGTGTATTAACTCTGACATCGAAAAAGGTGTATCAAGAATGTCATTGCTAGAAAAAAATTTAGGAACATCTTGGGAGACATAATCGGGAGTTAAATTATAAAGCAACTGTTGCTAACTTCTCATTACATTGATGTCTAACTTGTTTGTAGCCCTTTACCCATTTCATTTTAGACCAAACAGTATGAGCTGAAGAAGTGTGATCTAACGACGAACAAAAACTTTTAAAATTATCTAATTTTGCCTTACGTATTAATTTTTGAGCTACATGGATTTTTTCTTTTAAAATATCAGAGTTTTGAGGGGTAGGATTACGACGAAATTTTGAAAGTGCTAAACGACGTTCTGCTACAGCTTTGGATAATGTACTATTCCAGTAGGGGCACGGAGTAAATTTATTTGCGGTAACAGAATTTAACTTAACGTATGGAATATGTAGTTCGGCAGCTTTATTAACAATATCAACAAAGCGATTATAATTACACTGCAAATCAGATGAGGTTTTAAAATTATCGAATAATTTTTCTAAACATAATGTATAGGAAGGCCACAGCTTTATTGAAATTTCTTTTAGAGGACGGCACATAACTAACTGCAGCAGTAATAAAAACTTGAATAATTCTATGGTCACTGCCTAGTGTTTCATTCATTACGTCATAGTTTAATTTAAGTGCTAGTTCCGAAGAAGCAAAAGTAATATCGGGTGAATACTGTTGTAAGGAGCCATTCACCAACTTGACCCTCGTGGGTTTTGAACTATTTAACGATACAAAGTTAGATTCCGTTAAGGCATCAAAAATATCTATTCCCCTTCTATCCACTTTATTGGACCAGTTGGTGTGATGACCATTAAAATCCCCGATAATTAAAGTTTTAGTAGAAAACATATCAAATAAGTCTTCCCATTGTGATTTTTTAATTAGTACTGATGGTGGGCAATAGACCGCAATAATATTTTTGATTGAATCGATATTAAATAACTCAATGTGAACAACCTGAATACTAGAATTTAAAAATGTTACATTACAGCGTTTAGCCTTCACTGACGAATGAACAAACATCGCAACACCCCCTCGCGAGTCATCTCGATCAGACCTATAAATTGTATAATCTTTTACCTTTAAAAAACTCCCCGGTGTCAGCCATGACTCGGATATAGCAGCAACGTGGATCTTTTCCTGAATTAAAATATTTTCAAAACTACACAACTTCGGTCTCAAACTCTGCGCATTCCAGTGTATAATTCTAAATTCAACATTTTTATGATTATGGTCCATTAAAGTATTCTAAAATAAATTTCAACAACGGCCACTCTGATACATTTTCAACTAAGACTAATATTAACCATTGAACACAAATCTTTAACATGCTTTTAAATTTATCAGAAAATAACAAATCTCTTAAAAATAAAATTTCTTTCAATCTTTCAAGTAACTCAGAAAATTTAACAGATTTTTCATATTGTTTAGCGTCTTTATTGTCTTCCGGCATGGTATCTCGCTGCGACTGTTCAACATCCGGCTCACGACACCTATTTGCACCATCGAAACGTACTTCTTTTTTCGGTTTTTGTTGGGTTCGCCGCTTCGGTCTAGACAGATGAACGTCGGCTTTAACTGACACAACTTGAGCAAAAGTCGGTGACTTTTGTGACTGAGATTGAGAAATATCCTCGGAAGATTGAAACAGAGGCGGGAAAAGAAATTTATTATCAGGCTGGGGGAAGTCATACAAGTTTTCCTGGTCCAGATGCACTTCAGACTTACTATTATCTTGAACTGGAGAATTCGAAATATACACAGAGCACGCCTTTCAGTATGTGCAATTAAAATCCGACATTATCTCGCGAATCTTTTTTTCTTTAATGTATAGAGGACAACTTTTACTTAAAGCCATATGATTTCCCTGGCAGTTGACACAAACAAAAGATTGTTTATCACAATTAGCATGGAACTGCCCACATTTAGGACAGACGATTCGTGTAGACGGGCATTTAGAAACAACGTGGCCAAAGCGCCAGCATCTCGAGCACTGTCATACGGGAAATATAAATTTTTCAACTTTAACCCTCAGATAGTCGTTAACTAATACATATGCAGGTAAAAAACCACCCTTAAAACATAACCTGACAGATTCGCTGGGGATCCATTCTCCTTCATTGTTTTTTCTTCTTAGGCGTAACGCGGAAACTAAAACTGCTCGCTCGTCCGTGCAAATACGGTTAACAATCTCATCTTCCTTCAAGTCTAGGTCTATATTCCTAATAATTCCATAGGAGTGGCTCACATTAAAAGCTTCACTAAATTTCCATCCCATGTTAATCAACACATCGCAATTAATCATTTTTTCCATTTGTACTATGCTTTCAAATTCCAAACGTATTTTATAAGGTGACAAATATTTTATTCTCTTAATTTCTTTAATATCTAAATCTTTAAACAACTTCGCTAGGGCAAATTGTTTTGGAAGCTTTTCTTTGCAAGATATGTAGACCTCCAGTTTATCTTGTTTCGACTTTTTCTTCTCTTGTACTTCGCATTCTCCCTCATTTTCTTTCTCATCAGACCATAACTCTTGAAAAACTCTTTTACTAGCTTCTTTAGACATTATTTCACTCTCAGTCATATTCTCCGTCACATTTTTCATATACATCTTATCTTCTCCCATA
Organism: Cyaniris semiargus; assembly: GCA_905187585.1. Classification (NCBI taxonomy): domain Eukaryota; kingdom Metazoa; phylum Arthropoda; class Insecta; order Lepidoptera; family Lycaenidae; genus Cyaniris; species Cyaniris semiargus. The sequence continues at coordinate 5,345,014 of LR994566.1, read as the reverse complement.
CTAATATCTTCTGTAATCTCAACACTTCTACTAGAATCGATAATTTCTCCTTCAATAAATTTTTTACACTCCTTTTCTTTAATAAGCTGATTCAAATATGACCTTAAACTTGTATCCTTCATGGACGCATCCTCTTCAACGCAATCTTCATTATCTTGCATTATGACATAACGCAAAAACTAAGCGATAAGACAATGTTATCTACGCGACGACACCTGCGGCGGCGCAGCCAGGCCGCGGTGCGTAACTAGTAAACAACCTATCGGATTGTGAAACTGATAAGGGATCGAAGCGCACACGTCTAACTCGCACGCTGACCGTCGCGAGACTCCATATACAATGCTTGATGAAACTAGACTTAGTTGGCAAGTTAATAATTATTCATTGAATTATTCTATTTTACACAAAAATTCTAAAAATATGGGTAATATCTAAAGGCCGGCAACGCACATGCAGCTCTTCTAATGTTGCGAGTTAAACAATTAATAAGCTATATGTAATTGATTGTACTATTGTAAAAAGTGCACGTAATATTGTGTTTTATTTGTGTTATAATGTTTTGTAATTGTCTGTCAATGACTTTTTCAAGGAATCATACATGGAAAAAACATATTTATAGCTTATACGTTGTATATTTACTACACGAGTTAGTAAATAATTTATTTTAAAAGAAAAATATTTAACTACATTGGTGAGCTTGCCGCGTTTCAGTGGAAACGAATATAATTTACAGATGAAATTGCAATTTACATGCTCCACTACACTAATATTGAAGCACTCAAATTATTTTCAGTAATGTGAATAAACTTCGAATATGCTTTGTATTATGTTTAGTTTGGTTTTGACATTAATATTATTCTTTTCTTTTCATTTAATTTTTGGAGTACCTAGGTACAAAATAATTTAAGGCGAGGCCAGTTCGAAAAGACTGATTTTTAAGCTTCCAGACTCCAGTCTGAAGAAATTATGTGGAATTCTCTTACACCAAAATTGATGTAGACACAAAAAGGAACAAAGTAACAAAATAACCGAACAGAATATTGAAAAATGGCATGGTAATTCTGTAAAAAAAAACCTTGAATATCACCATAAAAATACACTTTAAATTCGAACACCTCGTAATTTTCAATGACAATGATATGATTTTTTTTTTACAAAAAGGATAGGTTTTTTATAGTTCTAACAAAATAACCGAATAGTTTTTTAATAAATGATTCGGTCATTAAAAAAATAAAATAAAATGTATAATTTTCTCCTATTTCGCCCTATCAAGAACGCGGCGAGCGTCGTAACCGCCACTGTACAAGGCGCGCTGATATGAATGTTATTTTAATGTTCTTTACGTCGATATTCGTACTGACAGACATCGACCTGCTAATTTTAGGAACATCCTTGCCTTAATTTCTTTTACATTCTAAAACTAGTACGATCTGTATAATATTGTCTATTGTTTAATTTTTGTTTCTCTTTCTCAATATGTACGACACAAAATGTTATAAATTAGATACAGGGTGCAACAAAACTACGTGATATCTAATACTTAGGCCTTAGGGCATATAAGTATGTTTACCTTGTATTTAAACTTTGAAAATAGCAGTGCTAAAACAGTTAATACTTCTGAATGCTTTTATGAGAAATGCCCCAACATTTATACAATAATTATAAAAAATAACTCTTTCAGCGCTGCTACTTTCACAGCTAACTCTAAATAAGACACACACACACATTCTAAAGTATTATCACTAAGTTTTGTTATACCCTGTACAGTTTTAGCCTAAATACAGTTTGTAATCACCGCAGCTCTGAACACGACACATTCTGTAGAGATAATGCATGCCATGCTGTGTACACTCAGACAAACTGATACGTATTATTATTAGATATAGATATACCTACTCCCTTACTAATAGAAACATTTACACGGCGGATACAAGGTCTGCTTGTATTTATCTGATAGATTAGTAAAGTCAAATTTTAAAATTGAGACAAAGACATTGGATGGGCATGTAAGAAGACAGTTCTTAACCTGATATTTCGCGTCGTGTCGGTCATTCGTCCCCCCGGATAATGATAGTATAGGAAGAAATAATGCTCTCGTGTACTGCGCACACACTTGAGTAGGTAAGCTATGAAATCCTGCATAGCCATCGTAACAATGAAACCTGCCACCATCACTGAAAGTGTGGGGAGGAATTTGTAACATAAATATGTAAAATAGTGTACAAAGAGCGCCTATGACTTGAGGATTCGGTAGTGAATTCCGCCTCCCATCGAGCCTTCGGCATTACAATAACACTGCTTTGTCTACAGGGTGTAACAGAACTAAAGTGATAATAATTTAGGGTGTGTATGTGTCCCTTACTTACAAAAAGTTTACTGTGAAAGTGGTAGCGCTGAAAGAGCAATTTTGCCATAAAAAGTTGTAAAAAAAGTTTATCTTTCAGCCCTGCTACTTTGACATTGAACTCATACACACCCTAAAGTATTACCACTAAGTTTTGTTACTCCTTATATAGAGTTCGTTGTGAAAGTAGCAGCGCTGAAGAAGTCACTTTTTTACTTTTGTATGGAAAAATTCTTGACGCTGGGCCGCTCGCCCATACAAATCACAAAAAAATTGCTCTTTCAGCGCTGCTACTTGAACAATTAACTCCATATAAAGCACACATATACACTCTAAAGTACTATGACTTAGTTTTGTTACACCCTGTAAACTTGTTCATCATCACTACATAGCAAAAGGTTTCCTACTGTTTGCCTCCTGCATATATTTGTTAAGATTTTTAAACCTACAGAAAGGAATTTACTGCGGGGCTTTTCATAGATAAAGTATCTCAAGCGAAATGTACCTAATACCTATACTAATTACTATTTAGTAATTACATACATACATACATGATGATTTTGATGAATGATGATATTATTATAGTAGAGAAAACCGAAAGTTTTCTAATGCGATGACGTAACTCTTTAGTAAAAAATTCGCTCTCAGGGCTTGATTTTACCTACCGAGTAGAGTGGCGAGACAGTGCATAAACATACCGAGTGCTCGGCCGAGGACACTGTCTCGCCACTCTACTCGGTAGTAGTTGAGCTAAATTGATGACTAGGTGTGCAAGAGTCAAGACCAAGACCAAGACCGAGACCAGACAGATTTGACCAATCTCTCTTACTTTGCTCATCACTACTCGGTAGGTGTAATCAGGCCCTCACTATTCAGTATTGAATTTAATGACTCATGTAAAAATTTATTAAATGTGAAAAAACCTTACACTGATATTGATTCCGAAAAGCGTAACTTAAACTAGAGCAAAGCAATTGCCAGCAACACTTTTTCAATGTCCGTACGAATAATAATGGAAAAAGTTTGTAACGATCAAAAAAATATGGGCCTCATTTAAAAAGTAGCCGAATGAAAATTAGCCCGGACGAAAAAGGCGCCAGAAATGAATATTCCATTTGTGTTCCACTTCTGTAAGCGAGATTTTACTTCACATTTAAGTAATGATAAAACTTTAATAACATTTTAATTGGAAAAGATAAAGTATGATTTACTTTGTTTCTGTACAAGTAATCTATAAAAGTAAAATATACATTACATTGAGACATGAAAATAAAATATAAACTATAAAAAATATTTCACTGTACCTTTGCGTCATATTCTCTAAATTAAAGCTATGAGTTGCTCATTTATAAATATATTGCATTGTATCGACGCGTCACGTTGAAATGTGAACTGACCATTAGGGTCAGTTCACATTTCATTATTTATACAAAAGTTACGTCCGCGTCAGCGCTACGCTGTTTGCTACGCGGGAAGGTAAGGATTAAGGTGGGACCGACCGACTAGATGACGCAATGCCAGACCAGAGAGATGCGACACGTCACGGCCAAATATTTTTCATATGAAATCGTGAGGTAAGCCGCACTACGCGGCAGCGGAGCTACGCGTCAGAACTACGGAAATGTGTCACGTCGCTACAGAGCGTAGTGTCGGCTAGTGCGGTCTTGCCTTTATCCAAAATTAGGGATTGCAATCCGGAAAACCGGATCCGGTAATCCGGCGGATCCGGCATCATTTTACGGGTACCGGATCCGGAGACCGGATCCGGTCCTAGCATTTTGTGGTAAACTGATATAGTTGTTGCATGAATAAGGTACTTTAAATACGTTACGGGTAGTGTTACTTAAACTTGAACTTGAACTCACTTATTTTCAAGTAAAAGAGCGTTCCTGGCCTAGTGGATAGACCTGCGTTTCGCACTTGGAAGGGCGCAGGTTTGATCTTAGGTGGTGGTGTGAACCAATGAGACATTTTCAGATCTCAATTACATAAAACGGTCGCTCGTACGGTGAAGAAAAAGGATACGTATTAGTAATGGGAATTAATGCTATTTTCTATTAATTTAATTAACATGCTAATTTTGATGTTACAGCATGCTACGTGTTATTTCTTTGCTAATTGCTATAAACGCGGCATCGTGAATTATCGGTTCGCATCTCACCGCTCGCGTCGAGTATTATTTCGCATCGAGTGAAAAATAGCAATTCATTAACAGTTAGCGCGGACGTGAATTTTTTATCATAATCGCAGACTATAATCATATCGTGCGCAGCACGCACGATATGATTATAATCTTGTTTCAGGCACTACAGTATTTGAGGAGTGTTTACTTCGCTTTGAAAATTCTGTATAAATCAGTTACAAAAGATGCGAAGGCCTTGTTTTTGAACTAAAAAGCAAAAATAGGCTGATTTTTGCTTGTTAGTTCTATTTTATCGATCCGGCCGGATCCGGTCGGACCCGGCCGGATTCATGGGAATCCGGTCAAATCCGGTCCGGATTGAAAATGATGCCGGATTGCAATCCCTATCCAAAATATAACCTAGTAACTCCCAAACACTATTTTGACACGTAGATTATAATTTCATTCGCCATTTCTCGCTTCAAGATCAAAGGGAGTTTCAGCTTAGATACAACACAGTAACTCACTTTGCGAAGTTTATATATTACTACACTACAAAACTTTTCTTTGTTCAAATTAGAATTTGAAGTTGATTTTTTCACTGAAATGTGTTTTTAATGTTGAAGACAAAGGCGGAGCTTTGTTCTGTCATATAAATGCTGCATATTATGTTACATTGTATGCTACATACATTAAACAGAGTGCGCCCGTAATACGCTTTGCACATTTTTCTCTGTCATAGTTTTTCTCATAACAGAAGTGCACAAAGACTCAAAGCCTTTTATTTATGTCATTGTTTGCATTTAAAAATGTAAATGTATTCAGGTATGAAATAAAAATATGAAAATATGAAATCGAATCGAAAAACAATTTGATTTTGTCGAAATAACAAAAAGCCCAACTGCCTTCGAATCTCCATCCATCGACTACCTAGGAATCAATTTCTTCGATAGTACCTATGTACCTACTGAGTGTAATACCTAAAGGTCAGGAACACTGCTCTACTTAGAGTGGGTTGCACCAGAGGCGTGGTTATAGTTACAGTTATGGTCAAAGTTATGGTTATAGTTAAGGCTAACTTAACTTCACATTAACTTTCACCACGGAATTTGACAGATGTCTGTTGCGTTTATTTTTTTGTTAAAGCTACATTGAGAGTATAAAAAATGAATTATCCGTAAAAATCGTCAGGAAAACCGAAAAATATTTGTTATAACAACACTGTGAACCATAGTAAATTTTCACGAAAAAATTTCGATATAAGTTTGAGCGGTTATGGGTATCGTTAAATATGGCGCCCTTAACCAAAGATTTGACATTTTGCACTGTAGTTATAGTTAAAGTTATAGTTAAAGTTACAGTTATAGTAAGTTGGTGCAACCCACCCTTAGTAATTTTTAGCCCAAAATTGTCTTTGACGGCTTCTTAAATGTATTTGTTTCTAAGAAAGCCACGGTATAGCTAAGTGAATTTTAATAACATCATCTCTTAAAGCAGTAATCTTTATTTTAAAAGAGCATTATTATTTGTTAAAATTACTTCACCAAAGGAATTGTATTCTTTCATAATTTTGTGTTACAAATTAATAATTTCTTCCTTGAATCTTTTGATGCCGTTCAAAACGCTGTTAAAATTACTTATTGTTTGGAAATATAACAATATTCTTTATAATCATTCTCTTTTTACTTGTTCAAGCATGAAATTTTGTTTTTTATTTGGAGTTCAATGTTTCTGGCTAAGATGTTCTTGTCTTTGTAAAATCCTGGCTCTTTCTTATTTGATTTTCTCGTTTTCTTGGCACTGAATAACTTTACTTTGCCATTAGACTTTTTCTTCGTACGTTTATTTTCATTAGTTTTATTAGGGGCCATTGTGATAAACTATACGTTTCTAAAAAACTTCTAAGCCATCTAGATAAACTTCATAAATGTCCATAGTTTATTACATTTTATAGTCTATGTAAAGTCTTAACTATTTTGGCCATGTACAATGTACTTACATAAGTAATCATAATATATTTTCCCATGAAAAGTTTTAAAGACCGTTCATCTGTGGCCGTCATGGCTATTTATCAATCGACGATGTCGATCGTGGACATACTATTACGCAAAGGTCGGAGCAGAGGGCGCTGCTAGCGCATACAGTAAACAATCCGACCACAATCCTACATGTTGCACACGTCATGTCAGAATATTGACAGAAACGTTGTCCAACTTCGACCAAAACGTTTTGTTTGCTGTCTGTGCTGGTGCTGCCATCTAGCGTACATTGCAGTAATATATGTTCTGTAGGTGTTAAAACGGATATAAGCTCCAATACACTTCACGTACGTGATCGCCAGTATTTGTCCATGATGGACCAACGTGGAGACGTCATGTAAGATTGCACATGATCGTCGTCAATTGTGCATGCTATGCCAACTTTGCAATCATGGTATGATTGCAAAGCTACTACCGCCCTCTGCTACATGAAGAGAAGCACTTTAAAGTAAATAAAACAATTACGGAAACCGTAGTTCAAAAAATAGTCTTTCAATAAATTTAATTAAAAATCTCATTGGTAAACGCTCAATTCAAACTAAAGTATTAACAGTTGAGCATGATTCAAGTTTTTCTTTTACACACGCTCCACGTTCGTTTGACCTAATTTTTTCAATGAATTCAATTTGAAGGTTCTGGAGTAATTAATTATGCCTGCAGTGCTCGTGCGAACGAGCTGTAACACACAAGCTGTTCAACACCAGCTGTTTGTTGAAGCTGGAAGCGGACTGAGTGTGCGCAGCGCTTTATAACAAAACGTTAGCATAAAATATTTTACTTCCAACATGGTTTCCATTCAGTTTTTGCACTCGTTACGAAATTACAGCATTTCGTGCTATTTAGGTCACTTTGCGAGATAGTTCTTTGCTCATTTACGATGCAAATGAATAGATTTTGTTAAGTTTTGTCGTTTAAGAGGTGACTCCACTGCTATTAATTATACAATGCAATAAGGTTGTTGTATTTTTTTTTAATCATCAGAGACTTTGATAATAAAGGTGCCTCTTCACGATGGACCATACTGACCCACTACAAGCCATCGCCATTGTGTATAAGGTGTAATAGTGTATGATGGCGGACGATTTCCAGGTGTGGCGCGCAATGACGTGGCCTGCAGTGGGCCATCGTGGGCCATTGTGTACTCGCTACTTTAGGCAGATGTCAGATCTTGAAACAGCAATAAACATGTTAAAATTGGGCACATCTGCTCCGGCTACGTCAAGCCTATATGATAGATTACAGTCAAATGGGAGGTCTGTCTATCAATCAATTTTTTTGGTAGTAAAATAAATAGTTCACAAAAGAAAATTGTAGACTCAGTCATATTTATAATTATAGTTGTTGCCCGCGACTTCGTCCGTGTGGACTTTAGTTTATAGTTGTTCCCGTACATCGATTGAATAGTTTATGCACAAATCATAAAAGTATATTGTATGGGAACCGTACATTTTTCCGGGACAAAATGTATCCTATGTTCTTTCCGGGGACTCAAAGTATCTCTATACCAAATTTCATCAAAATAGATTGAATAGTTTAGGCGAAAATCATAAAAGTTTATTGTGCGGGAACCGTACATTTTCCGGGACAAAAAGTATCCCTAGTCCTTTCCTGAGACTCTACATATCTCCACACCAAAATTCATCAAAATCGATTGAATAGTTTACGCGCAAATCATAAAAGTATATTGTGCAGTAACCGTACATTTTTCCGGGACAAAATATAGCCTATGTCCTTTCCCGGGACTCAAAGTATCTCTACACCAAATTTCAGCAAAATCGGTCCAGCCGTTTACGCGTGATGTCGTGACCAAGGGAAATATGGATGCATTTTTATGTGCGACTATAATCCTACCTATAATTTAAACATTACATAAAAATCAAATAATAAAGAAGTACAATTGCAAATTCGGAAGAAGTAAAATAAAATGAATTGGAACTGTCTATCCACTTGCCACTGGGATTTGGTTCGCAACTTTATTTGAGTGTGGAACTTCAGTGAATGTGAATCGCTTGAAGTTGTAGATGAGTTGCAGCAATCAGCCGCTAAACTATCAGCTTAACTGAAGACACGAGTGGAGAAAATGGGTAACTAACGATTTACAAATTGTCGTTTTTCGCATAAATGGAGTGCCCGGAATGATTTCAAACTAGAAGTTCCGCGCGGCTTCGCCCGCGTAAATCAGATATTTTACAGACAAATTAGTCCACAAAAAATAGCCTATGATCCTTCACGTGTTCTACTTCTTATCTGTGCCAAATAACATAAAAATTGCTCCAGTAGTTCGTGAGATAAGCCCTTTCAAATAATTTCCCCCTTTTTTCCACATTTTCCTCTATTTCTTCGCTCTTATTAGTCTTAGCGTGATAAAATATAGCCTATAGCCTTCCTCGATAAATGGCCTATCTAACACTGAAATAATTTTTCAAATCGGACCAGTAGTTCCTGAGATTAGCGTGTTCAAACAAACAAACAAAACAAACTCTTCCGCTTTATAATATTATAAAGTAAATATAGATAGAAAAAAGTGGATTCAATAGCTGGATATATCAGTTAGATGATGAAGTAGGTAAGTTACAAGGCTTAGGTAATATAGACTGTAACTAATTAATAGGAGTAAGTATTTGTCTGTGGATTGGCTTGGAATATTGTAATTTGTAGGATACTTGTGTTACAACTTGCAGTATGGAGTAGTCCGGGAGTCCTCGGGGAGGCTCGCTTCAGTATTTATAGTCCGAGAGCCGGCGAGTTCAACTTAAACATTTATCAGGCGCTATATTGGTCGATGAGTTTTAGCTTCGTCTAGTCTAAGCTCTAGACTAGACGAAGCCTACAACTTTGAGAGTATATCTACGAAAATCTAATTAAAGACTTGCTGGCTTAATGTCTTGAAAGCTACTTTTTCGTTGTTTCGTCGTAAGAATTCGGTTTCCAAAAAATTATCTAATCTCTTGAAACACAGAGTTTATTTATGAAGTATGGTTTATGAATTTGATTGGCATTATCTATATAAATAAAAATGTATTTTAAATTTTGTTAGTCTCGCTAAAACTCGAAAACGGCAGAATCGATTTGGCTAATTTTAGTCTTGAAATATTTGTGGAAGTCAGTGCAAGTTTATGTTCGGAGGGAAGTGGGAAGTTCATCGGGTAATCATCTAGCTTACCTTAGTGTCTAAACACACTATGCCGAATTTCCGCGGCGGAAATTCGGCTTGATTCCGCCTGCAATGTTAAATTACCGATGACACACCATGCCGAAATTCCGTCGCGTTATATTGTATGCGTTTGACATTGCTGACGTAATCATGCGGAATTTCCGTCGTGGAACTTCGGCATGGTGTGTTTAGACACTAAAAATGATTTTATCATATTTGTGCATATTTAGCTATACGTTGCAATAGTAAACTTCTAAAAACTAATCTTTTGGCGTCGTCTTGGTATAAAAATACACTGTATAATCAATACAGTAACATTGTAACAGTATGCCCTTATCATATTGATCAAACTAGAGTATATCATCGGAATATATACGGCGTCCATGTACAGTGTAGTGCGCGGCATAAACAACCAACTCTGTGCTTTATAGTCTGTAGTCTAGAAACTGGTAGATAGGATTTTCATAATTTGAATTTTGAACGTATGTTAATAAGTAAAAAGTACTATCAGAGAAGTTGATTCATAGGCAGATGGCGTACCTACTTATTTTAGTCGTTTTTTGTCATACCCAGCTGACAGATCACGAGTTACATGTTGACCTAATCCGAACAAATGACGTAGGTCCGTCAACTGAATATGAATGATTTTCTTCGATGGTACATCAAAAATATTAATTTTTAATGTACCATCGGTACGCTGTTTTTAGGTGCGCTGACAGGCATCCTAAGCTAACAGGAAGGGAAGGGAGAACGCTTGTAACGGAACGCGAACAAAGACTTAAAACGGCGTACTTACCTATTCTACCTGTATGAAAAACGAACATAAAAGTTGGAGATTGGTAACTCTTACAATATTTTCTAAGAGTTACCAAGAGGCTTTACAATAATCTATTATAATATTATGATCTGTGTCTTTATAAGATTGAATTTTTCTTTAACTAACTGAAGCATTTTTCATATAGTTCCTAAACTAGAAAGCTAGGTTATTGACTGCTGGGGCCACCATAAATCATTTTGACTATATTAAATAATATTCATTAAAATAAAAAGACTTTTAAATTGCTGTCCTTTAATTGTATACCATTCGTCTTGACATGATAAACACATTTTTGGAATTTAAAATTTTCGGGACTCCATTAAAATTGTATTAACTATCGCCATCGTTCCACGCGAAAATTATATATCATCCTCATCACCTTGATGAGTGGCAGTCTTCCACCATGCGTTTTTCGTGAAACTTTCTGCCGCGCACTGTAAAACTCTGGAACGAACTGTCACCAGCAGTAATTCCGGACCAATACGACCTGCAAACCTTCAAGCAGAGTATTCCCTCTTATAAGGCCGGCAACGGACCTGTAGCTCTTCTAATGTTGCGAGTGTCCATGGGCGACGATAGTTGCTTTCCATGGTGAAGCGTTTGCTCGTTTGCCCCCTTATTTTCTATAAAAAATACTAAGATTATTAAGTAGAATCGACCAACAGTAATGTGCCATGTATTGTGTAGCCGTATCTACAAGATCCTCACCTCTGTGGCAGTAATATCCTGTGGTGGAGGATATCTGTGTTTATTTAGAGCCGGTTAACATAAAACCCTGTATAACTCTGTATTCTATATACAGGGTGAATCTGTTGTTTATGCAGCCGGATATCATTTGCATATTGCGTTGATAGGTTTTACATTCATAAACAATCATGATGTGTTGCTGAATGTGGGGTAAACCAAATTAAATAATGCATTTTTTGCTTAAAAATTTGGGATGAAGATATTAAGAACATATTTTCAAGCTAAAGCTCAAACTAGTCACCTACACAAAGCCTACACACTCTGGATTCTGATTACACATTCACCGGAATATTTGCCGAGACAAAAATTAATTTAAATATAATAATAATAATAATGTTTCATGTTTATTTTTCTCTCCACAATAATCATTTACAATACTAATCTAGACACGCGGTAGCATGTCAAGCCAAGTTCAAGTAAAACAGAACTGGCGAGCAGCACTGTGTGTAATATTACACGAACCATTTCGAGCCACTTTTGACCCCCTCATAATTCAAAAACTATTTAACGTAAACGCTTCAAATTTGGTTCATATAATAAGACTTGCGAGGTAATTATATGCTCTAAATTTCATAAACAAATCTCAAACGGTTATTTAGATAATCACGTCCGAAAATCGTAATTTTTATCACTGACTAACTGACCTACAGATCAAAATTCTAAACCACTTCCAGATGATCTAGAAGGCTGAAATTTGGAATCCACCTCGGTAATTGTGTGAAAGCTGAGGGAAAAATCCAAAAATGAAAAAAATTCGGCCAAGTGTGAGTCGGACAGAGCGAAAATTGTGTTGTATGGGAGCCCCCCTTAAATATTTGTTTGATTTTAATTTTGTTATAAATTACGGAAGTAAACATATAATTAAAGATTTCAAGAATATTTCAAGTGTCTACCGGCAGCCATTATTGATTATGAGCAAAAAAGACCAAAAAAATCACGTTTATTGTATGGGAGCCCCCCTTAAATATTAATTCCATTTTAAGTATATGTTGTTATAGCGGCAACAGAAATACATAATCTGTAAAAATTTTAGAACTCTAGCTACAGCGGGTCTTGAGATACAGCCTGGAGACAGTCAGAGAGACGGACATAGAGACGGACAGACATCGAGGTCTCAGTAATTGGGTATCGTTTTTACCGTTTGGGTATAAAATCCTTTAAAAAAACCAAAAATTAAGTGTGTCCACAATCCCCATACGAAAAACCTTGTAATACACCCTAAGCAACTGGTCAACGGTCAACAACAGTCAACATATCAACTTAATAATACATAGAGCAACACAGTAACACACAATAATTACATACTTTAATTCACACTACAATTTCATAGTAAATATTATTATTATAAATGCAAAAGTGTGTTTGTCTGTCTGTTAGCCCTTCACGCACAAACTGCTTGTAGCGATTGTTCTGATAAGTGCTATGGATATATAGTTAGAGTCCCGGGAAAGGACATAATATAGTTCTTTTAATTCCAGAAAAATGTACGGTTACCGCCGGATGGACAAATTAGGTGCAATAGAGTTGCGATTGGCATCTGTCTGTAGTCTGTACTCTGTATTTGTCAGTATTACTGTATTTTAATAGCTACTTAACTTTCGCACAATAAGTTGTACGATAGAGTTAATAGTTGGAAATACACTTGTGTTATACGGTACACCGTATTATTCGAATGCCTCATGATGGCAGCTGCATATTCCATTCGCTAGAATTTTCTTTGTTTAATTCGACTGATACTCAAGCCTAGGGTTGTTTCTCCACTTCCTGATATGTTTCGGATAGGCTATCCACAACTTATCTGACATATCAAATATGGAGTATGTCATATACTCGTAAGTTGTGGATAGCATATCCGACACTTATCAGGAAGTGGTGTAACAACCCCTTAAGGTTGTGAGCGACTATGGTCGAATATTTAAGTTTGAACTGGGAAGATTTAGGTGTCTACATCTGGCCGCGGAGCGGAACAGAGAGGATGATCCATCCTCCGTTCCGCTCCGCCGGCGTAGGACGGGAGTGCGGAGGCGTCGCTATGCGAACCTCCAATAACTTCCGTCCCACGGGGCTTTGGTTCAGGATGGGAACCTGCCCGGTTTAGCTAGTCCCGGCGTCGAGGGGAACGCTTCAGTTTGCCGAAGCGTTCCCTAACTTTGGTGGAAGTCCGGTCCCTTTTGAGGTAGACCGGCCGGTCGTGGAGGGAATCCTGTGTTAGACAGATCCAGGATATCCCTCCGTATATGGCTGAAGGCAAACCGCAGGTGGTTTTAGTGGGTAAGCCCGACGGCGGGAGTCCCACATACCCCCGGGGTGCTTCAGCTTAACTGAGGCACATCCCCAACCCGGGGCACCCATAAAGGGTTTCCCCTGCGCATCAAAAAAAAAAAAAGGTGTCTACATCTGCTCGGAAAAAATTTCTTTACAAAAAATAGTGATATCCCACCAAAAACATAAATGTAAAAAGGAGAGCCAAGTTCAATATTGTTACGTGCTAGGGTTCGAGGATTCGGAGAGAAAGACCTGGTGACTCTCTGGAAGACTTTACTGGCTCACACAAATCACTAAGTCCAAACACTAAGCACTAAATCCAAATCACTGAGCACTATCACTGTCCTAGGTCGTAGCCGAGTCGTAGGTTCACTGGTTCACTCACTATTGATCACTTGTTTTCACTTTGAAGTCGCCTTGATGATAGCTTGTATCGAACTGAATTTTCGGGTCGTCTACCTGCGGCTATTTATATGGCGAGACGAATTCTAGAAAGTTCCTTCCCCGATTAACGTAAACAAGTAAACAAGTGTGGGATGTTTCTAGAAAATACGCGTAAGTAAACATACACCTAACGCCATCTAGTATAGAGTAGGGGATTTATGTTTTCTGTGTTTCCCTGATCAGTTTCGCTGGTTTGACGCTAGATGGCACCACGTGTCCGTATACGTAACAATATAAACATTATGCTTGTCTATGGACTTCGCCGTAAAAAGAATGGAGATCTAAATGAGTGCCAAGTTCTATGGAAAATTTAAATATGTATTTATAGGAACCAAATAACATTATGAACAAACAACAAAGTCTATTTCTTTGCTTTATTGAATATCTATAACAATTGTTGTTATTTAAATAATGTGAGATCTTAAAGTAGATTAGATTTAACTTGGCCAGTTTTCATTACAACAGTCATTTCATAAAGTTATTGAACATTTTAATTCTGATAAAAATTGGCCAAGTCAAATCTAATCTACTTTAAGATCTCACATTATTTAAATAACAGCAATTGTTATAGATATTCAATAAAGCAAAGAAATAGACTTTGTTGTTTGTTCATAATGTTATTTGGTTCCTATAAATACATATTTAAATTTTCCATAGAACTTGGCACTCATTTAGATCTCCATTCTTTTTACGGCGAAGTCCATAGACAAGCATAATGTTTGTATTGAACTTGGCTCTCCTTTTTACATTTATGTTTTTGGTGGGTTATAGCATTTACAATATAGTGCACATAATTATGTTGTGAGAAGACTGGCGTCTTAAACTAAGCAGTTTCCTGCTTGTATTTCAAGACACCAGGCCTCCAACCCTCATACTCTAATAAATGTTAAGAAATATTAACATTATTAGGCAAATTAAATAAAGTTAAGTCGTTCAATAATATTAAATTATAATTTATAACACTTCCAATATTCAGACTGGGTAACAAGACAGTGTAATGCAGTTACAAGAATACACGAGTAGTGTAGTAGGGGTAAAACAATATAGTTAGATGGTGTAACAGGGTTGGAAGTAGGTCGGTGCTTGACCCCACAGTGGACCAAAGTTGGGCTAAATACGACCATTGAACTAAATCGTGAAATGCTGTAATCGTTGGTGATACTTATTTTTAGCTTTTAGAAGTCTTCTAAGGCCTTTAGAAAACCAATGAGGGTACTTATTGCCTTGAATGGCCCTGACCTTAGGGGTGTGCTTTTCAATTAATGAGTATAGAGTGTCATAGAAAAAATGGGTGTACTCATCACAACTAAGAGAGAGTGACATTTCTTTCCAGTCAATTTGAAGAAGATCATTATTGCATTCAACATAGTTTGTTTTGCGGAAACAAAACCTTTCGAAGGATGGATTTAACATCAATGGCTTGGATATACATGTCTTCCAATTGAGTTCTAAGGGCGGGTGATGTTTATCCTGGCAAGAGATGGGAATTGCTGATGATAGTTCAAACAGTTCACTATTAGTGATAACTAAATCAAGTAGCCTTTGGTTTGCATTGGGTATATAATTTATTTGACGAAGAGATGTGTTATGAATGAGATTGTAAATAGCCTTAGATTTCTCACAAGAATAATTTAATGGACAACCAGACTCTTTTACCCAAGTTATATCACGTAGATTAAAATCTCCTATAATACATGTGGTTTGAGTAGTGTTAGTAACACTTATGCAAGTATCAGCAAACTTTGCTACAATATCAGAAGGTATGTGATCAGGAATGTAAACGACGCACAGATTCAATGTACTATTTTTGTTTAATTTGATTTGAATCCAGAGATCCTCAAGTAGGACTGATTGCCAATCTTTACGAACAACCACATCTAGACTTTTAAGTGCAGCAATTAATATTCCGCCGCCATGATGTTTTTTATAATGATTTAAAAAAATTCTATCCCGATCCCTGCGTATAACATTATATCTGTCATCAATTAGCTGATGAGAAAACAGTATCGTCTAACCAAGTTTCACAAAAACAGATTATGTCATAATTATTTGATATTATTTCATTATATACATCAACAACCTTTGTCTTTAACCCTCTAACATTTTGGTAGTAAATTGATAACGCCATTTGTAATATTTAACTAAGTAATAACTTATATAATAACAATTAACCTGATCAAAGGCATCAGCGGATCAATTCAAGACTGGCATTATTCTTAATTACTATTATTGAGGAGTTCTCATTTTTTCTAACGTAGATCCGTCCATTTCGAACCCAAATGTATTTATAGGAGCATGCTTTGACTTTGAGGCGGGCGGCTGCATGAAGTGCTTTGTTAGCAGGTGAAAGATGTTCCGATATATAGACTGGTTTGCGTTCTCCGCCAAGTCCTAAAATAGCAGTATTCAGTTTGTTATTTGCATTCGCCTTATTGAATTTGTAAACTGCAGAGTAAAAATCATCGCGACATTTTATATTCCTGAATTTGGCTATTATCGTTCTGGGTAGTTTGCTCTCCTTATTTTGTCTGGCCACTCTGGTGCATAAAACCAGATCACCATCATTCAACTTGTGGCCAATGACATTAGAACATTGTTGTATTATGTTTGATAATATCTCTCCACGATGTTCAGGTACGCCGTGAATTTCAACATTATTTTCTCGTAAATGTTGCTCCAGGTTATTCACTCTGTTAGAGAGATCATTAACGGTGGATTTTAACGTAAGATTTTCGTTTTTAATGTTTTATTATCTTCTATCAAAGCATTTGTGGTTTGTGTTAGTTCATCGTGCTTAGTGCTTATAAAGTCAACAGAATTGCGCAGCTCTTGAAGTTCCTCCTTGAAAGCAGTTATTTCAGATTTTATGATTTGTTTAAGCATTACTGGCAATTCAAGTTTCAATGCCTTAAGTACTTCATCTCTAATTGCAGCAACAAGATTTATATTCATATTGTCCATCGTGGCGGTTAAAGTAGGGTCATTTTGTTTTGTCACCTTCTTATTCTTGCTTCTGAAGGTGATATTCATGTCATCAGAATCGGTGGTATCTTTAATAGTAGCTTGTGAGGTCGGAGAGGTAGGCGATGCAGATGTGGTGTCTTTAATATTGCGTACAGGTTGCGTCAACATTTCCCGACTTTGGTTGTTTATTAATGCATTCGTGACATATCCAGTTTAGGCTTTCCTTAGTCTTGCCACGAAGCATCTTACTGGAAATACCGGCGCAATCAAGATCATATGATTTGTTACATTTTCGGCAATGAACACAATCTTGTACAATTTTGGTCTTACATCCAGCACATGTTTTAATTTTTGGATCCATTGTACAGAATAATTGTTATATTTTATAGAGGATGTATGCGTATTTCTTTGTTCTAAATCTCTTGACGTAAAAAAGTAATATTGTCTATGCTCAGTTATGCTCTTGACGTAACGCTTTGACGGCTAATTGTCACTTGTCAAAATCAGCTGTTCAACCAATGGCTTGTGGGATTGCGTTCTCCGTTAATGTAATTTTAATTTAATTGGTTTGATTCTTTGTAAAGGAATTCAAAAATGTTGTGAAATAACGTTGTGATCACGTACCTTTTCAGTGAAATGTATGACTTTTACAGTCGGTAAAGTATAATTTCTACACTTAACACTTAGGCTTCAGTTATAACCACAATTTTACACTTTGTAAGTAACTATTTCATCAGTTTTAACCATATAATTTTATTTAAAGATATGTGTGATATAAAGTTATTACTTAGTGAGCTCGTAACAAAACTTGTTTATAGTTAGAAAACCAGAGACAATAATTGATTAACCAGAGACCATAATTGATTGTAATAGGGACAAGGGTCCCGTTTTTACCCTTTGCGTACGGAATCCTAAAAAAGCATCGCACTGCATCGACGCGTCACGTTGTCATTAAAACTTGACTTTACATTTAAAGTGGCCTCTGTTTAAAATATTTTTCACAGAACAATCGACAGTAACTTACAATTTAATTGCAAGAACTTTAAATTATTTTCCCGGGAATTCTACCGGGAATTCCCCGGCTTTCGGGAGAATAATTCGGGAATTATCTCGCATTGCCGCCTCGTTGCGAGGCTGTAGCAGTGTCGATTAATTGGAAATTAAAACGCGAGCAGCGTTGGTAATGAACGGCAGACGTCTTGTTAATGTGATTTAATATGTAACAACTAACAACATACTGTACAGGGTGAAATCCGCTTTGAGATTTTGTCGAATGATTATTTTTTCACTAGCCTATGCATGTACCACTGCTGGGAAAAAGACAAAGTTTTTTGTAAGGTAGTAGCAAATTTTTTACTTGAATAATATTGATGAGTTTATTTTTTTAGGTAGTAAAGTTTTTGCCATTAGCAATTTGTACAATACACATATAAAAATTATGAGCGTAGGATGTAAATGACTAACGTAAGATATTTTCTTCGTTAGAATTTCAAAACAAATTTCTTTTCGGAGTGTAGACTGCACTCTTTTATTTACAAAGATGAAAGACTTTCAAGATGCACCATAAGTAGAGGCATACATCTCTGTATGTAGGTCGACTGTGGACCATAAAGTAAATATACCTAGTATATTAACTTTATGCTGTGTACATATCCAACAGGATGTTATGTTATATTTAACGTATACGTATGTTTTTAACATCGCAGGTCTCAAATGATCGGCCTTGAGCCAAGATGCTTTCGTTAATTACATTGTCGACATTTTATTAAAAAATGACCAAATAAAATAAAAAAAACAGTTAAATTGCAGTATGTTTCTGCACTCCTTTAGTTGCTTAAACATAAATTATAGTAAATAAAATAAATGAACTTCTATAAATAGTCTTGGAGCCAACCGGAGTTTATCCCGATATAAAAATTCCATTTTGTTGGAACATGAATAAGTTGAACGGATTTGTGCAGCGGAACTGGCCGCATGCCAGAACTGGAGTAGGCCTCGCCTCCGTGGTCCAGTGGTTTAGAGCGTTGTTCTTGAATCGGAGGTTGTGGGTTCGATTCCCGCGTTGGAATTACAAAAATGTTGTTCCAAGTTAGGATAGTGCAGGTTGATTACCTGATTGTCTGACACGAGAGATGATCCATGCGTCGAAAGGATACGTAAAAGTCGGTTCTGCGCCTGATCTTAATTCTGTCATCCGTCTGCTTACTCTCTTAACTGACACTAGAATAAAGAAGGAGAGAGAGAGTGCTCTTGAGTATTACAACACTACAAAATTACTGTTTTGCTTGGCCTGGCTCCAATGAAACTACTACCATCGACCAAATCGATATATAATTTATATTATAATATATCGTATTATATTCATATATTATAATACTAGCTGTCCCGGCAAACGTTGTTTTGCCATATTAAGTATTTCTACTTCAACAGTTGATACAAAATCTTATCTCCTCTTTTGTCCTCTAAGAGGGGGGGGGGGGGGGGGGACATAAGTTTGACACAAATAGTAATGTCTCTTTTGTCCCCGTGGGGGGAAAAAAGTTTATACACCAGATGTTAAGTTGGAAAAAGACAAATATATCTGCGAAAACCACATTCAAATCGGATCAGTAGTTTTCGTGTAATGCTGGAACAAACATACAGACAGACAGACAGAGAGACAGACAAAATACTAACCACATTTTTGGCTTCTAAAGCGATGTAGTGACACCCCCCGCTTATTATTTTTTGAATATCTTTAATGTACAGAATTTTCATATATATAATTATATAGATATAGATATATAGATACTAGACGTTCCGCGCGGCTTCACCCGCGTAAATTAGATCTTTCACAGAAAAATTAGTCCACAAAAAAGCCTATGATCCTTCACGTGGTCTACTTCTTATCTGATGCAAATAACAGAAAAAATGCTCTAGTAGTTCGTGAGATAAGCCCTTTCAAATATTTCCCTCGTTTTTTCCACATTTTCCTCAATTTCTTCGCTCCTATTAGTTTTAGCGTGATAAAATATAGCCTATAGCCTTCCTTGATAACTGGGCTATCTAACACTGAAAGAATTTTTCAAATCGGACCAGTAGTTCCTGAGGTTAGCGCGTTCAAATAAGCCCTTTCAAATAATTTCCCACGTTTTTTCCACATTTTCCTCTATTTCTTCGCTCCTATTAGTCTTAGCGTGATAAAATATAGCCTATAGCCTTCCTCGATAAATGGGCTATCTAACACTGAAAGATTTTTTTAAATCGGTCCAGTAGTTCCTGTGATAAGCGCGTTCAAACAAACAAACAAACAAACTAACAAACTCTTCCGCTTTATCTGGGGACACGGTAGTGTCCCCGCCGAGACGAGCCAAGCGAAGCGCAAGGGCACTACCTACCTTTTCTCGAAGTGTTTCGCTGTTTTTTTGAACTTTCATAGAATTGGTTTCCGTTGTAGCAGATAGTTCATATTTTCAGAATATGATGTCATCAATAGACTTATTAAGCATACAAAGTCTCAATTGAACAAGTCTAATACTTTAGATTTTATAGATATATCTAAAATACGCCGATTTCGTCACTGACACACTGATGGTCATCAAAATGTTTGGCTACTACCTGAAGTGCTAGAAAGCCGAAATTTGGTATGTAATCTAAGTTTAGTATACAAACACCAAAAAATTCATAAACTTGTAATTTTCGCCCTCCATCCCCTAAAATGGGGGGTGGAAGTTGACCCTCATACAGACTACAGTTGGTTTCCAATATAGAAGATAGTTCATATTCTCAGAATATGATGTCAATAATAGACTTATTAAACATACAAAGTCTCAATTGAATAGGTCTAATACTTTAGATTTTATTGATATCTAAAATACTTACGGCGAAATTTGGTTACGCCGTAAAATAAGTTTAGTAGGGGTAATGGAAGTTTAAATATGAGACTTTCACCAATCTTATGAATTAGGACATAAAAGTTTACACGGGATAGATATTAACTAAAAACCTGCTAATTAAAAATATATAAAAAAAAAAAAAAAAAAAAAAAAACTAAAAAAGACTGCCTAGCAAGTAGCAACTTACAAAAAGGACTGAAATCCCACCAAAAACATTTCATATAAAATGTTACCTCGACGACCACAAAAGGTTTGCCCTGTGAAAAAGACATCATATCTAATGTGGAGCCAAGCTTCTGAATATACACGGCCTAACTCTATCGACCCTAACTCCAACAAATTCTACATATCAGAAAGTATGTATGGCTTCGCTGTTTCGCTACCGTCGTGGAGGTGAGACGAATATTTAGTTTCTGATCTAAAGTAACGAAACAGCCAAGCCATACATACTTTCTGATATGTAGAATTTGTTGGAGTTAGGGTCGATAGAGTTAGGCCGTGTATATTCAGAAGCTTGGCTCCACATTAGATCTGATGTCTTTTTCACAGGGCAAACCTTTTGTGGTCGTCGAGGTAACATTTTACATGAAATGTTTTTGGTGGGATAATATTAGTATAGATAGATACATAATTTTAATTAAAATGTTTTACAAAAACATTTTAGGGAGCGTTCAGTTACAAAAGTGTGGCAAAAGAGCGCGAAATGCTTTGCGCCGGAAATGACATTGTTTTTTTTTTATTTTGCACAAAATGGCAAAAGGGTTGCATAGAATTTCAGCTTTTGATAAGCGTTTGGGTCACGGAAGATGGATGAACAGTGAAATAATATGAATGAAACCTTTGGTTTCACGAGCAAGTAATATGAGTGAAAGAGAAGCATATATATTTTTCAATTTTAAATCGTAACGCAATACCTAATTAAAACAAAATAATAATAATCATTTAAAAAAGGCTCTTCTATTGTCCTTATTTTAAAATTTAAGCCGACATCTAAGTGTCTAAACACAATAGGCCGAAAAAACGCAGCCGAAGTTCCGCATGATTACGCCTGCAATGTATTTTAAATTACCGATGACACACCATGCCGAAATTACGTCGCGTTATATTATATGCGTTTGACATTGCTGGCGTAATCATGCCGAACTTTGCCGCGTAACTTCGGCATGGTGTGTTTAGACACTAATAGCCTTATTAGGATCTTGTGTCTTCCAAGTGACATTGTCACGGGTGAGTTTCAACTTTTTCCGCAACAGCTGTCTACCAAGTGACACTTTAAAAGCATTAGAAATAGAACCTTATCGGTCTATATTATATATGGTATTATCGAATCGGATGTCAATTCGAACAGAATTTCAACTCTATATCCGATGCATAGGGTCCTTTTTCGACTGCAATAACGCGTGCGTTACAGAGGCAGCTGTACTCAATGGAGTATGACATACAATAAGACAAAATCTTAGTATAGCCTTACAGGAATGTTTTGTTGCCGCGAGGCCGAAATTGGAACTGATATTGACATTTTCTGTTATAGTAAAACGTGATTTAAGCTGCCTCTCAATCCTTTAGTTTGTATACATAATATGACAGTTGTTTCCAGTTTTACACGACCATTTACACGAAGGACTCTTGCTACATAGCTCCGTTTGGTGCCAGTCGGTAGATAGGAAAGTGTGGGAAAATTCTTATTGACAGTTTTTGAAAACGTCCACGGTGGACTCTTACGAAGTGTCGTATGAGTCGGGTTTGCTCTCTTAGGCTGCGTTTCTACTGAAGCGGAGCGGAGCTTAGCGGTGCCGGATTGACCAATCACCATGCTCGAAATCTTCGCTCCGCTTCGCTGTCATTCCGCTGGAATAGCACGATTGGTCAATTCGGGCACCACTAAGCTCCGCTCCGCTTCAGTAGAAACGCAGCCTTAAGGGTTGATTCAGACCGCGTTGATGCATAGATGCATTTCTAAATTTATATGGATTTGACAGATTCGCAAGACGTCTCACGCAATTGAAATCTGTCAAATCCATACAAATTTATGCCGCGCCGCGCCTCGCCACGCCTCGTCGCGTTGCGGTCTGAATTGACCCTTATGCGACAAATGAAATATCGAAAAGCCTTACTAAGTATTATTCAATTAATATATTTTTTAATAATGAAGCCAGGCCTGCAGACACACTATAGTGCAGACAGCAGTATAAGTTCTCCTTTTATATTCTCCGTACAGCTTTAATAACTTAATCCTCCAATAAGCCGTTATCCGTTCAGCGGCATCGAACGCCGGCGGTATTATCTACTATTTCTAAGAATTTCTCCTCTATAAATTCTATAAATAGTTGAAGAAGACAACAATGAGAATTCTAAACCTTTGTTCATAATAAATCAACTGCTCTTCATCACATTCTTGGCACGAGAATTCACAACTTAATATTAGGAAGTTTGTTTATGTGAAAATATTTAAAGACCATTTTATGGAATTAAGCTCTGTGTGGATTTTAAGGGGTACGAAAAATTGAAAAAATGGACCTTTCCGGTTATGTCCAGTCAATGTTTGGCGATCTGTCAGCTGGACTTGACATGACCCAACCAAAGTTGGTCCGCCATCTCTCTCTTCGTGTCGTCTTGCTGTGGTGCTACGATTTTCGTAGCGCGCGTAGCTCCGTCGTAGCACGGGGTCTACGTGTTTTTGCTACGACTACGAGTGAACGGTCGCAATCAGAAGCATTTAATAATTATTTGACTTTAAATAAATCAACTGACATGATCTTCATTCATTTTCTACTTACATTTAAAGACATAGTGGAAGAACTTCTTCCAAAGAAGCAGGTAAGTAACAGTTAAAAAATTGCCGCTTTTTTGCACAAATGGAGGATCCAGGGCCTGGAAAATGATTTGAAATCAAAAAACTGCGGATTTTATGTGTAGCCACTAGCCAGATATATTAGCTAGATAATGAAGTGATTAAATTACAAGGTTTGTTTAAATTATAAGGGAAATAATCGGCCAAGTACGAGTCAGACTCGCGCACGAAGGGTTCCGTACCATTATTGAGCAAAATTAGGCCACAAATTGTGTTTTTTGTATGGGACCCCCCCTTATTTTTTATTTTATTTTAATATTATTATTAAATATTAAAGTACACATATAACTAAGGACTTTGAGAAAAATTCAAGTACTTACCGGTTGCCATTATTGATATAGACCAAAAAATGCCAAAAGAATCAAATTTGTTGTATAGGAGCCCCCCTTAAATATTTGTTTTATTTTGTTTTTAGTATTTGTTGTTATAGCGGCAACAGGAATACATAATCTGTGAAAATTTCAACTCTCTAGCTATCACCGTTCTTGAGATACAGCCTGCTGACAGACAGACGGACAGACGGACAGACAGGCATCGAAGTCTTAGTAATAGGGTCCCATTTTTACCCTTTGGGTACGGAATCCTAAAAATGAATAATTTTACTTATGATAAAAAATGTTAGTTATCTAGTTCTTCCACTCACGTCTCCATTTAATAACTTATAGGTCCTTCACTTTGAGATTTTTCATTAAATTAAAGTACCTGCTACCTATCCCGAGCGGAAAGTATCTCCATACCAATTTTTAACAAATCGATTCAGCTATTAAAACGTCGTGAGGTGATAGACAGACAAACACACTTTCGCATTTAAATATTAATTGTATTTGAATGCAAAAGTATGCTAAATGATTAGGCCCATAATGTTGTTCAAATTTTAACTTTTTTAAACATATTTTTCTTGGAATGTGTATTTTTTTAAGTTATTGCGGCTCGCTGAAAGTTTGAGAAGAGTTTAAAAAATAGGGAAAGCTTATTTCATTTTCTCCTAAGATTTAATAAAGTTTAAGCTTTAAAAATTATGAAGGAGCTTCCATTTTAAGCTGCCGTCTGCGAATCTAGCTGAATTAAGATTGAAATTTTAAATTAATAATGTTCAACTGTTGCCAGAAATTGGTTAGAATTCTTTACTGTTATGTCTACTTCAGAAAAAACTTCATTCACGAGGTAATTTCGGCTAGAAATATTTTTATGCCACGTTTTAGATAACAATACTTAGTCTTAAAATTAAAGGATTTTTTATAAAACATAAAAGACATTTTAACGTAAGGTATAAACAGCACAAGATGTTAACAAATAATATTAACATTATTTAACATAACATTTTGAAGCCACTTAAACTACTAAAAGTCTAACTACAAAGCGCAAAGTCCTGTGTGGTTAACACAGGACAAAACACGTCCCACTGAAAGCCTAAAGCTACAGCATTCCGCACATAAGCCGGATTCTACAAATATCTTTAGAAATACCTTATTGTTTAAATAAGACAACACCCGGATGGAACGAAGTTATTTAAAAAAAGGAGTACCGCCACCCCACCCAGCTAAAAAAATTCAAATTTCCCCCCATAGAGGCACTCCTTTCCTAGAACCATTAATTTCCTTGAGGTAGAATTTTAAATTTTCCTCCAGTTGACGTCATCGCCACATCACTTAGCAGGTACTAAAATAAGTGTCGGTTAAAAAGTGTCGTTACAACTTTTCCGTCTAGCCCCTTTCGCAACGCGCGATAAGGAACTTCATTCCAACTAGCATATTTATGTATTCGAAACCTTGGAAATAGCTGAACGGTATTAAGGGATTTCGGCTGAGAATCGTGAGATCATTATCCCACGGATGAAACCACGTATTTTTGGGTTATTACCTGATGCTAGAACGTAGAAAAAGAATAGAAGATACTAGAAACTGCCTAAAACTTGGATCAAAAAGCAATTTATTACAAAAGAAACCGAATAAGTTTTAATGATAGAGTCTTTTCCCGTACTTAAGGTTTAATAAAATCGGTTCAGTGGCCTAAGCGTGAAGAGGATAATAATATAAACAGTCGAACAAACTTAAAAATGAATGATTAATTTTAACAATGTTCAAATTGGTTTATACACGTTAATTTTTATACTCAGTAAATCTTATCTTTTAAGGTTTGACTTCTCTTACAGCATTCAAATGTAAGCTATTTTATTCACTTTTGTGTCGCATAACAATGCAATAAAAGTTAATAAACTAGCTTGAATACGTTCAAATAAAAAAGTGAATAAAATAGCTTCAAGCTTCTACCTACGAAAATAATTGACCCTTGACAACCACATGCTACAGAATATAAAGGATTTTCCGTTTCCATGCAGAAATATCGATTCTCCACGGGTAAGGAACTTTTTAACCGACAGCTAGCTGTTTTTCGGCTGGCTTTAAGTGTCACTGAAGATCGTCGTGAAATATCTATATTGCATATTAAGGACGCTATCACATTTTTTCACAAATATCAGCAATTTTCAGGTACCATTTTAAAGAATTAGGAGTCACACTGTGAGGATATTTTAGTTTCAAATGAAAGATAATATATTCATCTCCACGTCTACACCATAAAATTTCATAGCCGCATACAAAATTTTCACATAAATACGTTTTAACCATCACAATAATCGCAAAAGATTAAAAAAATGGCGTTTGATTAGGTACCAGTATAGCTAAATACACTGAACTAAGGAAAACCAATATACAAAAAAATTGTTGCTTATTTAGTCCCCTGTACGAATAGCTAAATATTTTATATAAAAATAAATGACATTTCCATTTATAAGAAAACTAAGAAACGCTCTCATATTTCTTCATACATTTTCGCCCTATCAAGAACGCGGCGAGTGTCGTAACCGCCACTGTACAAGGCGCGCTGATATGAATGTTATTTTAATGTCCTTTACGTCGATATTCGTACTGACAGACATCGACCTGCTAATTTTTATGTGATAGCGTCCTTAAGCTGATATCGTGGTCGTTTATTATTTAGGCTGGATTTATATGCGTCCACCCGAACGCACAGCTTGGCTACACTGAGAGACAAGTAATTGTATGTAAATGACGGCACGACCGCGCCGCTATTTATATAATTTGTTACATACAATTATTGTCTGTGATCTCGAGGTGTAGCGGCTAAACCGCTCGTTCACGCGAACGTATATAAATCGAGCCTTATAGGAATGTCTAGGAAACTCTCGTGTAGCGGTGTTTTTTTTAATTTTTTATTTTACATTTATTGCACACAAGATGTTTACATAAAAATTGACATAGAAAGACGACACAAAGGAACTGCTTATTTATAAAGAAATTACTTACAGCTGCCCTACGGAGAGAGATGAGAGAGAGAGAGATTGTTACCGAATACCTCCAACGGCTGAACCGATTGAGCTGTGTGTGCTTTTTTCGACCTAACGTTGTAGCAAACAGATCAGTTCTGAATTCTCTGAGATAGGCGTAACATAAACAACTGAAATTATAACAGTCGACTGAAGTATATTCGAACATCGTATTTAAGGAAACACAATTTCTTTATTCTGTCAATTTAAATCTTGATTGGTTCATTTAAAAATGCATCGCACCGCCTCGTCACATTTTAATGTCCACAGACCCCAACAGTAATCTTTCTGGAATCTTTCTGTTGGCGCGCGGCCAAACTTCTAGCACATTGCTCACCGTCAGTGACACAATATTTTACACATCCGTGTTACACTAACAGCGTCCTAAACTTTGAACCAGTTGCATACATTATACGCGGCAAATGGTAATATACTGCACTGAAATTGTGTAATTAAGTAGTTACAAACACAACCGTAAATATAGTACTAATAAGAATAAATAATATTATGATAGTCCACTTGCGTTATCAAGTAGTGGATATATCACACCAATATGTATATTATAATCGATGATGCTTAAAAAATGAGTATTCAATTTGTCGCTCGGGTACCGCGCATTTTTCCGGGAAAGACTCTAAGGCCCGTATAAATAGTCAGTACTCAAGATGCATCTCGGTCTCAAGACACGGTTCAGGCTCTGTGATTGGTTGGCTGTCAAAATTTGGACCAACCACAGAGCCGAACCGCATCTTGAGACCGGGTCGCATCTTAAGGCTATCCCCCGAACAAACGACCTTGACCATACATTTGACGCGTTGCCGAAATCCTATTTTTTTTACTTATCTTAGTTCAAAATTGATCAAACAAAATTTGAAACGGGGAATATGTAGTTAATGAAATTGTCGATCTATTTGTCGTGTGTTTCAAATAAACGTAATTTGTAAATACTAGGGAGATGCTGAAAGTATGCTTAAATTTTAACAAATTGGTATTACTTCGGAAGCTAATATCATGAGTATAATTTAACAAAAATAGAAAATTTAAAATGGGGACAGGAATGTTGATATAGGTACTGAAAAGATTATTGCTGTATTTTTATTATAACTTTGTAGCTTTCAAATTATGAGTTTATAAGGCTCTAAATAATGTAAATTACAGAATCTCCGTAGGGGAAGGCCCTTAAGTACTATTTATACGGGCCTAGCTGTGTACTTTAAGACATACAAAATAACAAACAAACACGCTTACGTATTTAAAATATGGATAGCTACAAGCATACTAGGTGCCTAGTATGTTTGTATTTAAGTATGCATAATTTAAATGATGGGAAATCGGGGTGTAGGTCGACCTCTAACTAGGTGGGACGACGATCACCGTTTAGTTGCGGGTCCATGTTGGATGCGAGTAGCAGCCCCCCTAGCATACGCCAACGAGATATCTCGTGGATATCTCACTCTCGAGCGTAGTGATATTGTCGATATCGATATATATCTCTTTTTCGCTAACATGCGTACATCGAGACTCGAGAGATAAATTTCTCGTTCGTATATAGTTCGTTAGTATATAGACAAAAATAGCACATATAAAAAAAAAACAAAATTATCTCTAATTTTGACGACAGACGTACGAGAAAAAATGTATGTCATGTTAGGGTCAATAGAGATGAAGAGATAAACCAGTTAACATCGAGAAAACGTGTAGACAAAATTTATCGTTGGCGTATGCTAGCACGGCAGGAGATCGGTCATCTTGGCATTCATTGAGAGGCCTATGTCCAGCAGTGGACGAATATAGGCTGATTTGATGAATTTAAATGAGAAAGAGTGTTTGTAAACTGTAACAAGCTGATAATAATACTTTGGGGTGTGCATGTTTTCCTTCTAAAGAGTGCCATGCACTGTATAATATATTTAATTTCAACTAATAAAAAAGGCCCCAAACTGAATAAGTGTGCTTGCTTAACTTAAAAGTTGTTGGCAAAAGCAATTAGTAATTTCGTAATTAGCTTCATGCCAGTCAAAGGGCATACATGAGGCTGCACTGGCACTGAATACTGGCGTGGAGCCAGTGGGCAGGTGAAATCTAATTTTGCCGCTTTATTCATTTAGGCTTTAATTTTTGTTGGCTTACTGCCGCACTCAGAGATGAAAGTTAATTACTTAACTGTAATTATAAGAAGATTTTGACATAAGCTCCATACATTATGTGTCTAACTCTTCATTAAATTGAAGCTTAATCTATATATTAATACGCGAGTGAAAAATTTTTGATCCCTTTTGACGAAAAATGCGGAAACGTAGGTGATTGAAATTTTGCACAGTTATAGTTTATATAGTGTAGGAGTGCATCCAGCTAATATTAATTTTGAAATTATACTTTTATCATACATTTTTTAACAAATAAAACATTACACACACTACAACACACACACTAGGAGATTTTGATTGACAAGCCTATTCACACGAATTGTACTCTTTTATTTATGGTTGAAGTGGTCTGTTGCCAAATTGAAAATAGATTTAGTTTTTTTTATTGAATCTTAAATACTGTTAGACAATTATTACACAGCCAGTCTTTCATCATTTGACTTTATTAATCTGAGACTGTCGCAGGAAATATGTCTAAAAATAATAAAGTCAATATTTTGACAATAGAATATCAATAGAAAAGCGTTGAAATTTGAAACTTATAATTTAATTTTTTGTTTGAGGTCGAATTTCTACCATTGGGCGATCTCTAGTTATAATTAAATGTCTCTGCGACCGTTAAACCTGTGAAAAAAATACTTGTGGCACTCGGGGACTGCCGCGGTAAAGCTATTGCATAGCATTTTTTATCAACTTATGCAATTATAATTCGCATATATTCGTACGCACACAAACACACTTCGAAAATCACATAATTCCTTCGCAACAAGGTGACCCCCTAGGTCCCCTGATATTTAGCTTAGCCATCCACCAATCCATATCATCCATAAAGTCTCCCCTAAACGTCTGGTACCTTGACGATGGCACAATCGGTGGTAGTCCAGAGTCAGTCGCGGAAGATATACGCACTCTCTCCAGCAGTCTTCAAGAACTGGGTCTCGAAATAAATACTAACAAATGTGAAATCATCGTTTGCGGAGACACAGCCGAACACAAAATCACCATTTTTGACTCTCTGCTCCCTGGAATTAAAACCCTAAACAAATCTACATTCTCTCTGCTAGGCGCGCCGATATTCCCGGATGCCATTCCACCAACTCTACAAAGTAAGGCCAAAATTCTAACACAAGTCCGAGAACTTCTCACCAACGTATCGTCTCACATTGCCTTAATACTGTATCGCAGCTGTTTCTCTCTGCCAAAGCTCACTTATGCAATAAGGACGGCCCCCACCTGGCGATTTCTGGCGTTGAACTCACGGTCGGAATCAGCACTGGCCCGTATTAAGGCAGTTTTTTTTATATATTATAAATAATATATATATATATATATATATATATATATATATATATATATATATATATTCAGGATATAAAAATTTACAATAACAATAATCTACATTGATAAAAAATAATTTAACAATGATAATAATTAGAATAAAAAGGAAAAACTAAAGATCTTAATCAAAAAGACCACCCCGCAGCATATCATGCTCAAACGTCCCCATCACACTGGCCGCGTTACCGCGCTGAATGGCTTGGGAGACGTGTTGGGCCAGGTAAGCCCCGGAGCGGGGATCGTTACCCGATTCCCGCAACCGACGTCCGACCTGGCGAACGAAAGCTTTCGCTTCGTTGCACCACGGACCTCCCGTTTCGACGGCAAAAGGCACAAAGAGGTACTGTTTTTCCAAATCCGTGTACTTGTTGTGCTTTTGCCGAGCAGCGTACTCGGCGGCAGACCCCGCATTTCGGGCAGAGCCACAAATGTGCGAGGTAGCGTACGTACTAACGCACGTGGCATCCCATAGGAGGCACCGACCTTTCTTCCAAGGGATCAGGGAAAGGCCATCCGGGCGTTTGCCGTCGCTTCGGCTCAAGCCAGGGGGCTCAAGCACGCACGGTACGTCTGCCGACACCAAGGCTCGACGGAGAATGTCGTTGTGGGCGTGGTGTCTAGCAAAACGACCGGCAGCTTTAATGCAGCTGAGCCCGTGGTGGCCGTACGCGTCAACCTCAGTACCACAGGGGCAGCGATGAGGCTCGCACACTTCACAGCCTAGTCTCAGGGCCACTGCTATTCTTAGGCTGTTATCGTCAAGAAGGGTGCCGAGCTGCGGTGACGGCAACGCTTGGAGCCAGGCACTAGATTCCACGCAGGAAACTGCCTTAATACGGGCCAGTGCTGATTCCGACCGTGAGTTCAACGCCAGAAATCGCCAGGTGGGGGCCGTCCTTATTGCATAAGTGAGCTTGGGCAGAGAGAAACAGCTGCGATACAGTATTAAGGCAATGTGAGACGATACGTTGGTGAGAAGTTCTTGGACTTGTGTTAGAATTTTGGCCTTACTTTGTAGAGTTTGTGGAATGGCATCCGGGAATATCGGCGCGCCTAGCAGAGAGAATGTAGATTTGTTTAGGGTTTTAATTCCAGGGAGCAGAGAGTCAAAAATGGTGATTTTGTGTTCGGCTGTGACTCCGCAAACGATGATTTCACATTTGTTAGTATTTATTTCGAGACCCAGTTCTTGAAGAGTGCTGGAGAGAGTGCGTATATCTTCCGCGACTGACTCTGGACTACCACCGATTGTGCCATCGTCAAGGTACCAGACGTTTAGGGGAGACTTTATGGATGATATGGATTGGTGGATGGCTAAGCTAAATATCAGGGGACCTAGGGGGTCACCTTGTTGCGAAGGAATTATGTGATTTTCGAATGTTAAATTACTGGGTGAAGCGTAGCATTGATGTAGAAAGGGATATAGCGAAGGAATTAATTCCTTTGCCTCGTTTAAGATGATATCCCTTTCGACGGCGTTGAAGGCGTTTTTTAGATCCACCTTGACGATGACACAGTCATATATATATATATATATATATATATATATATATATATATATATATATATATATATATATATATATATATATATATATATATATATATATATATATATATATATACGCACGTCTGCTTGTCTCAGACTGCAAAATCGCCCCCACCAACACAAACACTCTAGAGTCCCTAATCCAAAAACATCCTGCTCCCTCCCGCCCACTGTCCATACCACCCCTATATATATATATATATATATATATATATATATATATATATATATATATATATATATATATATATATATATATATATATATATATAGAGAATCGGCTACTGGGTACTTTTTATATTGATAAGTGCATTTGTTGAATAAATAATAGTAAATTATTACAACTCGAGACTGACGGCGACCATAGTGCGACGGGATAACGATGGACGTTGCCATGATTACCATACTTATTTAGTCACTTCAATAAAATAATAAAAAAACTACAATATTACAACTACTTACAAATAATTTATATGGCAAAACAACGTTTGCCGGGACAGCTAGTAATAAATAACTAGTGGAATAATACCTCTGTCCACCTATACTAATTATAAACCCCAAAGTGTGTCTGTCTGTCTTTTTGTTTCTGTCCGTCTGTCTGTCTCTAACCTCTTCACGCCCAAACCGCTGAACCGAATTTTCTAAAATTTGGTATGGATATACTTTGAGTCCCGGGAAAGGATACTTTTTATACCGGAAAAATGTACGGTTTTCGCACGATAATCAAATTTTGGCGCAACGAAATCGCGGGCGTATTCTAATATAGTAAAATATAAACCATGTACACTAATAGAACTCTATTACAGCTGTATAATTAAAATTTGCCGGCAGGACAACCAAATCACTACACTTCTTTCGATTTCTCTTTTTTCCGACACTCTTTTTATCTCTTATGGGACAGGTCATTAGGTTTCCCCTGTTAACACTTAACTGTGATGGCAATATACATTAACAGTGATTTTAACCAATAGCAGTTAATGTGAGAACATAAAAACCAACGACCGGGTAGTTACCCACACATAAACGTAACTCTTTGTAACTATTATAATAATATTACGCAAAAGTCGGAGCAGAGGGCGCTACTAGCACATACAGTAAATAATCCGACCAAGATCCGACATGTTGCTCACGTCATGTCAGAATATTGACAGAAACGTTGTCAAACGTCGAACAAAACTTTTTGTTTACTGTCTGTGCTGGTGCTGCCTCTAGCGTGAAAACATTGCAGTAATATTAATCCCGTTATATTGAGTGAATTTAAAACTGTGTATGTTATATTCCCTTTCCAAATAAAAATATGTCTCAATGTTTTGTCCTTGTCTGTTAAGAGGGCGACTAATGCAAAATATCAAACATCGTCCTTCTCTCTTCACGCTCACGCCCGTCTTTCATATGCCAGGTGAAAAAGGACGACGCGGAATCATCGCCAAGTTAGTTTTTTCTTAATAACTCGATAAATATACAACATTTTAAAAATCCGCCAGGTCAGTGTCTCAATAATAGAATTTTATACAATGTGTTAAAATATTAACTTAGTTTAATGCACGGTTATGGTAATTTATGAAAAATTCGTGAAAATTAGATGCATCTTTGTGATTTTTTTCTATCGAGAAAATTTTAAGACATCGTGTTTTCGCTCAAATCAAATTCTTGGAAATATAATGTAGTATCTATGTTTAAAAAATGAAATAATTCGGGGCTTATTTTCAAGTATAAAAATGAATTATAAAATCGTCAATTTTAGGTTAGTCGCCCCCTTAAGCAAATTCTCTAATATATTGAACCAGATGACGCCCGCAACTCCGTTGCGCCAAAATTTGTTTATCGCGTGGGAACCGTACGTTTTTCCGGGATAAAAAGTATACAATGTAATTTCTAGGTACTCAAAGTATCTCCATACCAATTTCAGCAAAATCGTTTCAGTGGTTTGAGCGTGAAGAGGTAACAGACAGACAGACACACTTTCGCATTTCTAATATGAGTAGGGATAACACAATGTGAATCTTATTATTAGTAAGGTCATATTATAAAGTATACAAAAGTGTGTCCCTCTGCCTTTCGGCAATGATCGGTGACCATGATTGCGAAGCTGTCCGCATGGTATAAATCGATATTGATGGGTAATAACTAATAAAATATTAATATGCCCTCCACAAATTTGTAATTGCTTGTATTGGTCAACGATGGGCAAATGTGGAAAGGCCAAAACACGTTGAAATGGCTGAACCAATTATTATTAAAATGACAAAAATATTTCAGTCGCGTCCGTAAAGCACATTTTCCAATGATTTATTATTTATAGTTATCAAATATTGCTTGAAATCAATAAAAACACCATAAGCCCCGTGACAAAAAGTATCCGAAGCGATTATGCTCCGGCCAAACCTACGCGTCAGTAACACGAGACGCGGGACGGGAGCGTCTGCAACGCGAAACTGGTGTGCACACCTGCGCGACTACGATGCGAAACCGTAGATTATTACCGCTCTGCCGACGCGAACGTCCCGCATTGCAGACGCTCCCGCTTCGCAGTCACTTTGGTCGCGTAGGTTTGGCCGAAGCTTAAGCCCCGTGATAAAAAGTGTCCGAAGCGATTATGCGTCGCGTCGCGTCGCGCTGACAAAGCTGATTTATGTTGCCTTTTAAAAATACAAACCCGCGTTTGGACTTTAAATAACCGCTGGCAATCTAAAAGAAACCTTATCATTGATGAATAGGGTCCATAATGTCTAACCGTTTATAAAATGAAACATATTTTATCGGTGATAGCTAGAGTTTCCTGACAGGGCAGATAGGTAGGCTCACTTGGTATTTTACTGTACACCATACTGTACACCTGAATTGTATAATATTTTATCCATGTTCTATCTATACCATCGATTCCAAAATTATTTGGGCAGGAACCCTTTTGAAAAGCGAAAAGTTTGAAGAATCGCTAAAGTAAAAGAAAAAGAGGAATGCATATAGCATTCCTCAAAATGTAGTAAGTAATCATTAAAAAGCATAAAGTAAATTGGGAATTGGGATTGGTAGGGAAGTAAATTGGGAATTGGGATTGGTAGGGAAGTAAATTGGGAATTGGGATACTGATTGGTAGTGGTGTATTTTCCTACCTACAAGTAGTGTAATTCTTGCAAAACCCTTACAAAAGCTTTGTAGAGCCCCAGGACTTTAAGTATGGCTGAAGATGTTCCTTTATGGCTCTCAATCATATTGCAAATAATGTGACAAAAAACGTTTGTTGGGTCCGCTAGTATATCTCTTCTAAAATGTAAAATTCTTGTGTCACGGTGTTTGTGCGCGAACTCCTCCAAAACTGCTCAACTGATTTTAATGAAATTTTGTATGTACTTTCGTTAGGCCAGGGAATAGGTTTTTATCTACTTTTTTTTATTGATGCTAGAAAAAATTTACATGTCGAAACAATGTTTGCCGGGTCAGCTAGTTAATTAATTCATAATATTTTAACGTGTTAATACAGTCATATTGCTGTAAGCTGTTATGGCAGCCGATTTCGCGGAGTTCGGAAGTAATGTTGTGATTTATTTTGCGACCGACACCATCAATATTTATCAAACGGAAAACGAAAACAATTTACTGGAACGCTGTTCTCTTTATCGAGTATTTTTGGCTTAAATTTTATGTTTAAACTGTACATTTTTGTCGGCGTTTTACAATTGTTTTGGTATGGGGACAATCAGGATACGTTTTGGAGAAAATTCGTATGACTGAGGGGGAGTAGACCGCCGACGGCACTTCGTGGGGGAGGAATATCGGGGGATGCCTGCTTCTGCTGTTTAGTTTATACTTTATAGCATAGGGTATACCATACTTACTGCTTCCGTCAATACGTATGGTATTGTTTCTACAATAGCCTGGTACGCGCATCCGCGTACCTGTGGTGTTAGGACGCTATCACATAAAAATTAGCAGGTCGATGTCTGTCAGTACGAATATCGACGTTAAGGACATTAAAATTATATTCATATCAGCGCGCCTTGTACGGTGGCGGTTACGACGCTCGCCGCGTTCTTGATAGGGCGAAAATGTATGAATAAAGAAGACGGATTACGGCCCATAGAAAATTACCCCACGTCCTACAGTAAAGTGATGAACTTCAATGAGATAATTAATTCCACTGAATTGCTTTCTCTTCATACATGAAGTCTGTAGTAGCTGTATAATATTATGGAAGAGACAATTAAAGTTACGAGGGAACAGATGAACATTCATACCCAGTATACATACATATTATTACATACATACAGGACAAAATCATAATCCTCTTTTTTGCTTCGCCGTAGTCGGGTAAAAACAATTTGTACAGGTCAGTATCATCTGAAAATTAATTCATAGATGGCGCGGACCGACGTTATTTGGTCGGATCAATGATAGTCGTGAGCTCACAGGCTGGGCTTAACATAACCCGTCATAATTATGTAGGTCTGACATCTGCCTAGGAATCAGTTTCTCTGATAGTACGCTTTGTGATACCAGAAAAGAAGTAAAAAATATCTTGAACTCTACATAGAGATTAAATATTGCGTAGCGGTCAGTAGGTTAAAGTTATTTTATTTTAATCAAATCAAAGTATACATTCTGTGATCCCTAAAATAAATAAACTGAAAATAACTAGAGGGTATCGTGAAGAGCATTTCGTAATACAATTAAAGACCTCCGGCCTTCGACAGTCTACCTCGGTGCGCCGAGTGACGACGAGCGACTAAATGTGTCACGTTGCTACAGAGTATAACAAAAAAATACTTTTTTAGAGTTCACTGTGAAAGTAGCAACGCTAAATGAGTTTGTTTTGACTTCTATGTTCTATGATAAATAGTCCAACGTCATGAATTTGCCCATACAATAATTAAAAAAAAGTTAGTTTTAATCTGAAACTTGTGTTGAATGATTTACTTGACACATGTCAAATGTACACACAGTTTCTGCACGTTCCCTATACTATCTATACTAATATTATAAATGAAAAAGTGTCTGTCTGTCTGTTACCTGTTCGCGCCCAAATCGCTGAACCGATTTTTCTGGGTATGGAGATACTTTGAGTTCCGGGAAAAGGCACAAGATACTTTCTATCCCGGATAAAAGTATGGTTTCAGCGCGATACACGAATTTTGGCGTAACGAAGTTGTAGGCGTCATCTAGCTGTTAATAATAATGAGCTCCTGAAGAACAACAAACAAAAAAAAACTTTTGTTTACTACTGTAAACCTTACAGTACATTATACTCGTTTGTGGCTCGTCTGCACTAATTTTAGACTTTACGTTTTATTTTAGCCGTATATGGGTCATCTGATGCTCAGACTATTTCAGATTACAGATATGGATTTTAATTTTACTTTGCCCTAGAAAGACTTGATCTGATAAGATGTGTGTCCCCCCCCCTCTAACTTCTAAAGTAGGGGGATGATAAGTCTAAAAAAATATATGATGTACTTTACTATAAAAAATAACGAAAATTGGTTTGAACGAAATCTAGCAAGTAGTTGTTTTTTTATACTTTTATATTTTAATAAAAAAAAATATTTTTCATGTAACCTATGCACGTGGGGTATCTATGGATAGGTCTTCAAAAATTGTATTGAGGTTTCTAATATCATTTTTTTCTAACCTGAATAGTTTGCGAGAGAGACCCTTCGAAAGTAGTAAAATGTGTATCCCCCCCCCTCTAGCTTCTAAAGTAGGGGCATGATAAGTCTAAAAAAAATATATGATGTACTTTACTATAAAAACTACCAACGAAAATTGGTTTGAACGAAGTCTAGCAAGTAGTTGTTTTTTTATACTTTTATATTTAAATAAAAAAAAAATCATCTAACCTATGCGTGTGGGTGTCTATGGATAGGTCTTCAAAAATCATATTGAGTTTTCTAATATCATTTTTTTCTAACCTGAATAGTTTGCGAGAGAGACTCTTCCAAAGTGGTAAAATGTGTGTCCCCCCCCCTCTAACTTCTAAAGTAGGGGCATGATAAGTTTAAAAAAATATATATGATGTACTTTACTATAAAAACTACCAACGAAAATTGGTTTGAACGAAATCTAACAAGTAGTTTTTTTTATACGTCATAAATGGTAAACTTAATTTAACTTTCATTAAATCAACTGAAATATAAAAATAAATCAAAAACCTTTTAATTTCATGAAAATAAACCTTATTGCGGAACCCTTCATGGGCGAGTCCAACTCGCACTAGGCCGGTTTTTTAACTGACACAAATCTTTGTATCATTACATAGTATCATTCGTCTATGATTATACCGTACATTTACACAGCCATTGGATTCATTATAATTACATACTCAACTGGCAAATGAATGTGTATTAAATTAAATATGTGTATCATATAACAAAAATCTTAAATATATGTGTAGTATAAAAGTATTAAATATATTTCCGTTGTCCGGTACCTGTAACACGAGTCCTTCAGGTACTTAGCACGGGGTCAGACTGACGTGATGTGAAGCGTCCATAGATATTATAATATCATCAATTTATGAAAAGCATCAAGCGAAATAAACTATTGAATATCATAAATAAGTCAATTGAAAAGCGATTCGTTGAAAAGCTGGACAAACAAATGGCTGGGACGCTAGGGTTGTCCCATACGTGAAACTTATCATACAGATACGTTAATGAGCGTGGAATATAAAGTGTGTTGACAACCCTGGTGGATATTGGATATTATTTAAAAGGTTTTCCCTGTAGCTTCGAGCCTGTTTATCAAGTAAATGACAATTTGATTTTTAAATTTTTGTTTTAAAATTAAGGTCAGTTGATACTGGAGTTATTTCTTTACCTACCCTTACCCATTTAGCTAGATGTTTCCCATTACAAACTCTATCAGGCACACTAACACCTGTGTCTATTACACTGACACTGATGGAGACGCTGTGGCAAGCTTCATTAAAAGAACCACGGAGGTGTCAGCCGAACACATAAAAGATTACAACATAAAAATGGCTATAAAGGACAGGAACGATAAAGTCTTAAGCCACATAGCGGGTCGTGACCTGTGATCCTCAGAGGTCGGCAAAAATAAAATACCAACTAATAAAACGTAAACCTTATAACACTAACTTAGTCCTAAATAGATTGTTAAAATCCAAGTGTGGACCCCGGACTGGTCAGTGGGATCGACAGAGCCTCGCCCTTCCCAAAAATTCACATATTGCAATTTGCAGCGTTAGGAAGGACACGGTCCTGGCGATTCCACTGGCTGGCATCTGGTAGATTCGACACAGAACGATATCTCTTCAACACCCTAGAAACTCCACCCAGCTTGAGTGACCCCTCTCCACCAAGCCAATGTCACAACATCTAAAGGCAAAGGGTGGAGCAGCATAAAATCTAAGGAAATCGAAAAATGTCGGATCTACTGGCCGCCACACTGGGACCACACCGTTCAAAACATTAATATTATAATTATGTAATTTATAAAACAATAAATATATATTTATTTATTATATGTATATGTAACAGTCAAAACTCATAGCCGGTCAAAACCACTTTTGACTGCAAAAATCAGTCAATAATGGTTTTGACCGATGTCGTTAGTCAAAAACAGTTTTGACTGATTTTGGCAGTCAAAAGTGGTTTTGACTAACGACATCGGTCAAAACCATTATTGACTGATTTTTGCAGTCAAAAGTGGTTTTGACCGGCTATGAGTTCAGACTATCGGTCAAAACTCATAAAAAGTTAATAACGGTAGTGAAAATTACTTTAGAAATCATTAATTAAGTTTAAATTAAACTATTTTTGAGGTGTAATATTAAAGTTTTTTGTTTATTTAAAAATTTATTGCCATTGTATGAAACCTGTGGTCTGTAAACAGGTAGAAATAGGAGCTAGATTTTTTTTCATTGGTAGATTGTTAGTTTATGGGGGATAGAGCTGTTCGCGTCCGTGGGTCTGATACCTGCACGTGTCCCCTGGGTAATGCTAAATGAACAGCAATTGATGTGGAGCTGAGATGGAGAAGTGGGTTTTATACAATTTGTGAAATGTATGAAAATACCGCTTCGTATCGCCCAGGTCCACATCAGGAGAATGACTAAGGCTACTTAAACGTGTTTCCCCTGACATCAGAGAAAATGCGTTTAAGTAGCCTTAGCCATTCACATGGATACTGTAGATGAGTTTTGAACCACCCTTTATCTTAAAGGGTGGTCCAAAATTCATCAATCAAACTTGAGGATCTGATTCTGTTCCTAAAATAAAATAACTTTTTATACATCTACATCAAAATTAAACAATGGCTTCTTTTTTTTTGAGATTTTGATGTAGGTGTAATAAAAGTTATTTTATTTTAGCAAAAGAATCAGACTCTTAAATTTGATCAGTGAATTTTAGACTTGTGATATAAAAATATAAACAAAATGAGTGGAAATGAAAAGAATGAACGCTTTTTATTGAGACTTCGTACTATAGAAGATATGAAAAATAGTCACTACAATGTGATGGTGAAAGAAGAATTTGAAATGTTTCTAACTGAAGTGGAAGAGGCAAAATTCGCGGCAAAAAAGACACCAGTACAATATAATAGACTAAAACGCTTTAATGTCATTGAAGTATGTGGTATCAAGAAATTAGTTACGAATACCGAGCCAATGAAATATTACGTACCCGCTGAAGAAATCTACGATATTATTGATGCTGCTCATATTTCGATTGGTCATGGAGGCCGTGACAGACTCAAAAATGAAACATCAAAGAAATATGCCAACATCACAAAAGAAATGATAAATATTTTTCTTTCCATGTGTGAAGTGTGTCAAAGAAATAAAAGCAAAAAAAGGAGAGGGTTGGTTTCAAAGCCAATCTTGCACACTGAAATGAATAGTCGATGCCAAGTCGACCTCATAGACATGCAGTCTCAAGATGATCGGGGACATAAATTCATCATGGTGTATCAGGACCACCTCACCAAGTTTGTGATTCTAAGAGCTCTTACCACAAAAAGAGCCACGGAAGTGGCGTATCATTTGATGGATATTTTTTTAACTTTTGGAGCCCCATGTATTCTTCATTCCGATAATGGAAGGGAATTCGTGAATTCGATAATAAAAGAGTTAGCATCTTATTGGCCTGAACTGAAACTTGTAAATGGAAAGCCGCGTCACAGCCAGAGCCAAGGTTCGGTGGAAAGGGCGAATCAAGACGTGGAAAAGATGCTGGCTTCCTGGATGCAGGATAACAAAACAACTAAATGGTCAGATGGCTTGAGGTTCGTTCAATTCATGAAAAATAGAGCATTGCACTCAGGAATAAAGCAATCTCCGTATCAAGCAATGTTTGGTACTGAACCTAAAGTGGGGTTGACAACATCGAATCTGCCATTTGAATTACTTACAAAACTAAATAATGAGGAGGACTTGGAAAAAGCAATCAAAGAGATGCGTCATAATTTTGAAGATAGAGACAACCTAAGTGAGCAAGAGCAAAATGAAAACGAAAACAATAATGAAGAACACGAACCAGAAGAATATGAAAATGAAGAAAATCAAGCAGAAAAAGATGAAAATGAAGAAAACCAAGCAGAAAAAGATGAAAATGAAAGGAGTAAAGTAGAAAAAGAAAGAAATGAAGGGAAGAACAACGTTGACCAAGAAAAAATCCTTGATAACAAGGAATCATTGATACTGACCGCCAGACAAAATGCGCACTATAATTTGGCAAAACAGGCGAAACGAATGAAAAAGATAAGTGATCAGTCACATCCGCCATTGAAAGTTGGAGATAGTGTCATCGTACCAATCCCAGACGTAGATAAAGGCAAAGCTGATCTACGTAATATTCTTGGAGTAGTACTAGAAATCACTTCTGAGCAATTATATAAGATTGGAACAAGGAACGGCATATTGGATAAATTATACTGCAGGTAAATACCTATTATTATATCAAGGTGTATGATAGTATGTGTATGTGCGTGTGAGCGTGTGTCAGAGTGAGCGGGTGCGTGTGTGTTTTGTAGTGTGTTGTGTATGTATGTGGGTAAGATGGGAGTGTGGGGCGCGGATGCGTATTTGTGCGTGTGTATGCGTGTGTGGGTGTGTAGGTGAGTGTGAGCGCGTGCGTGGGTGAGTATGAAGGTGCGTGTGTGGATATGTGTGTGTGCGTGTGTGGATATGCGGGTACGTGTGCGGGTGCGAGTCTTGGGAGCGTGAGAGAGAGCCCGTGTGTAGGTGTTTGAGTGAGTTTAAGTGTAAGTGAAGGTGTAAAAGCACAACATTTATTTTATATTTTATTACAGGTCTGAATTTGACGGATGTAGTGAAAAATTCATCTGCCTGGACGAAGTGCCAAACGTCAACATCACATTAAGAACTGCTGCAAGGAAATCTGCTATTGGAACCGGGCAGGGTTTTGCACGATGTGTGTGCTCTAAGGGTTGTAAGAGCAGCAGATGTCTGTGCAAGAAAAAAGGTTTGCTGTGCAATTCGAAGTGACATAACAGTTCTGGATGTGCAAACAAATAGGTTCCGAAGTCCACCAGTTATAAGTTATAATTTTTTTTATTTTGTCTTTTAATTTTCTTACTTGTAATGTAGTAGACAAATAAAGCTTTGTCTAATTTGTTTTATTTCAAGATAATATTCTTAACAATTAGTTAAAATGTTCATTACATTTTTTAATAATAAACGATTTCGAAAACATTTTCTATGATTCTTTTTATTTAATATTCTCAGTTACAAGTAGTTTTGACTTACATTTTTGGTTAAAACCACTTTTGACCGATACATCTTAGTCAAAATAACTATTACCCAATATTTTTGCAGTCATAAGTGGTTTTGACCAATGTCTTCAGTTAAAATCACTTTTGACTGCCAAAATCAGTCAAAACTGTTTTTGACTAACGACATCGGTCAAAACCATTATTGACTGATTTTTGCAGTCAAAAGTGGTTTTGACCGGCTATGAGTTTTGACTGTAACATATATATTATAATCTATTCTATTATATATTAAATATAAAAAAATTAAAAAGAAAAGGTCCATGGCGTGATGGACTACAATTAATTAAAATTAATAATATTATTTCAATTATCCTTGGTGCGAAAAATCTTAATAAAATAGCAAAAAAAGGATATGGGCGAACAGCCCATAGACGGCCTCAATTTTATTAATAAAAAAAAAACTCTATCAGGCACAACACTTTCTTTTAAACCTGATAGTGAAAATTGTTAAAAACTACGGTGTTGATATCTTTCGTAAATCTTCTGTCTGGACGAATGATTATTGCTGAGTTCAGATGATGCAAGGATCTTGTGATATTTAGATTGTCTCTCTCTCACAGTGATTGCGTAGTTTAAACATTGATCTAAAGGCTCATGATGTCACGGAAAACGAAAAGAATTAACTAGAATTACGCTGCCGCGCTGTTCTCTTCGTAAAGTATTTTAAATAACGGAAGAGAAATCAATTATTATATTTATCAGAGCAAGCGAAGCGAGCCCTATTATATCCCACAAGCTGAGCACTTTAATTGTGGTACACTTTATGGAAAAACTATCACGCCTATTGATTTGTGCTAATTTTTATTTATATGTAGATGTGTTATCTTCGGTCACCTCACAAAGCTCGGCTTTTCCAAGCTAGTAATTATTTTAAATCAATCATCAAACCATCATCACTATCATAATAATCATGCTGTATTTGACAGGTAACAGTTTAGTTTGTTCCTAAATATTTCTTCAATGCCTGCAGGTTTAAGCCTTATTTAGGGTTCCCTGGGTAATTGTTTCCTGAAGGTTCTGATAAGATTGGGATCGAGTGCTCATACTGCTATATTAGGGACGGACACGCGAATCGGTCATAATAAATAACGATTTTTCATACAATCTGTAAGGGTTATGACTTATGTCGAATATCAAATTATTGTTTTAGTTGAAAAGTAAAATTTACCATCGAGGAAATTGATTCCTAGGCAGTTGACGGACCTACGTAATTATCTGGTCGACCTACGGCCGTTCCCAATATTTGATCTATCTCTGGTTTTGCCCTTCTAGAGATAGGAATAGCTCTCATTAGACATTAGAGACATATATTTTATGTCAATTCAATGTTAGCTGCGATCGGTCGTATGTCAATCCAGAGATAGATTGAATATTGGAAACGGCCGTTAATAATATGTGTTATCTGTGATCGGTCGGATGGGTTTGACTTAACGCGAGCAAATTACTTAGGTCCGCAGTCTGCCTTTTTTTTTCTCGCCAAAATTTCTTTTTACTTTTCGTGTCTAAAATAAAACCTAGGAAACGTCTCTACCTTTTGCTTGAGACGAACTTTCCGAGGTCAGTTGTAGGGTCAGTTGACACCGAAGCTAGACGAAACGCACACCGAGGCGGCGTAATAGCAAAATAAAATGTTAAGCGGTGTTTGTGCTCATTTTATTTTCTACTGCTTTCAGGCATCACCGTGTTATCCAAGTGTCACACAATATAATAGTCGATATCCACTGCTTCGTTTCTTTTTATTTTATACTTTATTAAGAAATCTAAAACCTTAAAACTTAATTATTATTAATACAAAGTATAGTTAACTAAAAGGTCAATTAAAGTTATCTACTTAAATACAGCTTAAACGGACTTAATATCTCGATAAACTTAGTATAAACATAATTTCAAATTCTTAATATTACTTTACATAAAATGTATAATCCAACAAATAAAAAGAACAAGGTAGACAGAAAAAAATAATGTTACATTGTTTATTACTATTTCTAGGAATGTTGCGTTGAGGTAAGATATGGCTAGGTTAAACATACATAATATTGTTCTAATGATAGATAAACCACTAATAACGTTTCGTCTCATTTCATTGTCAATTAATCTAAGATTCATCTCTCATTCATCGCTATCTCATTTTTATATCATTCATTCATTTTATGTAAATACTAGAAATCGAACGTCAATTTGTCTCT
The DNA here is from genome assembly GCA_905187585.1 of Cyaniris semiargus. Classification (NCBI taxonomy): domain Eukaryota; kingdom Metazoa; phylum Arthropoda; class Insecta; order Lepidoptera; family Lycaenidae; genus Cyaniris; species Cyaniris semiargus. The sequence continues at coordinate 5,300,075 of LR994566.1, read as the reverse complement.
TCTATCGACAACTAGATTCTCTTCACTTCTCTTTGACTTGATTTTAATTATATTTATTCAATGGAATTCTGCCATCTCAGTATTGAAGTTGCTGAAAAGGTTTTGTGAGAAAGAAACCTAAGCAGTTATCTTTCGATGGCCAACCTTCATTTGTTTGTCTTAATTTTCAAAGAGTGCTGGAAAATTTAAAAGATAATCATTCATACTAATATTATTAACGCGAAAGTGTCTGTCTATTTGTTACTTCTTCCCACTTAATCCACTGAACCGATTAAAATGAAATTTGGTATGAAGATACTTGGTGTCCCGGAGGATAGTTTTAGTTGCGAAAAATTGTACGGTTCCCGCTCGATAGATGGAATTTGGCGCAAAGGTGTTGCGGGCGTCATCTGATAATTTAATATAATAAAATATTACTGTTTATTGAACACTACAAAGAGGCATTGACTATTAAAAATGTAGGCCCTGCAGTAGCAGATATTTTATATTCAATTCTGCTAGCACTCAAGGGGGGTGTGCCAAAATCTTTTTGTTTTCGCTTCGTTATAGAATCGCCGATGAAAATGTATGGAATTGACATAAGCGATCGTTAGTATGACATTGACGTTCGACTCGTCTTATGTCAATTCCATACATTTTGATCGGCGATTCTATAACGAAGCGAAAACGAAAAAGTTTCGGCTAAATGGTCAGGAGTTACTACCTACCGTTGTTTTTAATCTCTTTGCCGACATGTCTATCTACAACATGCAGAGTTTAGTATCGACGTAAAGTTCAGCTGAATAATAAAGACTCGACTGCGCTACATATCATTATTTAAACTGTCTCATTGAAGTATTATAGTAGGGATATCGCAATTGAACTCTTTAAACTATTAGCATCTGCCTGGATAAAATTACTGATTAAACCCAAAAACCGGGGCTCTGTCTTGGATTTCAATTATGTTTTCATACAACCAAATATATAATTTAACTATGTAAATATTTAAACTCGGAATATTTAGATGATTTAGCATTATGTGAAGTAAGGTTATGTACCGTAATTTTTATTTTTTAAAGTGACAAATTCTCACAGCTATTGCATTTGTCATTACCTATCATTTAGTGCTGCTACTTTCACAGTGAACTCTACATAAGTTAAGGACCACATGCAGACTCATAAGTTTTATCACATTATTTAGTACTCTGGATAAAATCATATGCGGTCTTTTCACTTTGGCTTTGTGGAATCAATAAAAGTGATAGCAAACGTGTAGAGAGGCAAATTCGGTAAAATGCAGACTCACGTCATTTATGCGTGCCATAGATATCCCAACAATATCTATAGCCGAGAGACGAGCCTTGATATTAGGTGCAACGTCCCTGGTAAGACTACGTCTATTACCATAGTTAAATAACCATCGTTTAGTAGCGGACCACAACACTCGTTCGTGAATTATTTCCAAGCAGCTTTGTATCCCAAAGTTTACGGTATTTACGTCACAATTACAAAAGGCTACCTAAAGTTGCAGACTATTATGGTGGCTTACCAATCCACGCGGCAGGTGGTCGTAAATCCACAAAAACTTAAATCAAATGCTACCAGTGAATATGTTGCAGCTTTATTTATAAAATATTCAGAACGAGAGAGATAGCATTATATTTGATTTATGACTAACTTTAACGGTAACGATTTTTACCTAATTAACTTTTAGCTTTAAATTATAAAAAATACTAACGGCCGTACTAAGAGAGAATTAATGATTTTTGACAAAACCAAACATTTTCTCTCAAACTAGTGAAACGACCTATTAAATAAAAGTTAAATAATCTTAAAGGTTCGCACGCACGTTTTCCGTATTAAATTTCCTAATGTGGAATTTTGATTAGGAATTTCGTGAGACTAGCGCAAACATTGCTTTCTCTTCACTCGCGAGTCGCGAACGCTCCGGCTTGCACTCGAAACGTACGTGCAGAATTTGTTCCGTTCGGAAAAAAAGCAAACGTGTGCGTCAGTTAATGTATTTTCTACTGATTCCATGCATTCGAATGTCCGAATACGGAAAACGAATCCGAAAATCGAATACGGAAAACGTGTGTATACGGCTAGCCTAAATGTCTACGAATGCGGTCGTAAAAGTCTAAAACACCATTGTATACCTTGTATACCAAACTCTGTACCGCATTAGCAGCAAACAATTTTCAATAAACATCCTATACAAACCAGTGATAAGCCTGCTTAACCAGTTAAAATTTATTTTACCGAAAGGGTTATGGGATCAGATGCACCCCAAGGGTCTAACGAGATCGTGAACCCTTCCGGAACTCTTCATACTTCATTTAGGGGCCTGATTCTCAAGCCTCGAATGTGGCTTCGCTGTCTATTTTACTCACGTGCACACTTGCTGTCTAGTAACTTTCCGATCCTTGCCGCAAGCGACCGCGACAGACAAAAATTAAAATAAAATGAAACTTTATGGCTATAGGTTACATTTTCTGCCGTCATTGGTCTAGCGATGCATACCCGCTGCTCTGTAGTGGCGTACAGCAAAATGAAATCTACATCCTTTGTCATAGAGTGGCACTCTATTTGAATTTTTGTCAGTCGTTTGCTGCTTTGATCGGTACCTTTAGGCGCTACAACCGCCTACGATCGAAGCGATCTTCAACGATTGAGAATCGGATCCCAGGTCTTATACACCCGAATTCACCAAGTTGGGTGTAATTTATTGAGTACTACCGCTATTACTTGTGGTGTCGAATTTACGAAGAAATTCCTGGGCACATGAGAATTAATGACACTCATAAGAATTTTAATACTTTTATTAGATGACGCTCGCAACTCCGTTGCGCCAAAATTCGTTTATCACGCGAGAACCGTACACTTTTCTGGAGTAAAAAGTATTCTATGTCCTTTATCGGGACTCAAAGTAGCTCTATATCAAATTTCAGCAAAATCAGTTCAGCCGATTTGGCATGAAGAGGTAACAGACAGACAGACAGACTTTCGCATTTATTATATTAGTAGTGTTCTTGATCTTTGTTATCTTTATTGTAATTATTGCGTCCTCTATTCTTATATTGGTATTTTTAAGTGCCAAGCAAAGCTCACTGCCGTACTCAGAGACAAATATTATTAATTAATTGCAATTAAATGAGAAGCCGCATACATTATCTCTAAGTCTTCATTAAATCGAAGTTTAATCATCGTTAAATGTTTCTGAGTGCGGCCGTCAGTCACATTTACATTACAAATCGCAAGCACAAAACTAACATTAACAAAGAATGTGTCATCAAGCTTTTACGGAGCGAAAATAGTTTCTTGTAATAAGGCGAGAAAGCCTACATGAGCTTTTCAATTTTCAGGAAAGCTCCGTCAGTGTGCGCCGAGCTTTCACGCGGAAAGCACGTCTGCGTGCTTCACGAAAATACGTAACTTTTCCAACACTTTTCATTACACTAAGTTTGCTGTGAGTTATGCAAATGATAGATTAGGTTTATAATTTTGACTTTATAATCAATTTTATTGTAGTACGATTCTATAGTGTTGTGCAGTGGTTATGTGGTTATTGTGAAAACCTTGTGTGGTGTAAGGTGAGGGTTAACCCAGTTTGGAGGTAAGTTAATTACATTTTAACTTGACAAAGTATAATAATAGGGACAGATGTCTTGAATTTCAATTTCAAATTTTATTTTAATACGTGGGAGAGCCATGCTTCGGCACGAATGGGCCGGCTCGACCGGAGAAATACCACGTTCTCACAGAAAACCGGCGTGAAACAGCGCTTGCGCTGTGTTTCGCCGAGTGAGTGAGTTTACCGGAGGCCCAATCCCCTACCCCATTCCCTTCCCTACCCTCCCCTATTCCCTTCCCTTCCCATCCCTACCCTCCCCTATTACCCTATTCCCTCTTAAAAGGCCGGCAACGCACTTGCAGCTCTTCTGATGCTGAGAGTGTCCATGGGCGACGGAAGTTGCTTTCCATCAGGTGACCCGTTTGCTCGTTTGCCACCTTATTTCATAAAAAAAAAACTTGACAGGTTTTTTTTCTTTACGTAAATGCGGCTCTTTATAAACCTAAAAATATTCGTAAAAATATTAGTTGAGTTCTTAAAAACGACTAGTTGTTGCCCGCGACTTTGTCTGCGGCAACTCATACAAACAGAGACGAATAATTTGTCCAATTTTTTTTTAAATTTTGTACTGATTCTTTGCTCTTATTGGTCGCTGCGTGATGTTTTAAAGCCTTCCACGATAAACTATCTGAGACAAAAATATTTTTTCTATTCAAGCCAGTTAGTTCCCGACATTAGCGCTGCATTTTTTTTTATGAAATAAGGGGGCAAACGAGCAAACGGGTCACCTGATGGAAAGCAATTTCCGTCGCCCATGGACACTCGCAGCATCAGAAGAGCTGCAGGTGCGTTGCCGGCCTTTTAAGAGGGAATAGGGTAATAGGGGAGGGTAGGGATGGGAAGAGAAGGGAATAGGGGAGGGAAAGGAAGGGAATAGGGTAGGGGATTGGGCCTCCGGTAAACTCACTCACTCGGCTAAACACAGCGCAAGCGCTGTTTCACGCCGGTTTTCTGTGAGAACGTGGTATTTCTCCGGTCGAGCCGGCCCATTCGTGCCGAACCATGGCTCTCCCACGTAGAAATAGACGCCGTAGCTTTACAATATTGGTATATGTAGTAGTGACTTCCTACATATCACGGTCATATTTGTCTTTAATCGTCCACGACAGAGTCACAATCATGGTGTCAAATGGTTATCAATCATAGCCTAACGTGAGGCTACAAAACAGTGTCTTAGTTTGGGAATATACCAAAATTTTGAAATCGTGGGAAAGTTTACAGCACTGTAATTACTCTACTACAAGTGGGCTGAAAACCGACTAAAACTAAAAATGTTAAATTTTTTCACTTCGAAATTTGACTTTATATTCTTTTTTCAGAACTTCTATAATAAGAAATGCACCCTTTGAGTTTTTCGGTTCGGTTCGGACGATGAGTTGTTTGAAATTTTGAAATTATAAATGCAATTTAAATAAACGCCCAAAATTAGGATTCTACTTGTTTACAATTTTACATCACTCAAGGCGCTGAAGAAAAACCACATATAGCTTGACTTAATGCCCAGGTAAAGGTAATATTTTCTTTACGTCAGGCTAAAGTATAAACAAAATATACGGGCTGTAAAGTTCATTGACCCCGCCCACGTCAACCTACACCGCATCGCATTAACCTTTTATAGGGATGAAGCTGATTTGAGAACATAAAACCTGACGTATACAATTAAGTTTCCAGAGTTATTGCTTGTAACTGAAGTAAAATATTAAGGGTCGGGTTACACTGTGGCGTGTTTTATGTTTTGTTAGTCTACTACTATATAGTATAAATATATATTTTTAAATAATATGACATGGGTATGTCTCTTAACCGGTTAACCCATCAATCCCCAAGCGGCACCCGGCTGTCGCATAACAATTAAAAATCTATTGTGTCTGCGATTCCCACGATCGAGATTCCAACCGCTGAACCAATTTGAATGAAAGTTGGTACAAATATACTTTAAGATCCGAGAAAGGATAAATATTAGTTTTTATTGCGTAAATAATATAAGATAAACGAATTTCTGTGCAAGAAATGTGCAAACATGATCTATTAAAAAAAACAATAATATTATTTTTCAAAATTCTGACCCAGCTTCTGACGCTCAAAAAGTAAGTCTAAAGTGATATCAAAAGTTTGATACAGCTTTATATGGAACTAGAAAGTGGTGTGAAAATTTCGCCCTGAGCATGCCGTGGTAGATTAAAAAACTATTCCTTTGTGTGCTTTTAAGCGCTTGACGCATAAGCTCGGAAGAGGGATGTTCGGCACGAATGTGCCAGCTAATCTCACACATAAAAGAAGAACAACTCTGTTGTATTTCGCTACGTTAGAATTCAAACAAAGGCCCAAGAGTAATAGTACGGGAGCCCTAGAACAAAATTTTTTTGTAAGTACTATCAACCAAATTTTTTGTGAGTGACTTCATTTTGATAAGACGAACAACTTTTTTATTTGCGAAAAATCTCGAAAGTGGAAGCTAACAGAGATAGAAAGGATTTCATACTTTGAATTGATGGTCCTAAAATATGGACTGTTTTATTTGTACGACAATGTTACTCTTAAATTATATAATTAATAACCTTTCAATATACAAAAGATCAGCTCGTTAGGGTTCCGTTATAGGGTTCTGTAATCAACAAAACTTAGTTGACTACTGAACCTGAAAAGGGCTAAATTTTTAGTCTGTAATTGCATAAAAAGTAACAAACATCTATACATCTATCTTGAAGTAAATTCCAGAACACTTAAAACGATTTTATAAAAAGATAAGGGTAAATAAAGCCTATCGTGCCATTACGGATAAAAATAACACCGCGGCGTATAGAATCGATAAACATCTACATGCCGAGGAAATACCCGCTTTTTACATTCCCAGGTATTGGTTATATCACCTGTGTAAATAAAGTTGTGTTTGCAATGTTAAAACGTTTTATTTCATGCAGAGAAATGTGTTGCATTATATAATTTTTATTTATATGTAGATGTGTTATCATCAGTCAGTCAAGGTGTGACGACGCGAGCCCTCACAAAGCTCGGCTTTTAGCTAGTAATCATAGTATCGACTAGTTAAAGGCCTTCCCCTACGGAGATTCCGTAATTTACCGTATTTAGAGCCTTATAAACTCATAATTTGAAAGCTACAAAGTTATAATAAAAATACAGCAATCATCTTCAGTATATCAACATTCCTTTCCCAGTTTTAAATTTTCTATTTTTGTTTATTAAACTCATGATATTAGCTTCCAAAGTAATACCAATTTATTAAAATTGAAGCATACTTTCAGCATCTCCATGGTATTTGCAAATTAGGTTTATTTGAAACACACGAAAATAGATAGACAATTTCATTAACTACATATTCCCCGTTAAAAAAGTACAGGTGTACTTATACACCTGTACTTAATAAATCATATTATACTTGTACAAGATGAAGACTACTAGAAAAGCAGAGAAGCCGCATAAAAAAGATAAAATAGAAGATAAGAATAAGGAGAGCCCTGAAGGCGCAAGCATCCCGGCAACATTTTCGCTCAGAGTTCTCTCTCTCTAGGGGTGGAGGAATTAAGGAACCCTAATGTATGAAAGCAGCTGACTTCGCGCTCCTGCAAGTTTCCCATCAACGGTGGCCAGCGAGTTCTCCGAATCCCATACAATAGGTTATTCTTTTAGGTCCCCATTGTTTCAATTCCAGAACCATACTTTAAATAATTTATAATATTGTCACTTCTTAATCGACAGTCGCTTTAGGATAATTAATTTTAAAATTGTAATTTTAAAATTAATTATAATTATAATTAAAATATTTTTTGTTTTTTTTAAGTCCTCAGACTGCTGCAAACGTAATTCACGTCTCACGTCTCAAGAAAATACGTGCGGGGTTTTTATGGCTTACATTATGTTGTATTTTCTATTAACAATGTATAACGCGCAACAATGAACCAATCAGGTAATGGAGGCTTTGTTGTCAAAACTATTGTATACACATTATACACTATAAGCATTTCATACATGACATCCATACTAATATTATAAACGCGAAACTGTGTCTGTCTGTTTGTTTGTTTGTTCACTTTCAAACCACTGAACTTAATTTAATGAAATTTGGTATTGGGATATTTAGTGCTTCCTTCACCGTTGGACTTTAGTTTTAGGCTCTTATTTAACACTAAAGCTACTTTTTGTCTCGAAAAAGTAAAATATTACCGTGGGATACTGTTTCTAATCTGTTTTAAAGATTATTATTAAATCAGCCTATTACGACGAATGATAAGGATTAAGGGCCCTTTTCCTGTCATGCGTGTCATCGCCCGCGCGCTGATCTGATCCGCATGCAAGTTGCCCGCGTTCATCATTTCATAGATGTTTGTCCTGTTATGCGGGCAACACGTGTGGCCACGAGCATGTTGTCACCCGCATGCGGACCAGATCCGCGGGTGACACGCATTACAGGATAAGGGTCCTAATAATAGTAATAATTGTTTTCGAAGTAAAGCTCTGTGGAGTTCAAAATAGAATAGAACAAGATAATGATGAACTCTTATTCAAATTACACGTCAAAGTTCCTGACGAACTCATCTTGTTATTTCAGCTACGTATTATTTTAATAAGACACTTGTGGTATAACGTGACTCCTGTATGTTACTGACAAAGTTTTGTACGAAATAATAGGGACTTGTTATTCGAATAAAGATAAGTAGTGTTTTGAATATTTTACAAAGGATATTTTTAATAAATACTATAATTTGTGAGTAATTTTTTTAACGACATATTTTTTATCCAAAGATAAGTATAAACACTACGTTGAATAAGTGTTAATAAGCTTAATAGAAGTAATCAATTTTATAATAACACGTAAAACTCCACGTTCTCCAAAGATCACCTTTACACCAATAATACCATAACACCATAACTTTAATACTTAAATTTTCCTGAATTTTATTCTAAATAATTACAACGCCATCAAATACGGTAGGTATATTTTTTTAACCAAAGGTTTGATTGATATACACATAGAGATGATCGCACATTTATCAGCACACACGCGCCGAACGCGCGGTATTTCAGAATTCGTTGTATAAAATGATGTGAAAGTATATTTTTGCTATGTAACTAGTTTAAGAAATATTCTGTATAAGCTGTTAATTGGTCCCTCAATAAATAAATAAATAAATAAAGAGATGATAATATAAAAAAAAACCTCGCACATTCGTCCGCACCGTACGCGCCGCATTTCGTGTACTGTGCGGTGCGTTCGACGCGTACGGCGCATACGGCGCGTACGGTGCTTACAAAATATGTGCAATCAGCATAAACATACCCTTGTATTTCAGTAAACAACTACGAACAATAAAAACTAAGTTTAAGGCCATCCCCCGAGCAAACGACCTTGACCATACATTTGACGCGTTGCCGAGATCGCACAAAAATCCTATTTTTTTTTACTTATCTTAGTTCAAAATTGATCTAAAAAAAATTTAAAACGGGGAATATGTAGTTAATGAAATTGTCTATCTATTGTCGTGTGTTTCAAATAAACGTAATTTGTAAATACTAGGGAGATGCTGAAAGTATGCTTCAATTTTAATAAATTGGTATTATTTTGGAAGCAAATATCATGAGTAGAATAAACAAAAATAGCAAATTTAAAACGGGGAAAGGAATGTTGATATACTGAAGGTTATTGCTGTATTTTTATTATAACTTTGTAGCTTTCAAATTATGAGTTTATAAGGCTCTAAATACGGTAAATTACGGAATCTCCGTAGGGGAAGGCCCTTAAACTAAGTTTTTATTATTCGTAGGTACACAAACATAAAAATCCTCATTGTCTTCTTGTCAAGTCAATGACATACTAACATTACTTTTATGAGGTAGACACACACATAAAAGTGGTACAAACGGAGCTTGGTCCCCAAAGTGACGTCACTCCCTTGGTGACATACTTTATGTTTAGTTAGGAAAGTAAAAGGTACGTTTATTGTCAGGAGAATTAACTTCTTTGGTCGAAGTTAAGATCTACGCAACATATTTCAAAGGATTTTCACATAATATGCGAAGTAGTACCTTACTTCTATCTCTACTATACATTTTGAGACTGAAAGTATCTTATTTGTTTATATATGTAACATAATCAAAGGCATAACTACTATGCCTTTGATGATGTTCGCTTAAAACATTTAGCGTGAAGATATAACATAGTAGAGTATACATACCGACAATCTCTCGCCTTTGTTATATTAGTAGTATGTGATGTGCTTAAATAAAGCATACAAGGTTTTTTACAACAATAATAAACAGTGCCCACTGATAGCCGCGTACTGACTGAGCGAGCAGCCTCGCGAGGCAAATCCCCGGTCGGTCAAGACGTGCCTCGCCTGAGGCAAACGCACGCGCTGCCTTGCTCGAGCGCACCGCGGCCCGAGCCGACCGTTGTCGGTTTTTGTCGATGCTCAAAGGCGCCTCGGTACGTTTGCCGCGCTCACTCAAGACGGGAATGTTTTGCCTCGCTTATTCGTTGCGTATTAGTTGTGCGTTTCAAGTTAAACTGAGCATCGATGCTGGCTAAGCCTTACGGTGGCTCGGCCATGCCGCGCGAGGCAGCCTCGGATTAGAAAACTTACAGACCGAGGCTGCCTTGCAAGGCATCCCAAAGTCGTCTATATTTACCATATAGTTGTATTAGTTTAAGACACTGTTCTTTATCCATGACGCATAAGTCCTAACACGCAACGAATAAGCGAGGCAAAACACTCCCGTCTTGAGTGAGCGCGGCAAACGTACCGAGGCGCCTTTGAGCATCGACAAAAATCGACAACGCTCGGCTCGGGCCGCGGCACGCTCGGGCGGGGCAACGCATGCGTTTGCCTCGGGCGAGGAACGTCCTGACCGACCGAGCAACTGCTCGCTTGGTCAGTACCTACGCGGCTAATGACTAACGTATAAGAATGTTCAACGGCCAAGTCACACGGCATTAACTATAATAATAAAGAAATCGCAATAAGCAACCAGGCTTGGCAAGAATTTGTCTAGATTTCATTACTTTTTAAAAAGCAGCTACATTGAGACTTGGCTAGGTTTTTTACAGAATATTTTTGGTGGGATACTGTTATACAAAAATTATAAGCTACTACGGCGCTTACGCAACTTGCTACGAGGAACTTCGACACTCTACGCGCTGCTACGAATCGCTATGAATTTCTACGCATTGCTACGAACTGCTACGACACTCTACGAATTGCTACGAATTAGATTAAATACACACAACTACTTGTTCGCTACGAATCTCTACGTACAACTACTTGTTCGCTACGAATCTACGTATTGCTACAAGCCGCTACGAGCTTCTATCTTTGCGCAATTATCGACAAACCAGTGGCGTTTGATTGCAATTTGCACCGAATCCATTACACGCTGGAGTGGTCACGCCTCTGGGGCAAAGGGGGGAGAGATAAAAGGGGAATAAGGGGGAGAAAATGAAAAGGGGGTAAGTGCAAAAGGAGTATTTGCTAATTAACTTCATACGCTCGCAATCTATTAGCGATATTAGAAATGAGAAGTCGATTGAAAAATAATTATTGTGATAGTGGAAAATAAATACTACTTTTGTTACCTAAGTAATACTTTTGTTATTATTAACCAAGCGATATTTTAAAATGGGTTTTGTCATAAAAACATCTATTGTATTATGTATGCATATTGCACATGTATAAACTCGGTTAACTTATAAAATTTTCTTAAATCCTCTTTCATAACATTTTACAGGGAAAGATGTAGTTCATTCTTTACCTTAAGTTGCAATTGCATTTTGATTCTTAATATTCAAGTTGTATTTTTAATAGATTTATCATAGTTTCTAGAATTTTTGATGAAACACACATCATATGTTTGGCTAATCTTATATTAGCCTAATATGTCACATGCAAAGACAAATAAAAGGTAATTTACATTAAATCAATCTAGCAACAATACTCGGTAACTTGAAGTTTATTTATTTTATAGACTCACCAACATAACAGCATTTGTGACATTTTAAATTTGTACATAAAATTTGTTTACAGATAAAATGAGTTCTAATGACAGGTGAAGTACAGCGTATGCGACAAAAATTAGATGAGGTGAAATGTAGTGAATATGGTGATAAATGATAATGATAAAACATCTGTGTAACAAAAAAGATCTCTTATTTTTTCAAGCAAATAATACTTTGAAATAAAACTAATACTAAGTTAATGAAAGTAATCGAAACGCGAGTGTATTTTAACTGCAGCAGTAAAAACGTTAGTGTAATGACGCAGACGATCTCGCTCTAGTTTCTATTGCACTAGGATAAACTTGAACACAAAGTTTTACTAATATATTTCGCGACATATTGCTAAAAATAAAAATATAATAAATGGGCTATAGATTCCTGCGAAGTACATTTTTTTTTCATTTTATTAAAACATTTTTATACTCAAATATAACCTAGTTACCCAAATATAACCTAACATGGGAGCTTAAAAAGTTCGGTAGCTAAAGCGCGTATCATTTCGACTTTTCACTTCACTAGACTTTTTAGTGCGTATTTTTTAAGTATAATAATAAAAAAACTTTCTACGGTTATAACGTAGAATTTTTGAGCGTATATCCTCTTAAAAGGCCGGCAACGCATCTGCAACTTTTCTGATGTTGCGAGTGTCCATGGGCGACGGTAGTTGCTTTCCATTAGGTGACCCGTTAGCTCGTTTGCCGTTAAATGTATTTTTGTACACTGTGAATGTTTTGTTTAATAGTAACAGCTGTTACTTTATGGTAATCTATACTTCTATGTATTTTATTATTAATATTATAAAGCGGAAGAGTTTGTTTGTTTGAACGCGCTTATCTCAGGAATTAGTGGTCCGATTTTAAAAATTCTTTCAGTGTTAGATATAGCCCATTTATCGAGAAAGGCTATAGGCTATATTTTATTACGCTAAGACTAATAGGAGCGAAGAAATAGAGGAAAATGTGGAAAAACGGTAGAAATTATTTGAAAGAGCTTATCTCACGAACTACTGGAGAAATTTTTATGCTATTTGGCACAGATAAGAAGTAGACCACGTGAAAGATCATAGGTTATTTTTTGTGAACTAATTTGTCTGTGAAATATCTAATTTACGCGGGCGAAGCCGCGTGGAACGTCTAGTCATAAAATAATATGGAAGTGAACAACACTTAGAAACAAAATATGAAATCATGGAACATACTGCCTTACCCTCGTCCTAACCCTTATCCCGAATTACCGGTGGCCCTCACAAAAATACAAGCACCGGTAGCTAGGGCTGTCGATTTCCACATATAAACATAATATATACACTGTTCATGCACTTCTTCCGCTTTATTGATATATTTTGTTACAATTTTAATGTTTTACACGACCGGTTTCGATATAATCATCCTCAGGTGTCAAGTTATTTCCACTATTTATTGTAAGCTAGACGCTTTTTTTGCGCGGGAACCGTACATATTTCTATTGTATAAACCTTATTAATTTTTTCGGAACTAAAAATCTTTATGCCCATCTCATTCAGTTTCACAGTTTAAGCGTGAAAACGTAACAGACAAATCAACATAATTTTCTATTTATAATAATTTATGTAAGGATAGTTATACTAAAATAACAATAACATAATCCTAAAATTGTGAAAGTTTCTTACGCTAGTTCTTCTCGCCGGGTTAGTTCCTAAACCGGTGGTAGACACCATAGTTTCGACGTTGAGAAAAAAAAACCGGCCAAGTGCGTGTCGGCCCACGCGTAATATAGGGTTCCGTAGTACCTCTAGTTTTTTTAAAATTTTTGTATGGTCAATGAATGTACATTTATAACGTATTTTACACTACTAAAAACATCATCTCAGTTACTTTCAAAGGAATTTGAACAAAAAGTTCCTTTATACTTCGGCGAATATATTTTTTTTAGTTGATCGACTATTACTCAATAACTTATGAAGTCTTCGTAGCCGTGATAGTTTTCCTTTTAAATTCAGCTATTTCCTACTTTCGTTAATTTTTTCACATTTTCAGAAGCAACCGTTTAGCTGGTAAAGGGGGGGACACTGGACTCTAACGATTTTTTCCACTTTAAAACTATATATTTCACAAACGAATCCCTAAATCGGAAAATGATCTACAAATACTCATAATATTTTTAAAAAACCTATTCAACGACACCCCAAACGATGGGGTGGACGCGAAAAAAAAATCATCCCCGCTTGATGTGTAGGGAAGGTACCATAAAAAAATATTTTTTTAAGATTTCATGTACCATTTTGTCGGCATCATTAATATGTGCATTCATGCCAAATTACAGCTTTGTAGGTCCTATAGGTCTCTGAGCAAAACCGCGGACAGACAGACAGACGGACAGACGGACGGACAGACCGAAACTATAAGGGTTCCTTGTTGACTACGTAACCCTAAAAAGTAAAAATTTAACTCGGAATAAAAATTATATGATTTGATTTGAAAATAATAATTATTTGTCCTTGGCTTGGTGACCGAAAATTCCGTCCTGAATGGGTGTTATGTGGTATTGTCCTGAATGAGTATTATATAATATTATAAGAATGTATGAAAGTTTTAAATATTATTATAGTAACTGAGACTAAACATTTCTTAATAACACAGTATCCAAGGATGAACTTGAAAGAAAACCGTGTTTTGAAGTTCTACACATAACATATGGGAGAAAATGATGACAACTACTATATTCAGGTATATTATATGTATGTAAGATAAGATTTGTAAATCCAAACGAGATTCGAGGCACAAAAATCGGAACCCTTGTAAAATATTTTATGAGTTTCCCGCTGCAAATGTGGTTTAGCTGAGTGCAGGAAGCTAATTGTTACAGAACAAGGCACACGAAACAAAACGTAGCAAGTTGAGTTGCTTTTTCAGAGCTTACGTAAAACATTTTGAACATTACTGCTATGAAGCAGTTAATATTTTAAAATCTGTTTCTGATCTAATTTTACAACGGAAACTGGAATACTTTCTACTTCTATTTTCTTCTAATTAATTGCTTCCAAGACGGAAAGGGGTCAAAGGGTTTCCGTAGTTGGTTACCGCTGTAGACTGAAGTACGAGTAGACAAGTGGAAAATGGTAGGCTACTGATATAAAAAACAAATAGCTTAATAGTCTGTCTATACATATAATAAAACTGTAGAAATGAAAACTTTGTACATTAAAGATATTCAAAAAATAATAAGCGGGGGGTGTCACTACATCGCTATAGAAGCCAAAAATGTGGTTAGTTTTTTGTCTGTCTGTCTGTCTGTCTGTCTGTCTGTCTGTACGTTTGTTCCAGCATCACACGAAAACTACTGATCCGATTTGGATGCGGTTTTCGCATCCAAATCGGATATTTGTCTTCTTCCAACTTAACATCTGGTGTAAGTATAAAAATTTTCCCCCCACCCCTCTAAGGGGTCAAAAAAGGGGGTAAGATTTTGTATCAAACTTTTTTCTTTAACACGAAAACTACTGATCCGATTTGCATACGGTTTTCGCAGATATATTTGTCTTCTTCCCACTCAACATCTGGTGTATAAAAAATTTCCCCCCACCCCTCTAAGGGGACCAAAGAGGGGGTCAGATTTTGTATCAAACTACTCTGACGGTATAAATCTTTCCTGGACTTCCACTAATATTTCAAAATTACAATTAGCCAAATCAGTTCAACCATTCTTGGTTTAAGCGAGACTAACAACATTATTAAAATTCATTGTTATTTATAAAAATTGTGTATTTGTGACAGCCCTGCATGTAAGGTAATGTCGATTGTAAGCAGAAGGTCGTGTTCGTCTGATTTCCCTCAAGTAATGCATATTGTATTACAACTCACAAACACACTAACCGCCACTAGAATACAAGAAAACAGGTTTAAATATGAAATGAGTTTCATTTGTTTTGTTAGCACATTAATATTGAAAATTCTGTGTCTGTTCTTTAGGCTCAAACCGTTGAACCGCCGCATAGACATTAAATGATTCTTGATTAGTGATTACTTACCCTTAATAAAGGAATAATTTGACAGAAAACGTATGGGGCTCAGTGTAATACAAATAACATTTAACTCCTTAACTGTTTATTTAAATTATAAATTATTTGGTGCTAACTTGTTATATCATCTTAATAAACCTTCGTGGTTTCTCGATGATATATTATGTAATGTTTTGTAATGTGTATTGTTTTAAATGGTATATAAATAAATAAATATATTATAGTTAAGTTACAAAAGGAAACCTATGGAACTCATTGTAATATTAATATTAAAGTTAAGTAATAGTTAAATCACTTTGCTTGCAGTCGTAAGTCGTGGGAAATGACATAGATTTTATTAAAAAAAAAATCGGTTCCCGAGCGAAAAACTAAGTTGTGACCAACATCTAGATTCATATTAATGAATAATAAATTAGTGCGGACAAATTATATATTTGAACAAAGTAGATAATACAATTTGCTAATAGAATTTAGACAAGGTAGGTAAAAGAATTTGGAAAGGTTTGTGCCTCGTTACGCCGTTTACACTATGGATAATAAATTTGTATAAGGTAGATAATAGAATTTATAGCGGCTAATGTGTATACTGACGTCACCTTTTCGAGTGGAGTAAATGGTAAAATCGATCGGGCAGTGACCCAGGACGTTGTTAACCTTATACGAACAAAACTCAATGCAGTTTTATTGGTTTTTTAAATGTGACATCTATATATAAATCTAAAATCTATATAAACCAAAATGAATGTTAAATTTTTTAAGTCTCACTAAAACTCGAGAACGGCTGAACCGATTTGGCTAATTTTAGTCTTGAAATATTCGTGGAAGTCCTAGCAAGGTTTATACTAAAGTCCAAACTACACGTAGCACAACCACACCACGTCGCAACGACAAAAGCAGTGGTTACGTGTGAATGGTGTCGCTGCAGCTTTTTGTAGTTGCGTTGTGGTACCGACAAAATGTCGACGTGGTTGCGTTGTCGCCAGTAGTTGCGATGTGGTTACGTACGAAAGTCAATGAAAAGGAAGGGGGCGAAGAGCGCGGGCGGTGTGCGCGCACTGTCATCCAATGTTGTGGTTGCGATGTGGTCGGTATCACACAAGTGGTCGACAACGACTGCAAAATGTGGTACGTGTGAATAGTCCTGAGGGGTTAGTGCGAGTTTTATTCGATCATACGCATCGAGCGCGTAAACGCGAATTTATATGGGATCAAAGCAGCGCCATCTACTGGCTAACGTGGATACTGCTTTGATCCCATATAAATTCGCGTTTACGCGCTCGATGTGTATGATCGAATAAAACTCGCACTAACCCCTCAGTTCATTTACAGTACGAAATATACGCCCGACCACGTGGTGTGGTTGTGGTACGTGCGGCTGATGGAAGTGATACAAAGTTTACCGGTTCATCTTGTCCGTCTGTCACCTCTAGGGATGTAAAGCGGTAAAATTACTTTCGTAAAATTCGGTAAATTACGATATTTTACGTAAAATATTATATTTTACGGTAAATTACGGTAAAATTGGGTAAAAAAAGATTTGATTTCGTGGCATAATTTTCATTAAGAATGTGGATATAAACAATTAAACAGGTTACTTAATGCAAGTCTAGACTGCAGTAAGTCAAAACAACATAATAGCCAGCCTGCCGGCTTGCTGTATGCTCTGTCGAGTGTCGTCAACTGTCAACAAGTCGCAACAGCGCAAAATATTATGGCAAACAGCACTAATCGGCAACGTCACAACTCACACCGTGCGACGCGCACGCAGTACACAAATTACAACTTGCAACACGCTCGCCCCGCCCGCCGTCATACCACCATTCTGCATACATACGTAGCCGGTAATTTTACCGTAATTTATATAAATTACCGTAAAATACGCGTATTTTACCAGCGTTTTCGGTAAAATTACGTAATTTTGCAACCCTAGTCACCTCACGCTGAAGCAACTGAATCGATTTAGATGTAGTAAACTTTGTGTCCCAGGAAAGGACAAAGGATAGTTTTTAGGGTTCCGTACCCAAAGGGTTTCACCCTTTGGGTACGGAACCCTTTAAAAAAACGGTGTATTACTGAGACTTAGATGTCTGTCCGTCTGTCCGTCTGTCTCCAGGCTGTAACGCAAGAACGGTAATAGCTAGAGAGTTGAAATTTTCATAGATTATGTATTTCTGTTGCCGCTATAACAACAAATAATAAAAACAAAATAAAGTTAATATTTAAGGGGGCTCTCATACAAGAAACGTGATTTTTGTGGCCTTTTTTGCTCGTAATTAATAATGACAACAGCTAGACACTTGAAACTTTCACAAAATCTTGAATTATATTTGCACTTTAATAATTAATAATAAAATTAAAATATAATAAATATTTAAAGGTGGCTCCCATAAAAAAACACAATTTTTTGCCTATTTTCGCTCTATAACGGTCCGGAACCCTTCGTGCGCGAGTTTGACTCGCACTTGGCCGATTTTATTAAAGCTGCAAAATGTATACGAATTTCTGTGCTATCAAAGTTGTGGGCCAGAGAGACGTTACGCTGCTGTATATTTTGTATTATAGTTCAACTGCGATTAGGCTCGATTTATATGCGTCCGCGCAAACGAGCGGCTTGGCCGCTACATCGCGAGATCACAAGCAATTGTATGTAACGATTTATTTAAATAGCGGCGCAGTCGCGCTGTCATTTACATAAAATTGCTTGTGATCTCGCGGTTTAGCCGCCAAACCGCGCGTTCGGGCGGACGCATATAATCGAGCCACAAACGAAGTTACAGCTACATTACTGTATTTTTATTGTGATTCAATTGCGATTACATTCGAAGTGGCCGAAGGTTGGCTTATTGATTACCCGCTGCGTGTCAACTCCCTCGACTAAAAATAGCCGCTTGTTCATACAGTTAATATATTTCACTAAGCCTCAATTTATATAATTATGTCCGCGCAAACGAGCGGTTTGGCCGCTACACCATGAGACCACATGCAATGTAAATAGCGGTGCGATGTAAATGCGGCGCCGCTATTAAAATAAATCGTTACATATTGTTACTTGGACCCGCAACTAAACGGAGATCGTCGTCCCACCTAGTTGGAGGTCGACCTACACCCCGATTTCCTAGCCTTGGTCTCCATTCCAATTTGTGACGTGAGAATGTGGCTTAACTTCCTGACGATCTCCGTTTAGTTGCGGGTCCATGTTGGATGCGAGTAGCAGGAGATCGGTCATCTTGGCGTTCATTGAGAGAGGCCTATGTCCAGCAGTGGACGAATATAGGCTGATATGATGATGATGATGATGATTGTTACTTGTGATCTCGCGGTGTAGCGGCCAAACTACTCGTTCGCGCGGACTCATATAAGTCCAGCCTAAAGTCCGGTCGCTGATCACGTTGAATTTACTTTGACTGTGTCATCTGTACCCGGACAGGGACAATAAATAAAAAAAGAGGTAAATAAAAGATAATTACCAAATTACAAAATTGATATTAAAATTCTAGACAACGGTAGAGCGGGAACGCGGGAACGAACCTAGCCTCAGTCACTTTCCTAGCCTACGGGACCTAACGGGTCTTTGGGAACACTGAAATTTGGTATGGATATTGGACATACTTTGAGTCCCGGGAAAGGACAAAGGATACTTTTTATCCCGGATAAATGTACGGTTTCCGGGCGTCATGCAGTAGTTTATAAAACACTGTAAGCAATTTCAATTTAATTATTATTGTTTAATCCGTTTCCAGATCAACAATATATTTTGTTCATTTAACTTTAAGTTGTTAAAATGAGCACCGCGGTCCGGCAGAATCAGTCGAGTTGTGAAGTTGTTCAACTACCCGGCCCTCCATAACTCTACCGCTACCGGGAACTTTTAATTAGCGATAGTCGTTAAAAATATAAATAACTGTTCATTTTATAAAGATTAAGTAATTATACCTGAAAAACTTAGCTCCTAGTTCAAAGAAGAAAGAAACACTAGTAAAGGGATCTACACACGCTGACAAACGAATCTGGTCCGACCGATCGCACTAACCTGCCCAGACTCGTGCAGAGACATGGACAATGGACATACCTTGGGTCCCAGGAAAGGACATAAAACATAGCTAAACAAATTAAGGATAAAACGAATAATAGAGCAACGCAGTTACGGGAAAAATCCGGTATTTAATAAATTAAGGATTATACTCTATATCGTCGGCTTAGTAATTATTATTAGAATCCATTTGAAAGAACTTAACAAGAGGTAATAAAAGGTCTATGCAGGAGAAATATTTTAATGTAATGATTAATCTAATTGCAACAATGATCAAGGAAATCACTTTTATTATAATAAATCTATTATCACACCATAATATTAATTTTATTATTGTCATGCACATTAAAAAAATAAATTAATTTGCTCCTGCAAAATTAATTAAAATGGAGTTATATTATTCTAACTAAGCCGACGATATATCTACACTTTTACAAAGATATTGTACGTGTTATACATACTAATATTATAAATGCAAAAGTGCGTTTGTCTGTCCGTCCGTCTGTCTGTGTGTCTGTCGTTTACCTCTTTACGCCGAAACAGCTGAACCGATTTTGCTGAAATTTGGTATGGAGATATACTTTGAGTCCAGGGAAAGGGCATAGGATACTATTTATCACTGAAAAATGTACGGTACCCGCGATAAGCGAATTTTGGCGCAATGAAGTTGCGGGCATCAACTAGTAACAAAAATAAATGAGTAACTTTTTAACTTCAAAACATAAATACGTGTATTTGGGACCTAAATACAATAACCTAGATATTAAAACCTAACGAACACTTTGGTCTTGATTTCAGATCAGATCTAGCACAGTTAAAATTAAAGTCTATCTGTAACTGTATTCTGAAAATCTGACCCATATAGACAAATATAGGGTCGGAGGTAGGTAGGAGGCATATCGAGGAAAAATGTACGGTTCCCGCGCGGTAAACGAATTTTGGCGCAACAGAGCTGCGGGCGTCATCTAGTAATAATAATAAGCTTAGAAATGTCAGGTTTTCTCCCGCGCTTAGCCCCAATTTCACCAACGTCTGTTAGTGTTAACAGCTTGTTAAAATGTCATGTCTTCTCTTTCATTCATAAGAAAAACGAAAGAGGTAACGTGATACTAATTCGAGCGTTAACTTTAACAGTTGTTGGTGAAATTGGGGCTTAGCCTTGCAATACCTAATTCTGAATCCACTGAACGTGGATTTAATTAATTAGTCTGTCCAGAGCTGGTAATTGTAATTATGTGGCTCTACAGCTCTCTCTAATAAGTAATCGTAGATTGTGTAAGATTACACACTACACAGGTATACTGTTACTATGTTATTAATGTTATACCTCTACAATTACTAAATCCTGTACAACTACTTTGGATGTATGGATGTATGGATGTTTGTTACTCTTTCACGCAAAAACTACTGAACGGATTTTAATGAAACTTTACAATAATATAGCTTATACATCAGAATAACACATAGGCTACAATTTTAAGCGACTTTCAAAATGGAGGAGGTGTTATGTTCGTTTTTTTATGTTCAACGATTACTCCGCCGTTTGTGAACCGATTTTCAAAATTTTTCTTTTGGTGTATTGGTTATCATTCCAATATGGTACCATATGCATAAAAGTGGTGACCTGATGAAGGGATCCATAAGAAATCGAGAGAACTCCTCAAAATTTATATAGAAACATGTGGTGACTTTTTTTTCGTTTCGTGAGCAGTATTCTAAGCATATGCTACCAACAAACAAGATTTTGCACCAAGGTATACCGTGGTTCGGAAGGTTCTGAGAGAACTCCTGACTCTTTATAGATACAAGTTTGGGAGTTTCGACGTTGTTTTTAGAACGGAAAGCAAATGCTACTATGCAAATTATATTCATCATCATCATCATCACTACTATAAACCATTATAAAACCATATTGTATCGTCCCGTTTTGACCCTATTATTGGTACTTTTCATAGTCTTTTTTTTTTAATGAAATAAATGGGGCAAACGAGCAAACGGGTCACCTGATGGAAAGCAACTTCCGTCGCCCATGGACACTCGCAGCATCAGAAAAGCTGCAAGTGCGTTGCCGGCCTTTTAAGAGGGAATAGGGTAATAGGGGAGGGTAGGGATGGGAAAAGAAGGGAATAGGGGAGGGTAGGGAAGGAAATAGGGTAGGGGATTGGGCCACCGGTAAACTCACTCACTCGGCGAAACACAGCGCTAGCGCTGTTTCACGCCGTTTTTCTGTGAGAACGTGGTATTTCTCCGGTCGAGCCGGCCCATTCGTGCCAAAGCATGGCTCTCCCACGTATAAACTTATATACCACTTAAACCGCGGATAACACCGCGGGGCACAGCTAGTAACTTATAAATTTTCCTGTATTTTGCTAAAAGAGTGCTCCGTTCGAGTTTCTTACGCCGGTTCTTTTCGCCGGGTTAGTTTCTAACCGGTAGTAGTAAAGTCTGTTAGTTGTTAAACAAATTAAAAATTATTTGGTAATAAAATATTTTTCATTTAATTTCACTTTCCTCGTACTCGAAGTATGTCAGACGAAAATCTTATCCTAAATGGTTTAGAGATTTTAAGTAAATAGGTAACAGAAATACACGTGTTTGTTTAGAGTTCATGCTGTCGCTTCTCATGTAGAACTTGTCTAATTTGAAATGACGCGCCCCGCCACTTCTCTAGTTGATATAAATGAAAAATTTTGTACTGTGAATACGAGGGAGGGGCGCGTCATTTTAAGTTAGACAAGCTCTACCGACTACCATCGAAGGAATTGATTCATAATATGCAGTTGTATTGTCAGACCTACGTCATTTGGTCGGATTATGTTAACTTAATGTTATTCGTGATCTGTGGGTTTGACAAAACGCGACCACATTACGTAGGTCCGCCATCTACCTAGGAATCAACTTCTCTTTTAATACAAAGGTTACTAAACTGAAATAATGCCCAACAAGCGGTAGGGTTGTCCACCATACGTTATTCGCCCACCATTAAATCTATACAAGTTTGATGAATGTGGCAGCCCTAGCCCTCGCAACCATTTGACTGCCGCAGGTTTTCGACGAATAGCTTTTCAATTTGCTTGTTTATGAATTATGACATTCGACTTTTTATAATTTAACGAATGGCTTTTCATTAAAGATATTACGTTTTCGTATCTAATTGAGTTCAGTATTTTGATCCTGCTATCCAATCCATACTAATATTACCTCTAAAACTGCGAAAGTGTGTCTGTCTGTCTGTTACCTCTTCAGGCCCAAACCACTGTACCGATTTTGATGAAATTTGGTATGCAGGTAGGGAAAGGACATAGGCACTTTTTATCACTGAAAAATGTACGGTACCCGCGATAAGAGAATTTTGGCGCAATGAAGTTGCGGGCATCAACTAGTAACAAAAATAAATGAGTAACTTTTTAACTTCAAAACATAAATACGTGTATTTGGGACCTAAATACAATAACCTAGATATTAAAACCTAACGAACACTTTGGTCTTGATTTCAGATCAGATCTAGCACAGTTAAAATTAAAGTCTATCTGTAACTGTAGCCTGAAAATCTGACCCAAATAGACAAAAAGGGACGGAGGTCTGATAATACATTTAGCAGAGCTACGATTTCTGATGATATTTCCACATAATATTATTAAAACGTCTCCGTGGTCTAGTGGTTTAGAGGGTGGCTCTTGAGTCGTGGGTTCGATTCACGCATTGGAAACGTGCTATTTCCAAGTTTGGTTAGGACAATGCAGGCTGATCACCGGATTGTCTGACAAGTAAGATGATCCATGCGTTGGATGGGCATGTAAAAAGTCGGTCCTGCGCCTGATCTCTCGCCAGTCGTGTCGGTCGCCGGTCCCACTGGGTTATGAGAGTAAAGTAATAGAGAGTGCTCTTGTGTACTGCGCACGCACTTGGGCACTATAAAATAACTCCTAAATATAATAACGATTTTAAGTCGTTTATTTAATTTTGTGTGAGACACAGATAAAGTACGGTAACGGCCACACTCAGACACTTTTAATGATCACTTAATTTTAAGTTAACGACTTAAACTTCACTTTTCTGTCAGTTTTTTCGTTTAAAAACTAAATATTCATTAATATGTTTTTAGTACGCCCATTTGAGTTTAAAGGAAGTTATATTGATTTATTTGAGTTACGGATAATTTTACAGAACTCGATGAGCTCTGGAAAGAGAATTATATGGATTCAGAGAAATTAATTATCTCATTGAAAGCGGCAATGGAATCAGACGGTCTTTTCACATCACTCTGCGAAGCTGAAATTCAATTTCACATTCAATTTGCACTAGCAATTGAAATGTAATTCTCAAAATCACTTGAAAATTAATACGCAGGGTTAATTCAGACCGCAACGCGACTAGTAGATACATTTCTAAGGGTGGGTTGCAGCAACTTACTTTAACTATAACTACAGTGCAAAATGACAAATATTTGGTTAAGGGCGCCATATTTAACGATAACCATTTAAGCGCTCATACTTAAAATATCGACATTTTTTCGTGAAAATTTACTATGGCTCAAAGTGTTGTTAACAGATGTTTTTCCTGACGATTTTTACGGATAATTAAATTTTTTATACTCTCAATCCCACTAACTTTAATAAAAAAATAAACGTAACAGACATCTGTCAAATTCCGTGGTCAAAGTTAAGGTTATAGTTAAGTTAGCCTTAACTATAACCATAACTTTGACCATAACTGTAACTATAGCCACGCCTCTGGTGCAACCCACTTTAAACTTGTATTTAATTGACAGACTTCAATTGCGTGAGACGTCATGCCAGTCTGTCAATTCAATACAAAAATTTATGTACGCCATACACGCTACGGTTTTACCGGAGAGGCCGCCTGTGCAGGTATGTCTGCGCAGGTGTCAGTCGAAAGAATTGATTTTCGATTTTGCTCCGGTCGATTGCGCAGGCCTAAAAAACTGCACAGGTCCATTCCCACACACATTCCGGTCTACATGCACAGGTAGATCTCTCCGGTAAACCGTAGCATGTATGGCGTACATAAGATGTATATAATGGCCCTCTACATTCGTAATCGCTTCCATCACAGACCAACACAGAGAGAGGCCTCAATAGAAATATACTTTCTTACGAGTAAGGGTGATTTCTAATTTTGCAATGTGACGAAGCGATGCGATGCATTTTGTAGCAGACCAACAGCGCAAGTTTTTCAATTATAGTAATACAATTATCTTCTTAGGTAGTAAAAAGTTTACTCTTTGAGGCCATATTTAAAATGCAACGCTTCGCCTCGTCACATTACAATATGAACTGACCCTCCAGGTGAGACCAATGTGCATCAAGTGATCTCGACTCTATATGACACATATTGCATCGAGACATTTGTTCATTACGTTCTTACGTAGTTGTGTTTTAAATGTCATATTAAAAAATGCATCACTTTATGTGGACTGTCCCTAAAGCTGATCGCACATTTGTCAGCACCATACGCACCACAGTCCACATAGTACACGAAATGCGGCGCGTACGGGTACAGACGAATGTGCGAGGTTTCACATCATTAATTCATACAAAAAATTCTAAAATGCGGCGCGTTCGGCGTGTGCGTGCTAATAAAATATATGCAATCACCTTAAAGCGTTCGCGTTACTGTCTAGGCGAGACCAATGTGCATCGAGTGGTCTCGACTCAACAAGCGCTCCAGACAAGAGACACTACACATAAGTTATCGAACTGAGAAACTACGAGAAAACTTCGAAGATATTACACGAGTGCGCTTTCAAACTTCCAGAATTTTCACGTGTGTCAGATAAATAAATGACAGAATTTTGGGGATACACTTTTGAAACAATGCAGAAATTATATTTCATAATATTATATCCAATACATAAAGGAGCATGAGTATTCAATGAAAATAAATATTAAAGGCAGACCAACAAGAATATTGTAGCTTGTGGTACTTGGATGACACAATAATTATTATGTCACGACATTGTCAATACAATGTCATTTAGGGTCACTAGCATACAGAGAATTAAGAAAACTTGGGATATAGTAGACGCATTTCTTTCAGCTACATGCAAAGTGGTATCAAATCGATCAAAAAGTATTAGTATAGCAGTTGTATCTAAAGTAACAATTTAAAACATGTCGGCGTAAATTCTAAGTTTGATTACACACCATATTGAAGACTGGCACTAATAAAAATATTTGCTTTATAATATTAACTCAGAAAACATTACAGTTTTGCTCTAAGAGTAATTTCAACTCTTATGTACCATCGAGAAAATTGATTCCTTGGCAGCTGACAGACCCACGTCATGTGGTCGCCTTATGTCAATTGAATGTTAACTGTGATCGGTTGGATGGGTTGACGTAACTAAAGTCCAAATGGCGTATCGAGGCACAAAATTTTGCATAAAACGTCAAAATTTGTATGAAATTCTGTGCCTGGTTATTTTTGGAACTAAATTCCTTATCGCGCGTTGCGAAAGGGGGCTAGACGGAAAATGTTGTAACGACACTTTTTGACCGACACTTATTTAGTACCTGCGAAGTAGGGGCAGAGGGCGTTGATGTGGCGATGACGTCAACTGGCGGGAAATTTAAAATTCTACCATTGCTCTATGACGGGATTTTTTTTATAACTTCGTTCCATCCGGGTGTCCTTTGACACCTCTCAAGTTTTTTTATTATCGTATAGATTTAGTTTTTCATTGATTGATTGATTTAATTAACATACTATGTTGATTTGAAATAGCTCAAACATACCAGATAAATATTGTTTCGATATAAGCGAGCACTAATCCTATTGCACTGTCAGCTCTATTTGACACCTAGCCGATAAATCACAAACTCAACGGATTATTAACCCTATTCATTACAGTGACGGTTGCTTTTACAGTGCCATTTAGAGTGTAAGCTGCGACTATGGCCATGTTCTTTTAAAGGCGACACAAATCATTGTTGTCAGCTCAACGAGACGGGAAATAATCGCTTGTGTTTATCGCACAACGCCTGTGGCCTCTTGATGTCAACTGCCAACAGCCTCAGATAAATAGGCCATGGCCTAGGGGCGGCAGCTTCCCTGGGGGGCGGCAGCGTCCATAGGGGGGTGGTAGATTTCGTACATGGGGCGGCGGAAATAAAGTGGCCTACACTCATAAAATAAATAAATTCGGCACTGCGACCAAGCATTAAAAGCAATCCACAAGGCTCTTTCGGTAAATAATTAAAAGAATTTACGCCGCCATCTTGTAATGTGTCAAACCGAAGGCAGTGGCACTTTCTTAAGGGTCTGTAAAAAGAGAATTTTACAATAAGGGTTTTTAATTCGTGACGTATGATAAAAATAAGTACCTACGATACTAGCTCCGCATGGTAGCAGGTGGTAGGAAGGAAAATGTCGGAAAATTGTTGTTGACAGTTTTTAAAAACACAAGTCCGCCAGGTGGCGCTTCGTATGCGCTTCTGGTGGCAAATTAGGCAAATTATTATTATTATTAGCAGCCTACAGTGTCCCACTGCTAGCCAAAGTCCACGATCGTAGTGTGATGATACTGGCCAGTTTTATTCGAACGCATCCAGTTCGTCGCTTCACCTTTTCTTAGATCGGCCTCTGTTACGTCGGCAAATGAAATATCAAAAACTAACATTAAGAGGAAAATGAAAACAGATAAGGCACTGTAATATATATTTATTTCAAACATTATGTAGAATATTGCCATGGGTAAAATAAAAATTATAGTGCTATTTTGTATGTTCATGCTTCTTAATGCAACGTCGCGTTACGTTTAGTCTCGTCTGTCGTAATGCGCAATAAATATGCAACACGAGTCATCTCACTGCCAAATTAGAAGACGAATTCTGTTGGCTAAAGCTGATGTAAGCTGCTATATTAATTAGATGTCCAGCATAAAGGCAAGGGCACACTGTTCTGGTGCGACGACGCGTTGTGAAGACGCCTTAATACAATAAAATACGATGTCAGTGTAACGCGTCGTTTACTCACTTAATTAAGTGAAAATTAATGTGAGTTCCAAAATATGACCCAGTATTTATGAATGTATAGACTAGAATCGACGCCAAACTGTTGATTAGATACGAAAATATATTATACGCCAGTGCCTTGACTTATGAAATAACGGATCTACATTACATTTGACCTCTGTGGCTTAGTTGGTGGGCTGTTGGTAGTTCAAGCCGGGGGTCGCGGGTTCGACACCCGCCGACGGAACAAAAAAAGTTTTCAAAGTTCCTGGGTCATGGATGTATATTAAATATGTGTATAATATAATAAAAATCTTAAATATATGTATAGTATAAAAGTATTAAATATATTTCCGTTGTCTGGTACCTGTAACACAAGTCCATCAGGTACTTACAACGGGGCCAGACTGACGTGGTGTGAAGCGTCCATAGATATTATTATATTACATGTCATGAAGGTTCACTTTGCAACGTGACGCTTCTATGAACTATTGCGACGAATTTCTAAATGACCTATTAAAATTTGCAGCGTTGTTTTTACCTGTTCCAAATTTAAAAATTCATCGCAACGTCGCGTGACGTTGTAATATGAACTGACCCTTAGTGCAAGTCTTTGAGACTGACGGCGTTACACAGCTGGGATTTAAGCATTACCGTATCCATCAAGCTGCAAGACCAGAATTATTAAACCAGGGTAAAACATACCTTAACGTCAACGTCAGAAGGGTCAACATTACCCTGAGGTGAAATATCTTTGGACCAGCGATTCTGGGGTGGTCGCGGTGGCCTAAGGCGACGCCTTGATAATTTGGCTGTACCGATATCGATTTTTTTCAGCAATGACTAAAGCTAAGAAATTAAATATCATTGTCAGTATTCATCATGTCTTTGTCTTTGAATTACCCATAGCATAACACGATTGGTCTTTCTAATTTTGCCAACAGAGGAGAGTGATTTAAGCTTCCAAAATTTGTACATAGATTGGTTCAAGCATACACTTTAATTTGCACATAGCTTATATAAAATATATTTATGGTTTTTACATTACGCGACAAAAACCACTTTGTCGCTTACGCCCTTTCCATTTCTTGTTTTCTATGAGAGGCCGGGCCGGCCTCTCATAGAAAACAAGCAATCTAAAACATATCCAACACGGTTTTTTACTTTAACGCGGCGTCACTTTAAATCTCGCTCGTAGATCAGCTTGAAGCGTTAGTGTTTGATCTGTGGTGGTTTAACCTTTATGCAATAGGAAAAAGACGAATGAATAGTAGCGATCTGTAACAAGTATTTTAAAAGACACATTTAGTTGGTACCGTAAGGTTAAAAATTCACATGAAAAATCATTAACAAAAAGCGTTATTACTTTATTAAATTAACAATCATTACCGAAACAGAAGGTTTGACAATTTAGTATTTGTGTCCCTTATGTAGAGTGCACTGTAAACGTAGCAGCGCTGAAAGAGTTATTATTTCAAGTGTTTATATAATATGACAAATTCCCCAACGTCATGAATTTGCCCATTCAATAATTTTAAAAAAGTAACTCTTTAAGCGTTGCTACTTTGTGATCTCTTCTAATACAAGAGACATTACACACCCTGAAGTGTATTTTTAGATAACAACCTAAATATATACATTTGGACCGAGAGTATATCAGCATGGACGTGTTTTAATCTCCCCGAGTGCCCTCTGCCGGCCCAAACATTTGCCTTCCAACTTGGTGCATTAAAATTATTGCTTGCTAGCTTCCAGGCAAAATCTATTTATCCTTTGGGAATAAATATGTAAAGCGAACAACTTAGTTTTAATTAATGTTTTGTAGTTTAGTATTTTGTGCGAAGAGTTTTCTTTGGGTGTTTTTTCATTAATACGTATATTTTCATACAAGAACTGTAATACTTCTATTTGTTTTAGGAAACCTATAGAATTTTTATCTTCAGAATATTCTAATTGTGATTGTTACTTAGTTACGCAAAAATTCATTTAGTAATCCATGTAAAGTATCTCCATACAAAACTATCAAAGTAACAGACGTCGGTCGGACAGAGACGCTATAAAAAAATGTTAAATTTTTCATTTCAAAATGAATGTTACACGAAAATTAGATTTTACCAAACTTACAGCTGGCCGACCGCCAGTAACTTGGTACATAAATGCAATTTTATTTATGTGGAAAATTCTGCCAAATGTTAGCGGGTTAATTAGAAAAGTATGACTTATTGCCAGAGTGCTTTTACGTTAAGGACTCTTGCATTTTGGTCTCAACCTTTTAGCTTAAGTTGTTTATAGCTCTTACACATGCTAGCTGTAGGGAAATCACACCGATTTCAATGTCGATGGCCGATTTATTTATTTTATTAAACAATGATGAATTGACGACCTCTGTGGCTTAGTTGGTGGGCTGTTGGTAGCTCAAGCCGGAGGTCGCGGGTTCGAATCCCGCCGACGGAACAAAAAGTTTTCAAAGTTCCTGGGTCATGGATGTGTATTAAATATGTGTATAATATAATAAAAATCTTAAATACATGTATAGTATAAAAGTATTAAATATATTTCCGTTGTCTGGTACCCGTAACACAAGTCCTTCAGGTACTTAGCACGGGGCCAGACTGACGTGGTGTGAAGCGTCTATAGATATTATTATTATTATTATGTTATATAGTTTTCTATTCTCCTTTGTTAGGGTTTATTCCAAAGTTGCGGGCTTGTGGCCAAACAACTTCAGGTAAGTTATAATGTGTTAGTTAATAGACAAAAACTTTCTAACAATTCGACATGTGTTGAGGATTACCGCTTTTTGCATGGTGATGTATGAGAGTGGGTGCATTGTGAAGTGTCTTGGGGATGACGCCAGTACTTGAGATGATGATGGGTACGGTTTTTACGGTATTTACTTTCCATTGCGACTTCAATTCTATAGTGAGATCAGTGTACTTGGTAACTTTGTTTGTGTGTGTGGTTGTAAGGTTATGTGTATTAGGTATTGCAATGTCTATAAGGTAGACTGTTCTATTAATTTTGTCGTGAAGTGTTATGTCTGGTCTGTTGTGATGTACGGTCTTGTCAGTCAATATTGTCCGGTCCCAGTAAAGCTTGTATTCAGATGATTCTAGTATAGTTTGTGGTGTGTACTTGTAGTATGGAGTGCTGTCTGTAATGAGGTTGTATTTGAGTGCGAGTGTCTGGTGTATGATTGCTGCTACTTGGTCGTGTCTGTGTTTGTAGTCTGTCTGTGTGATGGATGAACAAGCGCCTGTTATGTGTTGAATGGTTTCGGGATGTTAGTGGCAATGTCGGCAATGGTCACTGTTTGTGTCTGATGATCGAATTATATATTTCCTGTAATGTTTAGTGTCAATAACCTGATCTTGGATCGCCATCATGAAACCTTCCGTTTCCGGAAATAGCTCACCGCGTGTTAACCATGCATTTGATGCTGTTTTATCCACGTTGGTGTCAGCTAAGTCTGTACGATGGCGTCCATGTAGGGACTTGTGCATCCATGCGTCTATTTTTTCTTGATTTGTGATGATTTTTATGTGTTTGGAGTGATTGGCAAGTGAAAGTGGAGTGTATGTATCGGCTTGGCAAACGGCGTTATGTAGTGGTGATAGTAATGAGTGATTGTAGAAGTATGTTCTCAGAAGTGACAACTGTTTATTATGTAAATTGGAGATATCAATAAGGCCTCTACCTCCTTCTATTTTAGGTAAAGTTAATCTTTGCACACATGCCCTAGGGTGATGCTTTCTGTGTTTTGTCATAGCTGTATTAATTGCTCTTTGTAGTATTTTCAGGTCAGTCTGGCTCCGGGAAATAACTCCAAATGAGTAGGTGAGTATGGGTATTGTAAAAGTATTAATGGCTTTGATGGTGTTTCTTGAATTAAGGTGAGTGTGTAATATGCGATGAATTCTAGTTTTGAATTTTTCTTTTAGAAGTTTTTTTGTATTATAGTAAGAGAAGAAACAAAGGTGGTGAAGATAGTTGAACAAAAACGTAACCGATGTAAAATGAAGGAATTATTAATAAACAGACGGTGAAAAGATAGTGTAGTAAAATAAAGAACCGACGATCAGCCACGTGAATACCTCACCCCGCAATGGGCAGGGTGGCGCACCCATGTGTTGCCCCGAGACACCAACGCGGAGGTGCCGGCTTCATCTCCTTATTATTATTATTATTATGAAAACAATACTCTCAACATACTAAAGGTACATTTACACATGCTTATTTCAAGCACGACAGCATGGTTCAACCCAGCATGCCTGTTTAAAGCATGCTATTTTTGAGCATGTGTAACTGTACCTTAATGTCCACACGTTCTTGCTTCTAAAAGTCTTATAAAATCTAAGCTAATCGGTATCCATACTTCCTGTCTGTCTGTTACCTGTTCACGCCCACACGGCTGGCTGATTTTGATGAAATTAGGTATAGAGATACTTTGAGTCTCGAGAAAGAGCATAGGATACTTTTTATTCCGGAAAAAGCACGGTTTCCGCGCGATAAAAAAATTTTTGCGCATGGAGTTGCGGGCGTCATCTAGTCTACTATATTATCATTAAAACATTATTTCTTTGTATTACTGATGTAATCTGTTTTTTTTTTACATACCCCCATGACAATAGCTTGCACGTCTTCACTGTCACTTGAATATGGACGTACCAATGTTTAGTGTAAAAACTCTTACTGCGTCGCTA
The DNA here is from genome assembly GCA_905187585.1 of Cyaniris semiargus. Classification (NCBI taxonomy): domain Eukaryota; kingdom Metazoa; phylum Arthropoda; class Insecta; order Lepidoptera; family Lycaenidae; genus Cyaniris; species Cyaniris semiargus. The sequence continues at coordinate 5,267,748 of LR994566.1, read as the reverse complement.
AAACAACTCTTGTACTCCTATGTTTTGTCTAACAATTTCTTGTAAACTAAGATCGAACTTTAGCACATAACCCTTATTGAAGCCGGGAACTAAAAGCTTTCTATTATTGTAAAGTTGTTCATTGTTAAGGAGGTAAGGCGTTGTTGTGAACTTTACCGCTACGTGCTTAGCAGGAACAAATGGCAACTACGTATTCGTGACGTAAATATCAAAATTCAAAATATATTCGGGCCCTCCGCCATAGTATAGGGCGGAGGGCCCGCGCGTTTTGTGAATGCACGGTTGCATCGCTCCAAAAAGTCGCCGTGTGTGTTGTCCATTAAACATTATTATGGCAATTGATGAAGTTCAATAAAGTTAAAATCAAAAAAGAATGACAAAATTGTTTAAACAACAAGAATCCCAACTTTCTTATCTGTCAGTTACTACTTACTACAAGCATAAACAGCTGAACCGATTTAGGTAAAACTTTGAATGAAAATACTTTTAGAGACGGGATAGAGCATGATTATAATCATTTTTGCTGCGAAAAAATTTACGGACGAATTTTGGCGCAACGGCGTTGTGTCATCTAATCCTCCATACTAATATTATAAATGCGAAAGTGTGTCTGTCTGTCTGTCTGTCTGTTACCTCTTCAAGCCTAAGCCGCTGAACCGATTTTGCTGAAATTTGGTATGGGGATACTTTGAGTCCCGGGAAAGGACATTGGATACTTTTTATCCCGGAAAAATGTACGGTTCCCGCGCGATAAACGAATTTTGACGCAACGAAGTTGCGGGCATCATCTAGTACAAGAATAAAGCAATCAAAGTAAAGAAATGCTCAAATACGAGAATTCTGAAATCAAATCTTATTTTTATTATTCGAATTCCAAATACGAAATTACTCTGACGTCCTTAAGTCATCTCCAATGATACTTGAAGATGAAATTGATATGGAGGACGAAGATTTTTAATATGGGATGAGGGAATCTTTTATAAAAATAGAATCTAGAGGGATACAGGCTGTAATAAAACTGATTAATAATATTTTAAAGTGTGTATGTGTCCCTTATACAGGGTGTAACACAACAAAGTGATGATACTTTAGGGTGTGTAAAGAGTTGACTGTAAAAGTAGCAGTGCTGAAATTTTGACATCTATGTTTTTTAGTAATTCTCGCAAACGTAATTTATTTGCCAATACACAACTTTATTTTCAGTAAATTTTATAGACGGGACGCATACACGCACTAAAGTATTATTATGAGTTAGTTTCGTTACACCTGTATATAAAAAAGAAACCCCATAAAGGCACAAAGTAAAATATATAATATGAATTATAATTACGGGCTAAATCCAACCACAGCTGATCTCTAGTTCGTGGAATCCGGATTACGAGTAGAATGTTGTTGTAGGTTTAGGCTTACAGTCTTTGGAGGTGTGTTCTGCTTCTGGGTAAAACCACGACGCGCTTTGTTGCCTTACTTGAACTAAAACTATCTTAACTAAGTCTACGGATATTTGATATATGTTTCTATACTTACTAATATTATAAATGCGAAAGTGTGCATGACTGTTTATTACCTCTCTACGCTTAAAACACTAAAAAATGGGATAGTATTCATCTAAATAATTTGGACCAGAAAATCGCAACTTTTGTGCTCCTTTATTTTAGAAAGACCTCAATTATATACCTATTATTTATTTTAGAAATACCTCAATTTTAATTTAAATATTATAGCTTTTGAAATGAAGAATATTGCCCAAATTTCATACAAATTATAAATTGCTGTCATATCTTTGAACAAACAAATTGTCTACAAAATTAGTTTCGTTACTAGGTACCAAATTATGCTAAAAACGTGCCATTGCAAGCAAGTTACATGTTGGCAGCAGCTGCGTTTTTCAAAATTCGAATATCAAGCGTATAATTTGGCGCCAAGTGAATCCAATATGGCGGCCCAGTCATCCATCACATCGCGGAATATTAATGTATCGTGTCGTCACAACATGTCTTCCTTTTACCAACTTTATTATTAACTTCGAAGTAGACTCCAACCAATTTTTGTGGATGTGGATTTCCACGAATACTTCAAGACTAAAATTAGCCAAATCGGTTCAGTCATTCTCGACTTTTTAGCAAGACGTAGCGAGAAAAATTAAAATTCATAAATAAATATATAGATTATTTTAAATTATATTGTTATATTAATAAGTCGCGGTTTTTTGTACATCGAAATATTATATGGAAACGATCGGAACAGTTACTTAACATAATAATTAATTTAGAAAAGAAAAGTTTAAGTTGATGTTTTATGCTACTTAAAAATATTTTTAGACTTCCGCTATTCCGCTAATAATCCAACTCTCGTAGACGGCTTACAATAAATCTATACTAACTTTATTAAAGCTTAAGTGAAAATGTAGTAAATGAAATAACTTGGTTTATTTCATGGACGAAATTGTAGACGAGCTAAAAGAAGAATAAGCTAACTGCCGCACTCAGAGACTTACATTTATTACTTAACTGTAATTAAATGAAGATTTTGACATAGCCTTATACATTATTATCAGTCAAAATCATATTACGTCTTCGAGTGTGTCTCTCACTAATAGTCCGAGAGCCGGCCGTATTAAAGTCCTATGGATCAGATGCATGAACAATTTTTATAGATTTTACAGATAAGTATACATGAACATAAATAATACGTAGATTTTTACGGAGGATAACTATTCAGTCTCTTGTCTTTGTCGGTCGTATGACTTTTACAATAAACCAGAAAAAGACAAGCAGGCCTATTCTTCGCTATTTTCTATTTCTAAGGTAGAATTTGTATCAAAAACTGTCACAAACATAGTTACCCCAAGACACATACGGTTTCGAATACCGATACCGTGTTTTTGTCTTATTTCAGAGCGTTCTCAATTGAGTACGCCTGTGTGTGTTTTTGTGTGTCTGTGTTTCAAACACATGAAAGCTTATTGCCATTGGAAAAGGAAGTTTGTGAACCGGGCTTAGAGTACGAAATTGGAATATTGTGGGATTTATATTGACCTGGCTATTGATGGTTTTGACAAGTGCACTCGTGTTTGAACGTAAAAGACGGAATGTTGCGTTTCCCAATACTATTCGTTTTTTAAGCATTCCTACAAGGATGCTTTGTCGTAGCCAAAATTAGAACTATAGGCTATAGCCGTCATTTTGTACCGCGCCAGCATAGTAATAATAAGATTATTGTAACAAATTTCTTGGAAATAAATACTTACTTACTTACTATTAAGGCAAAATTATACGAAAATATGGTTTACCTACCGCTTTTGTGGGCTAAACTGTTATATTTTACAATCTGTATTTACTATAATTTGCTAGTATATAACAGTAAATACACCAATTAACTACCCACATTATAATTAAAACTTCAAATCCGTAGTTTCATAAGATAAATTAATAGTACAGTAAATACTTTTTGCGATGCACCTATCTATAAAAATCCTGTGCCATTTTGTGCAAAATTAAAAAATAACAATGTCATGCTCGGCGCAAAGCATTTCGCGCTCTTTTGACACACTTTTGTAACATGAACGCTCCCTAAAATGTTTTTGTGAAACATTTTAATTAAAAAACTATAACAATATTTTACGTACGTATATTTCGGCACTAAGAGACGTTTAATAGCTTACTTATTTTTAATTAAATTAATAGTTTCGGAGAATGCATGGCCATAGGCGGTACAACTAGCACTATAGTCCTGCATCGCGCTATCGAAGTTTTTTAAGTGGGTCGGTATAATTTATGTATAGGAAAGCTGACATCGCTCGCTCGAAATAACTTCTTAGTGAGCTTAATATGTAAAAACGTCCACTAAATTAAAGTTAAGTTTTCATTAAATCTCTGTGCAGCCGTGCGTTGTAGCATTTTGTTAAAGAAAGCTTACACCTATTAAGACTAAACTTTTTTCAATGATTACGGCTGTACTTCAGCGCTGGCATGCGGCCAGTTCCGCTGCACAAATCCGTTCAACTTATTCATGTTCCAGCAAAACGGAATTTTAATATCGGGATAAACTCCGGTTGGCTCCAAGACTATTTTATATGATTTGATTTAAAAATATAGTAATGAGGGTGATTTAATTTTACTCCATCTTATGTCATGGTCATGGTGATAACTGATAACTTTTAAACCGTAACGGAAATAAACCTAACACATCGTCGTCTTACGCCATTTCAGTTCGGCAGACTTCGGCACGGTGTTTGTGTGCGTTCGACTAGACGTGTGCGTGTAGACTAGATGCTACGCAATAGTTTTATGGCGGCAGTCCCCGAGTGCCACACGTATTTTGTGCATTTTATAAAACAAGCGGAGCTAAGTAAGTATGTAATAAGTACCCAAACGGAGAATTCTGTGCCTCGTTATTTTGATTATACCTTAGAGGCTCAGAATATATTTTTAAAGCGAAAAGAAATGATAATATTACTCAATTCTTATCAAGTTTTTAATATAAAAGAATAAATTCTGCACAGTAATCGCCTTTAGAACGTTAAAGAATGTATTTCAACCCTTAGAAGGGTGTGAGTATTTTGTTAATGTAGGCGTGGGCAAGGAGAATAAACAACCTCTAATGTTTACGCGTGAATATGAATAAGGGTCAACTCACACTGAAACAATACGAAACGATACGTGTAGCCCTAGCATGGCCGCAGTAGAAATGCGAAAGTACAGAAACTCTATGGAGATAAACTGAAGGTACCGTTCCGATCTTTACCGCGGCTAGCCGCCAAAGAGAATATAATCACTACGTCTAGCCGCGACCGACAAAAATTCAATTAAAATGGCACTTTATGACATAGACTATATAGTAAATATAGAATATCGATCAGTTTTTCGCTGCAGGAGCACTATAATAAGCATCCTCAATAGAAGCAAATGTATCGAGTTGAAACAGCATGCTTGTTTTAAGCATGCTAATAAGCATGCTATTTTTGAGTATGTGTAACTGTACCTTTACGTGCTAAATGACGATACTGACTGCGTTTCAAAAAAGCTTTTAGCGGAAACGAAAAGTCGAATAATAGCCCAGTGAGGCGTAGAGTAGTTGGCTTTGAAGTTTAAAAATGCAAGTTTTTCCTAGGATAGCGCTTTTGAGAAGAGTTCGCAGTATTATTTATTACAATGCGTACCTACTGTAAGCGAATAAATAGTTTCTATGTAAACGAAATTGCATATTATTTTATTTCTCGGCAGCGGTAATAATCACCGTTTTTACGTAGAAAATCTGCATTCGCATTTAATGCAAAAAGGCTGCAAATTTATTTTGTGACATTTCATAATGACCTGAGATGAAAAAACTAATTACAACATTTGCTAGCTCCCCGGATAACTTTGTTTTATCCTATGACTACATATACTTAGACCACCTTTTTAGCACACAAAATTTCATCAAAATCGATCCTGTCGTTTCGGAAGAGTTTGGCAACAAACACCGCAACAAGTTAATTTTATATAATACTAGCTGTCCCGGCAAACATTGTTTTGCCATAATATAAAGTATTTCGCCCATTTTTGTTGAAGTGACTAAATAAGTATGGCACCATGGCAACGTCCATCGCTATCCCATCGCACAAACAATGGTCGCCGTCAGTCTCGAGTTGTAATAATTTACTATTATTTATTCAACAAATGTACTTAACAATATAAAAAGCAGATGTTGTCCGATTCTCCACCCTAGCCGATATGCTCGCTAAGATTCACGAAAATCGGTCGAGCCCTTTCAGAGGAGTTCAACCACGCACACCGTGACACGAGAATTTTATGAATTAGAAGATTATTATAGACACAATATAATAAATATTACAATAACCAAGTCCGAAGCTGATCACAACCGCAGGCCTTTGATATTCTGTCGGCAGCTGAAAGTCCGACATAACTTCCAACAAAGGGGTGCTATTGACAGGACTAGCTAGATTTGTACCACAATTCTACGATTTTAATGCGAAATTAATTAATAAAAAAAAAAACCAGAAACTCATATTATATTAATGACCAGAAGTTGCGCGCGGCTGTGCCCGCCCCAAAACAGTATCCTATGGTAATCATACATTTATGATAAACGATTTTTTACGATAAATAGTATTTTATGCACTTCCACGTGATCTACTCTATGTCTGTTTAATAAGTATTAGGATATAGATAAGACTGATAAACAATTTAAAATGTATAACATAGGTACAGATTTAGTTGACAATCTTTGTAATATTGATACGGACACGTAGTGCCATCTAGCGTCAAACCAGCGAAACTGATCAGGGAAACACAGAAAACATAAATCCCCTACTTTATACTAGATGGCGTGAGGTGTATGTTTACTTACGCGTATTTTCTAGAAACATCCCACAGTTGTTTACTTGTTTACGTTAATCGGGGAAGAACTTTCTAGAATTCGTCTCGCCATATAAATAGCCGCAGGTAGACGGCCCGGCAATTCAGTTTTATCTGAGCGATCCTCGAGGCGACTTCGGAGCGAAAACAAGTGATCAATAGTGCTTAGTGTTTGGACTTAGTGCTTAGTGTTTGGACTTAGTGCTTAGTGTTTGGACTTGGTGATTTGCGTGAGCTAGTGTCAGTGCTAGTAAAGTCTTTATAAGAGTCAGCAGGTCTTTTTCTCCAAATCCTTCGAACCCTAGCACGTAACAACTGGTGTCAGAAGTGGGATTTGGAGATGCCATTAACTCCGAGAAAGGACTTCAAGGGAAGTGTCAGGACAAGGGCGCGACGGGCTGCGGAGGCCACACCCACTGGGGACCAAGCTCCGCCCACGGCGGGGCAGGCCCCACCCTCTTGCCCCGCCCACCAGGTTCCGCCCACTGACCACGCCCACCAGGCTCCATCCACTTCGGGTGAAGCCACGCCCACTGGCTCCGCCCACCGGGGCCCGCCCACTGACCACGCCCCTCAGGCCCCGCCCACTCTGGACATGGCCACGCCCACTGGCTCCGACCACCGGGGCCCGCCCACTGACCACGCCCCTCAGGCCCCGCCCGCTCTGGACATGGCCACGCTGACTGGCTCCGCCCACCAGGCCACGCCCACTCAGGCCACGCCCACAGGCCCCGCCCACTGGGCTCCGTCGACTAGCTCCATCCATCCTGCCACGCCCGTAGTTTCTACGGCCCCTCAAATGGCTCCTCAATTGGAAAGCATAATTGAGTTAATTCAGGCTTTGCAGGAGTCTCAAAGAGCTGAAAGTCAGGCTTTGCAAAATTCGCAAAGGGCAATGATGGAGTCACAAGACCGCAAGCTTGGCGCTTTACAGGAGTCTCAAGAGCAACAAAAGGACCTCCAAGAAAAAGCGCTTGGGGCTATAAAGGATGTCAGTGACGCGGTGGTTAAGCTTCGAAAAGATGTCGACGTAGTAAAAGAACGATTATCCGGGTTAGAGTTGGTTGTGGAAAATTTGAAGACCGGCTTCACTGAACTGCAGAAGAGAGTAGTGCGCCTTGAAACTACGGGAGTTGCGGTGTCTAGTGGAGCCACGGGAGTGACGCAAGGGCCAAGAGTCAAGGTACCGCCGTACGACGGCACTACTTCATGGAACGCATATCGTCGGCAATTTCAGGCTGTTGCTACCGCCAACGGATGGACGGAAGAACAATGCCTGACCGCCCTCATTGTTGCGCTTAGAGGGCAAGCTTTGTCGGTCCTGGAAGCACATACAGGAAATGGGTTCCAAGACCTGATGGAGGCACTTGAATCCAGATACGGGGAGCGACACCTGGAGCACGTGTTTCGTGCCCAACTGCGTGACAGAGTCCAACGCTCAGAAGAAGGACTTCAACAATGGGCGTTGGAAATTGAAAAACTCGTCAGGAAGGCATATCCAGGAGCCGACACCCAGATGGTCGATACAAATATTGTTCAAGGATTTGTCGACGGAATCAAAGACCTGGAGGTCAGAGCTGCAGTAAGGCTTGGTCACCATACCTCGCTAAAAGAAGCATTGGCGCATGCTTTGGAGGTCGAGGCTGTTCGCCATGACATACGGCAGACCCATAAGATCCACAAGGTCTCTGAGGAAGTTAAGGAAGTTAAGGCTCCTGCAAGGAAAAGATTTGAAGCCATGTGCTATAAGTGCGGTGAGAGGGGCCATCTCCAGCTCAACTGCCCGCAGAAGAAGACCCAGATGGCAAGGATGGAAAGGATCGAGGAGCAAATAGAGGAGCTGAGGAAGCAAGCAGTTTCGTCCCCTGCCCGGAATAAGGGGAAACGAATAGAATCAAGGACTAGATGGCGAGTATTGGACAATGATGCTATGAGGAAGGCTCAAGAAAGAGATGACGACCTTCGGCACATCATCACATGGAAGAAAAGGGGTGACGTGAAACCAATCTGGAGTGAGGTTGCACCCACTGGCGCTGTCACTAAGGCGTACTGGGAGCAATGGGACAGTCTGATACTTCAGGACGGAATACTCTACCGGAAATGGGAGAACGGCAGAGAGTTCTACTTTCAGATAATCGTCCCAAGGGCGAAAGTACCAGATGTTCTCCGCGAGGTACATGAGGGCGTATCAGGGAGTCATCTAGGTGTCAAGAGGACGCTAAGAAAAGTACGAGAACGATTCTTCTGGTTGCATTGGCGAGATGATGTGCAGGATTGGTGCCTCAAATGTACTACTTGCGTTGCTGTGACGGAACCACAGAGCAGAAGTCTTGGGGACAGCGTGACGCGTTACCATGGCAGTAACAACGATGCTCGGGACGAGCATCTCTAAGAGGGGAGTAGTGATACGGACACGTAGTGCCATCTAGCGTCAAACCAGCGAAACTGATCAGGGAAACACAGAAAACATAAATCCCCTACTTTATACTAGATGGCGTTAGGTGTATGTTTACTTACGCGTATTTTCTAGAAACATCCCACAGTTGTTTACTTGTTTACGTTAATCGGGGAAGAACTTTCTAGAATTCGTCTCGCCATATAAATAGCCGCAGGTAGACGGCCCGGCAATTCAGTTTTATCTGAGCGATCCTCGAGGCGACTTCGGAGCGAAAACAAGTGATCAATAGTGCTTAGTGTTTGGACTTAGTGCTTAGTGTTTGGACTTAGTGCTTAGTGTTTGGACTTGGTGATTTGCGTGAGCTAGTGTCAGTGCTAGTAAAGTCTTTATAAGAGTCAGCAGGTCTTTTTCTCCAAATCCTTCGAACCCTAGCACGTAACAATATTTTTTGCAGTAACACCTCCTTTCCTCTCCTTTACAACTTACGGCATTAATGATTTTAGTTCAATGGTCGTTAGCCCAACTGTGGTCCACTGTGGGGTCAACGACCGACCTACTTCCGCCCCCCCATCATACCATATTGTTATACCCTCACCACACTATAGTCCAACACACTATTGTTAAAGGTCCCTGTTTAAATACTGCAAATGTTACATTGTTTTATACTTTGTTTGTTATGTATTAAGGCTCGAAATAGAATACAATGAAGTTACTCTGATAAAGACCGCTCAAATATGGCTCCAGTTACTGACACAAATACTAGAGTAACAAAAATTGTATAACCGACCCGAGTTTGACAACAAAATGAAAGTACGAAAGTTCCACGTGGCACACACGGTCACTAAATGCAAACCTAGGTGTACATTTGTCGATTTATTAACTTATTAACTAAACAGTGACCATGTTTTGACTAAGTAACACTTTCGTAGTAATTATTTTATTATTCGTCAGTGTTAGGCTGGATTTACATGCGACTGGCCGAACGCGTGGTTAGGCGGCTACTCTGATCACAAGCAATTGTTGTAAATGACACCGTTATAACCGCGCCTCTATTTTTTTTAAATAATATAATGTAATATCTATGAACGCTTCACACCACGTCAGTCTGGCCCCGTGCTAAGTACCTGAAGGACTTGTGTTACAGGTACCAGACAACGGAAATATATTTAATACTTTTATACTATACATATATTTAAGATTTTTATTATATCATACACATATTTAATACACATCCAGACCCGGGAACATTGAAAACTTTTTGTTCCGTCGGCGGGATTCGAACCCTCGACCCCCGGCTTGAGCCGCCACACACTCAACCAATTGAGCCACAGAGGTCGTGAATTTAGATGAATCGTTACATTATTTTGTTTGTGATCTCGCAGTTTAGCCGCCAAACCGCGCGTTCGGACACATATAAATCCAGCCTAATGGCTACAAATCATTTCAAAGGCCTGCGGCTAGAGATTAGCGGCACTTAAATGGCATTAGCTACATCATTTGTCATTATAATGATCAATGGGAAGATCAGCGTCAAAATTATTGACCATCAATCATAATAATATAATGCTGCCCCTTTAAGTTTGCAGTTTTGCTGAACGCCTCCGTGGTTCAGTGGTTAACACGTTCGTTCCCACTACGATTTTCATGATGTCTTCTCGGATGCCGCCTAAATTGTACGGCAGACTCGCCAGGTGAGTCGCCGGCACTGCAATATAAATTGAATCGACTCACCTGGTGAGTTCACTGGCACTACGTAAGGGTAATTTCAATTTTTTGTTATTTCTGTGGTCGTTACAGTGTAACTAAGGTGTTTAACGCAATTAAAAAGTGTTAGGTGTTGTTGTAGGACTATTCAGCTTGTAAAAATGGCAAAAAACTCTTTGGATAAAATAAAAGTTAAGTTTGTTTCGTAATTTAAGCAGTGGTTGTCAATCTTTTAAAAATTTGGTTATTGTTAAGGTTATATTTTGAATTTCTAATAATTGTGAATAGTCAATTTTACCCTGACGGGCTTTAGATTAAAATGTATTTTTTTATTGTGGATACGACGAATTTATTTTGATAATAATTAAAAAAAAAACCTTTTTTAAAAAGTTTAAAATCTGCCGAATTAAAATTAAATGATAACTTATTAATATGCAATAATAATAATGTCTATACGTGAAACAACATTTTATTACGTTCGAAATTTGTTAAGAAGTGCCTGATCTTTTGTGTGTGACAACTAATAAAATACATGAAAAAACTAATACAAAATAATAATATCATGTTCGTTTCCTTGGATCCTAATTTTTTTAATTTTTATTATCCTATTCCTGACGAAGACAAATCCGAAAACAAAAAAAATCATAAAAATCTGTTCAGCCGTTCTTCAGTTATAATTAGTGTAACTAACACGACTTTCTTTTATATATAATATAGATTCTAATGAAACTAGTTTGTTGTACATTAGTTCCATATCACAAGTATGTAGGTAGTCCATGCTATTATGTTGACGTCGTTTTATAACATGTACATATTTATAGTTTGAGGATCTATGTCCGGGAACTCACCTGGTGAGTTTAAAGCATTGCAGAATCGTTTTCTTCCTTTAAAAAATAAACGGGATCTCCACGCCCGGCCCACCACATAAATCTTTAGTTAAGCATATATTTAGTCTAAACTATAATATTAAGCAGAAAATACTAGTGAAAAACACTGAACTCACCAGGTGAGTCGTCGGCACTGGAATCAAATTTACGTGAACTCTCCAGGTGAGTCAGTGGCACTGAACGTTTTAAGAGCGTGGGCTCTTGATTCGGAAGTCGTGGGTTCGATTCCCGTGTTGGAAACATGTTATTTCCAAATTTGGTTAGGACAATAGGTACAGGCTGATCACCTGATTGTCTGACAAGTAAGATGATCCATGCGCGGATGGGCAGTAAGTCGGTCCTGTGCCTGATCTCTCGCCAGTCGTGTCGGTCTTCCATCCCACTGGGTTATGAGAGTAAAAGGAATAGAGAGTGCTCTTGTGTGCGCAGTACAATGAAACCGGCCACCGTCACCGAAAGCGATGTGGGAGAGTTATATTGTCTAAGTTTGCAAATGATGGACCTACACCGCTTTTATTAAAAACATATAGAGGGGTTATGATAGCCCACGATCAACGTTGATTATATAAATTTTACAGCTACGTAACTACTTTTCATGATGGTAATCATAGTTGACCATCACAACCCAATCTTACTTAATGGAATAAAATTTTGAGATATCTCCGGAAGTACTACCTCTACATCGATTTTGATAAAGTTTAACACAGGTACATTTGACTACACAAAAGGAAAGAACATAATATTATGTAACTATTAACTACGGCAAAGTTCACGGTTTCCAGGGGAGTTTTTGTGAAATTACGGCAGCGCGATGTTCAAATGTATTTTGAGGTCAAAATGTCAATGTTACAAAATATAAATAGGTTCTGTGTATACAGAGATATCGTGAATATAGGTTGGGTTTTGTAAAGAGCAATTTTTTTTTGTGATTTGTATGGGCAAGCACCCTAGTGCTAGAAATTTGCCCGTACAAAAGTTAAAAAAAGTTATTCTGTTAGCGCTGCTCCTTTTACATTGAACTCAATACAGGCAACCCATACACACCCTAAAGCAGAGGTTCCCAAACTTATTTTGTCTACCGGCCACTTTAAGAACAAATTATATTTTAGCGTTCAAATGTCTTTTGAGGTCAAAATGTCAATGTTACAAAATATAAATAGGTTCTGTGTATACAGAGATATCGTGAATATAGGTTGGGTTTTGTATTCAGCGGATCAAAATGAATACCAACCTTCTCAGTCACAGGACATTACAGACTTCGAAACTGGTATCTACCAGTATCTTCATCGTGAAATAAAATCATTTTTACTAGTTCCTACATATTTCATCCCGGAAAAATGTACGGGTCCTGCGCGATAAACGAATTTTGGGCAAGGAGTTGCGGGCATCATCTAGATCATAGTTTCTCAACCTTATTTTGCTCACCGCCCACTTTGAGAATATGTTTTTTTCTAGAGCCCCCCCATCTTAATTTTACTTACCATCTGTCGCAAATTTAAAACAGCTATTGCCACGATTATATTTAAACGTAAGATATTATATTATAGTCGTAAGATAGGAATATGACCCCTATCCTATTTCTGAGTTTAAAATGAAGAATGAAAGAAGAATATTTCAATGGGAGTAATTAAAACGCATGCTTAGTTATATTGAGGAATTTTTTTTTTGACATTCAAAATTTTTGTTAATGTAGGTATTGTAAACATTAAAAATGATTACAATACCTACATTAACAAAAATTAAACGATATTATTTTTTGTTTTACTTTAGTACGTGATTAGCGTGTGTTTTTTTGCCTTTGTAGACTATATTTTTTAATCTACCCACGCCCCATCTGCGCCATCTCAATGCCCCCTAATTTTCTCTGGGTCTTCCCCCCCCGAAAGTCTCAAACGCCCACAGGGGGGCGTTATCGCCCACGTTGAGTACCTATGATCTAGATTCTAGTATTTCTATACTTACTAGTACATTAATAGTATAAAACTAAGAGTTTGTTTCTTTGAATGTGTTAATCTTAAAAACTACTGCTTTGAATTGAGAATTTTCTTTTGATGTGGATAGTCCTTTTAACGAGGTAGGCTATTTAGGCTATATATAACATCATGCTACGATAATAGGATCGAAGAATCAGAGTAAAATGTGGAAAAAACTTATACCTACTTCTACTTTTATTGATATAGTGTAGACTAAAGGGAAGGACAAATATTTTTTTTGCGGAAAAATGTACAGTCCCAGCGAAATTCCTTATATGAGCGGGCGGAGCCACGCGTCTAGTAATTAATGTGATGATAATGATAATGATGTTGACCTATCACAAGTGCTTCAACTCCATTAGGTTGGAGAGGCGTAACACAGCTCGGCCAATATCGCGCTGATGAATGTTTAAGTTGGCGCCGGGCTCCCGAACTATAAATACTGGAGTAAGGCTCCCCGGGGAATCCCCACTGCAGAGTACTTGATACTGTAGTTCTAGTACACTAGTTTATAATATAATATCATTATTTATCTTTTTTTTTAAATTTATTTATGTGTAATGACTAAGACGTTTTTTTATATTTTTTAATCAATGCATAATGAATGATGTAATTTAATTAATGTTATCTTTTATGTAATGACTTATTATTTAATTTTAGTATTTTGTTAATTCCCTGTACAATTAATTATTTTGCACGTCACTTACAAGGCAGAATGTCGGATCCATGTATGTACCCATATTGTAAGGGCCAACCCACACCACAACCACACGACAACCACAACCACACCACAACCACACCACGTGGTCGGGCGTATATTTAGTATTGTAAAGGAACTAGACCATTCACACGTACCACATTTTGCAGTCGTTGTCGACCACTTGTCAGATATCGACCACATCGCAACCACATCAACGTTGCGTCGCGTCGATGCAATGACAGTGCGCGCACACCGCCCGCGCTCTTCCCCCCCTCCGTTTCATTGACTTTCGTACGTAACCACATCGCAACCACATCGCAACCACTGGCGACAACACAACCACGTCGGCATTTTGTCGGTACCACAACGCAACTACAAATAGCTGCAGCGACACCATTCACACGTAACTACTGCTCGACGACATTTTGTCGTTGCGATATCGTGTGGTTGTGGTACGTGTGGGTTGGCCTTACGACCTTTATATACCACATTTATGCAATAAATCATTCTATTCTATTCTATCTGCAGGCTGTAACAAAACTAAGTGAAAATAATTTAGGGTGCGTAATTGCGTATATAGAGTTCACTGTGAAAGTAGCAGCGCTGAAAGAGCATTTTTTTGTGATTTGTGTGGGCAAGCACCCTAGTGTTAGAAATTTGCCCGTACAAAAGTTAAAAAAAGTTATTCTGTTAGCGCTGCTCCTTTGACATTGAACTCAATACAGGCGACCCATACACACCCTAAAGTATAATCACTTAGTTTTGTTACACCTTGTATACTAATATTGTAAAACTTAAGAATATTAATGCGCTAATCTCAGGAACTACTGGTTCGAATTGAAAGATTATTTCTGTGTTGCATAGTCCTTTATCGAAAAAGGCTTTAAAAGTTTAAACCAACCAAAAGACTAACAGGAGCCGCGAAGAATCAGCAGAATGTAAATTTATGCAGTAGCCGAAGGTGCAAATTTCTCATAAAATTTACTGTAGATTAAGTAAAACTATTTTGCCTCTTGGTCGAAACTGGAGGCCAAAGTGCTAGCGGCTGATTGCTGTAACTCATCACCAACTTCAGACCGTTCACATTCACTAAAGTTGGACGCTCAAATAAAGTTGCGAATTAAATGTCTGTTTAAGACTGATGACTGCGAATAAACGTGTAACATTTTGAATATTAAAAAAAAGATCTATTTTGTGTATTTTTTGTCTGCATGGAATACTATATAAGGAGATTAAGGACCATGAACCATGTAAGGCCACTCTAACGGGAAAATGCTTGTTATTCGTTTATTAACTAAATAAATTAAGAAAACAAATTATCAAGTAATGCTCTGTTTTATAATGTATCATATTATAAATCTCTTTTTAACCTAGCTTCAATTGCCATTTAATAAACTTAAGTTTTGTTAAGCTCTTCCAAATGGTCTTGCAAGGAACACAGCTCCAAACAAGGTCAATATTGTTTTATTATAATTCACTAAAACGACATTATAATTTCTTTCAATTAAGCAACACATTAAATGCTCAATATATTTATATCATCTAAAAAACTATAACGAACATTGCTTGAACATTATCTTATAACTAAGTATATATTAATGGAAATTCTTTAAAAATAGTAATAATGAGCATCACATTGACACCTTATAACTAATTGCCAAAGCGTTTTATAATGCAATCAATTTTTTTTTTAATCTAAAATGCATGGTCTTCTTAGGCCCGTTCTTTAGAAGGCGAAAATGTTCAATATACGTATATAAGTTTAATAATCCTAATAAGTAAAGATGTTTTAAAAAACAACATTATTTTAGTTGTTACGGTACGCACTTATAACTAAAAATTACTGTTTATATTTTAATGATTTTTAGATTTTCTTGTAAAGTTCATGTTCCCTAACAAGGCCAACTATCAAATCTTTGGTTGGGCCTTATAAGGAACCACCGGCCTTCCTAGGAACATTACCACTATTTTAACTTAAATCGAGGCATAAGTAGATTTTCTTTTATTAGTACCATACTAATATCCCTATACGACAATGCCCTGTAATAAAATGTGAGATAGATATAGGTTATGTAACTAAAAACTAAAGTTTTTCAGGGTGTGGAAATTACAATTGTAGCCTCGACAACCAAAGTCTACAAACAGTGAGGTCTCACTGCCACAATTGCGGCGCGATCGACTCGCCGCCGCGTTTGTGGCCTTAAGTTTGATGGATCTAAGTGTGTAGTAGAAGGAATATGTCTTTTCATGACGATAACTACGACTTTTTAATAGTTGGCCTTCAAAGGAACGTGGCCTTCTATGGTGCATGGTCGTTAGTAGTAGTATAATATATGTATAGAAACTCTTAGGTACATGTAAGTTTGTATGCATAATAGGATTTTTGTTCTCTCATTGAATCATTACAATTAACGTTACTACAATAACATACTACATCTTTATTTAAAATATTAAAAAATCGTAAAATCTAAATCATTACTATTATTTTTCAAATATATTACCGAAAAATTTTGATGTATAGAAAATATTTATATTTACTCTTTTTTCACAGGGTAACAAAGCAGGAACGATGCTGGTAATATGGAGATGAAACGCAATGACAAGCAGGGCAGCGTCCCCCTGACGACCAAGGAGGAAGACAAGAGGTCGCGCAGCAGCAGCAGATCGGAGAAGGAGCTGAGGCTGCCGCCGGAGAAGTCTCCGGAGGACAGGAGAGAGAGAAGACTGTCGAAAGCCAGCGAGTCGTCGAAGGATACTTTTGACAGGTGAGACGAAATTTTCTTAATGCTTTTTTAATACTGAAGGTTTAGTAAAAGTTAGATAGAGAGCTACCCTTGTGCTATGCTCGCGCAAAGCCATGCTACGACTCGCTACACTACGGCTACAGAGCACTACGATTCGCTACGATCGCTACGCTGCGTAATGTGGTGACTGGTGAGTGGTGACACATTGTGTCATAATACAACGCGCTACACCACGCTCCGATTTAGTACGCTTCGCTAATCGATTGCTACGGCACGCCACAGGCGAGGTACGGTACGCTACGAAGCACTACGCTTCGCTACGATCGCTACGCCGCGTAATGTGGTGTCACATTGTGTCATAATACGACGCGCTACACCACGCTCCGATTTAGTACGCTTCGCTAACCAATTGCTACGGCACGCCACAGGCGCGCTACGTTACGCTACGAAGCACTACGCTTCGCTACGATCGCTACGCCGCGTGCTACGGTTCAAAACCCTTCGGTTCCGAGCTGCGCTAGGCGACGCTACGGACCACTACACCACGAATATGTCGCGCTACCGATGGCTACGCCACGCCACGATGCGCACGCTAATTTACAGAGCGCTACGTTGAGCTATCATGTAATGAGCTACGTCGTGCTATGACGGTTTGCTAAGGGTTAATTCAGACCGCAACGCGATGCGTAGATGCATTTCAATCTGTCAATTCAGTACAAATTTGTACTGAATTGACAGATTTCAATTGCGTGAGACGTCTTGCAAATCTGTCAAATCCATACAAATTTAGAAATGCATCTACGCGTCGCGTTGCTGTCTGAATTGACCCTAAGAGTTACGTAAAAAGATAGGATAAATCACAGGTCATGCTAATATTTTGTTATTTATCAGCTTTCTATATCGTAATTGGTTTATTTTGACACGGTTTCCTCTTTTGTACTAGTACATTTATTAACATGATATGAAATCATTTCCTATTGAGAAGTAATTAGTGTTTGTGAGTCGTGATATTTCACAATGGACGTACATACACGTACAGGTTCTTAGTTATTGACAGGCGCATCCATCATGCGGCAGACAGTTTTAATTATACCGGGAACCCCCGTATTGCTACTGATTAATACTTGATCATCATCATGATCTACTCTATGTGTTCAATGTACTAGACGTTGACTGTAACTTTCTCTAACTCAATCATTGTTTATCACGGGAACCGTCAATTCATCTAGGACGATAACACTTTAAATCCAGAGTAAGTAATGTTATTTGGCTAAAATCTCCGAGATACTTTCGATACAAAACAATCTACAAATATGCGTGGTGATGAGGTGCATATTTTCTTCAATTATGTAATAATTATTATTATGTAGTCCCACAATCAGTAATACTTATATACAATTAAGAGCGCGCTGTGAAAACGCTAGCCCCGCCTACACACAACGCTATCCTCCAATCGTGATACAATGATTCCATGAATCGTGCTCCCGGGCAATGTACTTTAGGCTGCAGCTAATAGTGAATAATATCGCGTAACAACGGTTCCCGCATTATAGCACGAAAGTAAAGGTCGTAAGTCCCAAAACTGTTTTTTGATGATTACTTAAAAACTAAATACCTTCTTTTTACTAAATATTTAACTAAATACTTTTAAACCTTTAGCTATTATTTTATAAAGTGTGTGATTGTAGTAGTGCAAGTTATTTAATGATAGTAACTCAATAAGTGTAACAGATATTTGTCGAATGCCCAAAAAGATTCATAATTTCAAAAAATATAACTATCGAGTCAAAATAAGTGAATCGTGTTTTCCGTTAGCTAAATATCAGATAAATATACAATGATTAAATAAATCTCAATTTCATTTGAGTCAATCGTCTTCCGGGATCGTAATACTTATAAGAAAACACAGCAAAATTGCACAGCCCGCTCTTAAGTCGTAACTATATAATCTCACTAATATTTTATGTATTACTGGCGGAATTACATTAAGAAGACTTTTCTTTCAAATATATGCCGTACCATCCGAGTTTCAAATCTTCGGATATATATCACATTATGTTATATAATTTGGTTGATAAAAATGTCACGTCTCGAATCGCAATTTTGTTTACGGCGGGCAAAGCGGTGTTGTGTTTTTACGTGTGTTTTGACGACACCAATTCTGTCGGCAATAACTCCGCCCGCTGATGCTGTATTATAAATTGGACTCGTAAACTTCGCTGTAACACACGAAATTTGGGGCGGAAGTTCCAAAAATACATTTTTTATTTTTATTTAAAGGCTTTATTTAGTCTATGCTGCCCCACTGCTGGGCGAAAGTCTCCCTTAGGATCTTTGACTATACTAAAACATAATCTTTCTGCACTTTCTCACTATAATTACTAATTAATAAGACTTAAAAAATATAAACACAACCGGTGTAAATTAAAATCATCGAAAGTTGTTTTTAGATGAATTTTTACGAGGAACCAATAATATACAATTTAAGCTGGTTTTTAAATTGCCAGATTGCTGGCATATACTTAATGTATGTTTGTTTCTTACACTTTAGCATCAAGTTATTGATCAGATTTTTTAAATGAGGTTTTGGAAATGAATTTTGACCACAGGCGAATAACTAGACAATTGTTTTGCTGCCTAAGCTATTTTATGACTTAAAGGCATAGGTATGCCCAAAATATCATTAATAGATTTAAACCAAACTTTATACATTTCCATCTATTCGCGTTAAGTGTTAAAAATAATATCTGACTGACTGAGAACAAATTGTGCTCATTTTGTCAATTTTGCTATTATGTAAGCAGAATAGGGGTATTCTTGAACCTTTTCGGTTGTATCAAATCGAGCGTTTCCTGATTAATCTTACGTCAATCTCTCTGGGGCGAGTGTCAGTAATGAGGCGGAACAATGTTTGCCGGGCCCCTGATGGAGGTCGGGGTCAGTGATGGGTTGATTGAATGTACTTGTTGTTTTCCGATTTTGATTAAAAGCTTGTCAACAGTTTGTACAGACCGATAATCTTGGGATTTCGGCGATCTTAGAAATGTTGGAAGATAATGAAATCAATAAGAAATAAAATATAGGTACACAACCACACCCACTACTGTAAATACAAGATGTTGCGCAAAAATTTTGCTCCGAAAGTAGTTTATTGGGGAACAGGACATTTTTAACACACTTTCAAATTGTAGCACTTGGATATAATATTGTCGTGGGATCGTAAGTGTCTCACTAGCTGTGTATAAGTGACAGTGGCAGCAGTGATTTTACAATCAAAAATGTAAGTGGATGAAGTCGGTAAATAACTATTTGTAAATTTTCTTTTTTTTTGCATAAATATAGGTTATGGGACCAGGAAAATTATTTAAAATCAAAAAATGTGGATTTTATGCATACCTAAATTCTATTTGTAGAAAATACTTAAATTTAATTAACGCCAAAATGCTATAGCAAAATATGTTTTAGTTATCTGAATTGAATAAAATTGCTCATTCAATTTCATTGAATTGTTTATTCAAATGTGAAGTCGGTTTTGAAAAAATGGTTCATCTATTTAAAACTCGACCTCGACTTTTTAACGCAAAAACAAGAAACGGTAACGTAGGTACTCGTAGCATAGAATTTAAATTGTTAGAAAAATAATATGTTGAAATAATAGAGAAATAATAATATGCGTTTTCTCACAATAATAACTACTGAAATAACATTGACTGCACTTAATGTGATCAAAGAAATAGATTCATAGGCAGATGGCGGATTTATGTTATTTGGTCAGGCCATGTCAATTTAATGCATAAAGTTAATCTACCTAGCGGAATAGAGAAACAAAGGCCTGAGCAAGCGCGATGTCACTATCAGTAACACTGCGTGGTAAAAAGAGACGTGTGATACATGACAGCAGCACTCTTTTTTTGAATTCCAGTCGGCACTTATCGGCACGTTGACAATTTAATCTCATAGAATTCATGTTCAATCATGCTTGTGTAAGTGTATACGTACACATATTTTTACACACAGATGTAAACCAATTTCGGTTTCGTTTGACAGCTCGAGATTGTTGCTCTATTCCGCTTGGTATATTAACTTTATGATTTAATGTTTGTCGTGATCTGTTGGCTTGGTTTGACATAACGTGACCAAATTACTTATTAGGTTTATAATCTGCATATAAATCATCTTCTCTGATAGTACCTACAGGTATTATAGATCTGGTCTTAGTTTTAAGTAATTTTATTTTGAGTTTTAAGTATCTAGTAATAAAAAATCCAACTTCAAATAAAATTATTTAGCAAATTGAATAGTTTAACGCTCGTGAATAATTTATGTTATTATGTGGGATAATGTTTAAGGTTGTAACTTATAAAAAACATTATAAGACGATTTTATACTAAATTTTTAAAATCCACTAAGGCAATGAGATAAAATTATTTAACAAGATCTAAGATACTTGATGGTATTCTGACGGGAACAGATTACAGAGCTCTGGAGCTAAACGTCAGCTAAGTAGGCTACTTAGGCCTTAATGACACAATTTGCTTCTTAAATGTTACCGTATTATAAAGTTAAAGCTTAATAGGGATAGATTTTCGTTTGTTTAATAATATGGGACATAAACTGACATGAGATGTAAGAAAAAAAAGGACTGTAATAAATATTTTTAAAAACTTTAGGTAAACGGGTAAAGGGTAAAGCAAGTTTCTGAAGCTTGGCGTTTAGATAAGGATCAGATCACATTGCTACATGACGAGGCAATGCGATGCATTTTTAAATGAAAGATTTAAATAATTGGAATAGGCGACCCAGCACCGCGGGCGACAAGTCTGTTAATTCATGTTATCTTTGTGTTTTGAATAAATTTCAGGTTTGAGTAGCTCATTTAAGAATGCATCTTAATACAACGCACCCTCTCGTCGCAATGTGATTTAATTCTTGAACGATTTCAATAGCCAAATTGACGATTGGATACTGTAATCAAAAGCCCGTCAGCTCTCATTATTAAAAAGTTTCACACTGGCTTCGTTATAGTTAGTTATACAAAATGTTGTCCTTATGCCATACGTTAGAAAATTATACCATAACTATAACGTGTACAGTGTACACATTATAAGGGTCAATTCAGACTGCATCGCGACGAGGCGAGGCGAGGCGCGGCGCGGCATAAATTTGTATGGATTTGACAGATTTCAATTGCGTGAGACGTCTTGCGAATCTGTCAAATCCATATAAATTTAGAAATGCATCTATGCGTCGCGATGCGGTCTGAATCAACCCTAAGGGTCAATTCAGACCGCAATGCGACGAGGCGAGGCGAGGCGCGGCGCGGCATGTATGGATTTGACAGACTTTAATCGCGCGAGGCGACATGCCAATCTGTCAATTCAGTACAAATTTAGAAATGCATCTACGCGTCGCGTGGCGGTCTGAATCAACCTTCTATAATCTGTGGAATCAACCCTAAGTCGTTTATTAGTGTGAGTAAAAGTATAGTTACACAAAAAGCAATTTCGTACGCTACTCAAAGTAAATATTTGATTGCTTTGACGTTGATTGGCACTCGCAATTCGCGACTCGCAGTGCCAAAGCGCAAAATTGCATTTTTATATCCCTAACATTTGAAATATTCACAGCGAAAAAGATAATATTTTTTATGACCAAGTTTAACGAGAAACTAGATACCTATCTTTTTCAGATAATTTCAGTGAAAAAAAATGCGGAAACTTCGTTGCACAGATGACTGAAATTTTTTTGAGGGTTCCTCATATTTTTGAGAAAAAAATATATTAAAAGGTATTTACTGACTAGACTTACTTAAAGATAGACCTACCTTATTAAAAGGTAGGTCTAAGGCCGCCCATAAACGGACCGCATCTTGCAGTCGAAACAAGTGCAGTGTTTTTACTAAATTCATATCCGCAATACACGGACCGCTCGAGCAGTTCTTGAGCGGTCGCGTCGGTACCAACACGACCACTCTAGAGCAGTTGGTCCCGACTGCAACTTGAGGTCCGTCTATGGCCAGTCTAATCGTGGAGACAGGAGAGGGATGAGAAAAACACGCAGACAGAAATAGCGACATTAACGAATCGAAGATATATTTTCTTGGATGGGATAATATTTCAGCGCTGCCTTCACAGTGAACTGAATCTGAATAAGCGACACTTACCTAAAGTATTATTAGGTCTGTTCATCTAAACTAGGGTTGCCAACCCAAAATTTAAAAAACCAGGTTTGAAGTTACAAAAAACAGGACAATTTCGCCCAAAAACAGGACACAAGACTCGCAGTAGTAGAAATATCTAGTGACAAAAGAGACTAAGGTTTAGGACATTAAAATAATAATGTCTTTTAATCAATAAAACAATATACTCAGTTAAAACTATTTATCATAATATAAAACAAACAATTTTGTTTATAACAAAATTTTAAACTTGGATAATTTGTAGTGAACCCAGGACGCTATCTAAAAACTATCCAGGGCGTCCCAGGACACTAAGAAAACTAAGACATGTCCTGGGAAAACAGGACGGTCGGCAACCCTATTCTAAACACTAATAATTTCTTTCACAAGCAAATTCTATGTATCTAAACACACATCTCTTTCGCAGACAAGACTCCAAAGCCACGCTCAGCAGTCCGAAGGTCTCTCGGAAGTATTTCACCAACTGGAAGCAGGCATGCGACAAGACCAAGGATAAGACCAAGGAGCTGCTGAAGCGGTGGCGGACGTTGCCGGAGGCTGAGGGGGGGGAGGCAGCGATGGCGGGGGGAAATGAAGAGAAGAACCATGGGTGGAGCGTGCATGTGTGGAGTGAGTAGATTCTTTTTAATTAGGGGGGCAAACGAGCAAATGGGTCACTTGATGGAACTACCGTTGCCCATGGTCAATTTTTGCTATCGATGTTGTTTATGGCAGAAGTCTGGACCCTGATAAGGTCCCTATAAAAAGGTTCATGATGCTGGCAGTGTGAAATGAGCAGAATTATGATTAAACTAAATTGCTTTTGGTGATGGTAGTTAATTTTCTTGTTTTGGATTCTCTCCGATTACATTTTTTATAGAAGGTTAGCAACAGGCGCAAAATTATACAATTACTGCTGTCAATCCGCAATTTTGAATTTCTTATTAGTAACAACGACGCGATAGCAGATCTACTAAGCGCCTGCCGATTTGAAGTAATTACTTTATAATAAGGTATACACTGTACACTTATAGGACTTTATAATAAGTATCACAAAGCATAACTCAAGACTGGAAGCAAAAAAAAGCGGAAAAGTGCAAGTTGGTCTCGCCCATGAAGGGTTCCGCAGCAGCAATAAGGTTTATTTTTATGAAATTAAAAGGTTTTTGATTTATTGTTATATTTCAGTTGATTTAATGAAAGTTAAATTAAGTTTACTATTTATGACGTATAAAAAAAAAACTACTTGCTAGATTTCGTTCAAACCAATTTTCGTTGGTAGTTTTTATAGTAAAGTACATCATATATTTTTTTTTAGACTTATCATGCCCCTACTTTAGAAGTTAGAGGGGGGGGACACACATTTTACCACTTTGAAAGAGTCTCTCTCGCAAACTATTCAGGTTAGAAAAAAATTATATTAGAAACTTCAATATGATTTTTGAAGACCTATTCATAGATACCCCACACGCATAGGTTAGATGAAAAAAAATTTTTTTTGTTGGTTTAAGGTTAACCATTTATGACGTATAAAAAAACTACTTGCTAGATTTCGTTCAAACCAATTTTCGTTGGTAGTTTTTATAGTAAAGTACATCATATATTTTTTTTAGACTTATCATGCCCCTACTTTAGAAGTTAGAGGGGGGGGGACACATTTTAGCACTTTGGAAGAGTCTCTCTCGCAAACTATTCTGGCCCCTTAGACAAAGTATATTTCGTTAAAAACGATGACGAAATTCGTTATCAAAATGTATGCGGTTTGACATAACTCATCGCTAAATGACATTTTGCTTGCGAAGACTAATGTCAAATCCCATACATTTTGATAACGAATTTCGTCATCGTTTTTAACGAAAGGGACTTTGGCTAGGCCTCAGGTTAGATAAAAATGATATTAGAAACCTCAATATGATTTTTGAAGACCTATCCATAGATACCCCACACGCATAAGTTAGATGAAAATTTTTTTTTTTTCATTCAGTTGTACCTATGGGGACCCCTAAAATTTTTAATAATTTTTCCATTATTGTATCAAAATCTTAATGCGGTACACAGACTACATCTACTTACCAAATTTCAATAGTATAACTCTTATAGTTTCGGAGAAAAGTGGCTGTGACATACACGGACAGACAGACAGACAGACAGACAGACATGACGAAGAATCGTCATGTCTGTCTGTCTGTCTGTCTGACATTTATAGAAATAAGGGTTCCGTTTTTTGCCATTTGGCTACGGAACCCTAAAAACAATTCATTCTTAATTTTTTGCTAATTAATTGCTATATATACGACGCAAAATGTTTGTAATCAAAAGAATATTTTCTTTGTCAATTAAAAACTTGTATCTATGTAATTTCCAATTACGTTTGTTAAAAAATAAGGTATAAGAATTTTAATACTTTAATAAAGCTATAAACATAATTATATTTTATTCAACCAAGAAACATACGCGTTATGCGTAAAAAGTGAAAACTCATTTCTTTAATGTTCCCGACTTGGAAAAAGTTTTCTAAGTGGAGTAGCACACTTAGACTTGTGGCCTACATCGTGGAGGAGTGAAACTTATAGTCCCCATTGAGCCTTGTAGTTCACAGAAAAGAAAAGTTTACTACATAACTATTCTTTATATAAAGTAACTCATGACTAAACTACTTCTAATCTTTGTTCTAATCTTTGTTATAAGCAAAGTTTATTAAAAATATAGGTCTACCAGAATCTGATGGCAATTTTTGACAGCAGATTTTAAAAAAATATCCTTGATCATTGGATACATTTTTATATTTGCATGTTTAACACACAGAATCAGCCGCTATAAGAAAAAAAAAACGGATCAAAATGTTTTATTCCAATTACCCCCGTATTGCTAGAGTCATTTTATTTTCTCACTTTTTGCCATCAGATTCTGGTAGACCTATAGTAACGTTGTATTTGAAGAAGAAAATGAAGTGTATAAATTAAGTGAATAACGAATAAAAGTTTTTGTATTCGTTGTTCATGTAATTTGCCAATTTAAACTCGACGTTAAAAAAAAATAACGTCACTAATTTTGAAAAAGTTTGAATTCAGAACGTTTTCTGGTTGAAATCTCCACGGGCTTCAAGCTGTTTTCAGACTACGCTATAATATAATAGCATATAGTATATAGCTCATAGCACAAGAATATCGCGCACCATACATTGTTATGGACACGTTCACACTGTACTGTACTATATATTACTGGCTTGCTATACACTATGTATGGTGCGCGATATTCTTGTGCTATGAGCTATATACTATATGCTATTATATTATAGCGTAGTCTGAAAACAGCTTCAATTTGAAACTAAGGTTGTTAAAGTAAATTATAGTATTATTGCTGAAATTCTCTTTGATCTTGTTTAAGCGGGAAATTGTAAATGAAATTATAATCCACGTGTCAAAACTGTTTCGGGAGTTCTCCACTAAATTGTAGATGAAATTGCCTTAAAACTTGTTATTCTATTTCGTTTAAAAGCTACTTATAAACAAAACAAAATTTTATGTTCTTAAAAAGTATAATTTATTGTGTCGTTTATGGTATTTTGCTTTCACACTAATTTCAAAATAGCTCTTAAGACTCAAAATTTATTGTTTTCCAAAGAAAACAATAATTTTTGATGCACTTTTAGGCTCAAATCACACCGGAATGGCAGCGCAGCGGCGAGCATTCTCAGTGTCAAATGATTTTAAACTTTTTCTTCATTATTGTAATACATAGTATCGCTTGAGAAACTTGTAAAGTCTCGCGGCCGATTTCGACATTATCACAATAATGAAGATAAAGTTTAAAATCATAAATTATGACACTGAAAATGCTCGCCGCTGCGCTGCCTTTTCGGTGTGATTTGAGCCTTACTGACACTGGCTAACAGGGAAAATTGCGTAAAGGCCGGAGCAGAGGGCGCTACTAGCAAACAATCCGACCAAAATCTGCAATATTCTGATATGACTTAACGTGGGAGAGCCATGCTTCGGCACGAATGGGCCGGCTCGACCGGAGAAATACCACGTTCTCACAGAAAACCGGCGTGAAACAGCGCTTGCGCTGTGTTTCGCCGAGTGAGTGAGTTTACCGGAGGCCCAATCCCCTACCCTATTCCCTTCCTTTCCCTCCCCTATTCCCTTCTCTTCCCATCCCTACCCTCCCCTATTACCCTATTCCCTCTTAAAAGGCCGGCAACGCACCTGCAGCTCTTCTGATGCTGCGAGTGTCCATGGGCGACGGAAGTTGCTTTCCATCAGGTGCCCGTTTGCCCGTTTGCCCCCTTATTTCATAAAAAAAATGACATGTTGCATATGTCATATCAAAATATTGACAGAAACTTTGTAAAACGTCGAACAAAACTTTTTGTTTACTGTCTATGCTGGTGCTGCCTTTAGCGTAAAAACATAATATATTGCATATAATTATATCCTATTTGATTAATATACAAAAAATATCTTGATTTGGTAACTACTACCTATAGTACTGGAAATTACTTAGTGCAGTCCAAAATCTAGATTCTAAGTCTAGAACGTGTAGCACTCTAGTGTGGAACAGAGGATTACGGATTACAGAACTGTGACGTCACAGCTCACACGTATAGCCTAACCTAACCTAACTATTGGTCGCTGTTAAGAATTTGTGTACTGACCCACAAAAAAAGTATTGAGTTATGAATGCAGTTATGTTCTTTAGATCATCTGAAACAAGACTGTATTCAGCCATTCAAAATTCAAATTAATTTGTTTTTGTGGGTTGGTACACAAATGTTTAACAGCGACCTGCTGAAAGTATTTATTGAAACCAATAGGTACATTGGAATATAGTGCGTCAATGGACTAATAAAATCATCATTGACGATTACACTCATAAAATAGTTTTAAGGCTCACTTAAAATGTATACTCGTAAAGTTTTTTGTGATCTGTCTATTACCTCTTCATGCTTAAACCCCTGAAGTGATTTTGCTAAACTTCGGTATAGAAATAGTTTGAATCCCAGGGAAGGACATAGAATACTTTTTATCTAAGGTCCTGATAAATGATATTGTAAAGGGAAAGGACATCGGATACTTTTTACCCCGGAAAAATGCACGGTTCCCGCGCGATAGATGAATTTTGGCGCAACGGAGTTGTCATCTTACACCTAGTACTAGGATGCAAATGTCACAAAATACCGTTTCCTTATATATTTCAATAACATTGTTTAACTTAATTAAGGGCCTGTTTCACCACTTCCTGATAAAGTGCCGGATAGGCTATCTACAACTTTTTTGACTGATTCTCCATACTCAGGGCCTGTTTCACCACTTCCTGATAAAGTGCCGAATAGGCTATTCACAACTTTTTTGACAGATTCTCCATACTTTAACTGTCAAGTTAAGTGGTGGAAAGCCTATTCGGCACTTATCAGGAAGTGGTGAAACAGGCACTCTATCTGTCAAGTTAAATGGTGGATAGCCTATCCGGCACTTATCAGGAAGTGGTGAAACAGGCCCTCTATCTGTCAAGTTAAATGGTGGATAGCCTATCCGGCACTTATCAGGAAGTGGTGAAACAGGCCCTCTATCTGTCAAGTTAAATGGTGGATAGCCTATCCGGCACTTATCAGGAAGTGGTGAAACAGGCCCTCTATCTGTCAAGTTAAGTGGTGGATAGCCTATCCGGCACTTATCAAGAAGTGGTGAAACAGGCCCTAAATGTAACAAATTACAATACCGTTGTGTGGAGCCGCGTGTTTATTACTTAAACCGCAACTTTATAGGTACCAACATAAAAACAACGGAAAAACAATTTGCGCTCACAATAAAATGGTTTTATGTTTGCGAAGTAGGTGTAAGTGTTTTATCGAATTAGTAAATGTTTATATCAAAAGGTAGATCAAAAGTGAATTAAAAATGTTATGATGTAAAGTAGAATTTATTTAAACTCCATATTAATTACATCAAATGCGAAAGTCTGTGTACCCTGAACTGATTTAGCATGTATAAACACAAATTACTAAATAGTTACTTCGTAGAGGGTACAAACAAAGTAAGTAACTATTTAGTAAATTGTGTGGATATATTATTAAATGAGCCTTTCAAAACTTTTTTTCCTCCACAAGAAGATACACATTAAATTGATAGACTGGCAGGCGGGAGCCATCGGTGTTTGTTGACTATCTATTTTATTTTTAAAATCATCTTTTAAATATGCATTGCATCGCCTCGTCACTTTGCAATATGTACTGACCTCAATGACGATTAATATGCATTATCGAAGCTGCGCCTTACTTCGTTCCATTTTGATATAAACTGAGCCCAACACATCACATAGCTTAAACTATGTCCCCTTATAAATCCGTATTGTTAGCAAAGCCTACTGCAGGCGTTTCTGTACCCGACAATGTATTGGCATAGTTCAGCCGAGAATATATGGGGCTTATACGAAATATTTTGGGCCGAGATAGTTTGTAGTTTGTGTAGATGTATGATATTAATCGGTGAAATGCTTGGAGATGCTCCGGTGTCTTGCAAATCAATGGAAACAACGCAAACAGTAATAGACTCTTTAATACAATATAACTAATATTGTATTAAAAAGTATGTTGTAAAATATGCAAAACTGAATATGAAATAATAAAAGAATTGAAAATTTAAAAATAAAAAAGGAAAAAGAAGTGAAATTAAAAAAAAAGCATATGCGATCGAAAAACATACTTCGATCGGAATGTACAATTTTTACAATATAATCATTTCGGTACTGTTCTGCAAAGGTATTTCTTATTGAAAAACAATGATTTAGCCATTCATAATAATAATAATATTGTTATTCAGGCTTTTCTTCGTGAATCCGCAGCGGGTTATGATTTATCTATCCCACGAGAACTGTATATTTTACGCTATTGAAAGGTACTTTATATGGTAATATATTACAGTGGAGTTACCGTGTTCTTAATATCCAAGTTGTTCAACGCAGATATAAGTTTTACATGCATGTAATATTACACCATTTTGCTACTTCAAGTTACTTGAAATATTGTTCGAGTGGTCTAGTAGGAATATGGTCTACTGATATTAAGGTTTTACTTTATTTGCTTAGTTAATAGAATCAGACGTTATTTTGCGGAAATCCATGGCTTTAAATTTAGTTTGTTTTTTTTTTTTAGCTATATTCCGCGAAATATTTCGCCTTTTTTGTTTAACAAGAACCGTACATATTTCAGGGATAAAAACTATTCCATGTTCTTTCCCTGCTCTCATAGAATTTCAATACAGATTCATCAAAATCGATTCAGTGATTTTAAAAGTATTACTAACTGACAAACACACTTTCACATTTTTAATGGTAATAGTATAAATTAAAATGACTGAACTGGTTATTAAAATATGCCAGGAAGGCATGCCGCATATTGCACGCAATACTTTAAGCTGTTACAACACGCAACTAATTAGGAACTTTAATCGCGATAAGCTTAAAATCATATTACAGGAAAACACGGGATTTTCTTTTAAAGGTTTTTGAGACACGTCTTGGGGAAATTATCGGAATACAAAATGTACATTTGCATAATCCACTAAAAGGTTTCGTACTCCGATTTTATGGCATAAAAAGATAACACTTATAAACCGCGCACAGTTTTAAGATCGATCCAAAAAACTCTTGGAGGCATCTATAAGCGAATGTATTATTGTCTAAAAATAACATAAAATACTATAGCCATCAATGGGCCCTAGCACACGACGACTTTTTGAAGCGATGCGGTAGCGATACTATCGCGCGTTTGCGTCGATACAATCGCGAAGCGGTCGCTTACTTTGTGTTCATTAGCTAGCGATTGTTAATACACAGTTAATACATGGGGCGCTCATTTAGGGCCTTGGCCCACGGCGAAGCGGTCGCTAGCTGTGTGGGCTAGCCCTTTCTTTTACATGTCTGTGTGGGCTAGCCCACGGGGCGGTCTATTAGTCGCGATGCAAATGCGAATTAAACGCGACATATTAAATAGGTTTCAAACGCTTCAGCACGAGCTTCAGTAACGGCATAAAGTACTAAGCCCCCCTCCGTTCTACTCCCCGCTGTCACCCGACCCGGTCACGCGTTTGCATCGCTACAGTCGCGCGTTGCAAATGAGACCAACACGCGTTCGCAAAACGTGCGATAAAAATTGTTTTATTACTGAATAAATTTGAATCCAAAAAAAAAACCACCGGTTCGGGAACTAACCCGGCGAGAACAACCGGCGCGCAAAAAAGTGGGATAAAATTAATCTTTTAAAAATATAATTTACGATATTATTGTAACTTAACCTTTCAAATATTAGCACCTATGGTATTATTTCCTAAAATTTGCATGCGAAGTGTTCTATGTATTAACATTTAAATGAATTGTGCTGATTTAAACTCGCGTATGCAAATTTCTCACACGTTTGGCAACACCTGTGCGCCCAAAATTTATGACTCCCATATCACGTTCCAAAGTATATATTGTAGGCAAAATTATATTTGGATTTTACGATATAATAGTGCTTAAATGTAAGAGAATTTGGCATAGAGCTAGTCAAGAAAAGGGAAATCTAGCAAGTTCTACTTAAAAGTAGCAGCACTGACTGCCGCACTCAGAGACTATGTATTTTGGCTTATGTTAAAATCTTCATACTATTTTAAGTAATTAGTGTTCGTCTCCTTGTGTGGTAGTGATAATGTTTCATTTTCTCAATTTTTAGGCAAATATTATGATGTTGGGGCATTTCTCATAGAAACATGATCTCAAAAGTAACTAGCTCCAGCTCTGCTATTTTTACGGTAAAACTTTGTAGATTTCCTCAAAATAGTAACGCAATTTTATTGGAAATCTATGTCACGTTGCTCACGTTCTCTCTATTTACTAAAGTACCAGGTACCCGCGGTAAATCACCAAACCCCGAACCCCCGGGTATCCCGGATTGATGTATTACTGCAGACTTGGACCCTGCGACAGAATGTTAGATGATGAAAAAATATAGTGTAATTTTGAAAAAAGTGCGTTTGAATATTCTGTAAAAATGACACGGTGGAATATTTATATTTTCCCGCAAAAATTGATAATAACATCCATACTAATATTATAAATGCGAAAGTGTGTCTGGCTGTTGCCTATTCACGCCCAAAGTGCTCAACCGATTTTGGTGAAATATGGTATGGAGATCCTTTGAGTGAGGAGAGGACATAATATGATACTTTTATCCCGGAAAAATGTACGATTCCAACGTGATAAACGAATTTCGGCGCAACGGGGTTGTGGTCGTCATGTAGTAAGATAATATTTTGTTCATATTAAGGCCATCCCCCGAGCAAACGACCTTGACCATACATTTGACGCGTTGCCGAGATCGCACAAAAATCCTATTTTTTTACTTATCTTAGTTCAAAATTGATTTAAAAAAAAATTTAAACAGGGAATATGTATAGGTCTACCAGAATCTGATGGCAAAAAGTGAGAAAATAAATTGACTAGCAATACCGGGGTACTTGGAATAAGACATTTTGATCCTTTTTTTGCTTATAGCGGCTGATTTTGTGTGTTAAACATGCAAATCTGCTGTCAAAAATTGCCATCAGATTCTGGTAGACCTATAGTTAATGAAATTGTCTATCTATTGTCGTGTGTTTCAAGTAAAAGTAATTTGTAAATACTAGGGAGATGCTGAAAGTATGCTTCAATTTTAATAAATTGGTATTACTTTGGAAGCTAATATCATGAGTATAATAAACAAAAATAGAAAATTTAAAACGGGGAAAGGAATGTTGATATACTGAAGATTATTGCTGTATTTTTATTATAACTTTGTAGCTTTCAAATTATGAGTTTATAAGGCTCTAAATACGGTAAATTACGGAATTTCCGCAGGGGAAGACCCTTAATGTTTTAATTTTAAAATAAGAAGTTTACAAATAAAGCCATCTTTTCAGCGACTTGAAGCTGCAGAGTGAGGATACTTCTGGCGTAGGACTAATATGATCTTTAGTAGCATATCAATAGAGTCCACTTTCCAGTGACCTGGGTGCACCGCTGCAGCGAGGACCTTGAATGCCTGGACCTGGAGTAGGAGCAGCCCTTGGCGCAGCTATCTCTTATATACATAAGAATCAATATGACTCAAATTGCCACATTAATAGAACCTTTTTTTCAGTGACCTGGATGAACCGCTGCATAGAGGACCTGGGTGTCTGGGTGTTGAATGCCTAGGCACACCTGGAGAAAGAACAGAATCTCACCCAGCTATCCCTGCTCTAGATAGAACAATATAACTCTTATTTTTAAACTAATAGAGTCCACTTTTCAGCGACCTGGGTGAACCGCTGCAGCGAGGACCTGGAATGCCTGGACTTGGAGGAGGAGCAGCCCCTGGCGCAGTTGTCCGGGGTCCAGACGGACAAGATGGCGCTGTTCTTCACGGAGCTGCTGGACCACGACCGGGATGACGTCATCGACGATGGTGACTTCGACCACTTCTTCGAGGTACGACCAGGTATCAGACTGCTATGTGAATTCATTACCCTGCATTTTCGACGACCTCTGTGGCTCAG
Organism: Cyaniris semiargus; assembly: GCA_905187585.1. NCBI lineage: Eukaryota > Metazoa > Arthropoda > Insecta > Lepidoptera > Lycaenidae > Cyaniris > Cyaniris semiargus. The sequence goes on along the minus strand of LR994566.1, from coordinate 5,234,252 downwards.
TTGGTGGGCTGTTGGTAGCTCATGCCGGGGGTCGCGGGTTCGAATCTCGCCGACGGAACAAAAAGTTTTCAAGAGTTCCTGCGTCATGGATGTGTATTAAATATGTGTATGATATAATAAAAATCTTAAATATATGTATAGTATAAAAGTATTAAATATATTTCCGTTGTCTGGTACCCGTAACACAAGTCCTTCAGGTACTTACCACGGGGCCAGACTGACGTGGTGTGAAGCGTCCATAGATATTATATTATATTATAGAGCTCGATTTGAGATACGACATTCAAACTATGGTATTCCTTACTAATATTATATATGCGAAAAGGTACTCTACACGCTTAAATGGTTCACGTTTAGAAGAAAATTGGGACAGAGACACTTTGAGAGCCGAAAAAAGAAATAGGATAGTTTTTTTATTAGGTTGTCAAGCGATAACGAATTTCGGTGCAGCGGAGTTGCGGGCGTCATGTAGTACAAAACAATTATTATTGTTTGTGTGTGTGCAACTTCATATTGTTTTCTATGACTGTTGTTGTTTGTGTTGTGTCTTAAAATATGAGCACGAGCCCTTAATATAATCTGTAAGGGGCATTCATCGTTATACCATACCATGGCGTTGTAAGTTTGCAAGCAGTCCAAAATAATAATATTATAATTACTAGAGATCACCCAACAGTCAAAATTCGACCTCAAATAATAAATTGAATTATAGGTTTCCAACGCTTTTCTATTATTTTTATTGTCAGAATATTGACTTTATTATTTTTTAGACATAATTCCTGCGACAGTCTCAGATTAAAGTCAAATGATGACAGACTGGCCGTGTAATAATTGTCTAACAGTATTTAAGGTTCAATAAAAAAAAAAAACCTAAATCTATTTTCAATTTTCAATTTGACAACAGACTTCAACCATAAATAAAAGAGTACAATTCGTGTGTATAGGCTTGTCAATCAAAATCTCCTAGTGTGTGTGTTGTAGTGTGTGTAATGTTATATTTGTTAAAAAAATGTATGATAAAAGCATAATTTTAAAATAATATTAGCTCGATGCACTCCTTCACCCATGCTCCTACGTTTCCGCATTTTTCGTAAAAAGGGTTCCAAAGTTTTTCGCTCGCGTATTTATATATAAATATTATTTCGTACAGGAGGTACGAAATAATACAATACCAACAACAAGAAAAGTGAACATCGATTTTTTAAACATTAACCTAACGTAAAGGTTATGAAAATTTTCCATTATCACGTAAATGCGCTTTTGAGATATTTCAACTGGAATTAAAATTCCAAGAAAGCGCCCTCTGGTTATTAAGGTAATTTAATTTTCATAATGCTATTTTAGGGCGTTTCAGCACTGTTATTTAAAAGTAAATGGTTTCTATTAACATTTAAATATTATTAAGGGTTCTCAGGGAAATTCAAATAAATATTATAGTCTAGTTAACGCCCTCTGCTGATATTAAAACAGTTTATCTTAATAACGATGGTGTAGAAGTTATAATAATATTTGCTCCTTTAATTCTATTCAAACCTACATAGACTTCTATTTCGCGCGACTCCGCAATAGCACTATACCGCAGTAATATCGTACATTTTCCCGCGATAAAAAGTTTCCTATTCCTTTCACGTAGCTCATTCTATGTCTATGCCAAACCCAGTATTTTCGAAGTTCATTCGATGAAAACACTTAAAAAAATTTTAGCCCCCGACCAAAAGAGGGGTGTAATAGGTTTGATTTGTCTGGATCTGTTTGTGGCATGATGGCATCGTATGTAGTGTAGACATGGGCCGATTTAGATCTAGTTTTCAAAAGAATTAAAGAAAGAAAGAAGTTTCTGTAATATTTGACTGTACATATAATTATTATGTTTGTTGTGTATTATTTTATGTTTGTTCGCGGGTAACTTCGTCGTTTGGGAATCGATTTTGATGATTTATTTTTTGTTCGAAAGATGACTTTGCATGACAATAAGGATATATTGTTTAAAGTCGGAGTGGAAGTCGGTTGTTTATTAAAATTTCAATTGACTTTATTTGTACAGAAGCTGGCGCACTTCGCGGACTGGTCTCCCAACTCGTCGGAGTTCCACATGATGCTGGAGGTGAAGAGGGAGTTTATCGACAACTTCATCAACCCCTTGCCTGAGAAGTGAGTAGTTAGTAGACTTGTAGGGCGAGTAAATTAAAAACAGAATACAGTATCATTAAACACTTCCACTCTGTGCGGCGGTTGGTCGAGAAGTGTTCGTCACTGTGACACTGGGCGAGCACTCCCAGCCCCACCAGTTCGTGGGCGTGCCTATCTTTATTTATCAATACATTACAATTTACAAGTAGTCCATAGTGATCCGGGCCAGAACTATATTATTATGAGGGTTTTTAATTGACCTGAAAGACTATGTTACTATAATATAGCTCTGCCTGGTGGCAGATAGGTAGGAAAGTATCGGAAAACTGTTTTTCTGCCAGTTTCTGTCTGGAGGCCCAATCCCCTACCCTATTCCCTTCCCTTCCCTCCCCTATTCCCTTCTCTTCCCCCCCTATTACCCTATTCCCTCTTAAAAGGCCGGCAACGCACCTGCAGCTCTTCTGATGCTGCGAGTGTCCATGGGCGACGGAAGTTGCTTTCCATCAGGTGACCCGTTTGCTCGTTTGCCCCCTTATTTCATGAAAAAAAAAAAAGTTTTTGAAAACACGAGTTCACCAGCACCCGTAGCATGGCTACAGTAGAAATACGATCGACAAAAATTAACTCCTCAATCCCGATAAGGCCCACTTGGGCCGCGCCATTTGTACGGCGCCATTCCGTCAACTACCATAAGGCCCAAGTGGGCCGCGCTCTTTCATTCGATTAAGTAACGTATTTCGCCGACTTAGAGATTACTTTTGTATGAAGAAGTTTGGTTACTTACGATCTATGATACATTGGCAACATTCTCAATGAAAAAAATATATGTTACTCTATGGGCGAACATCTGATTTCAGTCTATTGAAAATCGTGTTTGCGGCGCGCGTGTTGTGACTGTTTTTTGTGTGTTATTTATTATATTCACGAATGTAAGTTATGTTTTGTATTTTAAATACGTTCTTTTCCTAATTATAAATATTTTTAGATAATCATTTGAAAGAAATACATCGTAATAACTTCTAGGTTACACTCGAAAAGTTGGTTTCTATATAAGTGATTTGGACGCGATATTTGTAAAAAAAATGACGTAAAAAGCTTATAGAAGTAAAGATAACTAGTGTAGAATACGATTTATTACATATCGATATCGTACAATATCAAATTGTTGAACAATATATCACACTGGCCGGCAGGAAACCGGTTTACATTTGACAATGTTCAAGGGCTTTCTGCCGGCCGCGGCCATTTTGAACTTTATTTGTATAGCACTAAGGTCGAAGTTTGCTTGTAAATCATTTTTTTATTACGGCGGAGTGTCCCATTTCAAGTACTTTGTTTTTATACATCTCAACTTCTTTCTTCGAATTGTTTACATAATCAGTTAGTATAAACCTTTGTAAGTGGGATAATAATAAAGAATTCATTTATTTCTTGTGAAACCGTCAACGATATAGTTTCCTAAGTTTATACTTGTGAAACGAATATTAAATCAGACTAAATACTATATTATGATGGCTTGATAGATAGGAAATTTATTAGCTATTATTAAATTCTTAACAAAAACATAAAATATAGTTAGGTTGTAAAGTAATAATATTATTTGTACAAAGAGGGTAGGCCGGGCGCCATTTTGTTTTGGCGCAGGTCTTGCCAAGATTTTTGCCTAGATTTTTCTCAAGATCCAGGGGTTAAATTAAAATGCCACTATATGACAAAGACGTCTACGTTATAAAGTAGGATTTTATTTGAATTTTTAGGACTATAGTCTATGTCATAAAGTGGCATTATATTTGATTTTTGTCGATCGCGGCTAGCCACGGTAAAGATCGGAACGGCACCTTCAGTTTATCTCCGCTGTTTGTCTATACTTTCGTATTTCTACTGTAGCCATGCTACGGGTGCAGGTTTTTTTTTTATGAAATAAGGGGGCAAACGAGCAAACGGGTCACCTGATGGAAATCAACTTCCGTCGCCCATGGACACTCGCAGCATCAGAAGAGCTGCAGGTGCGTTGCCGGCCTTTTAAGGGTAATAGGGGAGGGTAGGGATGGGAAGAGAAGGGAATAGGGGAGGGAAGGGAAGGGAATATGGTAGGGGATTGGGCCTCCGGTAAACTCACTCACTCGGGGAAACACAGCGCAAGCGCTGTTTCACGCCGGTTTTCTGTGAGAACGTGGTATTTCTCCGGTCGAGCCGGCCCATTCGTGCCGAAGCATGGCTCTCCCACGTATAAAGAAGAACGAAGTGGCGCTTCGTGTGTCTCATCCGCCTCTAGTGGAAAATGTTATGGAAACACTATGGTTTATATGGTTTATTATGGTATTCCTGTTGCTTCGATTCAGAACAATGACGTTGTTCACTCTAAAACGACGAACCTTTATGCCAAAATTGTTCAAAATCGCAATTTTGCTAAATGTTATACCAACAACTAGATTGCCAAACTTTAAGACTGTACAACCGTATAGGCTAATTGCATTAACTAACCTAGTTCTCAACCTTGGCTATAATGACTTCTTCACCAGATTCGCGGAGCTCCCCTACTACCGGCGCGTGTGCGGGCCCGAGGCTGGTGGTATACCGGGCCGCACCACGTTGGAAGGTTGGTTGGCACGCTGGGCCCTGGCCCTGAGCGAGACGAGGCGGTTCGTCGACCTTCCGTTATACCTGCAGTACATGTGCAAGATACTGTTCCATGTTGTGGATAGGAATGGTAAGTAGGATGTGGAATAAACTATAATATTCTGTAAGTACCCCTAGATTATACCTGTGAGGCTGAAGACAAAATTACACTTGGACGCGTCGAATCATCCCAACCTAGAGATAGCGAGTTTTCATAAGAGTACATAATACTTATACAGAATTCTAGAATTCGTTTGGCTCGGATGTGTGCGTTCACTTTTGTTTTGTAATAATTTCATATCTATCAGGTAAACTGGTAAGTTTGTATAAACACACAGCAAGACAAATTGTCGGATAGTGAAAAAAAGTTTGTTAAACCCATTATATAACAAAAGAGCGTGCCAGAAAAATATATTAAAACATAAAAACATATACAATACGTTCGCGTATTCCAAAACGTAATCCTACCAGCGCAGTCGAGTAAAGGGATATTTAACCACGCAACAAACTACAAAAAACAAAACCTTCTATCTTAATCGAGGACATTTATTGATTTTACACTTAGCATCAATGATTCAGCGCTCGAGTTATAGTGACTAATTAGTTAAGTAATTATACAGGGTGTTCAGTTATAATGACTCTAACACGCTCTCGAAACACCTGAACCCTCTTAAAAATTCATAACAACCTTCATTATAATATATATATATATATAATGAGATTATGTTTACGGCGAAAAAACAAAACAAGGTTGAAGGTTCCTATTTTAACGTTTTTTTGGACTATAAAGCTAGTTAAACTTATGTTGTATACTATAGGTCTACCAGAATCTGATGGCAATTTTTGACAGCAGATTTTCAAAAAATATCCTTGATCATTGGATACATTTTTATATTTGCTAGTTTAACACACAGAATCAGCCGCTATAAGAAAAAAAAAGGATCAAAATGTTTTATTCCAATTACGCCGGTATTGCTAGAGTCAATTTATTTTCTCACTTTTTGCCATCAGATTCTGGTAGACCTATACTTACTTGTATTGTAATTTGTAACTAACTTCTAAGTTATGCCCAATGTCATGTATAGTTTTTGCCTGCGTCTAGCCTGTGCTTCAAATATGGAATGCCACAAACGCACCATATCCATATTAAGGCCATCCCCCGAGTAAACGACCTTGACCATACATTTGACGCGTTGCCGAGATCGCACAAAAATCCAATTTTTTTACTTATCTTAGTTCAAAATTGATCTAAAAAAATTTAAAACGGGGAATATATAGTTAATGAAATTGTCTATCTATTGTCGTGTGTTTCAAATAAACGTAATTTGTAAATACTAGGGAGATGCTGAAAGTATGCTTCGATTTTAATAAATTGGTATTACTTTGGAAGCTAATATCATGAGTATAATAAACGAAACTAGAAAATTTAAAACGGGGAAAGGAATGTTGATATACTGAAGATTATTGCTGTATTTTTATTCTAACTTTGTAGCTTTCAAATTATGAGTTTATAAGGCTCTAAATACGGTAAATTACGGAATCTCCGTAGGGGAAGGCCCTTAATAGGTTTTTCCTGTTTTTACCTATGAAATACTTGTTAATCCGATTTACATTCTAACTTATAACTTTTTTTTTCAAAACCATAATCTATTCGATAATTTTTGCATGAAAAACTAACATTTGTTACCCTAACTAGAGATCGCCCAATGGTCGAAATTCGACCTTAAATTTAATTATCTTCTTCTTTTGGCTCCCCGTTTAAATTATTGATTATTTCAGATTTAATAAAAAAAAAAAAAAAAAAAACAACAATCCATTTTTAATTTGACAATAGACTTCAACCATAAACAAAGGAGTATAATTCGTGTGTAGTTTGTCAGTCAAAACATGGTAGTGTGCGCGTTGTAGTGTGTGTAATGTTTTATTTATTAAAATAATGTATGCTGAAAGCATAATTTTAAAACAATATTAGCTCGATGCACTCCTTGTCCATATAAACTACAACTGTGCGAAATTTCATGCTCCTACGTTTCCACATTTTTCGCAAAAAGGGTTCCAAAGTTTTTCGCTCGCGTATAAATATATAGATAGTAGAAGTAAATTTTTCGTTTTTATCTACATACTGTTAGTATAATAATATAATAGACAAAGTCATCTTGAAAGTAGATCCACTTTTAGCTCCTGTGTCGGACAGTTTCTAACTTTAATCAAACTTCTTTCAACGGCTAACGAGAGGGAACTAATGTGTTTTTAACTACTCGCTTGAAGTTACGTATTTTATTCTGAGAGGGTTAGCTTTTAGCTGTCCCTAGTACTTAGGAAGCTAGTGAACTGTCTTATGCAATGAACTAAATATATCACCTTATAACTATTATGGACACACGCTACACCAAAAGATAAAATTTAATCAAATTTTTCCTCAAAATCACACGCGCCGACGCGCGACGACGTGTATTGTCCATAATTGTGGTGTTTTTTAGGAAATCTCTCGGAAGCTAATTTTCAACATTTTAGTACTGAGTGATTATAAAAGAAAAAAAACGTGTATTTTTATTTTTAACAAGAATCAATAATTCGAAATTTGTCAGGAAGGATTAATTGCACCCTGTATACTAATAACTATATTAATAACATTAGAAAAACAGCTGAACGACAATTGGAACAAAATGTAGATTGGTATTTTTATGATACTCATTACATCACGAAGTTCTTCAAGTTTCATTATCGTTAAAATGATAGCTATTCGAAAGAAGCACTCTATTATATTAAAATATCCCTCGCAATCTTCATATAGACTTATGAAATCGCCTTTCAGATGAATATTAATATTAAAAGGCTATTTCTGTATGCTACAACCACAGTACAAATAATATTATATAGTCGTCGTCCATCGTCGTTATAGCTGAATTAACGGATATAGAAAGGCTTTACAAACCGACAAGCCCTTTCAGTGTAAAAATGATTTGTCGAACGATTTCAATATCTTACAGCCCATGCTCATATTACGAGTATTATAAATGCGAAAGTGTGTCTGTCTGTTACCTTTTCACGGCCAAACCGCTGAACCGATTGGGATGAAATTTAGTATGGGGATATTTTCAGTCCCAGACCCCAGTAAAGGAGTTTTTGACCCGGAAAAATGTACGGTTTCCGCACGATATACGAATTTTGCCGCAACGTAGTTGCGGGCGTCATCTAGTGTTAATATAATGGTATTTTTGTCTGAGGTAATGGCATCTATTTTTAGGAATCCGTACCCAAAGGGTAAAAACGGGACCCTATTACTAAGACTTCGTTGTCTGTCCGTCTATCTGTCCGTCTGTCTGTCTCCGGGCTGTATCTCAAGAACCGCTATAGCTAGACTTCTGAAATTTTTACAGATTGTGTATATCTGTTGCCGCTATAACAACAAATACTGAAAACAAAATAAAATTAATATTTAAGGGGGGCTCCCATACAACAAACGTGTATTTTTCGGCCTTTTTCGCTCTATATCAATAATGGCAAGAGGTAGGCACTTGAACTTTTCACACATTCTTTTGTTATATGTGTATTTTAATATTTAATAATAATAATAAAATAAAATAAAAATTTCAGGGGGGCTCCCATACAAAAATTTTTTAGCCTATTTTTGCTCTGTATCGGTACGGAACCCTTCGTGCGCGAGTCCGACTCGAACTTGCCCGATTTTTTACATATTTTATTCATTCACATAAATGAATTCAGGTGAATATTAAGATGGAAAGACCGCTCTTTCTATAGGCTATAGCTGAAATAATGAACGCAGAAAGGCTTTGGAAATCAACAAGCCTATTGAGTGTACAAGTCGGTATTGTGGGACGGTTTTCACTGCAAACCTCTGTCTCGTATCAAATCCCGCTCATACCAAATAGAGGATCAAACGTCGGAATCGCTACAAAGAGAAAAAAATGCATTTTGGGATGCATTGATGATGATGCTTTAACCCCGGACCAAAAAGAGGGCTGTTATGAATTTAATATGACGTCTTGCATCCAAACGGGGGACCGATTTTGATCTAGTTTTATTGTTTGGAAGCTAACGTGACCGAAAGTGTTCCGTAATTTATCATGATTCCCCACTTCCAAACTTTGTTATTGTTACTTCAAAGATTTATTGTTTTTATTTACTTAAGTGTAGTATAAATTGTACACTTTTGGGCATATATTTCTCTTACAATTGTTCGTCCGTCAGAATTTACACTATAATTCGCTCGGGTAGATATACACGTCAACCCCACTCCAAGTGGGGCTATCGTAGAAGGGATTGCACATTACATTGTGGCCAGAATAAGAATAAGAAAATCATTATAGCATGCTATACAGCATGGCCGAGCTATGAAGCTTTAAGGAGTAAATGTGAACCATTAAACACACGATAACCTAAAATCTACTTGGCTATTGTATCATCCACAGACATAGATCAAGATAGATACCGCATGTGTATGTACTTCGCGTGCCATATCGCGTTCCCAAACGACGAGCAATGCTCGTCTTTCGAAAGTCTTTTCTTTAGTCTGTTATCGGAATCGGACGTCAATCGGAATTTTAAAAATGCCTAAATGCCTAAAAGTGCCGTATGCTCAATATATAGTATAGAAATTCAAATAGAAACGTTGGCCTTGATAATGGATACGTTTCTTATCATCGGTAAGTCACAGTAGGTAGTAAAAAAGTGGCACGCTCGTTTTCATACAAATGGAGCGCCATGCGGTATCTATCTTGATCTATGTCTGTGGTGTCATCCATGTTTTAATATCCTACAGGTACAGGTGAAATAACGAAGGCCGCTCTCGCCGCCTTCTACAGATCAGTCATCGGCCTGCCGGCCAGCCGCGTCGACGAGGTCATTGACACCGCCTACGATAGGATGACCAGTGTAAGTCAATTTCGGTGACGGTGACCAGTTTCGTTTAAACCTGGGCTTAGCCAACACGTGTTCTTTATCGCTTCTTCATGGAATCAATCAAATGTATGGAATTAACTTGAGTCGAATGTAGAACGCTTATGTCGTCCATACATTTTTAAAGAAGATTTCTATAAATAAGACATAAAGTAAACGTGTTGGCTGAGCCCCCAGGCTAGCAAGGCTTTAGTTAAGTATGCACATACATATTGTACAACACAAAACTAAGGAACTAATTTAACTAATCATTGAATATGGTGTACCGTGTAAGTAAGTGCGGCCATAAGAGTATCTTAACTTGATATTTGGTAATAAGGTATATATTTATTTAAGGCAAAACATAATAAGGTAGATGTTTTTCGAATCGTGTTGTAAAATATTTCGAAATAAAACCCTCGAAACTTGATAAACTCCTATAAAACTAATATTGCAGTTTCGAATTTCGGAACAATTTCTGAAGTGTAGAGTGCGGTTTAGATGAAAACTTAAAGAGTCGTTGAAATTTAGGAAGTCGATGTTTCTCTACTGACAAACATGAATTAATTTAATATAATATATGAAAAAATTGAGTATAGGACCTATCGCTAACTATTTCTTTTACATACATATTTAAGGTATGAACAAAAATTCAAAGGTATGATCAAAAAAATCGAACTAGGCGCTCTTCCATTTTATCGAGCGATCTTAAAGATGTGCGCGTCTTATATTTTAAACTTACTATAAGCACCAATCTTTAAATACATAATATAACACTTTCAGCGCTGTATTTGTAGCAGTGCTGAAAGAGTAACTTTTGATTTTTATGTCTCTATGAGAAATGTTTAGCGCATTTGCTCATACAATAATTAAAAAAAAGCTTAAGCTACTCACAGTAAACTCTTTAAACAAGGACCTTTTTTGCAACACTCTATAATATAATGTTTTTCTTTTTTCAGAACGGCTACCTCATTCTGGACTACGGCACCTACATGCACTGCTTTACCAACTGGCTGATGGGCAAGAACCCCAACGGCCCGGGCCAATGGGTGCTCGTCCCCCCTAAGGACTCCCTCCCCCAACCCCCATTCCCCGTGGACTACAGTGCTCTAAACACGGAGCCAGCGAAACTAGAACCGTACGCACCAGACAAAAAGACGAATAGACATTCGGTTATTGTATAAAAGGCTGATGTTACAGGCTGTTTCTATTAATTCTTGTTTTAGTAAAAAAAAAGTATTTTATTTTTTATTTTAACTACTTTTATAGATAAAATAAAATCAAATGAGTGTTGTGATAAACTCCTATTGTAACGTGGCGAGACGCTGTTACTCATTGAATGAGACATTTTAAACTGAATTTTATTTACTACCCAAATGCAGATTCAGTTGACAGACTTGTTGCGCGATGTATTAGTATTAGATGGTTTATTCTAATTTTCAATGGCCCACTCAAAACTTTATCGCATCGCCTAGCCACGTAAAAATATGAACTGACACTCAGTTTAGAGATAGCCTGTATTGTGACGCACTAATGCTTTTTCTTAGCTTTACAGGTTGTAACATAGATACCTATTATCTTTAAGGCTTATGTAAATAGAGTTCTATTGTCCAGAGAGTTTTTTTTTTTTTGGTTTTGTGTAAATAAAACAACTGAAAAAATTTCCTACATTATAAAAATTTAAATGTAATAAAAAGAATTAATGAAAATGTGAGCAATGAGCATCAAGAATGACTAAGCTCTCTAAGACCATATTATATATAATAAATATCTTAAAAATATATAATAAGACTTTTAAAAGTTTTGCAAAGTTTTTACTTGCTGTGTATCTTCAAATTACCTAACGTTAGATCATTGTCAATTAAATGACTTAAAGAAGAGAGAAAAGGAACCATTAAAATAGTAATAGTAGTTTTAATTTTATTTTATTTTTAAATTCCTTCTTTTTCTTCCCACTATCATTTAAGAAGAAAAATAAGAAATTATTAGGGTTCAGTACCCAAAGGGTAAAAACGGGATCCTATTACTGAGACTTCGATGTCTGTCCGTCTGTCTCCAGGCTGTAACACAAGAACCGCTATAGCTAGACTTCTGAAATTTTCACACATTGTGTATTTCTGTTGCCGCCTTAAGAAATACTAAAAACAAAAAAAAAATATTTGAAGGGGGGCTCCCATACAACAAACTTGTTTATTTTTGCCTTTTTTGCTCGTAATCAATAATGGTAGCAGCTAAGCCCTTGAAATACTCACAGTATTCTTAATTGTATTTGTACTTTAATAATTAATAATAAAATTAAAATAAAATAAATATTTAAATGGGGCTCCCATACAAAAAAATACAATTTTTTGCCAACTTTCGCTCAATAACGGTACGGAACCCTTCGTTCGCGAGGCCGACTCGCACTTGGCCGATTTTTATTAAGTATAGATATATGCTGCAAAATTCAGACAAAATTATGGTACTATTACTACTTATCTAGTATTTAATTTAGTAGTAATAACTAATCCTACCACATTAGTTATATAAACCTTTTATAATGTAAGATCTACAGCGTGTTCTACAATAATCAACCCCATTTTTTTTAAGTCACTTCTTAAAACACGCTGTATGTTGTAATTTTCAAATCCTCTTTGTTATATAGCTTGTAGACTGATTTGGCTTATGTATATAAAACATACATAAAATTAAAACTTTAGGTCTTACAAACGGCCCTTATAATATTATCTAAATGAAACCTACTTTGTTGCTGCAAAAACAATTTAGTTTCTTAAGGCGAGGACAAACCCCATTTTGTTATTTATTGACTCCTGATTTACCTAATTCCAATATAATAACGAAATGTAAAAAATATGAGATATAAAGGATAATATTTAAAAGGTTTTAAAACATAAACATTCTAATAAAACGTAATACTCACCTCCGACAAAAATCTTTATCATCGAATTATATTATTTTATTATAATTAACAATGATAACATACATTTTATTTTAATAAATTGTTAATGAATCTATATTAAAAAAAATTTAACCGAACATTTTTTTTTCTTAGTATTTATTTCGAAAGATATTTAAAAAAAACACGAAAAATAAAATAGAGAAGATCCGCCCGTCGTAACTACAATTTTATGCTAAGCTAAAATGAATCTTATTGCGATGCGTACACGCTTGGCACTCGCGTTCGCAAGGTAATCGTTTTGGAATTGAGGTAAGTGCTCGCCTTAAGTGCCTGATGTATACTTGTAACTTACCTACTTTTTTAGGGTTCCGTAGCCAAATGGCAAAAAACGGAACCCTTATAGATTCGTCATGTCTGTCTGTCTGTCTGTCTGTCCGTCCGTATGTCACAGCCAAAAAAAATTTTTTTCATCTAACCTATGCGTGTGAGGTATCTATGGATAGGTCTCTAAAAATCATATTGAGGTTTCTAATATCATTTTTTCTAACCTGAATAGTTTGCGAGAGAGACTCTTCCAAAGTGCTAAAATGTGTCGTCGTCCCCCCCTCTAACTTCTAAAGTAGGAGCATGATGTCTAAAAAAAATATATGATGTACTTTACTATAAAAACTACCAACGTAAATTGGTTTGAACGAAATCTAGCAAGTAGTTGTTTTTTTATACTTTTATATTTAAAAAAAAAAATTATTCATCTAACCTATGTGTGTGGGGTATCTATGGATAGGTCTTCAAAAATCATATTGAGGTTTCTAATATCATTTTTTTCTAACCTGAATAGTTTGCGAGAGAGTAGTAAAATGTGTGTCCCCCCCCCCCCCTCTAACTTCTAAAGTAGGGGCATGATAAGTCTAAAAAAAATATATGATGTACTTTACTATAAAAACTACCAACGAAAATTGGTTTGAACGAAATCTAACAAGTAGTTTTTTTTTATACGTCATAAATGGTAAACATAATTTAACTTTCATTAAATCAACTGAAATATAAAAATTAATCAAAAACCTTTTAATTTTATAAAAATAAACCTTATTGCTGCTGCGGAACCCTTCATGGGCGAGTCCAACTCGCACTTGGCCGGTTTTTTATTTATATTTGAATTAGAAATATGTCATGACATTTTGAGCACCGGCAAGTAGGTACACTGGGTTTCATTTCGTAATCTACAACCATAAAGAGTTCCATTTAAGTTTAGGTACTTTAGGTTTGAAAATAATATAATAATCGTTATTTAACAGTAATTGTCACAAAAAAATGTAACTTACATTTGTTTGTAAGTTACATTTGTTTGTGAGTCACATTTGTTTGGACTTAAGGAAACATGTGAGAAAAGTGCTTATTTCAACACTTGCAGCAATACTGGTGTAGAACGATATTTTAACAAGGGATCGTCCAGATATTACGTCACAATGTGTCTAACGGCCGCCTGGAGACTTTTAATTTAATTAAGAGTTTTACAGATCATGTATCGAGTTTATTTCAAAATCTTCATTAAATTAAAGTTAAGAAGGTAATTAAAATGACTGAATGCAGCTAGGGGCAGCCGAGATTTTGATTGACGTAATTTGTGGATGCCCCCAATATTAGTAAGTTATGTTGCGAACGCTTTAATATGTAATAAGTATTGACCAAGCCACCTAAAGTAAGTTAGTGGTGTGTGTACATAGACCTCTGCACTACGTAAGAACTGCCTTAATCGACGAGTACAACAACTATAGTCTATGCCATGAGACGAGACACAAAAAAATTAAAGTTATGATATAAAAATTTGAGACTTGTATACGAGAAGACCATAATGCAAAATTTGTCCCTCTATCGTTTGTAATTGACATTTAAAAATTTTACGAAAAAAAAACCGACTCATTTCCATAACTTAGGGACCACCTTTGAAATATCTTCTTTCCAACGTAAAAATAATAATCAAAATCGGTTCACAAATAACGAAGTTATCTGCGAACAAACAAAAAAATATTATATACGGCCGAATTAAAAAAAACTCCTCTTTTCTGAAGTCGGTTAAAAAGTATAGGCACCAATAGGTGTTGTGCTCGTTGTCCTTAATCTAAGCATCTTCACTTCACGACCGCCTTATTTTGTACCCTAGACTAGTCTTACTCACTTATTCACTGAATAAATTGTTTGTTTAAAACTGTCTTTTATTCAATAGTTTGTTGAAATTAATGTGTTTGTATTTTCGAGACAAATTAAAAAAAGCAATCCCCATTAAATATTTATATAATAATCCATTCTATTACAAAAACTGCGAATCTGTCTGCTTGTAACCTATTGGCGCTCAAATATTCGGTAACAGCAGTGATGAACATTTTTATGCAATGAAATTGCGGGCGATATCTACTTAGTAAGTTAACTATACAGTGTGTAACAAAAATAAGTGATAATACTTTAGGGTGTGTACGTGTTCCTTGTAGAGAGTTCACTGTGAAAGTGGCAGCGCTGAAAGACGAAAATTTTTTTTCACTTTTGTATGGGTATTAAGGGCCCAAGTGTCACGAGTTTCCCCATACAAAAGTGAAAAAAAATTTTGGTTTTTCAGCGCTGCTACTTTCACAGTGAACTCTCTACAAGGAACACGTACACACCCTAAAGTATTATCACTTATTTTTGTTACACTCTGTATAAACAAAATAACGCAACATACACCCTACATGTAAAATGGAGATCTTATTTTATGAAAAAATCCATATTGTTATTCTTATTATGTCTTGTTATTAATTTGTGACAAGAAAAATCTTTAAAAAGGTACAATTTCCAATACTTAAGTACCCCGCAAACGATCAAATTATTTGTCAAATTTTACGTGTTTGTCAAACAGTTTGATAGTGTACAGCTTTGTTTGAAGCGTTTGTCAAACAAACTATGTGTTTGACCTGTTTGAAGAAAATTTGGATTTGCGTAGCGTTTGACAAACGTGTTTGAACGTGTTCTGCTGTATTTGTCAAACAAGATCTCATGATCTCAAACCGATTCTAGCTAATTGTTTGACAAACTTGTTTGATGCACGTTTGATCGTCTGCGCTGCTGTTTGATGAAAACGTAAATTACATCAAACATGTTTGTCAAACAAATTTGATCGTTTGCGGAGTACTTTACATTATGTTGCTATACTTCAATGTTAGTGTGATCTGAGCTTGATACCCGTAACCCGACTAAATAACGTAAGTCCGCCATTTATCTATTTCTGCGTTATTATGTAACAGGTTGGCTTTTGGTTGGATATTAAAATAATCGGCCAAGTGCGAGTCCGACTCGCGCACGAAAGGTTCCGTACCGTTATAGAGAAAAAATAGGCCAAAAATTGTGTTTTTTGTATGGGAGCCCCCCTTAATTTTTATTTTATTTTAATATTATTATTTATTATTGAAGTACACATCTAAATAAGGCTTTTGTGAAAATTTCAAGTGCCTACCTGTTGTCATTATTGATATCGAGCAGAAAGACCAAAAAAATCACGTTTTTTGTATGGGAGCCTCCCTTAAATATTAATATTATTTTGTTTTTAGTATTTGTTGTTATAGCGGCAACAGATATACACAATCTGTGAAAATTTCAAAATTCTAGCTATAGCGGTTCTTGAGATACAGCCTGAAGACATACAGACAGACAGACAGACAGACAGACGGACAGACAACGAAGTCTTAGTAATAGGGTCCCGTTTTTACCCTTCGGGTACGGAACCCTAAAAAACAAAACGAAATGATGACAATAATAATAATGAGTGCAATTGAATAATTAGTATTGTTTTAAACATTGAAAATAGTACAAAAATAAGTTCGTTAAGGCGAGGACAAACCCCATTTTGTTATTTATTGACTCCCGGTTTACCTAGTTCCAATATAATAGCAAAATGTAAAAAATATGAGATATAAAGCACAATATTTAAAAGGTTTTAAACCATTAACATTTTAATAAAACGTAATACTTTGGCTGTAATTAATTTACAAACTCACCTCCGACATAAATCTTCATCATCTAAATATATTTTATTTTAATAAATTGGTAATGAATCTATATTAAAAAACTTTTAACCGAACATTTTTTTTTCTTAGTATTTATTTCGAAATATATTTAAAAAAAGCACACGAAAAATAAAATAGAGAAGATCCGCCCGTCGTAACTACAATTTTATGCTAAGCTAAAATTAATCTTATTGCGATGCGTACACGCTTGGCATTCGCGTTCGCAAGGTTATCGTTTTGGAATTGAGGTAAGTGCTCGCCTTAAAGTTTAGAGGTTGTTGACTAACTACCCTCCAAACCGCAAACTTTTAATGAGCAGTACTTGTAATTGGACAATGATAAATTGTAGAGTAATTATAATAATTGTTATCTGGCTACAATGATCAATGAAGCTATGGATATAATATAATTATTTCATTCAATATATAGAGCAATTTATTTATATGAAGCTTATTATTTTAAATAATAACATAACGGGCAAAAAATGATAGGAAAAATGAATAGGTAGAAAGAAACATACAAAAGTACTTTGGCATGTTCAGTTTCTTTTACTTCCATGCCAAATCCATCCCAAAAAACAGCTACAGAAGTTTTCATATAATTAATTATACCTACTTACTTTTGAAACAAGTAGTTTTTTTAGATACCTAAACTAAGTATGCTGTCATAAGCTATTTCATTATCAGGCAAAATTTTCTCATTATCCATACTAATATTATAAATGCGAAAGTGTGTCTGTCTGTCTGTCTGATTACCTCTTCACGTCAAAACCGCTGAATCGATTTTGCTGAAATTTGGTATGGAGATACTTTGAGTCCCGAGAAAGGACGTCAGGATAGTTTTTATCCCGGAAAAAAGTGCGGAACCCGCGCGATAAACGAGTTGCGGGCGCCATCTAGTGGGAAAATAAACACACGTTTAGCCAAACAAAAAAAATACAGTAAAAAAAAACACACGTTTAGCCAAACAGAAAAATACAGTTGAAAACTAAAATGTGCCCATTTTAAAGTCAACCGAATGCCGATTCGGTTGATAAAATTTTCAAATGTTTTCCATTTTCCGCGTCATTTGATTTAGAACGGCACATGGTTGTGTTGTCATCCATCATTGTTTTTCACGGGAAAATGGTTTTCCACGAAATAAAATACAGCCGAAAAAATGGCTTTAGCACATTGTATTTATACAGCACTCATGGGTGAAACTTTTATGGATAATATAATCTAGCTTTACGCATATTTACTAGATAACGCCCGCAATTTCATTCCGGGATAAATAATGTCCTATAATATCCTTTCTCGTCTCAAAGTATTTACATAACAAACTTTATCTTTATGGGTTCAGCAGTTTAAGAGTGGGTTGCACCAGAGGCGTGGTTATGGTTACAGTTATGGTCAAAGTTATGGTTATAGTTAAGGCTAACTTAACTTTAACCTTAACTTTGACCACGGAATTTGACAGATGTCTGTTGCGTTTTTTTTTTTAAAGCTACAGATAATGGGATTGAGAGTATAAAAAATTGAATTATCCGTAAAAATCGACAGGAAAAATATTTGTTATAACAACATAGCTGTGTACCATAGTAAATTTTCACGAAAAAAATTCGATATAAGTATGAGCGGTTATGGTTATCGTTAAATAGCGCGTCCTTAACCAAAGATTTGACATTTTGCACTGTAGTTATAGTTAAAGTCATAGTTAAAGTTACAGTTATAGTTAAAGTAAGTTGGTGCAACCCACCCTAAGCGTGACGAGGAACAAGGTAGCACTTTCACATTTATAATATTAGTATGGATTAATATGCATAATATTGTGAGCAAAAGTTTTTGATTGAAAACCGTATTTAAATTTTCCGCAACAAAAACTTATTTTGTCCTTCGTCGTCCCTCAAAATATCTTAACATCAAAATCTGAGCAAAGGTTTTAAATGAAAACCTTACAATTTTCCCCAACAAAAACAATCCTGTGTATATCCTTTCTCGTTTCTCGAAGTATTTCCATACCAAACTTAAACTTTATCGGTTCAGCCGTTTAAGCGTGAAGAGTTAACAGTCAGATAAACAAATACTCTTTCGCATTTATAATATTAGTAAGAAAGGATGTGCGCTCTAAACCTCTTTTTTCCTCTTTCCTAGCTTTGAATCTTTCGAGATTAAAGGATGAAAGAAAACTGAATAAATATCATTAAAATGTAAACTGAGGACTTCTCTGCTTGGAGACAAATTGACGTTCGATCTGCTCTTTGTATTTACATAAAGTAAAATAGAGCGGGCTTTCTATTGTACCCTGATTGTAGGACTAAAGATCGAAGAACAAAAAAGAGCGGATAAGTATATCCATTCATACTTATATTGTACATGCAAAAGTGTATATCTTGTCTGTTATCTCTTCACGCTTAAACCTCTGAACCGATTTAACTGAAACTTGGTATGGAGATAATTTGATTCCCGGTTGCGGGTGCAGTTCTGCTTTACTTCTTTATAATGTTGACGAGAAGACATAAGAATTATTGTATTTTACCTCTGGGTTAATTCAGACCGCGACGCGACGCGTAGATATATACATTTCTAAATTTATATGGATTTTACAGATTTGCAAGACTTCTCAACTTTCACGCAATTAAAATCTGTCAAATCCATACAAATTTAGAAACGCATCTACGCGTCGAACGCGGTCTGAATTGACCCTTATGTTTTAACTAATTCTTCAGTATTTCTGCCACATCGCGACGAAAGATGAGCAGTAATGTAGGGTCACTTCACATTGCAACGTGACGAGGCAATGTGATTCATTGTTATAAATGAGCTATTCAAAACTGAACTTTATTTACTTTACTAGATGACGCCCGCATTGCGGCAGAATTTGTTTATCCCGCAGGAACCGTACATTTTTCCGGGATGAAAAGTATCCTATATCCTTTCCAGGGACTCAAAGTATCTCTATATGAAATTTCAGCAAAATCGGTTCTAGTGTTTGGGCAGGAAGAGGTAACAGACAGACACACTTTCACATTTATAATATTACTAGCTGTCCCGGCAAACATTGTTTTGCCATATAAAGTATTTCGCCCATATTATTTTATTGAAGTGATGACTAAATAAGTATGGCACCATGGTAACGTCCATCGCTATCCCGTCGCACAAACAATGGTCGCCGTCAGTCCCGAGTTGTAATAATTTACTATTATTTATTCAACAAAATATGCACTTATCAATATATAAAGTACCCAGTAGCCGATTCTCAGACCTACTGAATATGCATATAAAATTTGGTAAAAATCAGTAAAGCCGTTTCGGAGTACGGTAACTAACATTGTGACACGAGAATTTTATATATAAGATTTGTATTAATTACGTAGCGAGCTGTGGAACCAAGGTTAATCTTCTTGCCTCGCGTCTCGTTTCATCTCGAATCTCGATGACTGGCTCTCAAATATTGCATTTACACATTACACGCCTCAGTCACAGGCAGTCGAATACTGACTCAACTACCGCTGGTCGTTCCTCTCGAGCGAGCACCACTTTCACCGGCGCGTCCAATCAGGGCTCGGCACCTGCATCGCGCTATCGAAGTTTTTTTCCGCGACGGTATATATACCACGGACGCACAAACCAGTCGGGAGGTCCGTTGCTGTCGGAAGACCGAATGCCCAGGATATCCTGGGCCAACTAGAGCGCCCTGCTTCGTGTATCCTCTGTTGATATTGTCTCATGTAGCTAAGTTAACCGTATGTATGCGTCAAGATTAGGGACCCCTCTTCTTCGCCGAAACCGGACGACAGCAAGTTTGACCTTCTTTTGTCCGACAAAGCAAAAAAGGGGTAGTAATTTTAGCAGTCTTTATCTGGCATCGGCCTACACATTCCCACCACTGCTACCTCCTATAAGCCAGGACCGAGATTTAACCAACCACGAAAATACTTTGATGATCTCAGGGATAATTTAGGGCGCGCAACAAAGATAATCAGGGGGGTGTGCCAAAATCTTTTCGTTTTCGCTTCGTTATAGAATCGCCGATGAAAATGTATATGAAAATGTAATGTGGAATTGACATCAGCGTTCGTTAGTATGACGTTGACGTTCGACTCGTCTTATGTCAATTCCATTCATTTTGATCGGCGATTCTATAACGAAGCGAAAACGAAAAAGTTTCGGCTAAATGGCCTGAACAGCTGTTTCTCTTATTATTAGGATTATATTAGGAGTTATTCTATTATCCCTCTCCAAGCAAAGCGGGAGACGGCACAGTTTATGTTAGCACCTAAACGAATACTCTAAAGTCTGAACTTCGTCATAGTACTTCGTCAGTGGGTTAGTTAATAGTTTATCTCTAATAAGTACTAACTATTCATCTGAACATAAGATTCGACAAAATTTTATTGCAGATGTTCTAAATAGATCGTAACATCTTTCTTTAACTAGTATAAGATAGAAAGTAGATATTTGGATATCGTACTATAAAGTGTTTATTATTATAGGTCCACCAGAATCTGATGGCAAAAAGTGAAAAAAATAAATTGACTCTTAAAGCAATACCGGGTAATTGGAATAAAACATTTTGATCCTTTTTTTCTTATAGCGGCTGATTCTGTGTGTTAAACATGCAAATATAAAAATCTATCCAATGATCAAGGATATTTTTTGAAAATCTGCTGTCAAAAATTGCCATCAGATTCTGGTAGACCTATAGATATTATTGAAAACGGCAACAGTGTTATTATTTATTAAAAATAGTACGAAAAATCATTAATTCTCATGGGCGAATTGCGTGTTACAGGACCATTAAGAAAGTGCTGACTGGTACTTATTTTATATATATTTTTATACTGGTACGTACTGGTACGTATTATATATATATATATATATATATATAATACTATTGTTAAAATTCTAAGGCCTTACTTACGTCACTTGGGATTTGCTACTCGTTTATAATAATTAAGATAAATTAACAATAATTGAAAAAACCCCAGATAACATAACTGTTACTAGATTAACACCAAATAGTCGAGCAGTGACCGAGCTGATGATGATGAACTATTGCAAAGAATACTCTCGATCATGTTTTTAATTCATCAAGCCCCAAGCGGCCACATGCGGCCGCGATAACAATGGATAAGCTATTGTGTCTCGTTTTTCCACGATCGACAAAAAAAACCTGAATCAAAATCGATTCACCCGTTTGGATGCTACAAAATCAAAATCAAAATAATTTTTATTCAGAGTAACTTTTTTACAAAAAAATTCCGAACGTCGAAACTAAGGTGCCTACCACCGGTTGCTACGATGTTAAAGTGATGCTAAAGTTTTATCATTTACTTTGGTTCACTGTTACACCTTACACCAATGTGCATATGCATAGTATATCATAAATGCGATGATGATAATGAACGTCCAACTAATCCCCATTAGGTAATGGATTTCGGAATGTCCGGTCAGGCTTAGCACAGCCTACGCGTACAGGTCCGTTTAGCCTCTCTAGGGAATTTTATACCATAGCCAATTGTGCCTATAAATTTAATGATGGCAAAGTTGAAGTTAGTTGTATAATTATACTAGATAACGCCCGCAACTCCGTTACACCAAAATTCATTTATCGCGCGTGAACCGTACATTTTTCCGGGATAAAAAGTATTCTGTGTCCTTTCCCGGGAGCCAAAGTATCTACAAATCAAACAGCAAAATCGGTTCTGCGGTTTGGGCGTGAGGAGGTAACAGAGAGTCAGACACACTTTCGCATTTATAATATTAGTATGGATATTATTACTATTGCCAATTTCACAGCAGATGTCGTGTTTGGTTGTTACCAATCAGGGCCGCACCAACCCCCCAACAGCGCCTGTGTGCGAAATCTATGAAGCGCTTCTTTTTCTCTAATATTAAGGCGATATATCGAAAATAAATTATACCGCAAGGGCAATTTTATACTTAATTTGTATGACTATAAAATCGTGAATACGCTGCGGCCAGAAGCTATCGGCTCGCTCGGAAAACATGCGACAAAACGTAATTATAATTATTTAAAAAATAACTAGGAGCATTTAAGCAAAATGCTTCTATACGATTTTGAGTTGCAAAGGTGTCTATTAATTAGACTAATTTCCTACAATACATCTATTTTCATTTAAAAATAATCTTCAAATTTCGTATTTTTAAGAGGTCATTTCGAAAATTAAATGTATCGAGGCAAAATACATTAATCGTGTTTCTAGTTCTTCTCAAACCTAGATAAGGCTATGAAGATAATATTATGTATATAGACTCATTACCAGATTTGTAACATTTCTGAGGGTCCTGTAGTATTACGTCAAAAAGGATAGTTGTTTTCAATATAGCGCCTTAATGTTTCAACTTATTTTTATTTCTTATAATTGACCGAAATTGGCTACCCGCGGCGCCCCTATTGTCTGCGCCTGTGTGCGCCGCATACTTCGCACATAAGGGCGCCGCGGCCCTAACTAACATAATATAAATAACTTCTTTCGACTAAAAGCAATATTTTACAAATAATATTCGGTCGATTTGGCCGTTTCCTCATATTCGGCGCCGGACTATGTGCACTCGCGAGGAAGTTGTTACTGCGCTTCGCTGCTTTAAACGTAACTACGCCATAGAGCCTTGAAGAAGTAGAGAAGCAATGTAATAACATACATTTGCTCTTAGATGTCTTTTGTTTTAAAAAGAATTGAAAATTTTAAAATCCGTCCACAAACAGCGGTGATAGGAGTAATCGTTTAACAAACAAAAAAAAATTATCCACAGCCTAACAACGGTTCTACCTCCAAAAAATAACAGTTATTTAGCTACCTGTAAAGTGTACAGATTTAATTATATATTATGTATTTATCTATATGGGAGAGGACCGTGCCACTAAAAAGGCGTTCCTTGGGGGTGGAATCGGGCGAAGACCTGTCGGCCGTCCACGGTACCGGTGCACGGTGGGTAGATGTCGTGGAGTCTGATCTGCGCGATCTTCAAGTCACAGAGTGGCAAGAAACTGTGCAAGACCGTGACAAGTGGCGCAAACTCGTGTCGGAGGCCAAGATCCACTATGGGTCGCTGAGCCATCGTAGTAAGTAAGTAAGTATTAACTATGTATTTATCACTATTTTTCTCTTTTTTAAACATACGGTTTATTTACAGCGAAATTAGCCCCTCTACTCGTATACTTGTCCTCAAAGATTGAGCTGTAGCGATTCGTTTGAGGCTCACTGCACTAACAGTTTGAGAACAGCTGCAGTAGTCGTAAAGATATAATAATATCTAAAAACTTTTAGACGTTTTGTGTAGTCCTTGTCAGTGCGATCCAAAGCAGCGCAATATAAGGGTTTTTCTAATTTTGAGACATATTTTGGTCACTAAATTAGAAAAACCCTCATTGCGCTGTTTGACACGACAATTGTCACGGTGGCTACGCTTGGTGGCAGGTGTGGAAGATAGAAAAGTGCCGGAAAATTCTAAGTGACTGTTTTAAAAACACGAGTACAGCAAATGAAATACCGAAAACCTTAATTGCCACCATATCTATCTATAGTTCTTAATATTTGTCCTATCTATATAAATAAAAATGGATTTTTAATTTTGTAAGTCTCGCTAAAACTCGATAACGGCTGAACCGTTTTGGGTAATTTTAGTCTTGAAATATTCGTGGAAGTCCAGGGAAGGTTTATATTAGGAGGGAAGTGATACAAAGTTCACCAGATCATCTAGTAGCTTATTTAATGCTTTTATATCTATTTATATCAAGCTATTCAAATGCTAGTTATCTATTCATAGGTTACATCCAATCCCGATAGAGTATCGATTTGACCTGAATTTTGATTAAAATTAAACATCACGAATACTGCTGCGTAATCACTATTGAATATTTTATGCGCGGTTCGAACGTATAAATTTTAATTTTACTATCTACTGTAGGTTGTAGTAAATAATAATTAATAGTTATACTATTAATTATTATTTACTTAAATAATATAAATAATGTTTTTTAAATATTAAATTAAATTCTTACAATTAACAATAACAATATAATAATCTGAAAGTCTACATGATGCCTACCACCGGTATAGTATAATATATATATATATATATATATATATATATATATATATATATATATATATATATATATATATATATATATATATATATATATATATATATATATATATACTAATATATATCTATACCTACTAATATATTTTTATTGTTGGAATTACTGGAACAAAAAACAGTTACATGTTATAATCTTAAAGTAAGTACAATTAGATAAATAAAAGAGACAAACACATAACCCACACCATTGTTCGCGGCGTAACAAAAATAATACAATATATTATATTCTTAACAAAGTGAAAGAATTAAATACATTAGTGCATAGGGTTAAGTGGTTCATAACAGATGAAAAACATTTCTATTTTCTAATATTATCCTTAAATATGCAAATAATTTAAACACAAAATAAGAAAAAGAAAAACAACAATATAACAGCTACGGATGATTTTCTAATTATTACACTTTTTTAAATAGTCATGGACATGTTTTTGAATTGATTATAGGATAGTGCAAAAATATCAATATCAATAAAGTAATTGTTGTATGTATCCACTAAGCGATGAAGGGGAATGCGAAGACCAGCGTTAGTGAGGATGTAGTGTGAAATATATTATATTGGCGAACTCGACGTCGATGGACTGTTCTAGGAACGGTGTAACATATTTTATTAGTGTAGTAGATGAGCAGTCAAATTTATGATTTCACAGACCATGCAGCCTCATGGCATCCAGGCGCCGACGTCGGGATTCCAAGCTCAATAATTTAAAGTGATTAAGCAAATCAGAGTATGGTAGAGTAAATCGCTTATATTTAAAATAAGTAGTGCGTAAGAATTTTTTCTGTACCAGTTCCAAACTATTTGTGTATTTGTTATAGAAGGGGTTCCATACAGGTATGGAATATTCTAACTGGGACCTTATTAGCGTTTTGTAAAGTAACAAAAGTGTGGAGGGTCGAACGAAATCTCTGGTAGACCTAATTACAAACCCATACATGCGATAAGCTTTATTAATAATGTTTAGGTACTCGGTAAAACACATGAGGTTTGTGCATGTAGAGCGCTGCTTGACGAAAATAAATCTGAAGGGTTTGCTTGTTTGGACGCCTTAATAAAAATAATATAGGCTACTTTATTGTGTAAAAATGAACGGTTTTTACTGAATTCCTTATTTATGCAAGGTCTATGTTAGTGAATAGTTAAAAGTAATCGATCGCTTATTTTATTTCAGTTAAAAATGTAAGTTTCTTGAGTTTAATTTACGGAAGGTAATGTTAACAGTATGTATGTTTGTATTGTTTGTATGTGCTATGTACTATCAGAGAAGTTGATTCCTAGGCAGATGGTGGATCTAAGTAATATGGACGCGTTAAGTCAAACCCATCCGACCAATCACAGCTAACATTAAATTGACATAAGCTGACTAAATGACGTAGGTCTGTCAACTGCCTAGGAATCAATTTCCTCGATGGTACTATTTTCAAATAATCTGCAAGCTTAATAAAAATCTACATTTTACATCTCACAAAAAGAAATGGCGAGATTTGTGGCGAAATATATGGCGTACACTTGTATGAATATTTGATGCGGCAAAGTAGGTCGGTGGTAATGAGGTGCCTAATAGAACTCCAGTCAAACCTGGAGCCCACAGCAGTGGCGTAGCTAGGGCCTACTAATGTATGGAAGGGATTTTGGAAGGAAATAATTAAATTAAAAAAAATAGAGATACAAAACTCTAATAATAATAATTAAGTGTCAGGAATCAAAATACATACCTTTAATTTATCATATCATTGGAAGATGCTAACAAATTTTTACAAAATGGATAATAAACCCAAATATTATATAGATGAATTCTTTTCCCCGTTATTTTTACATTTTTCACAGATTCTTTGCTCCTATTGCCTGCAGCATATAGCCCAAATACTTCCTTGACAAAATAGAATATTTAACCCAAAATTAATAATATTTCAATTCAAACCCGTAGTTTCTGAGATAAGCACGTGTAAACAAACAAACTCTTTAGGTTCATAATATTAGTAAAGATAATCTTACGTTCAAAGGGTAATAACAAGCCCATTCGTGCATGTAGCTCCGCCACTGAGTTCCTTTACAACCATGAGTAAAATGCACAAAAAAATTATTTCGTACCTCAAACCACGTTAGCTTAATTATTCCAAGCTGGTTAGTGCTGTAGACACTCAATAGACGTAGCCTAGGCGTGTCTCTATGTGTGTAGAGTCTTTCGACACACATTCCATCAAAGAATTCAAAACACAGGTATAGGTCTACCAGAATCTGATGGCAAAAAGTGAGAAAGTAAATGGACTCTAGCAATACCGGGGTGAGTGGAATAAAACATTTTGATCCTTTTTTTTTTCTTATAGCGGCTGATTCTGTGTTTGAAACATGCAAATATATCCAGTGATCAAGGATATTTTTTTAAAATCTGCTGTCAAAATTTGTCGTCAGATTCTGGTAGACCTACACCAGGCATATAATACAGAAAGCGCATTTATGGAAAAGTATTTGTTCCGAAATATACGCCAGTCACTGACCTCCATTATACAAATACGCTGGACTAATGATACCCTTTGAAATGACAGCTATTTTTTGTGCCCATTTGAAGCGGAATCAGCTCCCCCAATGTGAGGGATAGGAACTAAATTTGACGTAAAAATGACGTTTGAAAGTCGCCATATTGGCGCTGATAGCAATAGTGGGAGTATTTGGAACTAATACTAGTGATGATAACCAATAACGATTAAGCGGCCATTTGCAAGTTACGTCAAATTTAGTTCTCTTCCCCCTTACTGGGGGCGCTGATTCCGCTTCAAATAGGCACAAAAAAAGTGGGTATCATAGGTCCAGCGTACTTGTATAATGGAGGTCAGTGACGCCAGTGCATTGACGTGTTGGGTTGTCATTATAATATGTCATACTTGTCTCATCAGTGGCATATCAGTAAAATGTGGCATCGGATTCATGACGTAAGCACAGGCTATATATTTTAAGTCTCTATGAAGACAAGACACATAATTAGCTACTTTTCTTTATGCCTGCATCTAAACCGGCCCAATTTAGCCTACATGCAAATAGACCTTTCCTTATTATGTTAGTAACATACACGCACAGCTATACGGGTCGGGGGGCCGTCCCATCGTTACGTCAGCTGACGTAACTCGCACGTAACGCCGCAATTGGGTCGCGACGCTTGCACGTTTTTTCTTTGTTTTCGTCTAGAAGCATCTAGTAATGTTATGTGATAAGACTGGATGTGTGTTTACTGTTAACCCGACTAACTGCCGCACTCAGCGACGAATATTAATTACTTAACTGTAATTAAATGAAGATTTTTATATAAGCTGCATACATTATCTGGCAAACTCTTAACTTAACTATTAACATTGAACTAGCTCTGAGTGCGGCCTTTAGGAAATGTGTTATTAAAGTAGTTTATTAAATGCTGACTTAATCCCTCGATCGTGGAAAAACGAGACACAATAAATAGCCTTTCTATTGTTATCGCGGTAGCCGGTTACCGCTTGGGGCTTGAAGTATGACAATTATATTGATTTTAACCGACTTCCAAAAAGGAGGAGGTTATAATATGTTCGACTGTGGATATATTATTCTTTTTGTAACTGAATAAAAAAAACCCTTATAAAACACCTCTGAAGAAAGCTTGAAAGTTGTTGCGTATTTTGTCGTATTTTTCCGTCATAAAAATTATTACGTAATATTTATGCTAAGCTATTTTACATATTGTGAACTAGATGCTGCCCGTAGCTTTTCGTCGAATTTCATATTATCACGCGGGAACCGTAATTTTTTCCGGGATAACAGGTATCCTATTTCCTGTTCCGCGACTTAAAGTAATAACAAAAATACAAACTATGTATTTAAAAATATTTTAAGCTGTGTAGTAGCTATACTTCATTTCAAATATGTTAATAACTATGCATGTGGTTAAATTAAAAATAAAATATTAATTATAGGCTTATTATTATTATTAATAAATAAATAATATTGGATTTGATTAAAATAGATTTATCGTGGCTTAAAGAGGTGACAGACAGACGGACACATAATTAAATAAAACAGATATAATAATAAATATGGATGTGGATCTGGGAGAAATTGGAAACACCTTTCTCGAGATTCAAGTTTTGGACACAAGCAGTTTTAGTGCTGTGAAAGTAACAGTGTTTTAGATTTACTCTCAAATATTTTAATATCAAAATGTTTAACAAAATTGTTTTTGTGTTGTTCTTCTGTGTCGCGGTGTCTATGCAAGGTATGTTTGCATTTTTAACCTGTGACAGAGCTGTTAAATAGTTAAATTTGATTTATTACGTATTAGAACGGTCCTCTTTGCTTTGTTTTATAATGTTTTTTGGAAGTCGACTCCATGAGATTCCGTTTCCTTTTACTTTTAATAGGGGTAGCAGTAATAGAAAATTAATAAAAACATAGCTGGAGTTTTGCCGGGAATGTGAAAGAGTGCTGTTGTGGTTTTGTATTATTTTCATAAAATTGTGTTAACTGGGTTTTTAATGTGTAATATTGGTAGGATATTAACCATAAGATAGTCGTTTTCATGCACAAGTGTAGGAAAGTGATGTAATATCCAGAAACGTGCTATTTTGTGTTCCCTCCAAAACTCCATCGAAAGTTTCAGTAAAGCGTCTACCACTTTACTGAATCGACCGACTTGACTCCTTGACTGTATTGACTTTTACTTAGACTTTGACTAGACTTTAGACCTGACGATACATGAAAACGATGCTAAAAATTGTACTATACTAGAACATTTTTTCCCGCCATTTACTCGACACTGGCCATGGTTTTATAGCCGAAGTGCCATAATAAGAATAATATCCTCAATTTGTCTGTGGCACAACATACGCATCATTTGTGTCAAGTTGGCAAAAAAGAAGAAAAAGAAAGATAAAACATAGCTGAATATGGGTAAATACTAAATAACGAATTAAGTTTTACGAAGCTACTAATACAATTAACCAAACCTTAGATCGTGCGGATAGGCAGTCGGAAAATATAAAGCGTTAAAAAAATATACAGACGAACATATAATCTAGTCCTTTTTGTAAGTCGGTTAAAAATAAATTATAATCTGCAATACCTTACTAAAAATTAAAAACAGTTGACCGACATAAAATATATAAGGTATAACAAAACAAAATGTTAAAACTATTACTATAACTTATAAGGTGTGTAATTGTTCTTTTAAATATATAGTTCACTGTGAAAGTAGCAGCGCTGAAAGAGCAATTTTTTCGTGTTTTATATAGTCAAGCGCCCCATCGTCGTGAATTTGCCCATACAAAAGTTAAAAACGTTACTCTTTCAGCACTGCCACTTTCACAGTGAACTCTACACAGGGAACTCATACACACCCTAAAGTATTATCACTTTGATTTGTTACACCTCCGGATTTTAAAATATTAGTAAGGATTTATTAATTTAGTTCACTTTTTTGTGCACCGCCATATAAGGTACGTGACGGGTGGCGAACTGGCTTGAATGCCATTTTACATGTTGACCGGTTTGAAAAGTAAGAGTGAATCGTCACCCGGAGATGCGCATACGCAATGTTCGACGTCATTTATATTACATAATATTATAAAGCTGAAGAGTTTGTTTGTTTGTTTGTTTGAACGCGCTAATCTCAGGAACTACTGGTCCGATTTGAAAAATTCTTTCAGTGTTAGATAGCCCATTTATCGAGGAAGGCTAAAGGCTATATAACATTAAGCTAAGATCTATTGGAGCGAAGAAACAGAGGAAAATGTGGAAAAAACGGGGAAAATTATATGAAACTAGACATTCCGCGCGGCTTCGCCCGCGTAAATTAGATATTTCACAGAAAAATTAGTCCACAAAAAAAAACCTATGATCCTTCACGTGGTCTACTTCTTATCTGACCCAAATAACAGAAAAATTGCTCTAGTAGTTCGTGGGATAAGCCCTTTCAAATAATTTCCCCCGTTTTTCCACATTTTCTTCTATTTATTCGCTCCTATTAGTCTTAGCGTAATAAAATATAGCCTATAGCCTTCCTTGGTAAATGGGCTATCTAACACTGAAAGAATTTTTCAAATCGGACCAGTAGGTCCTGAGATTAGCGCGTTCAAATAAGCCCTTTCAAATAATTTCCCCCCGTTTTTTCCATATTTTCCTCTATTTCTTCGCTCCTATTAGTCTTAGCGTGATAAAATATAGCCTATAGCCTTCCTCGATAAATAGATTATCTAACACTGAAAGAATTTTTCAAATCGGACCAGTAGTTCCTGAGATTAGCGCGTTCAAATAAACAAACAAACTAACAAACTCTTCCGCTTTATAATATTAGTATAGATTGCTTATTGCTTATTAACTGAAGCAATTTTTATGTTATTTGGCACACATGAAGAATAGATCACGTGAAGGGACATAGGCTATTTTTTGCGAAAAAATGTACGGTTTCCGTGAAACTCCTAAATTACGCGGGCGAAGCCGCGCGGAAAATCTAGTAATTCATAACGGTAGTGGAATGTGTCTCAATTTATTTAAACATTCTAATTTTTTACTAATAAAACATAGCCAAAAAGTTCGTTTCAACGCGCCAATATCAAGAATTACAGGTTTGAATTGAAAAACTAATTTTGTGTTGGATAGGTTATTTTTAACGACTTTAAGCTGTATAGCATCACACTGTGATAAATAGAAGCTAAGAAACTGTGGAAATGTAAAAAAATTAACTATAGGTCTACCAGAATCTGATGGCAAAAAGTGAGAAAATAAATTGACTCTAGCAATACCGGGGTAATTGTAATAAAACATTTTGATCCTTTTTTTTTCTTATAGCGGCTGATTCTGTGTGTTAAACATGAATATATAAAAATTTATCCAATGATCAAGGATATTTTATGAAAATCTGCTGTCAAAAATTGCCATCAGATTCTGGTAGACCTATACCTTTCTTTCTTGTTAAATTATAAAATTTACCAGCCTTCTCTAAAATATAATTTAACATACAGAAGCCACATCAGAATTAACGACAAACTATAATAATAAAAATATAAATTTAAAACAATTTAAAAGCTATATTCTGACAAACACTGAAAACAAGAACCTTTTGGAAGTCGAATTCTTCATAACTTTTACGCTTTCGGACCCAAGTTATTTCACAGAAGCACTCTGAAGGTGACGCCTAAGTTTAGACTTTTAAAGTGTCTGACGAGAGAAACTTGAAGAATGTAATATTGAACTTTGTAGATCGTACTTGTTTGATGCAAATGTCTTAAATTGTGAAATAATGCCTATGTTAAAACCCAGTATACTGGCCCAAGTCGTCATGTATTCGATGACATAATATTGCAATGGTGGTGAGAAGAGCCAAAAATATGCAGGGTGATTGCCATATCTTCTAAAAATAATCGGCCAAGTGCGAGTTGGACTCGCGCACCAAGGGTTCCAACCAACCAAGAACAAATAGGCAAAAATTGTGTTTTTTGTATGGGCTTAATAATTTATTTTATTAAAATTTTATTATTAATTATTAAAGTTGAAATACATTTGAGTATTTTGTGAACATTTCAAATACCTACCTGTTGCCATTAATGATATCCAGCAAAAAATGGCAAAAAATGACGTTTGTTGTACGGGAGCCCCCCTTAAATATTAATTTATTTTGTTTTTAGTATTTGTTGTTATAGCGGCAACAGAAATAGATATTCTATGAAAATTTCAGTTCTCTAGCAATTACTGTTCTTGAGATACAGCCTGGAGACAGACAGACAGACGGGCAGGACAGACATCGAAGTACCCAAAGGGTAAAAACGGAACGGGACTAATAATAGGGTCCCGTTTTTACCCTTTGGGTACGGAACCCTAAAAAAGGTAATCTATACGTCAGAATTAGGGCATGGCAGGGTCGTGTCGGTTATCCGACCTGCTGGGTTATGATTTAAAAGAGTACTGGAATGGAGAGTGCTCTTATGTACAGCACACACACTCAGCCACTATAAAAAACTGATGCGTAGCTGTCCTGGTTTTAATAAACCAGCTACCATCAAGAAACTGGAGCAACCACCATCAAGATATATTGCTCTTTTATAATAATAAGTATTCTTTAACAATATTGCTTCTAACTACAATTGGTTAAGTACCTATTAAAAACAAAAAAGATGTGATGCCATCGTCAAAGCAGTAATTTCAAGAATCTAATAGTTCAATTTGCATAAAATGTGTAAAGTTTTTCGCAACGTTAGGAAATGCTTAAAGGTGAAGGAGTTCAGACTAGGTTTGTCAATAGATAGTGGGTAGGGGTGATACCGAGGAATGTCTTAGAACGATCGCGTATGGCAATTACGATACTCGCGTTCACTCAAAAAGAAGGAGAAGAAGCCGCGAAAAAAGTGTTCCAAATTCGAATTTTGTGTCGAAACTGCGACATTGATGATTGTTTAGCATTCATAACATTTCATTATGCAAGCCAATTAGGCATTGGTGATTTAGTAATAATTACAACATCGAAATCTTGACTCAGTTAGTAGTCAGTTAAAATTGGGCATTCGCTTAGGACTGTCCTATCTTAAGTTTTTTTTTTAATTTTGCAAGACACTGGTAAAAATGGAGTTGAAAAAGATCGTTTATCTATGGTTCGTATTTTCTGTGGTGGTGTTGCAAAGTGTTATGGTAGGCAGTGAACAGAGTGCTTTCGAGTTGCCAGTACAGTTGGTGGGATTTCCCTTCATCATAGCTGCAGTGAGGGTCACCAATTTCGTCAAGAAGCTTTCGTATGCCGTCAGTCCAGGTAAATTTTGCCAGATAAAAAATCTTTCCACTATTTCGGTCGAAGCACAAACATAGTTAACACATTTTTTTAATTTTATCTATGCAATAAGGGTCAAGATCGAGTTGGGTATATGAATGGTTCCGTACAAAACGGGAGAATTATTCGGGAACCCTACCTAAATACCTTTCAAAGAAACCACTTCGTTCGTCTAATTTACTGTGACATATTTTGAAACCATTTAGCATATTTCCTTCGTAGCTCCGTAAAAATGTTGAAATATACCGTTTAGAAGTTGCAAACGACGTTGACAAATTCCGCATTATATTGTAACATTTTCGTAGCCTTTTGCCCGAGCACTTTCGTAAACTAGGAGATATTTTCTGCAATATTTCTCAAGTTACACTCTAGAATGAGATCTATACTAATATTATAAATGCAAAAGTTTATGTTTAAATCTGCTTACTCACGATAAACCATACATGAATACAATTTGTTTTTAAATGGCTCTGTGTAAGAAACCCTTTTATAAGAAAGTAGCTGTCCCGGCAAATGTTGTTTTGCCTGTTTTCCTGCTTTTCTCTTGAAGTTTTTTTATGATTTTTTTTTATAAACCTCACGTAGCCCGAGACCTTTCCAACGAATGCAAAACCGTGGAAATCGGTTCGTGCGTTCTGGAGTTTTAGCGTCAGGAAGGAAAACCCGACTTATTTTTATATATTAGATTTTGTTTGGATATACAAGTATTTGAGTCTCGGAAGATTTCGTTCAGATAAAATGTAAAGTTGCCGCACGTCAGACGAATTTCCTTAGCTAACTGCCGCACTCGGACGGAACTCGTCCCTGAGGACGAATATTAATTCCTTAACTGTAATTAAATGAAGATTTTGACATAAGCCCCATACCATCCGTCAAACTCTTCATTAAATTATTGAAGTTATTCATCATTAAATGTCTCCGAGTAAGGCCAGTGACAGATTAAGACTACTTGATGCCCTAAGCAATCCATGCCCTTAGGGGGGCCCCCTCAAAAACTTTTTTTTTTCCTAGAAACTTTTTTGGTGTGGTTTTTGGTGACGTAAGAGAGTGATGCCCTAAGGACGGATTTTTTTTGTGCTTCCTCTGGTGCCCCCTCAGACGTGATGCCCTAGGCAATTGCTTAATTTGATTAAGGGTTAATCCGACACTGAGTAAGGCCGTTACAGAGACAACATTATTAATAGATAGTCTCATTATGAATAGGCGATAAATACAGATATTGAGTTCCTTTACAATTATAATATTAATAACTTCACTGATGTAAAACATAGGAGCGTTATTTCACACCGGTTTTCAGTAACGCCGTGATATCGATCAGGCTGACCCATTAGTGCCGAAATACTCACTCAAATCCTCACACTAGTTATAACATGATATATTAAATATTATGACATGCAATAATTAATAAGTAATTAATCGTTAAATTATCATGTCTGAATATTAATATTGGGTCAGTGTTGCATCAAAACGGGCGCCGCGTCGCAGCCAAATCGTAATGAACTGGAAATATAACGTTTGTAATTATAATAAAACAGGAATGTATATTATTGTATAGTGTTTACGCAACCACTTTATTTAAACAGCATGACCTAGTTATTAATAACTAGCCCGGCAAACGTTGTTTTGCCTTTAACATATTATTAATAACTTTAACTTGAAGAGTCAATCTAAATTATCAGTATATAATTATTAATTTAAATATATTATATTAAAGCAATATCGACAATAGACATCTTTTGTTACAGTAAAACATCAATAGACTTTTACGCGTTTATTACAAACGGTGGCACTATATTATTTGAGTAATCATTAAAATATGTTTCTGAGTGCGGCCGTAAGACTTACTCTAATATTAGGTACAGACTTAATTCTTGTGTACAAGTCTACTTATATGACGTAAGAACCCTGCGGTACTCTCGATTTCATCAGACATGCATTCGACTGCTTCAATTTTATGCTATAATACGACTAATGAGTAGTACGAAAGTAATTTAGTAAAATCGAGACAAAGGCTGGATTTATATGTCCGCCCGCCCGAACGCGCGGTTTGGCGGCTACACCGCGAGATCACAAACAAATGTATGTAAATGACAGCGCGACTGCGCCGCTACTTAGGGCCAACCCACACGTACCACAACCACAACCACACCACGTGGTAGGGCGTATATTTCGTTTTGTAAATGAACTGCCCATTTAGCCGAAACTTTTTCGTTTTCGCTTCGTTATAGAATCGCCGATCAAAATGTATGGAATTGACATAAGACGAGTCGAACGTCAACGTCATTGTTAACGAACGCTTATGTCAATTCCATACATTTTCATCGGCGATTCTATAACGAAGCGAAAACGAAAAGATTTTGGCACACCCTCCTGGACTGTTCACACGTACCACATCTTGCAGTCGTTGTCGACCACTTGTGTGATACCGACCACATCGCAACCACAAGCGAACTAGTGGCCGACCACATCGCAACCACAACGTTGCGTCGATGCAACGACAGTGCGCGCACACCGCCCGCGCTCTTCCCCCCTCCGTTTCATTGACTTTCGTACGTAACCACATCGCAACTACTGGCGACAACGCAACCACGTCGACATTTTGTCGGTACCACAACGCAACTACAAAAAGCTGCAGCGACACCATTCACACGTAACCACTGCTGGACGGCATTTTGTCGTCAAGCAGTGGTTATTATGTTAATATATAAATATTAATATATTATGTTAATTATTATTATTATTATTATTATTATTATTTTAAAGAGTTTTGTCTCGGCTTTCACCGGTAGAATGAAACAGGTACGGGCGCTTGCCAAGTATCCTGTTCATGTATGAGAGAAGTTTAACTGGTATGAGTTGTAGGGAATGATGAAGATGAATTAAGGAAGCGGCGGACTATAGAGCAGGTATCGATAACTATTGACTTTTGTAACTGTATATATGTGTTTTTGTGGAGGTCGAGGGATTTAAGTGCAACTGCAAGTGTTTTTGGGATAACGCCGGTTGAAGAGATGATAATAGGGATTATTTTTACTGTATTTTGATGCCACATTTGTTTGATCTCATCTGCAAGCGGTATGTATTTTTGGATTTTTTCTGTGTGTTTCTGTTTCAGGTTGTTGGTGTTCGGAACGGCGACGTCTATAAGGTAAGTGGTTTTTTCGGATTTTATTGTGAGGGTTATGTCTGGTCTATTGCTTAGAATGGTACGGTCTGTGACGATATCGCGATCCCAGTAGAGTTTTACGGAGTCATTTTCTAGGACGTTGGATGGTTTATATTTGTAGTATGGTGTACGTGTATCTATCAGGTTAAATTTGGTTGCTATTAATTGATGTATATGTTTAGCTACGTTATCGTGACGATGAGTATACTCTTTATTTGCTAGTGCACTGCATCCTCCGGTAATGTGGTCTATTGTTTCAGTGGTTTGATGGCATAACCTACATTTGTCAGTTTCTATGGATTCTTTGAGGATAAATTTTGAGTAATTGCGAGTTTTAATGATCTGGTCCTGTATAGCTATTAAAAATCCTTCCGTTTCACTATAGATGTTGCCCTTGGTCAGCCAGCTGAATGACGCGTCTTGATCGATATGGTCCTGACTTAACTGGTACGGGAATTTGCCATGTAGAGTTATTATTATTATTATTATTATTATTATTATTATTCTTTAACATTGTTATAAAAAACAATTTGCCAGAAAACGTGTGAGTTTATGACCGCTTTTCATTATTCCAATCCAGTGATCGAATGTAGCGCTGGATAACCACTGGAATAATGTAAATCGGGCACTGGAATGCAATTCAGTGCATAGTCAAAATTTTGGTTAATTTATTCGTTTATCGCGGATACCGTAATTATTTTCCGAAATGAAAACTATGTATTTATAACCATGTAATAATTAATATACCTATGAAAATGTTGCAGGCAAACACACTCGCATTTATTATAACTAGAGATCGGCAATGGTCGAAATTCGACCTTAAATTTAATTATTTTCTGGTTTTGGCTCCCCGTTTAAAGTATTGACTATTTCAGATTTAAAAAAAAAACAACAATACATTTTAATTTGACAACCTACTTCATCCATAAACATTTTTTTTTTGTTAATTCGTCCCGGACGGGACAGGCAAAGGGAGCGTTGCCCATACAGCCATCATCCATAAACAAAAGAGTATAATTCGTATGTATAGGCTTGTCATTCAAAAGGATGGTGGTGTGCACATTGTAGTGTGTGTAATGTTTTATTTGTCAAAAAAATGTATGATAAAAGCATAATTTAAAAAAAAATATTAGCTCGATGCACTCCTTCACCATATTATAAACTATAACTGTGCACATTCACCTACGTTTCCGCATTTTTCGTCAAAAGGGATCCAAAGTTTTTCGCTCGCGTATTAAGGCCATCCCCTGAGCAAACGACCTTGACCATACATTTGATGCGTTGCCGAGATCGCACAAATATCCAAATTTTTTTTTACTTATCTTAGTTCAAAATTGATCTAAAAAAATTTAAAACGGGGAATATGTAGTTAATGAAATTGTCTACCTATTGTCGTGTGCTTCAAATAAACGTAATTTGTAAATACTACGGAGATGCTGAAAGTATGCTTCAATTTTAATAAATTGGTATTACTTTGGAAGCTAATATCATGAGTATAATAAACAAAAATAGAACATTTAAAACGGGGAATGGAATGTTGATATACTGAAGATTATTGCTGTATTTTTATTATAACTTTGTAGCTTTCAAATTATGAGTTTACAAGGCTCTAAATACGGTAAATTACGGAATCTCCGTAGGGGATGCCCTTTAATAAAAAATATTATTATATGATGAATGATGATGATATCAGTACATTAAGCGTTTGCTTAAACAAGGTACTAGATAAAAGAAATACAGTAACTATAGTATAGAGTTAAAGCCTTTGGCTTTTGTATATTGCTCAAACAGAAAGATAAAGGATAGTATTTGAGGCAGGGCTGACAAAGGATAACGAGCAAATAGTGCTAGAGGCCCTTCATTAAAACTCTCCTTTTTATTTCCACATGCGAGATTAGAGATGCGAGATTAGAGAAAAAAAGAAACTTTTTAGGAAATAATTAAAAAATATATGTTTTTCAATAATCTTTTTTAATTTTTTATTTATTTTCAATGATTTTGGCGTGAAAAGGTAACGACAAATAATGTTTGCCGGGTCTGCTACTCGTAGTATAACAATAAAAGTTATTAAATAATACCTATTTGACATACTTGATACTGACTATTGTCCATAGGGCATACCTGTTGCAGTGACATAACGATTGACCGATGACTCGTATCGTGATCGTTTCGTCACATATAAAGTAACTGTGAAAACGAGTACACACCTACTAGAGGTCCAGTGGTCAAATATTTACTTAGTAAATATAATAATTTCTTTGATAAATATAAAAAAAAAATCACTTTGCGTTCTGACCTACTACGTCTACAAATAATAATAAAAAAATAATATGTAAATTCCAATTTCAAAGTGAGTTTGCTGCATGTTCGCTGCCTGTTTATTCGCGTAAAAAAACTTAATTTCATTCCATTTTCAAAGTGCGAAATTCAGTGCCAATTTCAAAAATTCAGTGACAGTTTTTCAAAAATGGAATACCGCGAAGTCGTAGTGTTGTTCTTGTTTGTTTTTTTCGTCAACTTCGAAGTTAAAGCCTATGAGCTACCCGTACAGCTGATCGGTTTCCCTGTGATAACTGCTTCGGTGCGTGCCATGAATTTTCTGAGGAGTCTTGTATATTCACTTAGTCCAGGTAACTTAGTTTATACTACCGTTAAGTTTGCTTTTTATTAGGATACTTATTGCATATTTAATATTATAGTTTTTGTCTATGATAATATTAGTAATCGAGATCTACAAAGGACATAATATTATAAAAACGCAAATATATAAACAAAATTTGTGTGTGTCTTATTTACTGTTATTAATTTCTTGTATAGAACTATAATATTTTTTTATTTATCGTTTTTATTTATCTCCTACTACTAATGCCGACGAAACTATTAGCGTTTTCGGAATCTGGAACTGCCCCGGAGCAGGGTAGGTCGGGCAGGCGAATGGATACGGAAGTAGCCGAAAAAAACCGATGATCCACGAAGCACGTACACTTTGTAGTTTGTACTAGTGCAATACGTAGTTTACTTCGGCTATTTTCGTATCCGTTCGGCCCGCCCTGCCTGCCCTGCCCCGGGGCAGTTGTAGATGCCGAAAACGCTATAATATTATGACACATTTTACTGAAATATAAAGTCTACGGGGAAGGACATATCACATAGGCTACTCTTGAGTCTTGACGCTACAAAAAGATGCTCCTGTAATTTTTACGGTTGCGCAGTCGTGAACTTCAAATATAAGACAATATTTTAAAGACCTCAAAGTTCGTTTTACTTTGTTAAGGCCATCCCCCGAGCAAACGACCTTGACCATACATTTGATGCGTTGCCGAGATCGCACAAAAATCCTATTTTTTTTACATAACTTAGTTCAAAATTGATCTAAAAAAATTTAAAACGGGGAATATGTAGTTAATGAAATTGTCTATCTACTGTCGTGTGTTCCAAATAAACGTAATTTGTAAATACTAGGGAGATGCTGAAAGTAGGTATGCTTCAATTTTAATAAATTGGTATTACTTTGGAATATCATGAGTATAATAAACAAAAATAGAAAATTTTAAAAGGGAAAGGAATATACTGAAGATTATTGCTGTTTTTTTATTATAACTTTGTAGCTTTCAAATTATGAGTTTATAAGGCTCTAAATACGGTAAATTACGGAATCTCCGTAGGGGAAGGCCTTTAAAGTTATGAAGTTAATTTCAAACATGTGACAGCTGCCGAGGTACTTTCTTTGAGGTTGCTTTAACATTATGTACACATTTAATTTTAAGTACATTATTATTACAATAATTTTGATGTAGTGTTTTGTTTTGTTGTTATTAATCCCCGACCAAAAAAAAAGTGTAATAAGTGTCTGTATCTTTCTTTGTGTTTCCGTCTGTCTGAGGCATCATAGAATCTAAACAGGTGGATAGGTTTTGGTAGTTTTTTTTTGTTTAAAAGCTGACATGATCGAGATTAGAGAGTATTAATAATTCATTATCAGCCCATTCAGTGCCGAAAAATTTAGGTTTATCTATTTTTAGAAAGGTTGTAAATAAGCAACTTCTAGTTATTTTTTGATCGCACAATATTTTGCATTCAGATTTTTAACACTTATTAGCGTTTGAATGGGAGGTTGTTTTTAAACTTCTTAGTTTTAACATTACATAATATCATGATGATGATGATATGGGCAAAAGTAATATTCTTACATAAACAGTTACTACATTAATTGCAATATGTTTCCAGTTACGATGTTAATAATAACAAAATATTAATAAAATATACAAAAAGCTACCCTTGTCAGGTAAATTGAAATTTTGCGAAAGAAACCAACATGATATTATCTGAAATAAGCTCAACAAGCTTATTTCAGATAATATCATGTTGGTTTCTTTCGCAAAATTGTAATAACTTCTTTTGCAATTTTGTTTTATATCGTTATATAACTGATTTTAACCGACTACTCAAAAGAGGTTCTAAGCTTTGCAGTGAATATTTTTGTTTTTCAATAATCATCATCATTATTCGCGTTTCTCTGAAGACCGTGGGAGAGCCATGCTTCGGCACGAATGGGCCGGCTCGACCGGAGAAATACCACGGGCTCACAGAAAACCGGCGTGAAACAGCGCTTGCGCTGTGTTTCGCCGAGTGAGTGAGTTTACCGGAGGCCCAATCCCCTACCATATTCCCTTCCCTATCCTCCCCTACCCTATAACCTTATTCCCTCTTAAAAGGCTGGCAACGCACCTGCAGTTCTTCTGATGTTGCGAGTGTCCATGGGTGACGGAAGTTGATTTCCATCATGTGACCCGTTAGCACGTTTGCCCCCTTATTTTATAAAAAAAAGAATAACTGTGACTATATGGCTATTGACTATCACAATTCTTTTGGTAGAGTCCAAGATAGAGTAAGAAAGTTTTTGGTATAACATTTGGGCCTTTTTTGGCGCCATGGCCCATTAGTCTCAGAGGCTTTAAAATATTTAAAAAAAATTGCGAATACCGGACAGAGTTGTACGCTGTAGCAAAAAAAAAAAACAGCCATTACCAATTATAATAATTTATAATATTATTATTATGATTTATGAGATGACGCCCGCAACTCTCTTGCGTAGGTTA
Source organism: Cyaniris semiargus (assembly GCA_905187585.1). NCBI lineage: Eukaryota > Metazoa > Arthropoda > Insecta > Lepidoptera > Lycaenidae > Cyaniris > Cyaniris semiargus. Next base: position 5,192,521 of record LR994566.1, on the reverse strand, counting down.
CAGTATCCTATGTCCATTCCTGGGACTCAAAGTATCTCCATACAGACAGATCACAGACATAATAATTATTATAGACACTCTTTCGCATTTGTAATATTAGTATGGATCGAACGTGGGCAACCTTAGTCGAGAGGGAACAAGAAAAATTAATTAAAAAAAAAAACCTTTGTCGAGATCCATCCAGCTTGACGTCGTAACCCGACCATATTCCGTACCTGCCATCTGCCTGAACGAATTTCTCTGCGTACTTTTGGATTCACATTATTTTTGAAGTAAAACTTTTTTACGCACGCAGCACGCTTGACTTGGGGAGTAAGCTGACAAATGCGTGACGAGAGCGTTACGAAAAGTGTGATCGGGTGAGGCGAACGGAGTGGTTTTCTTTCTTTCTTTCTCTCACAGCCCATGCATGCTCAAGAACTTTTTCTTCAATTGTGTGGTATAAAGCACACTCGTTTTTAACCGACTCTATTAATTGACTTCAAAAAAAGAAGGTTATCAATTCGACGCGTTTGTATGTAATTTTTGTAGAGCTGCCCAGTTTTCGTATATGTTAGTCTATATCAGCGTCTGAACAAATATGCCAAATATCAAGTGTATGTAATATGTATACAGCATGTATTTTTTATGTTTGTGTTCGCATATCTCCGGAGCTACGTCTACGCTACGCTAAGTCCGATTTGAGTAATTCTTTTTTTGTGGTACTAGTTATTGTTTAACTTAGGGAATACTGCAAGTTTCATCAAAATCGGTTCAGGCCATTTAGCCGAAACTTTTTTGTTTTCGCTTCGTTATAGAATCGCCGATCCAAATGTATGGAATTGACATAAGACGAGTCGAACGTCAACGTCATACTAACGAACGCTTATGTCAATTCCATACATTTTCATCGGCGATTCTATAACAAAGCGAAAACGAAAAGATTTTGGCACACCCCCCCTGTAGTTTTCGAGATAGGGAATTTTAATTCTCAATTACGTACAATTTTGAAGTCGGTTTTATCTATTTAAAATGCTATTTTATTTCCAGCGACGTACCGCTCCCGCACACGTCGCGACGCGGACCCGTTCGACGTGCAAGACGTCGAGAAGTACATCGTGGGCGAATACGGCGAGAGAGCGTGCGTGTTTGAGCGAGTGTGTGCGCGGTACGCGACCGGCGCGCTGTCCTCGCCGCCCGCGCAGATCGACTTCAAGGAGGTTTTCAGGTGCGTTTGTCACTCATCTATCTATCTTTTTTTTTTTTAAATCGTTTATTTACTTATTTAATCAAATACAATATTTAACAAAGTGCCGTACCACGGAAACCACGCAGGGTTTATCTGGGCTCCAGCGAGTCGCTATTAGGTACATACTAGATTGTTATTTGTGTTATTTAGGTAAATGAAGTGCAGTAATTATTACTTAGAGTACATTACATACAACTATAATAATATTATTAGATATTATTTTTAACATTAGGTAAGAAGTACCGTTTTAGCTTATAATACAAATTCTTAGCATTAGTCTTGTTGACTTTATACAATTTTTGTAGGTCATTTGGTAGTTCATTAGCATAATATGGTATTAGATAATCTGAAGTTCTTTGACCATAAACATTGTTAGACTTTGGCAATACATATTTATTACAATAGGATACTGTTCTTAAGTTCAAAGGTCTCTGTTTTTCTATTAGACAATCTGTATTGTAAGATACTGTTAAAATTTGAAATTTAATTTTATCGTATACACTCATAACATGACAATATTTAAATAATTCATTTTCACTGTTTACAATTTTATTTATAATATTTTTAGGAGTAATAATTTTTAGCATTTTTATTTGTAATTTGTAGATAGCTTCTAGGTATGTTTTATAGGTTCTACCGTAGGTACTTATACCATAAGTAATAATCGAGTCAGCTAAAGCCAGGTAAAGTAACCTTAGTATTTTGAAGGGTAATTTATATTTCAAAACGTACAACTTACTCGTTAGAGATCTTAATTTATTACATACGTAATTAATGTGAGGTCCCCAGCAAAATCGGCTATCGATTATGAGACCGATGTACTTATGTTTGTCGACTACTTCAAGAGTGGGACACTGGCAAGAGATGTTCATCTTAGGCGAGTGCAGGCAGTTATGTTCGTGGGCTATCACAGTGGGTGCGATTTGGGTTTTATTGTTTGATGAACGAATGTGTACTATTTTAGTTTTTTGTGAGTTTATGACCAGACCGAGATCGTGCGCCCATTTGCACATTTTATCGAAAATGTGTTGGAGCAATTTTTGCGCTTCACAGATGTTTTTATGCGCCACTAGTAAGCAAGTATCATCAGCAAACTGGAATACTGACCCAAAATCTATTACTTTGCTCATATCGTTTACGTAAAGGAGATATTCGGTACTGCCGATGATCGAACCCTGTGCTGTGCCTTTTGTAGTCGGATGGTTTGCGCTCAAGTGTCCGTCGACTTTGACGGTCGTATATCTATTACTATGATAGTTAATAAGTAGCTCTACATACGATGTCATAAAAAAATACGTGTGGCACTCGGGGACTACCGCGGTAAAGCTATTGCATAGCATTTTTTATCAACTTATGCAATTATAATATTCGCATACGTCAAGTCGCTCGCACACGAACTCCGTGCCGAAGTCTGGGTGGTAACGTCGCACCGACCGGTACAGCGTTGCGGCGTTGCCGCACCCCGAGCCAAAATCTGCCGAACTGAAACGACGCTAGACGAATTTTAGGTGGTTTCTATTACGGAATTTCTTGATTCGGTCACCGCGCTCAAAGCCCGTGATAAAAGCTATGCAATAGCTTAAAACAAAAAAATCGGCCAAGTGCGAGTTGGACTCGCGCACGAAGGGTCCCGTACCACAATAAAGCAAAAAAAGACTGAAAATTGTGTTTTTTGTATGGGAGCCCCCCTTAATTATTTCATTTATTAAAATTTTATTATAAATTATTAAAGTACAGATAAAACTGAGTATTTCGTGAATATTTCAAGTGCCTATGTATTGCCGTTATTGGTATCGAGCAAAAAATAGCAAAAAAATCACGTTTGTTGTATGGGAGCCCCCCTTAAATATTTGATTTATTTTGTTTTTAGTATTTGTTGTTATAGTGGTAACAGATATACACAATCTGTGAAAATTTCAGTAGTCTAGCTATAGCAGTTCTTGAGTTACAGCCTGGAAACATACAGACAGACAGACAGACGGACAGACATCGAAGTCTTAGTAATAGGGTCCCGTTTTTACCCTTTGGGTACGGAACCCTAAAAAGAAACTGTACAACATGGTCACACTGTTAACTGCGGTTTCTGCCAGTAGTCTGGTAGTTGAAAGCTAAAGCTAAAGTGCGGCTGTAGAACTGGACATTGGGCATTCGTGAAAATTCTACCAATCTTTAGTTGTTAGTATTGATAATAATTTGTCTCTTAATTCGCAAAGACTGTTGCACTTTACAGTGTGTTTATTAGGTTTGCTGTTTGTGCCATGTACTATCAGAGAAGTTACTCTGTACTTTCTCGGCTTAAAGTTAACTCTACGTGTATGTTGAAATGATAAGAGATAGCATATCATATTTAACCCAATATTAACTTTACCCCCTTTAACCCCTCTGCACAATGCCTATAAGCAAGTTAAAACAATGTTCAACTAATACTTAGGTTGAATCTAAACAATGTAATTAGGAATCCTTGGCCTGCGCACCAACCTGTGACATCGTTAACAACATGACATTGGAGTGCCTATTAACTCTAGACTTTCTAATGTGCATTTTTCCGGGACAAAAAGTATGTCCCTTCCCGGGACTCAAAGTATATCCATACTCAGCAAAATCGGTTCAGCGGTTTGGGCGTGAAGAGATAGAGCAGAATATAGACAGACGCACTTTCGCATTAATAAATTAGTATGGATATGGATGTTTTTTATCCCGTCAACATGTACGTTTACCGCGGGATTTTGCACTAAGTGACAGTATTGTATAACTTCGATCAGTAGGCTGCACGTAATGAAAGGGAAATACGCTCCCTTCGCGTACGTTCACCCGATATTGAGGTCGGTTTGTGAACTAGATACTTTAAATCAGAGGGTCTTGTTTATTGAGGTGTAAAAAACTATAGATATTACCGATGTAGGTATATCTACTGGTTACTCATAGACGTTAATAGTCGTATTAAAAGTAAAAATTCTGTCTTAGCACTACCAGCGCCCTAGGCGAGATTTCTTTGGCGCCCCTTTTTATTCGGCGCCCTGGGCGGTCGCCCAGCGCCGCACCCCCTAACGCCGCTACTGAGCTCAATATAATTATTATGTAGTTGTTAGACATTGTTTAAGGCAGTAGGCACACCGACCTTAGAATAAGTTTCAATAGCTTGATTTATGAACATACGCCGTTTGGTATGTTTTCCGATTCTCAGACCCTCAGAACAAGCTTAAAAAATTTCATCATAATCGCTCCAGCCGTTTCGGAGGAGAATTTAATATAGTTACTTAAAAAATTTATAATAAATTTATTATAAATTTATTATAAAACTTAACATTGCAGCCTGCACGCACAATATAAACCATAGGTAGTATAGCGGGTTTACATTATTCCTATCCAATGCTGGATTACTATTGTTATAATGTAAACGGTTACTGGAATGCACAATGATTGGATCACTGGTTGGAAAAATGTAAACCGGCCATAAAAACCCGATATTCAATAGTGTGGCGACGCGTTACATAACCATCTCAATGACTCCGCAAAACGCAACCTTGACCGGCCTAAAACGATTACGCAACCCAAGGCCGCAGCAACTGGGTCGCTCGTAACCAGCGCTTGCAACACTGGTTGCTGGTTTCTGGTCATTATGGTTGCGCATATGGGTTTCAGAATAAATACCAACTAGTATATGAAAGTCTCGTGTTGTTGCTTAATTACAACGAAATTGGTGGACCGATTTTGATGAAATTTTTGTGTGCAAGTGGCAATGAAGTTTTTATACCCAAAGAACCGTTTTTGGCCCGTGTCCTTGAAATTAAATACGTTTAAATACAAATTTAGCGTGCGTGCCATTATATTATTATACTGTATTTCTACCTCAAGGTATCTGAAATCCTGCTTATGTGTGCGTGCGCACAGAGTAACAAACTTCAACCACATTAAGCTACCGTGGTAATAGCCGAGATTTTTCTTTATTACGAAACACCGCAAACACTTTCTTCTTAGATCATAGTAATTGTTGTAGTATAATAATCTAATATATAAAATTCTCGTGTCACGGTATGCGTAATTGAACCCCTCTGAAACGGCTCGACCGATTTTCGTGAATCTTAGCAAGCATATCGGCTAGGGTTGAGAATCGGACAACATCTACTTTTTATATTGTTAAGTGCATTTGTTGAATAAATAATAGTAAATTATTACAACTCGAGACTGACGGCGAACATTGTTTGTGCGACGGGATAGCGATGGACATTGCCATGGTGACATACTTATTTAGTCACTTCAATAAAATAAAATGGGCGAAATACTTTATATGGCAAAACAACGTGTGCCGGGACAGCTAGTTTATCTATATTTATCATTATAATGCTAGTCATATTAGCTGAATACTATGTATTGTATTAAGACAACAAAATAAGAACTAGATGACAACTTCGTTACACCAAAATTAGTTTATCGCACGGGAACTGCACATTAAGTATATAATATTATAACATTATATGCAAGTGTGTGCGCAGTACCCAAGAGCACCCTCTCTTCTTAAAGTAAGATAGAGTAAACTCTCATAAGTCATAATCCAGTGGGACGGAAGACCCGACACGACTGGCGAGAGATCAGGCGCAGGACCGACTTTTTACATGCCCATCTGACTCATGGATCATCTTACTTGTCAGACAGTCAGGTGACCAGCCTGCATTGTCATAACCAAACTGTTAACATGTTTTCGACGCGGGTATCGAACCCACGACCTCCGAGTCAAGAGCCGCGCTCTAAACCACTAAACCACGGAGGCGTTGAGTACGTTAGTGGTGTAGTAACAGTTGGCTGAGGTTTCAATTCCGTATTTGCTATTATCTAGATCCAGGAAGATACAGGCAGTTGCATAAGATCTAAGTTCCTAGTCAACACTTCTAGAATTTGTTGGAACCTAGAAAGATAGGAGTTATGGACTAGATGTAACGCGCAACTTTTAGTGTGTGTCTGTTACTTGTTCACGCTTAAACCGCTGAACTAATTTTGATAAAATTTGTTCTGAGATAACTATAGAGTTCGTGAAAAGGATAGGACAGTAATTTTTTAAGAAAAATTAAGAAATTTAAAAAAATTCCCCGCCAAACGACTTGAAAAAGTAATGAAATAATATATACTGTTTTTAAGTTTAAATAATTCCTGGGTGGAAAGTGATATTTTAATCCATAATTATTGTTGTCACTATTATTGTCTCGATTCGGTTCACTGTGAACTGACCCTTAAACTATAATGTTATGTGAAATCAAACATCTACATTAGCGGTCCCCCGACACACCTTGACAACAATTATGGATTAAAATATCACTTTACACTCAGGAATTATTTAAACTTAAAAACAGTAAATATTATTTCATTACTTTTTCAAGTTGTTTGGCGGGTTTTTTTTTTTTATTTCTTAATTTAATTTTATTTCATGCTTTTTAAACTTGAGTTAGTTATAGTGCAGAATTATTTCTATCAACAGGATCATATCCCAATGAATACCATCTATGAATGTCCTCTTGGATGAGGCCGTCAATATGAGTCCAAACACGAAACCTCCACTTTGGGTTCATACGGAGCTCGGCTCCTATAGAATCCAGGTGATGCTGCAGCAGCAGCATGCAAAAATGTACTGTTTATCTACGTCTTACTAGTTGTCGCAATTAAAATGAGCCCAAACACGAAACCATTGCTCTAAGTTGGTGAGAAGTTGGGTATCCTATTGATTACCAGGTGATGCTGCAGTACCAGGTTAACTTTCCATTAATGTGTATATATTCATAAATGTCATGAACTAGTAATGTAAAATATAAAACCCAACAAACGACTGCAAGTTGCTAACGGCCCTTCACGAACCAGATGAACCGCGATTTTCCAGCACTGAGCAGGCTGATGATGATGAAATATAGCTAAAAACACTCTCGATAATGTCAGCTTTCAAACAAAAAAAACTAGATCAAAATCGGTCCACCCGTTTGGATGCTACGATGCCACAGACAGACAGACACGTCAAACTTATAACACCCCTCTTTTTTGTCGGGGGTTAAAAATGTATGGTTTATATAAAAGAATTTACTTGCAAAAATAATCAACATCTAGTATTTTAGGTCTCTAGTATTTGTTACTCCGTAATTTTTTTTCTCAATTTGTCTTTTTCTTCTTCCAGCCAGTACAAGCGGTCGACCGACCAGGCCAAGGAACTGTACCTTTTGAGCGTGTTCCTCGGTGACATCGTGGGCTCCCCCCAGCTCTGCCATCAGCTGGGCAAGAGGAGGGGATGCAATGAAGCGTTGCTGAATTAAAAAGCACCAACGCTACTCGACTGTTTCTTGAGTACGAATTTAAAGTGACTTTACTTTATTATTATGATTTTGATGTTGTATTTAATATTTCAAATTCCAATTTTGGAAGCTTTAATTTCGGTCCTTATATTATGATCGAACTTCGAATCTAACCGAGATCCGAGTTAGGACTGGTTAAGAATGTAGGTGGTTAATAATATTTTTATTCCATAAACCCATTTCATGTACAATTTGTATTTTACTTTACATTCTGAGGGATTTTTTTTAATTTAATATTTTAATTCGCAGTATGCTTTCTTAGTATATTATATTATTACGGTTCACTCGCAAATTTGCACACAAGTAAAACTGTATGCTTTACTTGTGTGCAAATTCAATCGTTGTTAACTGACTTTCAAAAAAGTTTAACGATTACTCCACCGCTTCGTATTCTTGAGATACCACACTACCAATAGGAAGTATTACTGCAATTTTTTCACGCTAGACGGCAGCACCAGCGTCCAGCATAGACAGTAACACTGACCTCCATTATACAAGTACGCTGGACTTATGATACCCTTTGAAATGACAGCTATTTTTTGTGCCATTTGAAGCGAAATCAGCGCCCCCAATGCGGGGGAAGAGAACTAAATCTGACGTAAAAATGACGTTTGAAAGTCGCCATATTGGCGCTGATAGCAATAGTGAGAATACTTGGAACTGATACTAGTGATGACAACTTTTGTTATTGGTTGTGGTTACGTCAAATTTAGTTCTCTTCCCCCGCATTGGGGACGCTGATTCCACTTCAAATAGAGCTTCAAAAAGCAGCTGGGTATCATAAGTCCAGCGTACTTGTATAATGGAGGTCAGTGGACAGTAAACAAAAAGTTTTGTTCGACGTTTGACAACCTTTCTGTCAATATTCTGATATGAGTTATAACGTAGGTAACCTATAAGGGTATAACTTTAATAAGTTTTAACGTGCGCACAGTGCAACATGTCGGATTGTTGTCGGATTGTTTACTACATGTGCTAGTAGCGCCCTCTGCTCCGACCTTTGCGTAATATTCCGTATTTAAAATCTTTAGAATGAATTCTTGATGCCGCTTAAGTTATATAAGGCGGTGTTACATGCGCGTTGCATCGCTGGCCCCATTTCAAAACAGCTCATCCAAAACCGTATGTGTAATTAAAGGTTGCATTTCGCTACATTATGCGGCCTCAACTTTGGCCTACGATGGAGAAATATAGGAAATGACCTCAGCCAAGACGTAACAAAAATAAGTGATATCAATACTTTAGGGTGTGTACCTGTTCCTTGTAGAGAGTTTACTGTGAAAGTAGCAGCGCTGAAAGACGAAAATTTTTTTTCACTTTTGTATGGGCAAGGGCCCGAGCGTCACGAGTTTCCCCGTACAAAAGTGAAAAAAAATTTGGTCTTTCAGCGCTGCTACTTTCACAGTGAACTCTCTACAAGGAACACGTACACACCCTAAAGTATTATCACTTATTTTTGTTACACCCTGTAGAATCGCCGATAAAAATGGAATTGATATAACATGAGTCGAATGTCGACTTTATTTGATCTAACGCTTAATATGTCAATTTCATACAGAGTGATAAAGAAAACATCTTGGCTTGGGTACTTAGACAACTTGATTTGATTGCGCTAACTGCCACTCTCAGAGACGAATAGTAATTAATAATTACTTAACTGTAATTAAATGAAGAGCTTGACAGATAAAGTATGGGGCTTATGTTAAAATCATTCAATTTACAGTTAATATTTTGTCTCTGAGTACGGCAGTACGTGACATATTATAGCGCTTGCAATAAGCTATTATGATTTATGACCCATAGTAAATTGGGATTATAAGGGATTTTTTTACCTACATAGTAGTCACTTTTAAATAGTAGGTAATGAGTACATTGGCGTATTAAATGTTACCATTTATCTCAATATCTTTCACTATAAGCGAACGAATTGCAGTAAGCAATTTAACGTACTTACAAACGAATTATGGCGGGCTCGGGCGGGACTTACTCCAATCCAGTTATCCAATCCTGCGCTGGATTGCTACTGGAATAATGTAAACGGGCACTGGAATGTCCTGGAATACAATTGAGTGCATTCCAGGACCCGTTTACATTATTCCAGTAGCAATCCAGAGTTGGATTGGATCACTATATTGGAATAAAATAAACCCGCTATTACAGTTATAAGTTTTACTGGATTAACCTTTATTCAGCGGATTAATGTTAATTACTATTCAACTGATTCTCACCATAATAACTTTAACCTCAACATATCTTTTTATTTCGAAGTATGCATGATTGTATGTAATTTAAAGAAATATTTTTATCGACAATTGAGAACGTAAGTGGATAAAGTTAATAACTAACATTGTATAACATAAGGCCTAAGGGCAATTACCATTTTTTCCCTTATAATTTTTAATACTTTATTTAATGAGCTTATCTTATACCTTACCTAAATCATCATCTGGCTAATATATCTGTCTTTATATAAAAATCTTTTTTTTTATTTAAATAATTTTGCCGGCTGTCAGTTTATGCAAAAAAAAATTCAAATTGTTAGTTACCCACTTTATCCACTTACGTATTCAGTTGTAAAATGTACTTACATTTCAACTATTGTTTATTATAAATAAGACATTGAAAACTTTGATTACAAAAATATGGTAATAAGTTTCTTAAATATGCTGAATATTTTAATGTTACAGAGAAATTACACAACACAAATTATGCATAATACTATTATTAAAGTTGAATAAGTTAATAATAATATAAAAAGTATAATTTTTTTATTATAACAATTATTATTATTGTGGGAAAAACTTCGATTATTATATTTTATAGATCATTATCGGTTAAAAATTATTAATTATTTGGATTGTAATTTGTAATGTTATATTTTTAATGTTGTTTTTAAATTATATTAATGAAATACCACGTCAATGAATGTGATTAAATTAATAATTATAAGATATTTTAGGTTTGTTACAAAAATATATTTTTAAATAATTTTAAGATGAGATTCTGGTCTAAAGTTAGCCGTTTTAAATATTTTTTGTTGATTAACGTTCATATATTTTTTGTTAATATATTTTAATAATGCTTATTAAATTATAATAACAGAAAATATTGTGTTAAATTAGGATAATTAGGTTTAATAATAACATTCCATTTAAGGATAATATAAAACATTTGGAATAGTTAATTTCTAATCGATTTTGATTTTTGGGTCAAACAAAATAAAAAAAACAGCTAAGTATATTTCAGCGCTAAGAAACGTAGATCCCTAATATTATTATTATAAGCTCGAAGGTGAGTCTGTCTGTTTGTCCTCTTCACGCTTAAACGGCTGAACATTTTAGATGAAATTTGGTGTGAAGATACTTTGGGATACGGGAAAGGACATAGGATAGTTTTTAATGCGTTAAAATGTACGGTTCCTGCGCGATAACGGAGTTGCGGGCGTTATGTAGTCTCCTATAAAACGCGGTTTTTGCATCTACGATTATTTCCGTATTAAGCGGTATTGTAAAAGTAAGTTACGTGCTATCATGGAAGTTACGTTATGTCGCGTTATTATTTTATAATCATGATTCTTTCATACTCGGAAGATAGTTTATGAAATTATGTCATAATAGTAATTTAAACGTAACCTTGTTTACCATAGCTGGTAAACAGTTTTTTAGGGTTCCGTACCCAAACGGGTAAAAACGGGACCCTATTACTAAGACTTCGATGTCTGTCTGTCCGTCTGTCTGTCAGCAGTCAAGAACGGTGACAGCTAGAGAGTTGAAATTTTCACATATTATGTATTCCTGTTGCCGCTATAACAACAAATACTTAAAATAAAATAAAACAAATATTTGATTTTTTTTGGCATTTTTTGGTCTATATCAATGATGGCAACAGGTAGGCACTTGAAATTTTCACAAAGGTCTTAAATATATGTGTACTTTAATAATTAATAATAATATTTAAATCAAATAAAAAATTAAGGGGGGCCCCCATACAAAAAACACAATTTTTGGCCTATTTTTGCTCTATAACGGTACGGAACCCTTCGTGCGCGAGTTCGACTCGCACTTGGCCGATTATTTATTAAATTACCTACTTATATCAATATACTATCAACTTATTATGTACTAATAGATGATGACGCGGACACAGAACATTTTTTCGGGATGAAAAGTATCCTATGTCCCGGGACTCAAAGTGTCTCCATACCAAACTTCAGCATAATCGGTTCAGCGGTTTGAGCGTGAGGAGGTAACAGACAGACACACTTTCGCATTCATAATGTTAGTTTGGAAGTATGGATATTAAAAATATATTAAATTAGGTATGTTTTAAGCGTTTTCATTGTAATTGTTATCGTTAATATTAAATAAAATAAAATTTTATTTTTAACAAGAGCAATCTAGTCGTAATATTTTTAATGTTCGCATGACTTTCGGTCAAAGACATTTTGTTTTCAAAACTTTTCGTTGCCTTTATAATTATTATTTATTATTAAACTTAGAACTTCCAAATTTAAAAAAAAAAATGTTGACACTATGTTCAAGAAGCAGCTATTTCTTATTTAATTATCTAGAATTTTAAAAGTTATGTAAGGCAAGAAACGGCTAACTTTAGACTAGCCTTAACTCCAGGAGTTTTCAACGAACTAGGTATAATTACTTAGTTCTATGTTTTATCGTCCAAGCCCACTGACCTCCATTATACAAGTACGCTGGACCTAATATGATACCCACTTTTTTGTGCCTATTTGAAGCGGAATCAGCACCCCCAGTGAGAGGGAAGAGAACTAAATTTGACGTAACTTGCAAATGGCCGCTTAATGGTTATTGGTTGTTATCACTATTATTAGTTCCAAATACTTCCACTACTGCTATCAGCGCCAATATGGCGACTTTCAAACATCATTTTTACGTCAAATTTAGTTCCTATCACTCACATTGGGGGCGCTGATTCCGCTTCAAATAGGCACAAAAAATAGCTGTCATTTCAAAGGGTATCATTAGTCCAGCGTACTTGTATAATGGAGGTCAGTGTCTAAGCCACTAGATGAGCCACAAAACTTCATAATAAATGTCAAAATGTGTATGGAGTTTTGTGACTAATCTCGTGGTTTAGACCATAATATTATAATTTATAATAGGTACAGTGCTAAAGCTGGCACACTTTTAGTTTAACCTTATTGTAAAAGTTATTAGGTCTAAACCGTATTTTAATTTTATTAACAATATTTAAGTAATAATTATCTATTACTAGATGACACCCGCAACTCCGTTGCGCCAAAACTCGTTTATCGCGCGGGAACCGTACATTTTTCCGGGATAAAAAGTATCCTATGTCCTTTCCCGGGACTCAAATTATCTACATGCCAAATTTCAGCAAAATCGGTCCAGCGGTTCAGTCGTGAAGAGGTAACAGACAGACAGACAGACAGACGCACTTTCACATTTATAATATTAGTAAGGATTCACGCGGCGTATAATCAGAATTTGTTATTCAATGTTCGTTGTCCTTGCCTGTCTTGCAACGTTTTCGATGTGACAAAGACAATGAACTATGAATATAAGTTAGCATTAGTTATGTTGTAACCAGAAAATTGTTACCAAAATGATGTTTTTTTAATAATTCAAGTTACCAATAAACAGTAAAAGCTGTAATTAATATAATAATATTATTTAAGTATAATAAACAATTTATTTCAAGAAATACCGTGAATTTTTCCAAAAAGTTGCCACAGTTGTTTATAAGTCGGTGAGGCTCCAAACGGTCGTGGGTTTGTTATACATAAAATTGTAACGGTGACTGTACAATAAAGACTTTATAAATATATTATGGTTTTTTTTATTTCCCTGCCTGCTGAATGATAAGCCTAGCTTAATAATTAGGATAAAAATAAAAGAAAATAAATAAAATTTCATTATTTGACACTTGACCCCTCACCCCTTCCAAAACATTCAATGTAAAAAGACAAGTCTTAAAGTCAAAATATATATTATGATCAAAATATTAAAAAATCCTAAAAGAAACCAAGTCATATTTTAACATAATATTTTTAAATACTTTTAAATTAACATTTATTGATATATTAATAGATTTCTTTATTTCACAACGTAATATTATTTTAAAATAATGTCAGTAAAGTTAAGAAATTGTACAATATGTTTAAATTGCAAAGGTGCCCGTTTAAAAACACATGTAAAATAGCGCCATCTAGTGATGAATAGTCTCTACTACTTACAAAGCACCGCCTTCGTACAGTAACACGGCTTTTCGTGCTTTTCCTGTGATTTTAGTTCAACAATTCTCCAACAGATGGCATTGAACAACTTAAGTTCTAAGATAGTTTCTTTACTTTGTCTAAAACTTTTGACCTTCTTAATTATTACTATCGATAAATTTATAACGAAACCTAATATATTTCGAAAGTATCGACCTTAGATTTATCTGTTAATCAAATTATGATCTAACAACCGAAGCTTTAACAATAATAATTCGATCCAATTGTTTATAAAGGTCAAGGTTATGAACAAAAAATCTTAATTGACCCAATAACTAAGATCAATTTATAATGTTGCTTGACGACGCCCGCAACTCCGTTGGGCCAAAATTTGTTTATCGCGCGGGAACCGTACCTACTTACGTTTTTCCGGGATAAAAATTAGGAGTCCTTTCCCGATACTCAAAGTATCTCGATTATACCAAATTTCTGCAAAAGTGGTTTGGACTTGAGGTAACAGACAGACAGACAGACACACTTTCGCATTTATAATATTAATAAAAATAATATGGATTTTATGTATTATTTCATATTTTATTTAATTATCATCATTAGAGCATTAACCCGTTTCAAAACATGAAATAAAATAATAATAATAATTTACTACAATAACCCTTAAAGCCTTCTTAAATCAATTAGAATCACGCTAAAACGATAAGCTTCCATTATATCCTTATCGTAGTTCCATCAGATTACATAAAATTTTACTGCTGAGGTCAAACGGAGTTATGGCTGCCATGAATAATTATTCCGTGAATAATCAAATAGTTTTATTTTAAACAAATTAATTTGTTTTTATTCGGTTTGATAGTATCTGGATTTTGCCATTCCAGGGAATTGCCATACAAAATTAAAACAAAAAGTTACTCTTTCAGCGCTGCCACTTGTCACACACACTTCACAGAGAACTCTATAGGGTGTAACTAAACAAAGTGGTAATACTTTAGGGTGTGCATGTGTCCCTTGTATAGAGTTCACTGTGAAAGTAGCAGCGCTAAAAAGCATTTTTTTGTAATTTGTTTGGGAAAGCGTCCCAGCGTCATGAATTATCTCATTCAAAAGTTAAATAAAAATTAACTCTTTCAGCGCTCTACTTTCACAGTGAACTATACAGAGGACTCATACATACTCTAAAATATTATCATAATGTTTTGTTACATCCTGTATACATGGGATTCATTACACCCCCTAAAATAATGTCACTTTGTTTTGTTACACTCCTCAAGCTCTATTTTCGATTTATAAAGGTTCTCCCTCACCGGGAGCATTTGCTTGTAATGTAACGTTACAAAGTCGAGCATAACATCAGTGAGGGAGGAGAGCCGAGCATTACAATGCGCACCTTGTAATGATACAGTGTAATATCTTGATACAACTTGTAACATCAACTAGCTATGGAATGCTCAAATAATAAATGTTACATTACACGCGAATGCTCGTCAGACAGGGAGGTAGTATTGTAATGTAATGCTCAAAGTCGAATCTTTAATGTTACATTACACGTGAATGCTCGTCGGTCAGGGAGGTATTTTCGTAATGTAATGCTTAAAAACGAATCTGTAATGTTACATTACAAGTGAATGCTCGCGGTGAGGAAGCACCTTAATGCTATTTTCGGTATACCCAATTTAAAAAGATAGAAATGGTAAAAAGTACTACCTGAAAACGAGAAAAGTTAATGCCTGATGGTAAGCAAACACCACATACGACTAGTGTCTCGTTAAACCTTTTCTCCCAGGGAATAGAGGTTTAATGACCTTAAGAGCCTACTGTCAAAACGCTAGCCCCGCCTACACACACCGCTATCCTCCAATCGTGATACAATAATTCCATGAATCGTGCTCCCGGGCAATGTGTGTTAGGCTGCAGCTAATAGTGAACAATATCGCGTAACAACGGCTCCCGCATTATAGCACGAAAGTAAAGGTCGTAAGTCCTAAAAATGTTTTTGATGATTACTTAAAAAGTAAATACAATACAAATATTTCATTTAGCTATCTATCTATACATATAATAAAATCGTAGAGGTAAAATTTTTGTACATTGAATAAAAACTTAAAAAAACAAGTCAGTGGCATTTTAGAAGAGTAATAAAACACATTTTAACTGTTTTTGAAATTTTTGTTTCCCTGTCTGTTTGTCGGTTTGTCTGTTTGTCTGTTTGTACAGGCTAATCTCTGAATCCGCTAGACCGATTTTAATTAAATTTGGCATGGTGATATCTTACTTCCCTGGTCAACATCTTAGATAAAAAAATGAACCGACTTCCAAAAAAGGAGGACTTTATATTGACTTTGCTGTTTGTGGTCCGATTGTCATAATTGTTTTTTTGTTGTATAGGGTCTGACTCGAATTTGGTACCATGTTCACAAAAGTGGTGACCTGATGGTGGAATCCATGAGTAATCGAGGGAACTCCTCAAAATTTATATGGAAACATATGGTGATTTTGGTTTGATGTAAAGTAATACTAAGCATATGCTACCAAAGAGTAAGATTTTGCATCAAGGTAGGTATACCATGGTTGCGAAGGTGTTGACGGAACTCCTCCTGACTCCTTATAGATACAAGTTTGGGGGTTTCAGCATTGTGTTAAGAACGGAAAGCATATATTATGCTACTGTGTAAATTATATTCATCATCATCATCACATTATTAGTACTTTTAGATCGAGTCTCAAACGATGCTACTGTGTAAATTATATTCATCATCATCATCACATTATGGCCCTATTATTAGTACTTTTAGATCGAGTCTCGCGTTTGACTAGCGTTTTGAAAATTATTTTGTTGTGTTAAAGTACATGATTCCAATTTGGTGCTACGGTTACCAAGGTGGCAATTTGATACTAGGATCCATGTGGTATGTAGGGAATTCTTTAAAGTTTATACGGAAAAATATAGCGATTTTGGTTTTATTAGAAGTATTCTAAGCATATTATGCTATCAAAAAGTAAGATTTTGCACCAGGTATACCATGGTCCCAAAGATGCTGAGAGAACTTCTGACTCCTTATAGATACAAGTTTGGGGGTCTCGGCGTTGTTTTAAAAACGGAAAGCTTAATATGTTACTGTACAAATTATGTTCATCATAATTCAACAACAATATTTTATACTGTCAATATGTAATAAATAACATATCATAGTAGGTCTGTGATGCATTTTTAGGGTAGTGTATGGCTTTTAAGACATAAGACATTATGACTTTTTTAAAACCACCTAAGTACAGTAATTAATACTGTATCCCCTGTCTCCTGTCCTGTGCCCCCTATACCCTGTCCACGCCAAGTCATTTACTAAGAAAGGACATTTTTTAAGGATATCTGTAGTTTGAATCCCGCCGTCGGAAGCTACTTAATAGCCTTCGATGTTCCTGGGTCTTTGATGTGTATTAAATATGTAAATATGCGTATAATATAATATTAATCCTCATCCAAATAAATACGTTGTTGATTAAGAGTATTTAATTTTCTTAATCTCGATTATAATAATACACATTCACGCGGACGAAGTTGCGGGCAACAGCTAGTTATTTTATAAAGTGTGTGATTGTAGTAGTGCAAGTTATTTAATGATAGTAACTCAATAAGTGTAACAGATATTTGTTGAAAAGCCCAGAAAGATTCATAATTTCAAAAAATGAAACTATCGAGTCAAAATAAGTAAATCGTGTTTTCGGTTAGCCAAATATCAGATAAATATACAATGATTAAATAAATCTCAATTTCATTTGTGATTTGAGTCAATCGTCTTCGTAATACTTATTATAAAACACAGCAAAATTTGACAGCCGCTCTTAAACCCCCTTTTCCTTAGGACGTTAACAAAGAAACAACAATAATTTATACGGGTTTTTGTAAGTCCGTGGTATTTTGTTCGATCTGCCCCAAACAAAAATGAACTTTTTTATACGAGTTTCTATAAGGCCAGGGTATTCTAGCCCATTAGTGCCATTCCCATGGCTGTGACTCAGAAGTCACAATCAAGAAGATGATGTAAAAAATACTCGGAAAAAATATTTCATGCTCATTGTTAGTGTGTCAAGTATTCGTATTTTATTATTAATTTGCGTAATTGTGAATTTTTACGTGTGCCAGTTTTCACACGGGACGAGACCTTGCACAGGGGATTTCTTGTTACGACAGTTTTGCCATCAGCAAAACGACAGAATACTGCAACATTAAAGGGTTTCTGTCACAAAATAAGAAATTTAAAGGAAAAGCAACTTCGTTTCACACCGGAACAGGATACATTACTGCAATGTTTTCACGCTAGAGGCAGCACCAGCATAGACAGTAAACAAAAAGTTTTGTTCGATGTTTGACAACGTTTCTGTCAATATTCTGACATGACGTGAGCAACATGTCGGATTTTGATCGGATTATTTTATGTGCTTACTAGCACATACAGTAAATAATCCGATCCAATCTCTCCGATCCGATCTGCTCTGACCTTTGCGTAATATTCCCTATCGGAAACGTATATTCTTCCAGCCCATACAGGGTGTGACAAAACTTAGTGATAATACTTTAGGGTGTGTATGTTTTCCTTATATAGAGTACACTGTGAAAGTGGCAGCTCTGAAAGAGCATTTTTTTTATTTGTATAGATAACGCCCCAGCGTCATGAGTTTGCCCATATAAAGTTTAAAAAAAAAGTTACGCTTTCAGCGCTGCTACTTTCACAATGAACTCAATACAGAGGACTCATACACACTCCAAAGTATTACCACTTTGTTATGTGACATTCTGTATAACCTGTGGCTCGAGTGTTTCATCTAAATCAGGTCAGCGTAAAACGTGAACACACAGACACACTTTCCCATTTATGAATTAGTATATAGCGTATTACGTATCAAACAATAAGTAGTGTAAACTAGCTGTTGTATAAGTTGTCGCGTAGTTTAGCCCAATTACCAAATGAAGCGAAACGCTCAAATGTTCACTTTCTTCACAGCGTTAAATCACGTCAGTGTCATGAAATGCGGAGCGGAATAGAGAGGATGACCCATCCTCCGTTCCGCTCCGCCGGCGTAGGACGGGAGTGCGGAGGCGTCGCTATGCGAACCTCCAAACTTTTGTCTAATCGGGGCTCCGGGCAAGGCAAACCTGCCCGGCTTAGCTAGTCCCGGCGCCGAGGGGAACGCTTAAGTTTGCCTAAGCGTTCCCTAACTTTGGTGGAAGTCCGGTCCCTTTGAGGTAGACCGGCCGGTCGTGGAGGCAGTCCTGTGTTAGACAGATCCAGGACATCCCTCCGTATACGGCTGAAGGCAAACCGCAGGTGGTTTTAGTGGGTGAGAGTCCCACACACCCCCGGGGTGCTTCAGCTTTTAACTGAGGCACACCCCCAACCCAGGGCACCCATAAAGTATTTCCCTGTGCACCGAAAAAAAAAAGTGTCATAAAATGACTACTCAACTAATTTGACTTAAATCTATACTAATATTATAAAGCGGAAGAGTTTGTTAGTTTGTTTGTTTGTTTGTTTGAACGCGCTAATCTCAGGAACTACTGGTCCGATTTGAAAAATTCTTTCGGTGTTAAATAGCCCATTTATTGAAGAAGGCTATAGGCTATATTTTATCACGCTAAAACTAATAGGAGCGAAGAAATAGAGGAAAATGTGGAAAAAACGGGGGGAAATTATTTGAAAGGGCTTATTTGAACGCGCTAATCTCAGGAACTGCTGGTCCGATTTGAAAAATTCTTTCAGTGCTAGATAGCCCATTTATCGAGAAAGGCTATAGGATTTATTTTATCACGCTACGACTAATAGAAGCGAAGAAATAGAGGAAAATGTGGAAAAAACGAGGGAAATTATTTGAAAGGGCTTATCTGACGAAATACTGGAGCAATTTTTCTGTTATTTGGCACAGATAAGAAGTAGACCGCGTGAAGGATCATAGGCTATTTTTTGTGGACTAATTTGTCTGTGAAATATCTAATTTACGCGGGCGAAGCCGCGCGGAACGTCTAGTATTGAATAAAACAATAATAAATCGACCAAGTGCGAGTCAGATAAAAAGTATCCTATGTCCTTTCCCGGGACTCAAAGTATCTTCATACCAAATTTCAGCTAAATCGGTTTCAAGGTTTGGGATGGAAGACAAACAGACACACTTCTGCATTAATAATATTAGTATAGATGTCTGCTCCACTAGCGTCTGAAACTAATAACAGTACTTCACTTTTTAACACGGGTTAATACCCATTTGAAAATAATTCAAGGCTATGTAGAAGTAGGTTACGAATTAAAATTAATTTTAACTTATTATTTACAATTGTTATAAATATTGTGTAATCATATTATTGAGGATAATTATTTATCATTTACTAACAGAAGCGATACAAATATTGCGAAAGTAACATATTTTATTAATTGTTAGGCTTTTAATTATTTATGTCTTGATTTTTGCGTAGGCTTAAGTTTGTAACGTAATAAGTAGTATTATTTTTATAACAGCCGATACGAATAATTTTATGTTAAATGTTCTCTGCAGTTTTTTTTATCTCGGGAAATCATTTTTCTGGTATTGAAACTATCTTTATAATTTCTCAGAACTCGAACGGAAAGAATCTCAGAAGATAAATTATTCATCAAATCGGTAAAGCAGTTGTGTAAAGATGCACGATAAAACGGAGTATCTCCACATGAGACGCTACAAAAACACGCGTACTCCTTGCGAAGACCTACATGTTGGAGATACAACGTATAGGGGTCTACACAAATTTAAGTACCCAGGGTGTACTGTGACTGATACCAACAGTCGAGAGGATGAAATTGACATTCGTGTTAAAAATGCCCTGCGATGCAGCGCAGCTCTTCACAAGGTCGTGTCCAAGCTTCTCAGCAAAAATACAAAAATCCGAATCTATAATACGATTATTTGGCCTATACTAATGTATGGATGTGAGGCTTGGACGCTGTCACAAAAGGAGGAGAACAAACTTCTAGTCGCTGAAAGGAAAGTCCTCAGAAAAATCCTGGGCCCAGCCAAAACAAATGACGGCTGTTGGCGAATTCGGAAGAATGCCGAAATTGAAGAACTAGTGGCCCAACCCAATATAATAATAACCAAAATAAACCAAATATAATAAAACAAAGGCTCACCGACTCCGTTGGCTGGGTCACGTGGAAAGAATGGGAGAGGATCGCGGGGTAAAAAGAGCGTATAAGGGCCGTCCAACAGGACGTCGTCCTGTTGGACGCCCCAGGTATCGCTGGAGAGATGCTGTTGAGGCTGACCTGCGTGACCTTCAAGTCAGTAACTGGCAGGAGGTAGCGCAGGATAGGGCTCAATGGCGGAAGCTCATTTCGGAGGCCAAGATCCACTTCGGGTCGCTGAGCCAGCGGAGTTAGTTAGTTGTGTAAAGAAGTAATAGATAGAGAGACAAGCAGATATGCAAACTCATTGATTTCGCATTTTCATTAGACTGCCCGGGAACCGTACATTTTTCGAGGATAAAAAGTATCCTTTTTCCTATCCCGGAACACAAATTTCAGCAAAATCGGTTCAGTGACTTGGGCGTGCCGCGTGAAGAGGTAACAGACCGACACACTTTCGCATTTATAATATTAGTTTAGTATGGATTCATAATGTCGGATCTACATATTTCCAAGTCTACAGACTCAGGTGTTCCCAGCCACAATAATTCTTGTTCATTATCATAATTAAGTGTTCACGAGTTGTTTGATAATGACACATTTCGCAATTAATGATATTTTGGCGGCTAACTGTGTGAAATACTTTGAAACTAAGTATGCATTAAATTAGGCATTTGTTTTCATACGGTGCTAAATAAAATATTAATATTAAAAATGCGATCGTGGGTCTGTCTCTTACCTCTTCACGCTGAAACTGCTGAAAAGATTTTTTTTTTATAAAATAAGGGGGCAAACGAGTAAACGGGTCACATGATGGAAAGCAACTTCCGTCGCCCATGGACACTCGCAGCATCAGAAGAGCTGCAAGTGCGTTGCCGGCCTTATGAGAGGGAATAGGGAAATAGGGTAGGGGAGGGTAGGGAAGGGAATAGGGGAGGGTAGGGAAGGAAATAGGGGAGGGGAGGGAAGGGAGAAGGGTAGGGGATTGGGTCTCCGGTAAACTCACTCACTCGGCGAAATACAGCGCAAGCGCTGTTTCACGCCGGTTTTCTGTGAGCCCGTGGTATTTCTCCGGTCGAGCCGGCCCATTCGTGCCGAAGCATGGCTCTCCCACGTAAAAATTTGGTATGGAGATACTTTGAGTCCCGGCAAAGATCACAGGATACTTTTTATCTCGGAAAAACGTAGAGGCCTCGTGATAAATTTTTTTAGCGCAACGGACGGGCGAGCTTTAGTATAATATAATATTCTAAACCACGAGGCGAGGCACAAAACTATTAAATGTCTAATTTTGAATAAATTTTGCAACTATACAGTATACACCAAGCCACGAAGGTAGTCAAGGCGTTTGGTAAAATTTTCGACATTTAGGATTAAGTTTTGTGACTAATGTTGTGGTTTGTGGCCTATAGTGCCTAAAACCAAGACTTAAGACTAATATAAACACTAGTCTGCGGCTTGACCGCGACTAATCCATTATGCTTATTGCTTTTGTCATTGAATCCATACTAATATAATGGTGTTTTGTTTGTTCGTCTATCCTTCTCACGCCTAAACTATTAAACAGATTTAGATGTGTTGAGATGTTTTGGGTCATGGGACATAGTATACTTTTTATTCCAGCAAAATGTACGGTTTCTACGCGATACTGTATAATAGTCGGCGCAATTCACGCTTAAACCGCCGATCCGATTTTGATGAAATTTGGTATGGAGATACTTTGAGTCCCGGGAAAGGACATAGGATACTTTTTATCCCGGAAAATGTACGGCTCCCGCGCGTAAGCGGATTTTGACGCAACGGAATTGCGGGCATCAATATACATTATTATTAATATTATATAGAATATTGGTACAATATTATTTTAACGCAGACTGCGGTACATATATTTCTTATACAACTTCTAATGTTGTGTATATTTTAGTGTACCTAGGTACTTATATAGTAATCTTATATCAAGAGCGATAAATATTTTATTCAAACAGTGAAAGGTAACACGCTATGCTAGATGTAAAATATACAAAAATGTAATTTATTATATAATAAAAGTTATTTGGTCAGTAAAATAGTGAAAAATGTTACGCACTGGTAACGAATTAGATCATGTATGAAGTGACATAATGTTTAACCGACTAAATTAAGGTCATGGGACATTGCTTAAGGCACACGGCGTATTTTTAACGCGCAGAAGACGCGCTGATTACTCGCGTATACGCGATTCAAACGCGATTCGATGGCAACTTTGTATTGTTTTATGTATTTAGGGCCTTTCCACACGACGTATTTTATGCACGCTGACAACGCGCGTTTCTTCTGCGTTTTCATCGCGTTTTGGCAGATTTAAAGGTTAAAACGTGTCGGCTTCCTTCCGTTTGCTGAGCGTTCAACTTGCGTTTGTATCGATACAAACGAGCGTAAAGAAACGTCGTGTGGAAGGGGCCCTTAAACGCGCAGAAGACGCGCAGATTACGCGCGTATACGCGATTCAAACGAGATTCGATCGCAACTTTGTATTGTTTTATGTATAAGATTATATTTTTATTATTTTATTTTTATTTATTAATATTAATTTATTTATTACGCCCGTTATATCGTATTGAATCTAGACGATGTCCTGAACTCCGTTGTGCCGAAAGTTTATCGCGTGGGAACCGTACATTTTTTGGGATAAAGTATCATATGTCCTTTCCCGGTAGTCAAAGTATGTTCATACCAAAATTCAGCAATCAAATCGGTTCAGCGGTTTGGGCGTGAAGAGGTAACAGACAGACAGACACACTTTCACATTAATAATATTAGCTAAAAGCCGAGCTTTGTGAGAGGTCGCGTCGTTTTTTTGCGTAGTAATAATCTTTAAGGCAGTTTTTTTTATATATTTTAAAAGTAACCATAAACCTTGACTGACCGATGATCACACACAATATCTACATATAAATAAAAATTACTATGTTAAAGCACAAAATCACAAATCTCAATCATCAAAAGTGCTCAGGTTGTGGGATATAGTAGGGCTCGCTTCGTACGCCCTGATTAAAGTATGGATAAGGAAGAATGGATTAAAGTAATTATTATTATCCTAGCTGCTAGGCTATGATTATTAGATCATAGCCTAGCAGCTAGGATGATGATAAATGTTAAGATGAAGCTAGAGCAGGGGTCGGCAAGTAGTTTTAGGTGGGGTCCGGATACTGTGGAAAAATTTAAACGAGGTCCAGAAAAAACACACTTGTCCTATGTAGCTTACAAATATTATTTTAATTAATAAATGTATACGTATACCTTATCTATGTATTAATTGATACTTTGTATAAAATACAATAATATTACAATTTACAATATTTCGCGGTCCGAGATTCGACCTTTCGCGGTCCGCAAACGGACCGGGGTCCGCCTGTTGCTGACTGCTGTGCTAGAGCATCATGATGATGACGAAGTCGCGGGGTATAAAACAATCGGCCATAAGACGGTACAATTATGTCCCATTTGGAACGGATTTGCCTTTCTTATCTCAAGGTTGGCGATCTCTGATGGGTGCTGCAGAGCTAGTAAGATTAGATGTGCCAAATTTTTGGTTTTGGGTACAAAATTATAAAAGGGATGTTAATCATTTTTAACATTAATTCAATTAAGTATTACATATTGTACACTTTATCAAAGCACTGAACCGATTTTGTTGTTTGGTACGGAGATAATTGAGACATTCTTTTTATTTCGGAAAAATGCACCAACTGATATGGAATGATAAAAAATTTTTGGCGCAACGGAGTTGCGGGCGTCATCTAGTTATTATTAAATAATAATTTAAACTATTTCAGAAATAAGGAAATCAAGGGTTGATAGGTCTTGCATAATAAAATATGAAAGGCGTTACAACACTTTCATTGTTATTAGGATATTATAATGCTTCATTGCCTCTTTATGGCTTTATAAAACACGAAAGTTACCTTAATTAATTTAGTAACTCAATTAGGTACAATAAAAAACTTAATATTATAATAAATCTAACTAGCTGACCCCGACAGGCTATATAACTTATAAGAGGCTTATAACATTAATTTTTCCGTGTTTATATTTTATTCCCGGGACTCAAAGTTTCTTACGAAATTTCATTTAAATAGGTAATGTCATATCTGTGGTAAGCGGCGTTCAAGAGTGAAGAGATAACAAACTCCCATTCATACTCATAATATTATAAATGCGAAAGTGTGTCTATCTGTCCGTCTGTCTGTCTGTCTGTTGAACCGCTGAACCGCTGCTGAAATTTGGCATGGAGATACTTTGAGTCCCGGGAAAGGACATAGGATACTTTTTATCCCGGAAAAATGTGCGGTTCCCGCGCGATTAACTAATTTAGGCGCAACGAACTTACGGGCGTCATCTAGTTAAATACGAATGTGCGTGTTGTGTGTTTCTTCCTGTGTCTATGGATTTTGGTGCGTTGGTCGTGAGAAGTGGTCGTTTGGCATTACCTGTGAATTAGGCAATCAATAATATTATATTGTACGTCAGACGTTATTACGCTCATTTCTGTCCCCACATTCTCCTTGAAAGCCTACAGTAAATTGTAACATCTGAGAAATAAGTATATTAGTGGATAGTAGTATATACAGTTTGTAACAAAAATAAGTGATAATACTTCAGGGTGTGTCCTTGTAGAGAGTTCACTGTGAAAGTGGCAGCGCTGAAAGACGACATTTTTTTTTTCACTTTTGTATGGGCAAGGGCCCGAGCGTCACGAGTTTCCCCATACAAAAGTGAAAAAATTTTTCGTCTTTCAGCGCTGCTACTTTCACAGTGAACTCTCTACAAGGAACACGTACACACCCTAAAGTATTATCACTTATTTTTGTTACACCCTGTATAGTTTCAAAATCGTTTTTGTGACGAAAAGCATATTCCGTATTTGTATTTGTAACAAAACTACCGGACAAGGTATTCTTCATAATATCGATGATTAAGTGATGTTGAATTTCAGGTCCAGATACTGGGGGACTACGCTGGGGCGAAAAAAAATGGCCCACACATTACACACCCTAAATTACGCCTCCGTGGTCCAGTGGTTTAGAGCGTGGCTCTTGACTCGGAGGTCGTGGGTGCGATTCCCGCGTTGGAAACATGTTATTTCCAAGTTTGGTTAGGACAATGCAGGCTGATCACCTGATTGTCTGACAAGTAAGATGATCCATGCGTCGGATGGGCATGTAAAAAGTCGGTCCTGCGCCTGATTTCTCGCCAGTCGTGTCGGTCTTTCGTCCCACTGGGTAATGTGAGTAAAGGAATAGAGAGTGCTCTTGTTTTCTGCGCACACACTTGAGCACTATAAAATTACTCCTGCGTAACTGGCCTGGTTTCAATGAAACCGGCCACCCTAAAGTATCACTTAGTTATCACTTATCACTTAGTTTTTTTACACCCTGTATAGATTTATAGATTTTATATAGATAGATAGATACATAGATAAAACCTAGGTTTTCCTAAACGGAAATCTGTAATCAACATTTAAGAATATCCAATCAGTTACTAAGTAAAGTACGAATAGATAGGGAGATTTGAGCACATTGATCTGACCGGTACTTTTAGCCTTGACTAGCAAAAGTGAAGCTGCAAGTTATAAGTTCTAACCGATTATGCTTATTGATATTGACACTTTTTAACTATTAATATATTTTTTTAAATTACTAGACGTTCCGCGCGGCTTCGCCCGCGTAAATTAGATATTTCACAGACAAATCAGTCTACAAAAAATAGCCTATAATCCTTCACGTGGTCTACTTCTTATCTGACCCAAATAACAGAAAAATTGCTCTAGTAGTTCGTGAAATAAGCCCTTTCAAATAATTTCCCCCGTTTTTTCCACATTTTCCTCTATTTCTTCGCTCCTATTAGTCTAAGCGTGATAAAATATAGCCTTCCTCGATAAATGGACTATCTAACACTGAAAGAATTTTTCAATTCATACCAGTAGTTCCTGAGATTAGCGCGTTCAAACAAACAAACAAACAAACAAACAAACAAACAAACAAACAAACTAACTAACAAACTCTTCCGCTTTATAATATTAGTATAGATTTAAAGAATCGCCCTGTTATCTTAAAACTAAAATGTTCAAATATTGTGTTCTTATCCTAAGCTTTAAAATATTTCTACGGCTTTTCTTACAAAATTCTTCCTCGCGTGATGATCATATCACAATAGCAAAGAAATAAGAATTAAATCAATATAATTTCCAATTATCTTTTCAATAGTCCAAAATTGTGATTGTCAATCATTAGGAGTAGCGTATTGTCTATTGGCATTTGGATAAGATAGTTTGATTAGATATTTCTCGTACGTTGAAGGAAATCCCAAGAAAGTCAATTTTAACCTCGGAACTTAGTACTGAAAATAAAATATTATATATGTTTTTTGTATTAATTTTAATTTTATCGCGAATACTTTGGCATGTATTCGCGATAAAATTTGGTATGACGGACTTCCGCAAAGGTGTGCCGACTTAAACCCCCCCATGCCCTCGTCAACGCTACACGCGGAGGAGCGGGATCGCTATCGCACCGCGTCCCCCGCAGCGCTTGCTGCTTCCGGCACCACATCATTGCAGCAGCCTATGCCGCCGCCTGCCTTCACCGAGAGGCTCCCCGGGCATCAAGGGAGCCTTTATCCTCGGGGCCTATGTTGTGGGCGGTGATCCCCCGATCAGCCGCCCACAGGCCTAGGCTTCCACCTCCATGGCGGGAGCGTTTTGACTCGCCCCTGCCACATTGGCTCCAGGCTGCTTACGCGGCCGAGCTTTGGAGGGAGCCTTACGCTTCTGCCTCGTGCTGGGAGGCTTGCCGACTGTGATACAGCCGTTACTCCCCAGCACGTGGCTGCTCTCCTTGCCGAGCTCTGCGCAGAAGAAACAACTAGGTTCCTCCGCGCAGTCGGCGGCCTTGTGCCCCGGCTTCCCGCAACGGAAGCAATTCCCGCTACGGTCTACCGGGGACTGGCAGCTCGATGCCAGGTGGCCGGTGTCTAGGCATCGGTAGCACCACATTGGCCTCGCGGCCAGCAGCATTACCTTCGCCATGACCCAGCCTACCTGCAGCCGCCCAGAAGTTACTAACTTCTTGGCGGCCGCCGTAGGGACGTGGAGCCACACGCTCCGCGCGTTCCTGAGGCCCACCGTTATTCTACCCGACCGGATGTCGGTGGCCGGGCAGCCGCCTTCTTTTGCCGCCGCCTTGGTGACATCGGCGGCGGTCGCTGCGTCGTCCACGCCGGAGACGAGTAGATCTACTCTCTGGACAGGGCGAGCGATCCTCACCTGGTCCCTGTCGAGGACCTCCCTCAGCCTGTTCGCGAGGGCGTCCACCCTCTGCTGGGCGTCCTCCCCCGACACTTCAAGTATCCGGGCGCCCGTCTTCGCTAGCCGGAATCGAACCTTGTACCCTCGTTGGTAGATTCCTACCTCATCAAGGTCGATCCGGCTCGTCGCCTCCTTAAGTATGGAAGCGTACGTCACGCTCTGGTCCACCCCCTTCTCCAGCGTGAGAGTGATGGCGGCGGACTTGCGCGGACGCAGCTTCCTCTTTTTATTTCTCTTGGGCGCCTTTTTGGCAGCTCCCATTCCCTTCATTTTGATATTGACACTTTTTAACTAATAATATATTTTTTTAAATTACTAGACGTTCCGCGCGGCTTCGCCCGCGTAAATTAGATATTTCACAGACAAATCAGTCTACAAAAAATAGCCTATAATCCTTCACGTGGTCTACTTCTTATCTGACCCAAATAACAGAAAAATTGCTCTAGTAGTTCGTGAAATAAGCCCTTTCAAATAATTTCCCCCGTTTTTTCCACATTTTCTTCTATTTATTCGCTCCTATTAGTCATAGCGTGATAAAATATAACCTATAGCCTTCCTCGATAAATGGGCTATCTAACACTGAAAGATTTTTTTAAATCGGACCAGTAGTTCCTGAGATTAGCGCGTTCAAATATGCCCTTTCAAATAATTTCCCCCGTTTTTTCCACATTTTCCTCTATTTCTTCGCATCAAGGTCGATCCGGCTCGTCGCCTCCTTAAGTATGGAAGCGTACGTCACGCTCTGGTCCACCCCCTTCTCCAGCGTGAGAGTGATGGCGGCGGACTTGCGCGGACGCAGCTTCCTCTTCTTATTTCTCTTGGGCGCCTTTTTGGCAGCTCCCATTCCCTTCATTTTCCTCCCCCGCGGCTCCACTGTGGACCACGAGGGGTCAGACGCAGACGGGGCGGGTGCTCTTGCCCTCGTCTGTGCGGCCTCACGAGCGGCCATCGCCTTTTTTCTCATAGTAGGTACGTACCTAGAACCTAGATGTTTGAGGATCCCAAAACACGTAAGCTCAAAGCACCCCGTAGTAAGATGTATGGAATGCCCTGATTTTTCTTTAGTAGGAAAATATTTTGTAGTTATTTACTGCCATCGAGTTATTAGTAAGTACAGATTTTTGTAGGTAGATAAATTATACGCATTCTAGTGCCAAATTCTTTCAAATAGGACCTGTAAATCCATAGTAATATTATAAATGCGAAAGTGTGTCTGTTTGTTACCTCTTCAAGCCCAAACCGCTGAACCGATTTTTCTCAATGGTATGAGGACACTTTGGATCCCGAGAAAGGACGTAGGATACTCTATTATATCCCGGAACAATGTACGGTTCTCGCGCGATAAACTAATTTTGGCGCAACGGAGTTGCGGGCGTCATCTAGTTAGAAATAATTGTCGAAAAACAAAAGGGTGAAAAATGCTTAAGCCTTCTTTCATTGTCCTTAGAATATCATACATGCACATAGTTCAAGAAGGCTTTGATGATCTTTCTATCAACAAACCATTGATGGCTTATCGCTAATCTATTCCTACGTAAAGATGCTCTTATATCACTAAGCGATATCCATATCAAACTTATATCAATATTCCGCCGTCATTAAATTTACATAACTCACATGTAATTCATTTTTTCCTGGTGACGGACGAGGAATTCGTGTTTTCGCTTATTATTATAGATTATGTATGGTCGTATGTCAACAAACCCTTACTTCCCTGTCCTAGCACCCCACCAGTAGAAAGTGAATGCGCCTGAGTCGCTCACAATAGGAATACACCACACGCAGTCCGGCGGTCACGCGCGACGTACGCCGCCATATTGTATCTAATTTCGAATTTCAAATTTTGACTTTTTGTTTTTTTTCTGTGTGTCTGTGGTACCTGTCACAATGAAAATCGTCCTACTATTCGGTGAGTCTAAAATAATTTAAAAAAATTAATTGCCAGATTTTTTGTCAAAAATTACGCCGAAAACAAAAACAAAGAAAGCAAAAGTTGAGTGTTAGACAATTTCTACGTTTAATTTTGTTTTCTTTTCCAACAATAAACTCATTATTTTAAATAATTACGCTCTCGTCGTATTGTTAGTCAATTAGGAACAGAGTTAACTCGATCGCGTGGCCAGCCATTGGAAAATGCGCGCGAAAGTATTTTACTTTTTTCTTTTTTTTGTCAAACATCACTTTTAATGGTCTGATCGTTTGTAGGAAATGCTCTAATATGATTTATTACTTATAATAATGTTGCCTTATTACCTAATTATACCTGAGTACTACCGTATTATTTGGCTCACCCGAATAAACATTAGGTAAATAATTAAGTACTTGTTTATTCAAATTTTGAAATTGGGCCATTTCATAAAATTATTCATGATTATGTAGGCATGTACTACAACTTTATATATAATATATATTATACACATAGGTAATCATTATTTTTAATGTGTTTTGATTATACATAATATATTTATTGCATTACTCAATTCGTGTGATATCTTTTGAGAATTAATTCTATCGCCCAAACTTGCGACTTATAAAAAAATCCAAAATTTAAACACCCTTCCAGCGTTCGAAATTCGAACCTCGGGACATTTGTTTTGTTCAAATGATGTTCTAAAAATTTACTTAGGTAATTTATTATTTTTATAATAATAACTTTGACTTTTAAAGATTTACGGGAAGGATACTTACTTTAATACTTAATAGGTATTACTTATCTTCAATAGGATATTGTGTGAAGTGTGTCACTGTGGGCGTTTTAGCGTTATTGTTGTATTGTATGGACATTATAATAGATAGAAGCCTGCCAAGGACTGTGCTAACTTTTACTGTGGTTTTGCTCGAACTTTGCATACTTTAGTGTACCATCAATGTACTTTACCCAAGTAGAAACGAAATATTATTAACCAGGGCAAACTATCTCATCGTTAGCAGTCATCACTCATCCCCTAATTGGCAGATTAGATTTTTCTTTAAAAATATTATGAATACCAGTAATAAGATTTCTTTTATGAACTCTTAAAGAGCCAATAATTGAGTGTTTTAAGTTATTTCTACATCTTATAAACATTTCAACTTATAAAATATATTATAAATTAGGTTAGGTTGAACTATGTTTTAAAAGTAATGAACATTCTAAAATTAAAAGCTGTACCTACTAAATGAACTATTAAATATTTTTTAAAGTTATTCACAATATCTAGAGGAGCTTGCTGCTTGTCTGAAATTCTTTGCAGTCCACAGTCTACAAACTATTCGATCTGAAAGTTAGATTAAAGATAATATTTTCCAGTTCCACACAGATAACAAAATTATGATAAGTAAGTAAAAACAGTTGTCAAAACATTCAGTTATTTAATTAACCCGTCGATCGTGGGAAAACGAGACACAATAGATATTCTAATGTGTCTCGGTCACCGGTGACCGTATGGGGCTTGATGAATTAAATGAGTAGTCACATACTTAGCTATGTAATAAATTGTAATTAACATTTTTGACACTGAAAAAAATGTATGGTTGGAACCACGAGACCAGTCACATACAAAAGACTCGCGAAGTCTCTATCTCCAGTCCATGATGAATGTCCATGATTGCGAAGCTAGCATAATTGACAATCATTTGCAATCGCCTGTATTGGTCCATCATTGGTCAGCGTGGACCATAATCTTAGAAATATCAAACCTCTTTTGTGAAATCGGTAAAATATTCTAAGTATAGATAAAACCTTAGCCTTAAGGGCAGAAAGGCAGACACTAAGATAATGGCTCTTTGTTTTTACCCTTAGGTCGTCTAAAGTTGTTTGACGCGAGTAATTCTGTTCTATAATTTCTTTAATACCTGTTTCTTATCTTTTCTGTTTTTTTTTTAATAATAATTTATTTATCTTTTTTTGTTTTGATTGCATATAATTAGTCTATTGTTAAATTGACAACCAAAATCTCGTCCCAGTAGGACGAATTTCCAGATTTCTCAGATCATTTCCTAATAATTATTCAATATTCTTGCATTATTCTCACATAATATTAAAGACGTAAGTGGATGAAGACGTAAGTAGCTAACAATTATAAAATTGACGTTTTATTGGATAGATACACGGAGGCTTTAGGAAAAAAAATATTTGAAAATAAAAAAATGGATATTATGTATAGCCAGATATAAGATGATGAAGTAGATTTATTCAAATAATAAGGGAAAAAATGAGTAAATTGCTCTTATGTTATAATTATAATGTTATTTACCAACTTCATTCACTCATATTGTTATAATGTCTTCAATCTAATTAATTCCTGTTTCTTATCTCTCTTGTCTGCTGAAGGAAATCGTGACTCTTTCGGTTTCATTGCACTGAATTAGTCTATTGGTAATACGACTGCCAAAATCTCGTCCTAATAGGACGAATTACACTTAGCTCTTAGAAGATTTGTAATTAATTATTCAGTTTTCTTGGCAATCTTATGCACTATCATAACATATTACATACACCCAATAATTATAAACGACAAGATGAAAATAGAAACGTTTCCGAGTTGAACAATGTGTATGGGAGACTTGCGCGGGCGCATAATGCACAAAGATCTTTCTCGATCACACGCACCCATGAGGTTAAGATATTATGTCTATACTAGAGGTAATAATATTACCTCTAAAAGACAAACTTTCGCATTTATAATATTATTATAAATGCGAAAGTTTGTCTTTTGCTTCCTCGTGCTTAAGCCGCAGAACCGATTGTAGTAAAATGTACACTTTGGTTTATATATTATGTAGGTTTATATATTTATATAGATAGTTTTAATTACAAAAAAAATGTACGATTCCTATGACAATGAAGATTTTGGCAACATATAGCAATGGCATACGGCTTGCACAGCAAAAAAATGCTGTAAAGGCCATTTCGATTAAACATTACACTTATTATACAAATGTCATTCATATCTGTCTCTTCTTTAATCTGTGGAATGTATTTAAAATTCCCACTCAATAATAACACTGTTTAGCTTCCGAATCACTTTAAAGTCATGGGTAGTAGTCACTATAATACACAAAAGATGGGAATTCATCTTTTCACATCTTTTTTTAGGTAGGGAAAACATTAACGCGTGAAAACATGCGTACTTCGCAATTGTAGTGGTATTTTTTGACTGCCCAATGATTTCCAATTAATATAATGTTCACTGTATTTATTTATTTAAAGTAGTTTAGTTAATCGTCCTACAACATCTCGTCCAAGTAGGACGAGTTACGAATGTCATTAAGTAGGGCAAAAGCCAAACGCGTATGTAGTATTGATCATTGTATGATCATATTATGATAATGTAGACAGCAAGGTTGGAAACAAAAATGCATGGAATTTTATATGCGGCATCGTAAGCTTCATGTCGAATCCGAAAATTCTTTTGATATTTTGTCTCTGAAATTATCAAATGCAACCGTGCAAGTTGTCTAAGTATCCCGTAAGCCACAATGGTAATCATTAAAATTAAATAATGAATTTTAGTAAACGGTGATGATAATGATGACCTCTTAGGAGTTAGCACAACTTAACTTTACAACCGTTTTACGTCTGCCAGCTCGTAATATTAATGTCTGGTTAATTATCTCTCGTAAAGTGAAGTTTATTGTCAAGGTAACTCTTCACATTTGCCCATTATGGATGACAAGCGATTACGAACATGTGCAGGGGGTATTCGCCTAGAATCTAGAGTTTCCTCATAATTAGCGTCGAGTAAACAGAATTAAGTTCTTTAATGTTCCTTCTTTACGTTGGATCATGATGGATGACCAAGATGGCAACTACGGTTACTACCACCATGATGTCTAATATGTTCGGCCAACGTTGAAGGACCACAGTAGACCGCTGCCGCAATCATTTTCCAATGGACCAACACGGAGATGGACCTTTACACTTAGGAACGACTGGTAAGTTTTGTTAAGTCATTAAATATAAGAAATAAAATATCAATAGTTACGGTTTGATGAGTGGGTAATGGGATCACAGTAATTACGTTAATTATGAGAAGGCCCTTAAATTTTCAATCACTTATTAATGGAATCCTTAGGGTCAGTAGACACTAAAACGAGTTGAGATGAGTTCCAAGTTCCAACGCAGCGATAAATAACAGGGATATCCGTATCTACTAATATTACAATTGCGAAAGTGTGTCTGTCTATCTGTTACCTCTTCACTTGAACTTGCTGAAATTTGATATGGAGATATTTGAGTCCCGAGAAAGGACATAGGATACTTTTTATCCCGGAAAAATGTACGGTTCCCGAGCTATAAAACGCCCAGACGTAGCGCCTCGTTTTGTCTCCTACATTAACTTACCAACTTCGAGAACACAAAGATTCTCTTTCTTCAAAAGCTTCTAAGATTTTTCGACTTGTTTCTAAAAAGTACCATAATATAATTATCTTGTTGTTAAACAGTTTTGTGTAACCGGACTTGTTTTGTGCATTTCCGTGTGTGGCCGAGTCAGATCAGCCTGTGATCAGTTCTACCAGATTAGATCGGCCTGCCCTGGGGCCATAATTGTAGTATTTAATATGAAGCGATAATCCTCAAATCAAGAAATTATGCAAAAACGATGTCAACTGAGATTGTGCCATTTCCGCGGAGAACAAAGAGGCAGGAAAAGTGTGAAAAACAACAATTAGTAAGATTTCGATCAGTTCCCATACGAGACTTATTGTGCTAACAGATACACGCAACGTTTTTGCGTAATATGAAAAAGCTGTAGAATAGATTTAGATTTGAGACGGGACGAGTTAACACTTGGCATTGTGGACGAGTTGAAGTTTACGTTTTTTTTTTACTAGATGACCCGGTAGACTTTGATTCACTTTCCTCCGGATATAAACATTTCCTGTAATTCCACGAATATTTAACCAAATCGGTATAGTCGTTTTCGAATTTTAGTGAGACGAACAAAATTAGAAATTAATATAGATTGTAAATTTATAATAATGGGGCGAGTTGGCACTTGAGGATTGACATTGGGACGAGTTTGTACTTTTTATGTATTGCAAAAAACAATTAAATAAACATACACTATCTATTTTGAGTTCCACTCAGCATTCCTGCACATCGAGTGAACCTCAGTGAGCCATTTAATTATAATAACACCAGGCCGGAATGCAGGCATTCCCAGGGGAAGCCGTGACTAAGCTTCTTAGTTAGGGTTGCCACAAGAGATACGTTTCAAGTTTATTTTGTGTGGATTAAATTCATTCTGGGTCTATAAATATTAACAATATTAAAAGCACCTTTAAATACAACGCACTAATTATTCCGTACCTTAGGTAAGAAGTAATTTAAAATAAGCTATGCCAGGGACATAATTATTTCACATAGTAAATGCGGATGCAAAAGCCTGCCAAATGCCTGACATAAGCTAATCAAAATGCATTTGATTGGCTTATGTCAAAACGTAAACCAATATATATATATAATCTATACGTGGGAGAGCCATGCTTCGGCACGAATGGGCCGGCTCGACCGGAGAAATACCACGTTCTCACAGAAAACCAACGTGAAACAGCGCTTGCGCTGTGTTTCGCCGAGTGAGTGAGTTTACCGGAGGCCCAATCCCTTACCCTACCCTCCCCTATTCCCTTCCCTACCCTCCCCTGTTACCCTATTCCCTCTTAAAAGGCCGGCAACGCACTTGCAGCTCTTCTGATGCTGCGAGTGTCCATGGGCGACGGAAGTTGCTTTCCATCAGGTGACCCGTTTGCTCGTTTGCCCCCTTATTTCATAAAAAAAAAAAAAATTCATGAACTCAACAACCTCAGAAACAGCTCATAATACAAGTTAAAAACTATTAAGTGCAGCCTACACAGTTTTTATTGTTTCTTTTTCATGCTTCAATCTGAATTCTTTTCTATTTTTGGGGTTCCGTAGTCAACAAGGAACCCTTATAGTTTCGGTCTGTCCGTCCGTCTGTCTGTCCGTCTGTCTGTCCGTCTGTCCGTCCGTCCGTCTGTCTGTCCGCGGTTTTGCTCAGAGACTATAAGGCCTACAAAGCTGTAATTCGGCATGAATGCACATCTTAATGATGCCGACAAAATGGTATATAAAATCTTTAAATATTTTTTTTACAGTACCTCCCCTACACATCAATGCAGGGTGATTTTTTTTTCGCGTCCGCCCAACCGTGTGGGGTGTCGTTGGATAGGTTTTTTAAAAATATTATGAGTATCCAAAGATCATTTTCCGATTTAGGGATCCGTTTGTAAAATATGAAGTTTTAAAGCGGAAGAAATCGTTAGAGTCCAGTGTCCCCCCCCTCCCCCTTCTACCAGCTAAACGGTTGCTTCTGGAAAAGTGAAAAAATTCACGGGAGTAGAAAATATGCTGAATTTAAAAGCAAAACTATCACGGCTAAGAAGACTTCATAAGTTATTGAGTAACAGTCGATCAACTAAAAAATGTATTCGTAGAAGTACAAAGGAACTTTTCCTTCAAACGTAACTGAGATGATGTTGTTAGTAGTGTGAACACGTTATAAATGTGCATTCATTGTCCATACAAAAATTTTCAAAAACTAGCGGTATTACGGAACCCTATATTGCGCGTGGCACGACACGCACTTGTTTTTTTTATTTCCTTTTATTTAATTTTCATAACATATTTTATTTTACAGATAAACCATTCATCATCAAAGTGTATAAGTTTGTTGTTGGTTGAATTATGTGGTAATTTTATATTTGGTAGAATTTTCACAATAGTGTAGTGCCAACCCTAGGCGACAGTGCACCTGTATATAGCTGTGAAATAACGTGAACGACGTAGATTGAAGGTGCGAACCTTTTTCGTCTCCATCAGTTCTGCATCAGATTGCATCAGATGTTTACTACAGTTAGGAAGAATAAAATCTATACTCAGACCAGCTGAACTGGCACAAAATATTTTGCTTTAGGTATTATTTCGGTTATGAAAATAGATTTTGCCTGATTTTCAGACCTACTTATCAAGTACTCGTGGGTCTGAAAATCACACAAAATTTAACCCAATCGGTCCAGCGGTACACAAAAATTTTACAATATAAGTTTATGAAGATATTTATTTATTTGTTTGTTTGCATTGAACAAGCTCTGAACCAACATCACATCCAACTACTGGGCTAATTGCTTTTGATGACATGTCACGGAAATAAAAAACACACTTGCTAGTTTTTTCGTAAACGAAATCGCGGCAAAATCCAGTATGTTAGAAACTTTTAGTTTGTCTGTATTGTTGTGTTATGTTTAAGTTGTATTGTAGAGCGCGTCTAGATTTTGTTAACCAGTTCGCAGTTAGTTGAGAGTTGTTACTGAGTTTAAGTGCACTCAAAAACGAACCAGAAAAGTCACTTAACTTTAGAGAACATTTTTAATTATTACTGTATTATATCTACATAATATTATTATACTACTATGTTGTCTGTGACTTTGTTTTCATAAAAATACATTTATCTGTCTAATAAGAAAAAGAAAAATGATCCAAGCATCGGATGAGCATGTAAAAAGTCGATTTTGCATATAATCTCTTGCCATTCGTGTCGGTCGGCCTACTAGTACTATAGGTTACGAGATTAATGTGACACTGAATTTTTCCTTGCGTATTGCACACACGCTTTGGCATTATTAAAATGAAATACTCGTGCCTGACAACCATGCCACACGACGCGGTGCGGCACCGCACCGGTGTCCGTCTCACCGGACTACCGGCCACACGGTGAGTGTGGCACCGCAACGTTTTGCAGTACTGTAGCAGCGACGGACTCGAGCTCCCCGCCTCCCCGCCTCATCTCGATTCCGGTGCGCGTGCGGTGCAGCGCCGGAGCGCACCGGACGGCGCCGTGTGGCATACCATCCATTTTTATATGTAGGACACCAGAGCGGCACCGGACAGACGCCGTACCGCCGCCGCACCGCATCGTGTGGCATGGTAATGATGTTCAACGAAAATGATCATTAACAAAAACGGTGTAGGAGTTTTTCTTTTAATTTGGTATCAAAAAAATATATTGCATGATGATAGGAGAAGAAGGTTGGTGAAATTGGAAAAATGCCTAAGTGTGGCCGCAGGGTTACTGACATAGTTAACATT
Organism: Cyaniris semiargus; assembly: GCA_905187585.1. Taxonomy (NCBI): domain Eukaryota; kingdom Metazoa; phylum Arthropoda; class Insecta; order Lepidoptera; family Lycaenidae; genus Cyaniris; species Cyaniris semiargus. Next base: position 5,154,155 of record LR994566.1, on the reverse strand, counting down.
AATTATCCATAATTAGAGAAATAGTAACGGTGTATATTTTTAGAGTTGTATAAATAGTTTTGGCGTAATTGAGTGAAAGTAATCACGGATCGTACAGGAGGTCAAGTGTTTGTTATGTTACCTACATGAGTCAGAATCATCATCATCAGAAGCTACAAGCATAATAATCATCATCAGTATTTAAATTATTACAGTACTTATATCCTACAACCTGAACATTTTGTGGTACACTTTACGGAAAAACTATCACGCCTATTGATCTGGCTTTAACATAGTAATTTTTATTTACATGTAGATGTGTTATCACCAGTCAGTCAAGGTGCATCGACGTGAGCCCTCACAAAGCTTGGATTTCAGCTAGTATAACGAGATGTAGTAAAATGTTAAAAATAGATGAAGCCCGCAAATCCGTTGCGCCATTTTGGCCTTTTCCGCATCCCTTCCCGTGACTCAAAATATCGCCATTCGAAATTGCAGCAAAATCGGTGCGTGAAAAGGTAACAGACAGACAGTCAGGCAGACAGACACACTTTCGCATTAAGTAGAATGTTTTAACGTATGTACAATATAATATTTTTTTTCCTGATATGAGTTTACTTGAGTACTTTTTTTTGTCGTCGCACAATATTTTGTTCCCGTAGGACGAGTTTCCAATGTTATCCAAAAACTCGTCCCACATTTACATCAAATTATTTTCTAAAAAAAATCGTACCTATTGAAATTTGTATTATATTTTACAAAACTTATAGATTTGTGTGAAAGAATCTTTGCACATTTGTGCATGCCCAACACATAATATTCGCTCGGAAATTTGATGCGCACGAAAAGTGAAGAATTTCCACTAAAAATTCGTGTCGCATCGAAGCGACAAATATATCCCTCGTTTCCCTACGATATAGAATGTAAGGAAATCTTTCAAAATCTGTATGTTAATTACGCTATCGCGCAAAATCACGTAAAAAGTTTTTGGTGTTTCTTTGTACAGTAGGTACTCGATAAACCGGACTAATAATTGTTGTTGTTAGGCATTTGGATATTAGAAAATCTTGATAATCAGATGTATGAAAAAATCTAAGAAAATAAATAAGTAAAATAAAACAAAACTTCTAGCGCCATTGACATCATAGTTATTTTAGCACTGCGTTATGTCGAATACCATTTTTTTACCATTATTTATCGAACGCAAGTTGTCTAAGCACCGGGTTGACTATAATGATGTTGCAATAACGAAATAGGCTATTAATATCGATACCTAGGTAATATCTAGTACAGGTCTAAGCTGACATCCTACATCCTCTCTTACCAGATATACAGGATATAGTGCTTATATAATGTTGTGTAATACCTAGGTAGGCGTTGGGTTGAAATTATTAGTACTTATTTTGTAATATTTCATTTTGTGATTTGTTTGTGTAAATTTTTATCTATAGTCTCAAATCTCAATACTAATAAAAATACGTATACAGGGTGTAATAAAACTAAGTTATAATACCTTAGGATTTGTGTACAGAGTACCTTAATATAGAGTTCACTGTGAAAGCAGCAGCACTGGAAAACTTACTTTTCACTTACGTTTCTCTGATGAAATGCTCCAGCGTTACCCATACAATAATAAGTAAAACAAAGTATTTCTTTTGGCGCTGCTACTTTTACAGCGAACTCTATGTATGCATTCGTGTACTAATCCACCAAAAATACGTATTGAGTTATGAGTTATTTAGAACAAGACTGCATTCAAAATAATAAATAAACTTGAACGAGTGTGTGTCGCGCAATATAGGGTTCCGTAGTACCGCTAGTTTTTGATAATTTTTGTATAGTCAATGGATATACATTTATAACGTGTTTTACACTTCTAACAACATCATCATCAGTTATGTTCAAAGGAATTTGAACGAAAATATCCTTTATACTTCGCCGAATACAATATTTTTTTTAGTTGATCGACTATTACTCAATAATTTATGAAGTCTTCTTAGCCATGATAATTTTCCTATTAAATTTAGCACATTTCCTACTCTCGTGAATTTTTTCACATTTACAGAAATACCCGTTGGTTAGATGGTAGTTAGTTAGATGGTAGAAGGGGACTGGACTCTAACGATTTTTTCCACTTTTAAACTTCATATTTTACAAATGGATCCTTAAATCGGAAAATGATCTAAGAATACTTAACTCATAATATTTTTTAAAAACCTATCCAACGATACCCCACACGATGGGGTGGACGCGAAAAAAAAAACCATCCCCGCTTCATGTGTAGGTACCATAAAAAAATATTTTTTAAGATTTATGTGCCATTTTGTTGGCATCATTACTATGTACATTCTTGTCGATTTACAGCTTTGTAGGGCCTATAGTCTCTGAGCAAAACCGCGGACAGACAGACAGACGGAAGACGGACGGACAGACCGAAACTATAAGGGTTCCTTGTTCATTACGGAACCCTAAAAATGTGGGTTAGGACACAAATGCTTAACAGCGACCATATCAGGGACATAATATATCTACATCCTATAGTGTTATCTCTTTGTTTTGTTTCACTCTCCTTAGACTCGCATTGTAGTCGGCAACTAGGCTAGTAATGTAAATGATCAGGTGGTCATGACATAAGCAATTATATTATAGTGACCACGTTTGACGATGTAACCGTCAACACAAGTTATACCAGTAGTGACTATGGGCATAACGTCGTCAATGGAGTGGCAAATCACCTGTTTATAAGTGATTCATTTGTGACGATAAAAGAGTTTTATGAGTTTGACGTTTTTTTTTGTTTAAAAAGCTAGCTTGATCTAGAAGTTATTAGCAATCTTTAAATATCACTATCAGCCCGGTCAATGCTGGAAAACTTGGAATTTGGCTTTCACATAGGTGAACCCCAAATTTTCCATGTTTTCTATATCATAACATAGATTCTTTGTCAGCTCCGGTTGTATACAACTTTACGATTCAATATACGCATTCGATGTGGCAACATCCTAACTTACTTTCGTGACTTACGAGATTTTATAGTTTTAAGATCTAAATTAAAAGTTATATCGTAAGGAAATCACGATTTTGACATTTGAGTTACAAACATAGTTAAACATTAGACCAGACATATATTTTTTGTTCCGCGTATTGCGTTTAGCACGCCCTTTCTAAACGATATACAATCTGTGACATTTAGCGAATATAGGCTCAGTTACATTATTCCGATTGCCATAACACAAGTTTAACTTAGGATCATAAAGTTAATATAGGTACCTAGCGGAATAGAGCTACAATCTCGAGCTGTCAAACGAAACCGAAATTGGTTTACATCTGTGTGTAAAAATATGTGTACGTATACACTTACACAAGCATGACCTTGAATTCTATGAGATTAAATTGTCAACGTGCCGATAAGTGCCGACTGGACGTCAAAAAAAGAGTTCTGCTGTCATGTATCACACGTCTCTTTTTCCCACGCAGTGTTACTGATAGTGACATCTCGCTTGCTCAGGCCTTTGTTTCTCTATTCCGCTAGGTATATTAACTTTATGCTTAGGATGGAATTAGACGACGTGATGTACACTGTCTTTGTGCTATTGTGTGTTGTGTGCTATTGCTTCATTATAGTTATACTATGGTATGAGTATAAAAAAGAATTTGAATTTGACAATGTGCAGGAGAGACGCACAAACAGATACAACATTTTTTCTCGGTGGCTAAAAAAGAACAACGCGGTTGAATCGATAAACTCGTGAAAAACCCCTAAAACTGGACATAAAATAGCTAATAAAATGTGTTAATTACTTAATTAGAGCATTGTTTGTATGTCCTTTATATTTCAATATGGTTCATTGTTGGAACAGTTCATTGTCCAAGTATTCACACAACAACAAGGTTCGTACAATTCCCACATTAGACCGATACGAAGGTTGCAGTTCAATTCGATTGATTTTCGCATGTGTGAGAACCTTATTTCATTGAATAACTCATTATTTCAATGTTATAACTTATAAGTAACTAGATGACCCGCAACTCCGCTGCACCAAAATTCGTTCATCGTGCGGGAACCGTAAAATTTTTCAGGACAAAAAGTATCCTATGCCTTTCCCGGGACTCAAAGTATCTCCATACCTTTCAGATAAATCGGTTCAACGGTTTGGGCGTGAAGAGGTAACAGACAGGGAGACTGACAGATATACAGACACTCTTTTGCATTTATAATATTTGTATGGATAGAATCAAGTTTTGCCTTTTGGGATCGTACTTTTCCCAACTTCTTAAGGAGGGTTTAAATGCTACTTTGTATACAGGATGTAACAAAACTATGGTATAATATTATATGTAGTACTTTAGGGCGTGCATTTATGTAGAGTTCACTATGAAAGTAGCAGCGTTGAAAAGTTACTTTTTTTATTTATTTTGTGCAGGCAAATTCATGACGTTGGGGCATCTATATATAAATACGTGAGCAAAAAACTTTGGACCCCTTTTGACGAAAAATGCGGAAACGTAGGTGCATGAAATTTCGCACAGTTATAGTTTATATGAAGAAGGAGTGCATATAGCCAATATTGTTTTGAAATTATGTTTTTATCATACCTTATTTTAATAAATAAAACATTACACACACTACAATGTGCACACTACGATAATATTTTGAATGACAAGCCTATACACACGAATTATACTCTATTATTTATGGTTGAAGTCTATTGTCAAATTTAAAATTGATTGTTGCTTTTTTTTATTAGATCTGAAATAGTCAATACTTTAAACGGGGAGCCAAAAGAAGAAGAAGAAAGCAAATATTTTGGTAATAGAATAATAATAGCATTGAAACTTATAATTAAATTTAAGGTCGAATTTCGACCATTGGACAATCTCTAGTTTCTTATAAAAGCACAAAAGTCAAACTAATTACGCTTTCAGCACTACTAAACCTGTTACACCCCGTATAAAAGATGAAACAATTGACGCTGACACACTAACATTGTTACAAGGTATTTTTATGTATTGTTTTAACCCTAGAACCGTACCCATCTTAAACTTTATCTAACGGTACCCTGGGGTACTAGTGCACCCCAACAATAATAACACATTTTTAGAAAGATATTAAAGTTTTTATTATTAAATCAACTTACATAGACTTTTTAACATTAATCTCAGTCTTATTGAACGTAATTAAATCACATTAATTAGGAACTACAAACAATTTTGGCATATTTTGTTTTGGTGATCAGTACAAATGAAAGTTTTGCACGTCGCACATTGCGTACGTGATTTGCGGTCTTTGGACCTCAGGCAGAAAAAACACCTTCCAGATTTTAAATTAGGAGACGCTGTAGAAGGCGTTGGTCGTTTTTTTCCCAGTATATCACCAATACTTATTTGAAGGGACGTTGGCAAAGTTCAGTATTGAAATCTGTCTTCTAGGTGCGGTTTTATGAGATCAAAAGCGAGAGTTTTCAGGTAAGTGCGCCTATTCTTGAAAACTTGCTTATTAGCAGCATCTGAAGAATGTAACAGTATCATAGAATTGATCCCCACAATATTTAGTATTCCATAGAACACACAGAGGCTCCAGCGACGAGTTTTGCGCGACACACTGTAGGTATGACAAAGCTGGTCGAATGTATCTACTCCGCCTTTCGTTTGATTGTAGAAACTTATTATTTCAGGTAGATTCACAGATTTATCTTCATCGGGTTTGTAATGCATGGTGGAAAGCATTATGACGTTCTTTTTTTTCCCCTTGCTTAGTTTTGGAGGTACATATGAAAGTAAGGTAAGTTCATCATCTACCACGTAAAATATCTGGTACGCTCAGGACAGTGACTGGTGACGCATTAGAACTGAACTGCAAAGATACTTCTTCTATTTCTTCGTCTGAATCCTGAGGTGACTCTACTTCTAAAGCGTGAGGACTCTGAGATAAAATTACGTCATCGCGAAAATCTTGGATAACTTCATCCAGCTCTTCATCAGATGCTTCACCTAAAAACAGATCTTCATCATCTTCCGATTCCAGAAGAATATTCTCTATTTCATTTTGACTCAAATTACGTCTAGACGCCATCTGAAAAAAAGAAAAATAAGTTAGGAGTGCGTAAACAATACTATAATGCCATCAGAAACAAATAAACACACAATATAAAAACTGCTTGACCGATCTCGATAAATTTTATGTCGGTTTCTTTAAATTCATAACAAAAAAAAACAACAAAACGATGAAAATGTTCAAACAATAATACTTACGTTTAACGTACCCTGGGGTACTGCAGTACCCCACAAGCAACGTACCGCGTCCACTCGCAAGCAGGACCGCCGCCCGACTGAGGTATCGGAGCGTCCCCCCGCCCCGTGTAAATACACGGTCGCGCGAAACAAACCGTCGAACAGTAAAAAATTTATAACGCAATTTTAGTTTTTTTTTTCATTTGTACCCCAGGGTACGGTTCTAGGGTTAATGATATTATTAACAGTAATTGTACAATATACAAGATATTGTATTGTTAAATTATTATTATTGCATTGTTGTATAAATTGTTGTGAAACCGTGTGAATCCGACTTATGATTATATTAAAGTAACGACATTACCAGTAGCATGCTAGGGTCATTCATACTGAAACAATTCCTACCATTAATAATATCAATCATACTGGAAAACGTCGGAGCAGAGTGAGCTACCAGCACATACGGTAAATAATCCGACCAAAATCCGACATGTTGCACACGTCCTTTTCTACCGGCATTGGTCTAGCGACCCATGCCGCCGCTGCTTTGTTGTGACGTAGAAGAAAATGAAACCTATTATATAGCCTATGTCATAAAGTGGTATTTTATTTGAATTATTGTCGTTCGCGATCGCTTGCGGCAAACCGGCGTTCCCATCGAAAATACACATTTCACCGTAATTAGAAGCCTTGAACATCTCGTTCTACAATTTATCGTGCTATCTCCTGAACCCTAGGTCAGCTTTCGTCGAACAGGCCTATCACCTGATTGTATGTCATGCCTTTAATGGGTATTATAATATTATTAAGGCGATCACGTGATCCGAAACATGTTTTCAACCTAAAGAGTTATATACCTAATAGTAGAACTCTATTATAGTTCTCCTTTAAATATAATTTAAGGGACACAATATACACACCCATTTTTTTTTTATGCGCAGGTGAAACCCTTTATGGGTGCCCCGGTTTGGGGGTGTGCCTCAGTTAAGCTGAAGCACCGCGGGGGTATGTGGGACTCCCGCCGTCGGGCTTACCCACTAAAACCACCTGCGGTTTGCCTTCAGCCGTATAAGGCGGGATATCCTGGATCTGTCTAACACAGGACTCCCTCCACACACACACACATACACACCCTAAATTATTATCACTTAGCTTGTTACACTCTGTATACAAATTGATATTATATCATCTGAGTCGCTTATGCGTGAAATGCGTTTGGTTTTTCATTACGATTGTCACCATAATTTCGAACTTCGAAGCTGTCTAGGTAAATCGACTTTGATCATGGGCAATCAAATGAATATAATGCCCCTCTACACATTCGTAAACGCTTGGTTTTGGGCACCATAAAATGGTATAGCAGTTTTTAGCACAATCAAATAAACCACATCCTATTATTAAGCAGTGAATCAACACAATAACAAAACAACTAACCTCAATGAATCGGTAAATAAGTTATAAATAAGCCTACATTAACCCTGGAGTCGTCGCGCGGACTACAATAGTAATCCACCGTTGCAAATCTAAGTATTTCAGAAAAACTACGCAGTGACATCGTTCGTCGCTCCGTGTACTTTACACTGGATAGTTGGTGCATGCGCTCAGTGCTGCGCGAGCGCCGATCGCGTGTGGTTGTCGAACAGGAGTCCCGTAAAGTTCGTGGATTACTATTGTAATCCGCGCGACCTATTACGTAAGTTTTTTTTTTCATGTTATTGTTTCTGTTTTCCATAATTTTGTGGTTATTTTGAACTGTATTTGTTTTTTATCTGATTATTATTAAAGTTTATACTATATTAAATTAACTTAGGTTAATAAATTACTGGCATAATGCATATTTCTTATAAAAATAATTAATTTTAGAATCACTATGGATCAACAGCGTGCTGCTCAAATTGAAGCTTGGCTTCATGAAGATTCAGAAGAAAGGGAAGATTCTGACAATGTTTCTAGCTCGGATGACGAAGAAGACTTTGTTGAGGAGCAGAACCACGAGTCCGAGTCTGAGCAGGAGGCAGACATCCCAAATGAGGTATCCGAAAATAACTCTGTCTCAGTAGCTAATCAGTATTACGTTGGTGTTGATAATACCATCTGGTCAATGACTGCGCCATCTAATAGAGGAAGAACTCGTCGACATAATATTGTTTTCGTGCCTCCTGGACCCAAAGGTGTGGCACGGCAGAAAACAACTGTTGAAGACTGTTTATCTCTCTATTTACATGATAATATGATTGATCTAATTGTCAAATACACCAATATCAAAATTGAATCTGTCAGGACCAAGTACGGAAGAGACAGAGACGCTAAATTGACGGATCTTCTTGAAATGAAGGCATTTTTTGGGATTTTGTATATGTGTGGTGCTTTGAAATTAAACCGGACCAACTGTAAACAAATATTTGAACATAGAAACCACACTGGGATCGACGCAATTTATTTAACAATTCTTTGCAAAGATTTGAATTTCTTCTAAGAAATTTACGCTTTGATGATATTTTTGATCGCAATATCCGCGCTACGATTGATAAATTGGCACCAATACGAGAAATTTTTGATTTATTTATTGCCAATTGTAAAGAGTACTTCATCCCAAGCGCAGAAATGACGTTAGATGAGCAGCTGTTGGCTTTCAGAGGGCGATGCTCTTTCCGACAATATATTCCTAATAAGCCTGCAAAATATGGCATAAAAGTATTTGCACTTGTCGATGTTCATTATCCGTACACATATAATTTAGAAATATATGCTGGACAGCAGCCTAACGGACCTTATCGTCTGAGTAATGAACGTAGTGAAGTAGTGATGAGAGTTACACAACCTGTTTTTGGTCGAAATATAAATATCACGATGGATAACTGGTTTTCATCGCTTGATGTCGCTAAAAGACTTTTTGAAAACCAGACTACAATGGTTGCTACGGTGAGAAAAGATAAAAGAGAAGTACCAAGAGAATTTCGGATAGCAAGAGGAAACCCATTATACAGCTCAAAATTTGGTTTTCATAGTCCGTGCACAATGGCATCCTACGTAGCAAAACCAAATAAAGTTGTGATCATGATGTCTACAATGCATAATGATAGAGCAATTGATAACAGCACAGGTGATGAACGAAAACCTGAAATTATCACTTATTATAACCGGACAAAAAACGGTGTTGATCTGGTGGACAAGATGTGTTCGCTTTATGATGTGTCTAGAAATTCTAGACGATGGCCAGTAACAGTATTTTATGATTTGCTCAATCTGAGTGCACTGAATGCGCTATGCGTATATACAGCGAACAAAAATTTCGAGAAGATTACTAGACGTGAGTTTCTAATTTCACTTGCCTTGATATGGATGAAACCGTTGGCTCATAGGAGGTTACAGCAAAAATCACTGCCACGGAATTTAGCTTTCAAAATAAAAGATTTTTTAAATATTTCTGAAGTCGGAACCCAACCATCTACCTCAACATCTTCGCGAAGTAGCTCAATAGGTCGCTGCCATGATTGCGGGAGGTCACGAAATAAAAGCACTCGCCGAACATGTAATTCTTGTACCAAATTCGTTTGCCTGGACCATTCCAAATATGTTTGTTCTTCTTGCTTAGACACCACTGATTAGTTTATTTTTTTTACTTAATTTTAATATTTGATCTCAATTTGAAACTAAAGTGCCATTTTTATATTAAAATAAGGAGAAAATTTTTGTTTTGTTTTTTTTTACGTAAATAAAGTTATATTTTAAGTTATATTCATTTAAATAATAAAGAATACTCTATGTTACTATGTTTTTAAGTATAATAAACCAAATTGATTACTACACTCTCGTTTTATTCTTAGTTTAAAATGGATTACATATGTAATCCACGCGACCACTTACGTTCTTTTTCCAAGCGCGACGACTGTAGGGTTAACCTAAATCCTGATGTTAAGTGCTTACGTTAAATTACAACTGATTTATTTATAACTACGCTTTCACACTAACTTGTCTTGTCTGAACTTGCCTGCTATGCTTGCCTATGCTTGCCTAAATGATGAGAAGATGAATTTGGTAGATAACACTGTATTCCTAGGTATTACACTTGACAGTAAATTACAGTGGGGTCCTCACATTGCTAATCTTGCAGGTAGGCTCAGTTCTGCAGCATATGCAGTCAGAAAAATTAGAGAAATTTCTGACGAAGACACGGCACGATTAGTATATTTTAGTTATTTTCATAGTAGGATGTCATATGGAATCCTTTAATGGGGAAACGCTGCCGACATTAATACAATATTTGTGCTGCAGAAGCGAGCCATACGTTCTATTTATAAAATGTCTGCTTTAGAATCTCTGAGAGATAAATTTAAAGAAATTGGTATTCTAACTGTTACTTCTCAATACATTTTGGATAATGTAATATATGTTAGAAAAAATATAAGTAAATTTAAAGTTAAAAGTGACATTCACTGTAGAAATACTAGAAATAAGCACAAGCTAGATATGCCGGTGATCAGACTTAGTAAAGTCAGTAAATCCTTTAAAGGTCAATGTATACGCCTTTACAATAAAATCCCAGAAAACGTTCAAAATCTTTCCAATAATAAATTTAAAAAAGTAGTCAAAGAGCGTTTGTGTTCCAAAGCCTATTATAAGGTCAATGATTTCATAAACGATGGCACATCTTGGGAGTAGGATGGCTTCTTGCAAGGCTACTTCTACATTAGTGTACTTACAATTATGTTGACGTTGTATAATTTTAAGTTACAACATTGTAAATTTTATTTAAAAGATTAATTTTTTTCTCACTTTTTTTGGTAAAAAGTGAGAAAAAAATTAATGCGTGCGAGTTTCTTACGCCGGTTCTTCTCGCCGGGTTAGTTCCCGAACCGGTGGTAGGCACCATGTAGTATCAACATTCTGAAAGCATTTTTTTAAAATCTATTTAGAAATAAAACTATTTTTATTTATTTTATTTATTTATTTATCAAGAGCCCACAATATTATTTGTTGTTTTTTGGCTACTATAACATGCCTTCGCAGCTAAAGCTTAGCTAATAGATTCAAAACCATAAATTAAGTAAATAAACTTGTCAAATATTATTAATTATTATGCTTCATATAGATTTTACGTTTCGTTCCGACTTCCGTTGCGGCGGCGTTCTCCAGTGTGAAAGCCTATAATCGTCAATCAGGTTAGGGACCGCAGTAAATTTTCGCAGCCAGTAAATACAGGAGGGGTTGGTATTTACAACTTGGCTAAATACAGTCTTATATTGTATCTGGTTCTTTCTTATAACTTTTAGGTTGTTAGGGTGTTTTAATAATGGGGCTATAAGAACTTTCATTGTTTTTATTTTGTTTCTGACTTTTTCTAATTTGTAATTGTTTTAATTTAGAACTAACATACAAATTATTATTTATGTGTGTACTTGCATATTTTTAGTTGCGTAAGATATTTTCTAAAGTAAACAAAACACTTGGACTTACAGTAGATTAAGAGAAGTTAGCCTGTAGGTACCAAAATTTGGTACCTACAGGCTACACCCTGTAGACCTAAATAACAAAAAGACCAATGGTTCATCCGTTCTCAAGTTCTACCCAGACATTAAAATCACATTCTACACTTTTATCTAACATACACGGATACTAACATATTATATACTATGAGCATAATCTGCGTATCGCAAACCGCAAATTCGACCACCGCGCGCGATTTTGTGGTTACCGGTGAAAGCCCGACAGGGTGAAAACAAGAAAATTATTGTATTATCTCATTATAACTAGTTTGTATTAGATTAAACGATAGGTTTAAAAATTAATTTAAATAAGAATTAAAATTAGAAATTAAAAATAGAAACCCAAAAAAAAAATATGTCTGTAAGGAACTTTTGAACTTCGAGCAAAGCTCGGTCTTATAGGATTTATTTTAGGGGAAAATAATGTGTCCCCAGTTTTCGTTACTAATTCATGCTAATATTGTAAATGCGAAAGTGTGTCTGTCTGCTACCTCTTCACGCCCAAACCGCTAAACCGATTCTGCTGAAATTTAGTATGGAGATAACTACTACAGTCATAGAAAGGACATAGGATACTTTTCGTCTGTAATATCGACAAAGAATTTAAGCGGAACGGAGTTGCCTCTAGTGAGTAAATATATCAATTCTGCGCTGTTAATATTATCGATTGCAACTTGACTAAGTATCCTGTACGTTGCCAGACATGTGAAATACCGGAATTGTGCAAATCATATTATCATTTCCCAATAATCAGAATTGATGGACTGAATGAGATTATTCGCCATGTTGCATTAGCAATGAGGTCGTAAGCAAATTGATGTCTATTAGGGCCATAGATTTACGCCTACATTATAGGTACAGTATATCAAAATCGTTCTTTGTTTGGCCTGGGACCCGATTCTCAAGCGTCGAATAAGTTGTTCCTATTGCTGTCTCACGCACGAGTGAGACGGTCTGCATTCGAAACGACACAATATATTGAGGCATGAGAATCAGCTTTACGGTGATGGTATAAGTTTTTGAAGAGAAAAATTTAACAGAGCAAATATTGTGCTTATAATACGCCAATTTATAATAAGATGAACTGGTTTTGCGCAGCGATCCATCCATCCATCCATACGAATGTAATTGTCAGTGTCTCTCAGTATTATTGTACCATTCTTCAACCGCTTACGATCCGACTTAAATGAAAACACTTTGAGTCCCAGAAAAGGACAAAGCATAGCTTTTATCCGACAAAAGAGGAATGAAAGAATAACCTAAATTACAGATAATGGGAGTTCTGTAAATGTCTTAGAAGTAATTTAAAGAAGCATTAAAAATAATAGCGACGTGAAAGACCGCTATTCTAAGTATAACAAAAGTAAATGATATTTATACTTACTTAAGTGTTTATGGGTCCCTATATAGAGGTTGCTGTGAAAGTAGCAGCGCTAAAAGAGTTACTTTTTTAACCTTTGTATGGAGAAATTCATGAAGCTGGACCACTTGATACAAATCACGAAAAAAATGTTGCTCTCTCAGCGCTGCTATTTTCACAGTGAACTCTATATAGGAGGCCCATACACACCCTAAATTGTTATCACTTAGTTTTGTTACACCCTGTATGGCGTTTCATAATCTACATTAAGTTAAAATTAAGCAACCATTTATTTTTTTTATCAAGCCGTAAGAGCAATTATTTTAACTTTTACTATTAACATAACTACTGATACGAATCTGATAACAGAATTGCAAGTAATCTAAGTTTTTACTAGAAAAATGTCACTTTCGTACACACACTTTCTCTGGAGGTCATTATGACGCAAAAATGCACTAAAAGTAGTTACCGGTAGGAATTATATTATGTTATCTGTGAAAAGTATCTTAACAAACTTGTTTATTTTTAAGCCGATTTTAACATGTCATTGCATATTTTATCGTTAAATCTGCTGTGGTGTGTCCTTAATTATAACTCAATTTGAAACGCTTATTCTAACCTCTTCAATTTCGAATATCTTTACCCAAATACCTATCTAGCTAGCGCTTGCTTCTGACAAATAAACAAGCCTCTTCACAGCAGCGCAGCTTCCTATAGTAAAAAAATCAATATGCTATTGACAAAACATTTGTATACACACTTCCCCCCTTACTAATAAACGTTGTATAGCTTATGTAGCTTTGAATAGTTATACAGTGCTTTGTTCCTGTCACACAAGTGACATTTTTAATTGGATTGAAGAAGACAAAACAATGTATAACTATTCAAAGCTTATACAGCGTTTATTAGTAAGGAGGTTCGAATATACACATCTTAAACTAACTGCCGCACTCAGAGACGAATATTAATTATAGCTTTTGCCCGCGGCTTCGCTCGCGTGAATTTCGGAAATCGCGTAAGACTCGTTTGGGACCAAGATGTTTTCCTAAGACCAAAAGTAACCTATGTTACTCTCCATCCTTTCAACTAAGTCTATGTCAAAAATTATGTCAATTGGTTGCTTCGTTTTGGCGTGAAGGAAGGACAAACAAACAAACAAACACACTTTCTCATTTATTAAGTTAGAAGAAGACAAACATATCTGGGAAAACCGTATGCAAATCGGATCAGTAGTTTTCGTGTTAAAGAAAAAAGTTTGATACAAAATCTGACGCCCTCTTTTGTCCCCTTAGAGGGGAAACATTTTTATACACTAGATGTTAAGTTGGAAGAAGACAAATATATCTGCGAAAACCGCATTCAAATCGGATCAGTGGTTTTCGTGTGATGCTGGAACAAATATACAGACAGACAGACAAAAAAAAACACATTTTTGGCTTCTATAGCGATGTAATGACACCCCCCGCTTATTATTTTTTGAATATCTTTAATGTACAGAATTTTCATTTCTACAGTTTTATTATATGTATAGATTTAACTACTTACAATGAAATGGAAATTTCGACATAAGCTCCATACATTATCTGTTAAACTCTCCATTAAATTTAAGTCTAATCATCATTAAATGTCTTTGAGTGCGGCCGTAAGTAAGTTTAAATGCCTAAGAAGTTTCTAGCAAGCGCAGAATTTTAGTTTCTATTATCCTGATACACTCTGACCCTCTGACAAATGACCCTCATTTGGTATGATCCGTATGAACAAAGCTATATATTCTTATGTACTAGCTGTCCCGGCAAACGTAAACGAAAACACAGTTAATAATATGAAGTAAGTCCATTAAAGAAAAAAGTTTGATACAAAATCTGACCCCCTCTTTGCTCCCCTTAGAGGGAGGGGTGGGTGGGGGGGGGGGGGGGTTTATACACCAGCTGTTGAGTTGGAAGAAGACAAATATATCTACGAAAACCGTATGCAAATCGGATCAGCATAGTAGTTTTCGTGTTAAAGAAAAAAGTTTGATACAAAATATGACCCCCTCTTTTGTCCCCTTAGACTCTAAGAATTGGGGGATTTTTTTTATACACCAGATGTTAAGTTGGAAGAAGAAAAATATATCTGCGAAAATCGCATTCAAATCGGATCAGTGGTTTTCGTGTCATAGTGGAACAAACATACAGACAGACAGACAGACAAAAAACTAACCACATTTTTTGCTTCTATAGCGATGTAGTGTCACCTCCCGCTTATTATTTTTTGAATATCTTTAATGTACAGAATTTTCATTTCTACAGTTTTATTATAATAATATATATATTATATGTATAGATATCCATAACATCCGTAGCTATTTATGCGGTTGCGCGGTTCTACCTTCATAAATAAGAAAAATGGCGTTGAAACTGTACATTTTCAGCAAAAAGAAGCCTACGTCCTTTCACGTGGTCTACTCTATATTATATTTTAAATTAGATGAAAATCGGTCCAATAGTTCGTGAGATAAGCGAGTACAAACAAACACTTCAGCATAATATTAGTATAGATAGGATTACCAGTGCAACATGGCCATATCTCCCACATTTTAAGTCTATGGCCCAGTCTACCAAGTTGTTAAATATCAATCCAGAAAGTTTGCTGAGCTCAGTACTTCGTGACCTTTACAACAGACTTTTGAAGTTGCAGACTGTTTGCTCACAAATACTGTATGTTACAAATTAGAATGAATCTACAATATCTTATACGTTACTTTTTTGCTTAAGAATGATTCGATTTCTTAAGCAAAAAAGTCAGGAGTTTTGCCGACATTCAATGTATGTTTTTAAGTAAATTCAACGTAAAGAGATAACATAACAGCCACATTTAAATATTATATGTCTTTGATATGAAAAAAATACAATTATGAAGTTAATAAGTTACGAGTCTAAACATTCGAAATTCCGAGAAACTGGAGAAATCAATAATTACTTTCCTTTAATAAATATCAGTACTAATTGGGAATCATAAAAATATCGAGTGCAAGCGATATTAGCACTTAATTACAGTCATTAGTTTGTATGAGGAAAGAATTTCAACGCTCACTTGTTTTTCTTCTGTTCGGTAAATACTTTATAGCGAGAACTGCTTTGCTATAAGACGTCACATCCGTTTAAAATCAAATTAATATTGTGCATAAGTATTGTGCATAATATTTTTCTTACTAGCGAAACTATGCATTGTTACCGTTACTTATTGTTGTAGGATGTAAGTTTTTCCAATAACATAAAACAAAAATAAATAAAAATAAACTTTTAAATTTCCCAAAATCTATACTAATATTGTTAGTTAGTTAGTTTGTTTGTTTGAACGCGCTAATCTCAGGAACTACTGGTCCGATTTGAAAAATTATTTCAGTGTTAGATAGTCCACTTATCGAGGAAGGCTATAGGCTATATTTTATCACGCTAAGACTAATGGGAGCGAAGAAATAGAAGAAAGTGTGTAAAAAACGGGGGAAATTATTTGAAAGGGCTTATCTCACGAACTACTGGAAAAAAAATTCTGTTATTTGAGTCAGATAAGAAGTAGACCACGTGAAGGATCATAGGCTATTTTTTGTAGACTGATTTGTCTGTGAAATATCTAATTTACGCGGGCGAAGCCGCGCGGAACGTCTAGTTTATAATGTTTCTTTGGGTTTGACTTTTCAGTCTACAGTCCTACGGTTCAGAATTCATTATTTGCACAGACGAGCCCTAGCCCTAGATAACTCTAGGTGTGGGGTGTCTCAAAACAATTTCAGCTCTAGCTTGATCTTTATTCTGTTGACTTAAAAATCAATATTGCCCGATATCTGATTTTTTTAAACTGGAGTTCATCTGTTCAACAACGTTTAATTAAAGGACATAATATAACTGCAATGTTTTAATGCTAGAAGCAGCACCAGCACAGACAGAAAACAAAAAGTTTTGTTCGTCGTTTGACAATGTTTATGTCTATATTCTGATATGAAGTCGACGGATTGTGGTCGGATTGTTTACTATATGTGCTAGTAGCGCCCTCTGCATAATATTTCCTATTGATAAACTCCTATTAAACAACCACAGATCCTTTTTTTTGCGTTGGGGGAAAACCTGGCATTTATATCTAGTTATTCTTAATTCGACGAAATATAGATCATGCTAGAGCAAAATTAAAGGCATTACAGAAACTTTAGGGTAAAATAACTCGGATTAATTTTAATTATTTACCCTTGCGGTAGTGACCCGCAGGCCGTGACCCGCGACCCGCAACCTGCGACCCAGTGTAACTGACCCACTGTATCGATTGTTATGACGCTCACACGTCATTACATTTTACTGCTTCGCGATTCGATACTTTCCCAGCTTGAATCGTTTCCACAACAGAAATACTTCTATAGCCTTCCTCCATAAAAATAATAATAATAAATTATTTATTTGCACATAAAAACATAATAAGTATTTATTTAAATATTTTTGTTTTTCGCTTTTTAGTAAATCCCGCTGCACTGTGGGAGCCGTACATTTTTACCCTTAAAAAGTGTTTATTTGTTATCCCAGTAGCTTATTCTATATTATTTACCAATCAAATTCGGTGCTGTTCTTTCGGTTTCCAAGTAAGCAAACTGTATGATTTTTCCTTTAAAGAAAAATCTTGAAATAAAATGCAGACCGTGTATTAAAAATAAAACGAGTTACATAATATGTGGGAAAAATAACTATGCTAGTCTTAATTTGATAGGATCTTCAATGAAAATGCTACGTGGGTGTATTTTCCTAGTCTTTGTGGTTATTTTTTTCTTTTCGTGAGGGACGCGTAAGGTGACGGATTACGAGCCCTTATTTATCATTGATAAGGGTGAACAGACAGATCCGCAAAAAGGCTATTATAAAAGGCGAAAAACCTAAGAATAATAGAATTCGGTTATTGAGACACAAAACTCTCAATGCCATGAATGTAAGAAGATGGAGTTTGCTATACGCACAGTACCAAATCTGCGTTCAAAGCAATAGAAATTATGCTAAGTAGTCAGTTAGTAACAATCTAAATGAATATATTAAGTCGCTTCCGGCTGTCTATCCCTATAAATGCTTAGTTATTTAAAACTGTTCAACGGTTTTGGCTAAAATTTAGCGCAGATATATTATAGCGTAGATTATGGAAAGTGAATGCCCACTTTTTTCTTGAAAACTAGCTGTCCCGGCAAACGTTGTTTTGCCATTTAAAGTATTTAAATCTTACCCCCTCTTTTGTCCCCTAAGAGAGGTGGGGGGAAAAATTTTATACACCAGATGTTAAGTTGGAGAAAACAGTTAATAATATCAAGTAAGTCCATTAAAGAAAAAAGTTTGATACAAAATCTGACCCCCTCTTTGCTCCCCTTAGAGGGGTGGGGGGGGAGGGGTTTGATTTTTATACACCAGATTTTGAGTTGGAAGAAGACAAATATATCTGCGAAAACCGTATGCAAATCGGATCAGTAATTTTCGTGTTAAAGCAAAAGTCTTACAAAATCTGACCCCCTCTTTCGTCCCTTTAGAGGGGTGGGGGGAAAATTTTTTATACACCAGATGTTAAGTTGGAAGAAGACAAATATATCTGCGAAAACCGCATTCAAATCGGATCAGTAGTTTTCGTGTGATAGTGGAACAAACACACAGACAGACAGACAGACAGACAAAAAAACTAACCACATTTTTGGCTTCTATAGCGATGTAGTAACACCCCCCGCTTATTATTTTTTTGAATATCTTTAATGTACAGAATTTTCATTTCTATAGTTTTATTATATGTATAGATGCGTGGTTCCTGTCCGATTTTTTTGCAAGTACTTAACAGAACAGCAAATAATAAGCTGAGTTACTATGACACATCACGGCGAGATGACCCACATATTATGACGGTCACCGTGTAGTTTACTTTTACTGGCGTCTAGCGTCACGCTGCCCGCACGCAACACTTTCATCCTCGCGATGCTGTTGCTAAGGAATTCCGAAGTGTCGGCAATCGTCATAGTGATTCTTTTAATTAAATGATTTAAAACAGCCCTTAGGGCCAATCCACACGTACCACAACCACACCACGTCGCAACGACAAAATGCCGTCAAGCAGTGGTTACGTGTGAATGGTGTCGCTGCAGCTTTTTGTAGTTGCGTTGTGGTACTGACAAAATGTCGACGTGATTGCGTTGTCGCCAGTAGTTGCGATGTGGTTACGTACGCAAGTCAATGAAACGGAGAGGGGGAAGAGCTGCGCGGGCGGTGTGCGCGCACTGTCGTTGCATCGACGCAACATTGTGGTTGCGATGTGGTCGGTATCACACAAGTGGTTGACAACGACTGCAAAATGTGATACGTGTGAATAGTCCAGTTCATTTACAATACGAAATATATGCCCGACCACGTGGTGTGGTTGTGGTTGTCATGTGGTTGTGGTACGTGTGGGTTGGCCCTAATCCACAATATTATTATTCCTTTTAAAAATGCTACACACTGTTTCGTCCTTGCTTATCAACCGCCTTTTCTCATTTGGTAAAGGTGCTTTTATAAGGACGTACATTGTTTGAATTTGTAGCTTTTAAATATTTATAATTATAACCGTTATGATTAATAATATTTTATTTTGTTATACATAATAATTAATTTTCATTAATCGCTTCGAAACTACGCAATTGATTTTGATGAGATTCGGCGCAATGTAAAGTAGACCAAGAGTAAAGCCACTTTGTAAGTGACTGTTCTGGACTGCTCTGTTTATTGGTTGTTGGTGCAGATAGATTCGGCCAACATCCAAGGTGTACTCCGGTAATCGAGACAGTAAGTAGCGGTCATTGACTCCCTGTCAAAAAACTTGTCATTTTCTATATAAACCATGAAGTTAATATACCTAGCGGAATAGAGCAACAATCTCGAGCTGTCAAACGAAACCGAAATTGGTTTACATCTGTGTGTAAAAATATGTATACGTATACACTTACACAAGCATCTTTCTATGAGATTAAATTGTCAACGTGCCGATAAGTGCCGAATGGACGTCAAAAAAAGAGTTCTGCTGTCACGTATCACACGTCTCTTTTTACCACGCAGTGTTACTGATAGTGATATCTCGCTTGCGCAGGCCTTTGTTTCTCTATTCCGCTAGGTATATTATTAACTTTATGATATAAACCGCGATTGACAATGAAGTGTCAGATGTTCCCAGTCTAAGGGCGACATCGTATTTTGCATACTCGATGTGAACTGAATATGAACTTCGAATTCATAAAAAGTTGGAGATTATCATCAAGAGTTACCAAGAGGTTTTCCGATGAATCTGTAATAATCTGTGTCTTTATAAGAGGTCAATTTTATTTTTAAATATTCTAAATACAGTGCGAGCATTTTTCATTTAGCGCCTAGACTAAAAAGGTCAATGACCGCT
Source organism: Cyaniris semiargus (assembly GCA_905187585.1). Taxonomy (NCBI): domain Eukaryota; kingdom Metazoa; phylum Arthropoda; class Insecta; order Lepidoptera; family Lycaenidae; genus Cyaniris; species Cyaniris semiargus. Next base: position 5,133,686 of record LR994566.1, on the reverse strand, counting down.
ACCGCCTCGTTTCGCCGAGTACAGTATAGTACCTTATGATAGCTTGATTGGTGATAATGATGATGACAATGATCATGATAACAGTAATAATGACGAAGCAACAATATAATAACATTATTGTTTTCGGTTCGCAATTCAGAAGTTGATTGCGATGTTTCAGTAATCGAATAAACGAAATTGCTTATTTGATTCCATTCTACTGTATGGTTCGTGAGTTGGTTTTATATTATTTACCACAGACATAGATCTGATAGATACCGCATGTCGCTCCTTTTGTATGAAAACGAGCGAGTCACTTTTTTCCTACCACTGTGACCGATGATAAGAAACGTGTCCATTATCAAGGCCAACGTTTCTATTTAAATTTCTAAAGCTCAATACGGCACTTTTAGGCATTTAGGCATTTTTAAATTTCCGATTGACGTGCGATTCTGATAGCAGACTAAAGAACATACTTTCGAAAGATGAGCATTGCTCGTCATTTGGGAACGCGATATGGGCTATGGCACGCGAAGTACATACACATGCGGTATCTATCTTGATCTATGTCTGTGTTATTTACCAATATTTTTGTACGATCAGACAAATTGATACATAGGCAAATGGCGGACCTACTTAGTTTAGTAGGGCTATGTCAAACATTGCAGTCAAATCGTGATTAATGACTGCAGTATGATACATAGGCAGATGGCGGACCTACGTGATTTGGTCGGACTATATCAAGCCTTGCAGTCAAATCGTGCATTGACTTGAAAGTTTGCTGTCTTTATCTAATATATTGAAACTCACCTCTGACATGACAGACAAAGACCAGACCTCATATTAAATGTTTCTCTACATAAAAAAAAAAAAATACATTTAACATAATATGATTCAATTTAATTTACACATACAATAGCACACAACGTAGCGGCGTGGCCTACTTCCCGCGCTAACTTAGGGAATTAACTTAAGGGCCTTCCCCTACGGAGATTTCGTAATTTACCGTATTTAGAGCCTTATAAACTCATAATTTGAAAGCTACAAAGTTATAATGAAAATACAGCAACAATCTTCAGTATATCAACATTCCTTTCCCCGTTTTAAATTTTCTATTTTTGTTTATTATACTCATGATATTAGCTTCCAAAGTAATACCAATTTATTAAAACTGAAGCATACTTTCAGCATCTCCCTAGTATTTACAAATTACGTTTATTTGAAACCCACGACAATAGATAGACAATTTCATTAACTACATATTCCCCGTTTCATCAATTTTGAACTAAGATAAGTAAAAGAAATAGGATTTTTGTGCGATCTCGGCAACGCGTCAAATGTATGGTCAAGGTCGTTTGCTTGGGGGATGGCCTTAAATGGGATACTGTTACTAGCTAAACAAGATATTATTATGTTTGTATTACTAGTGACTACCCTAACATATCATTTCCTATGACAATATCATATTCTTATTTATATAGAATATTAGCGGACCGGACAGACTGTAAACACGTCTTATATATTAAGTATATCTATCAATGTAAATAAAAATTAATTTCGAATTTTGTTAGTCTCGCTAAAACTTGAGAATAGCTGAACCGATTTGGCTAATTTTAGTATTGAAATATTCGTGGAAGTCTAGGAAACGTTTAAGTATATTAGGAGGCAAGTAATACAAAGTTCACCGGGTCATTTAGTAATACATAGAAATATTTGAAATAAGATGTTAAATAACCATACAAATTATTTAAAAATTTAATCTTTGTAATTGTGAACATTATTCAACAAACTAGAATATACACGAAAAACTTCATTAAAATGGTCAAGTATTATAGAAAGAAGATACTCGTAGGTACTTTAAAACTTAACAGATCATCAGTTTTGCTGCCATTACCTATTTTAGGGCTCATTTAGTAAACTAGGTAATATTGTAACTAGTAGTTTACCTTGGGCATAATGAAATGACATTTAAGTGTTCCATGACGCTGTTTAACAAGCATACAACCTGATTAGGATAGACATAATAATGTAAAGAGAAGAAGGCATCACGGCTTAGAAAATAATATAAAAAAAAAATGTAGTGGGTCGAGGGACAGCAAAGAATATATAGTGTATTAAATTATTTGCTGTCCCTCAATCTCTGTCTATACTTAATTGTCTTAGCACATAAGCTCTGAAACTAGTAGGTCGATTTTAATAATATTAACCTCGAGGCAGGACTTAACCTTTTTAATTGTGGTAAATGTACAGTTCTTGTGGGTTCCTCGTTCCTGTACATTCCCCCTGCAGTCAAGTATTATGACACCATTGACAAACTATCATCAGTTCATCTCATTTCGCAACCAGTTTTTGAGGTACGAGTTACGAGTTACGACTATTGCAAGACTTAGTACTGTACATTCACAGTTATTCTACCTCCAGTGTCTATGAAAGTGGACTTTATGTCAACGTTATAAGGGTTAAAGGTAGAATAGCTGTCAATAATGTAGAACTTGTCGTGAGTCACGCCGTAAGATAACGGCTTTTCTAGTATTATACGTAGATGTACTAATGTTATAGACAAGCAAAAAATTACGTTCCTAACCACGGACGACATAACTTCTAAAATGGCACTAACGCTAAGGAGTTATGTGACTCACCTCGTTGTACGGATTATAATAATATTAGGGGAAAGTGAGGTAAAACGATCCCTATGGGTCAAATGATCCCTCCCCTTAAATCATATTAAACCAGTGGCATCTTTCCAAATGCACGTGAAACATGTTGCCCATACCCCTGCCAGTTGCCTCTCATAGTATCATGGCGATCAGAGCGCTTGGCGAAATTTTATTCAATTTTTTTTAAAAGTGTCTCTCTGATCTAAATTAAGCCTATTTTTGGACTTTCATAACTTTTACGAATTCGTGTTTATTTAAATGTTATTTTGTTATAGGGTATTAATAGCACTTACCTAATATTTAAACAGTTTTAGATCACCCCACGTGGTATTTGAAGGTTGTGTTTGGATCGATTTCTTGGAATTTAGTATTTGGGGTGAAATGATCCCTATTTGTTTGTATAAAATGATCCCTGGATATAAAGTAGAAATTGGCGATTTTTTTTATGAAATTGTTATTTTATTTTAATTTTATTATTAAAGAACAAATATATATACATAATCAAAGATATTGATTTCAGAAGTCCCAACTTTTTGTCTTGAGACAGACCGGTAAACCGACAGACAGCAAAGTCTTAATAAATTGGCTGCCCTTTTTATCCTTTGGCTACCGAAGCCTAAAATACTTTCTAATAAACTAAAAGATGCGTGTTTCTTGCTTATATGCTTAAATTGGTTATCAATAAAAAATATTATCTCTGGGATTATTTTACCCCAACTCAAGGGATCATTTTATACATAGGGGTGTATAAAATGATCCTTTAGTTAAACTTTTACAAAAACCTCTATTACAAAAAAAGTACGTACATATGATTAAAAATAAGTATGCTATCACGAAGTTTGGTAAATTCACTACATCCAGCCATAGAAATCTTGCGATTTTTCCTTCAAATTTAGCCATACTTAAGATTTTTCCCTTAAGGGGATCATTTTACCTCACCTTCCCCTATATGACCGTCTTCAAAACACTCGTCAATACATATTTTCCTTTGAGTAATTAACTAACTAACGCACATAGAGACGAATATTAATAACATGACTGTAATTAAATCAACATTTTGACATATTTCATATTTTGAAACATTCGAAGTTTCATTCATGGCCTAAGATCCCCCCATAGTACGACCTTCACCTAGCTGGTTAATGGATGAAAAGTATTTTATATTCAACTACGTATGTCAATAAATATATTATTGTTAGTGGGTTGCCTAAAAAATTTCAGTCCAGAATTTTTTTTTTTCTCCATTTTTTTGGTTTGGTTAATAGACAAATTCCATACCAATCGAAAGTATGAAGCCCGTAGAATATGCAAACGTTAAGTTGTCTATTTTTTTCCCGTCACAACTCTTGGGTAGGCAGGTAAATCGATACTAGTACCGACCGGTACTAGTATCGATTTAATTTATTTGGTTAATGCTTAATGCATATTCTACGGGCTTCATACTTTCGATTGGTATGGAATTTGCCTATTAACAAAACCAAAAAAATGTAAAAAAAAATTATTTTTTTAATTTTTTATTCTGGACTGATTTTTTTTGGCAACCCACTTGCAATAAATTTATTGACATACGTAATTAAATATAAAATACCTTTCATCCATTAATCAGCTCGGTGAAGGTCGCTCTATGGGGGGATACTATACCATCAATTGAATATTGATCATAATTAAATGTCTCTGAGTGCGGCTGTTAGTATTTTAATCCATTTAAAAATATTCTAAGCAGCTACACAAAATCTTGTTTCTGGAAAAGCGCGTATTTTACATTCTATGTACCATATTTTTTACCGTATCTTTCTATGTACCATGGAAGAAATTGATTCATAGGCAGTTGACGGATCTACGTCATCTGGTCGAATTATGTCAATTCAATGTTAATTGTGATCTGTCGGCTGGGTTTGACGTAACGTGACCAAATTACTTAGGTCCGCCATCTGCCTAGGAATCAACTTCTCTGATAGTACATCAAGCAATGTTCCCTAGATACGTCTTGATCTTATCATGGCGAGCGAAACGAGCCCTATAGTATATCCCGCAACCTGAGCACTTTTGTGGTACACTTTACGGAAAAACTATCACGCCTATTGATTTGTGCTTTAACATAGTAATTTTTATTTATATTATGTAGATATTGTGTGTGATCATCGGTCAGTCAAGGTTTGGTTACTATTAAAATATAAAAAAAACTGCCTTAAAGATTATTACCACGTAAAAAAACGACGCGAGCCCTCACAAAGCTCGGCTTCGTTGTAAATAAAAGTTACTGCGATGTCACCTTTCTAACCTCCACCATTATTTCCTCAACCATTTATATTACTTGTCGAGGCATTTCTATGATCAGCTGCAGTCTATGGCGGTAAAGTGTGAGGCGCCAGGTTGCGGTCGCGGCTTCGACTCCCGACGTTTACATTAACTGCCAATTCCAATTAAGCTCGTTATCGGATTAAATACTGTACAGTTTTTAGATGTGGCAATAATTAACATAATATACGGGGTGTAACAAAACAAAGATACAGTACTTTAGGGTGTGTATTGTAAGTCTTTAAACGCTACAACTTTCACAGTGAACTCTATACAAGGGACACAATATAAACCCTAAAGTATTACCACTTTGTTTTATTCCAATTTGCTGAGGCCTGTTTTCCATATAATGGGATCAGATTAGACGCTTCTATTTAGTGTTACGCTAAACTTTTGAAGTGAAAACTTTTTAGCGGCGCTGTGCACATTTTGTAAAAGATGTAGAATACGCGTCCAGCCCCTCTAGCATACGCCAACGAGATATCTCGTGGATATCTCACTCTCGAGCCTAGTGATATTGTAGATATCGATATTATATGTCTCTTTTTCGCTAACATGCGTACGTTGAGACTCGAGAGATAAATTTCTCCTTCGTATATAGTTCGTTAGTATATAGACAAAAATAGCACATATAAAAAAACAAAAACAAAATTATCTCTAATTTTGACGACAGACGTACGAGAAAAAATGTATGTCATGTTAGGGTCAATAGAGATGAAGAGATAAACCAGTTAACATCGAGAAAACGTGTAGACAAAATTTTCTCGTTGGCGTATGCTAGCACGGCTGATCGAAAATTCGTAAGACGGGAGAGTTGCCAGCGCAGCTTAGAAGAGGAATGGAAAATGTATGCCTACTGCTGTTCCTTTTTCACTTCTGGCACCACTCCCGGACTGCGACTCGCTATTTTTTGTAAGAATATAGTGCTTATATTTTCCACAAAACATAAATAGAGAATTAAATCATGACTCTCTACCCTTACATTGACAGGAAAGATTGATAGGGTGACTGTGACAGATTCTAGCGATTGAGGCGTTCCGGGCCATTGACTGTATAAAAATATTTTTTCTGGAATTTCTTATAACCAAATAAGGCCGCCCAATTATGCCACCCAGTAAAATGTTCTCGTCACACATGTTACAATAATCTGACAGACACTGCAACTGAACAAAAATTACAATGTTGGCGTTGCGTTCGTTGACGCATTCATTATTGAATGCGCCAATACAAAAGTTGAATGAAAAAAGATGACGAAAATTGAAGATGAAAGTGCATAGTGTGGACATAGCTAATGGGGAATACAATATTACGCAAAGATCGGAGCAAAGAGCGTTACTAGGCTACTAGCACCATAAAGTTAATATACCTAGCGGAATAGAGTTTAATTATTAAACATGAAAGACAGAAATAAAGCGAATAGATTATATTTTGAACCATTAGACCTTACACTACAAAATCTTATATCCGAGTGGCAGGTTCGGTGGGATAACTCGATGACCTGTACAATTTCTTTCCTTCGGTTCGTGAACGACTAGCGATGTATTGGATAGAAATAGACCACTGCGTTGCACAATTCTTAATTGGTCACGGCAATTTTAAAGCTAAACTTCATGGATTCAAGTTAGTTCCATCTCCTCTTTGCGAGTGCTCGACCGAAGGCAGCCCGCAAGAACAAACTGCTCATCACATACTCTGGGAGTGCGATCTCTGGCATGACATCTGGATTTTATACGTGGGAGAGCCATGCTTCGGCACGAATGGGCCGGCTCGACCGGAGAAATACCACGTTCTCACAGAAAACCGGCGTGAAACAGCGCTTGCGCTGTGTTTCGCCGAGTGAGTGAGTTTACCGGAGGCCCAATCCCCTACCATATTCCCTTCCCTACCCTCCCCTATTCCCTTCTCTTCCCATCCCTACCCTCCCCTATTACCCTATTCCCTCTTAAAAGGCCGGCAACGCACCTGCAGCTCTTCTGATGCTGCGAGTGTCCATGGGCGACGGAAGTTGCTTTCCATCAGGTGACCCGTTTGCTCGTTTGCCCCCTTTATTTCATTTAAAAAAAATGAGGAAAGATCCGATTTGTTAAACAACCTCCAATGTGTTTCTAGAGTCGTATATTACGATGATCTCGTAGGCAGCGCAAAGAATTTCCGTGCTTTCAAACGTTTTTGTCATAAATACTATTGGAAACAATCGAACACAAGTTTGCCATTATAAATAAATGTCATTTTTATGAAGTAAGCATTATATTAATAAGTATAATTTAATTTTTTTCCCGTGGTGCTTCCCCCTTTGTTCGGACATCAATGTCATTACAATTTGGCTGTCTTCCGCTTTTCTTGGGGAGGGAAATTGGATATCTTCTACTCCTCCTACCTTTCTTCTGATTAATTTCGTTGCGGGTCCCAAGACAGATTTAGCTTGTCCCTCGGACATCCCTGAGATCATATCAAAGGGTTTTCGTGGTTGGTTACCACTGTTGATCCTGGCGACACATGAGTTGCAGTGGTAGGAATGTGTGGTGGGCCTCTAGCGGAATAGAGAAACAAAGGCCTGAGCAAGCGAGATGTCACTATCAGTAACACTGCGTGGTAAAAAGAGACGTGGGATACATGACAGCAGAACTCTTTTTTTGACGTCCAGTCGGCACTTATCGGCACGTTGACAATTTAATCTCATAGAATTCATGTTCAATCATGCTTGTGTAAGTGTATACGTACACATATTTTTACACACAGATGTAAACCAATTTCGGTTTCGTTTGACAGCTCGAGATTGTTGCTCTATTCCGCTAGGTATATTAACTTTATGTAGGTTTAGAGGTCTTTGACTAGCACATATATAGTAAATAATGAAATAATCCGACCTTTGACATGTTGCACACGTCATATCACTTATCAGAATATTGACTGAAACGTTGTCAAACGTCGAACAAAACTTTTTGTTGACTGTCTCCGCTGGTGCTTCCTGTAGCTGCATGTTGTAATACGAGTATAGGGTATTTTACAACATGCAATGTTATTAGAATAGAATAGAATAGAATAGAATAGAATAGAATAGAATAGAATAGAATAGAATAGAATAGAATAGAATAGAATAGAATAGAATAGAATAGAATAGAATAGAATAGAATAGAATAGAATAGAATAGAATAGAATAGAATAGAATAGAATAGAATAGAATAGAATAGAATAGAATAGAATAGAATAGAATAGAATAGAATATACTTTATTGTGCACACAGTTACAATAACAACACACATACAACAAAAACACATAAAATGACGAGTACAGTACACAAAGGCGGTCTTATTACTTCCAGATAAGCATAAATAGCAATTTCTTCCAGACAACCTTTGGAAGAAAGGAAACAAAAAAGTTGCTAGAGAAAGGGCGTTGTGCTTAAATTAAAGTTAGTTATTACACACTTTTCTTAAAAAAAATAAAAAAAAAACTTCTAGTAATCTTCTTTTATTCTTTATTTTGTATTGATTAACCTATAATGTTTTTCTGCTTTGGACGAGCCATCTACACACTTCTATTATATGTTACAAAGTAATACTTACGTAAGTACAAAGAGCTTAAACCTAGATGCCCTTTGCCTTTATGTACGGTGACCAAAGTGTCAGTTGAACTTTAAAGGTAACGTCTAGTAGTTTCAGCGCTAACAAAACCCAATTTATTAAGAGTTGATTAAGACCGCAACGCGACGCGTAGATGCAATGATATTCTATGTTACTAAATGTATTTCTAAATTTATATGCATTTGACAGATTCGCAATTGAAATCTCATCTCTCTCAATCAAATCCATACAAATTTATGTCGCGCCGCGCCTCGCCTCGCCTCGTCGCGTTGCGGTCTGAATTTACCATAAGGCTGGTTTTAGTGTCGCGCGGACCATCGGTACAGATCGCTCCGTAGACCGATCTGTCTGAAGTTTTAAGGAGTAATGCGGACGGGTCCGTACGGACCCGTCCGCATTACTCTCAAACGCTCCTTATAGCGTAATGCATATTGCATAATATATACGGAGCGATCCGTACCGACGGTCCGCGTGACACTAAAACCAGCCTAAGAGTTTACAAAGAAACTTGATGACGCCCGCAACATCGTTGCGCCAAAATTTGTTTCTCGCCCGGGAACAGTTCATTTTTCCGTGATAAAAAGTATCGTATAGCCTTTCTTGGGACTCAAAGTATCTACATACCACAGCAAAACCGGTTTAGCGGTTTGAGCGTGAAGAGGTAACAGACAGACAGACAGACATACATACACACTTTCTCATTCATAATATTAGTATGTCGCATTTATAATACCTTTAGAATGCAGATTACGTTAACGTGCACATTACCCAGGCAATCTGCAGATTTCCTGATACCATCCATTAAAGTGTGAAATTTTTATATAAAAAAAGTTTATAGTTGTACTTTTCTCAGTTAGTTTGCATTCACTTCCTTCGTGAAAGTCCTAAAAACTTTGACTTAAGCTTGGCAACCTAAGGCTGTTGTTGTTTTGATTGATTTTTAAGGTTCCGTAGCAAAATGGCAAAAAACGGAACCCTTATAGATTCGTCATATCTGTCTGTATGTCTGTCCGTCCGTATGTCACATCCACTTTTCTCCGAAACTATAAGAGCTATACTATTGAAACTTGGTAAGTAGATGTAGTCTGTGAACCGCATTAAGATTTGATACAATAATGGAAAAGTTATTAAAAATTTTAGAGGTCCCCATAGGTATGTACAACTGAATCAAAACAATTTTTTTTATCTAACCTATGCGTGTGGGGTATCTATGGATAGGTCTTCAAAAACCATATTGAGGTTTTTAATATCATTTTTTTCTAACCTGAATAGTTTGCGAGAGAGACTCTTCCAAAGTGGTAAAATGTGTATCCCCCCCCCCCCCCTCTAACTTCTAAAGTAAGGGCATGACAAGTCTAAAAAATATATATTATGATGTACATTACTATAAAAACTACCAACGAAAATTGGTTTGAACGAGATCTAGCAAGTAGTTTTTTTTTTATACGTCATAACTGGTAAACCTTAATTTAACTTTCATTAAATCAACTGAAATATAAAAATAAATCAAAAACCTTTTAATTTCATAAAAATAAACCTAATTGCTGTAACCTAACCCTTCATGGGCGTGTCCAACTCGCACTTGGCCGTTTTTTTCATAGTTGATATCGATCTGTTATACTTTAATATAATAATGGAGTACCTATCATTTTAGTTAAAATTGAATAATTTATTCCTTTGTAAATTATGTCCAAAAAATTATATTAAATATTTCTCTACTATTATAAGATGTTTTATTGAAACAAGAACCTGTTTTATGTAATTTAATGAGATTAGAATAAACTTTTTGCAATTTAACTGACTCACCCAGATAATCTGCAGAATACCTTGTTAATTTGCAAACTAACTGGTTTACGCAAATTAATTGTAATATGGATATTATATCAAAATCTCTCTATGCGCGTAACAATTAAGATCAGTAAGCAATTTTCTTGTGCATTCTCTTAACATAATTTAAATTACCTTTACCAATATGTCAGGTTCAAACCGAACCTATTCGAACCAAAGCACTCGGGTACATAATCTCCACAACCGGACCATGAAATGGACAAACAGACAACAAAGCCCATATCATATCAAAGCCAGCCTGGCCTTTGATATGATTTTGAGGGATTAGAGTGTGAAACTGGGTATTATATAGTTCAGTTGATAAAATTGTGCAATTCACAAATAGTTATTTATGTAATTACTGTGTATCTAATGCCTAAAAATTATCATCATCATCTTTTTAACCTCCTGAAAAAACGTACAGTAAAACTTTGAAACGCTCTGACGCGAGCAGTAATTCCGGACCAATGCGACCTGCAAACCTTCAAGAAGAGAGCGTATTCCCTCTTAACAGGGTGGCAACGCATCTGCAACTATTCTGATGGTTGTACCATGTCCATGGGCGACAGTCCATCAGGTGACTTGTTTGCTCGTTTGCCCCCTAATTATATATAATATAATGATGAGATATTATGTCAACAAGCAATAAGGCGATACGAGGGGGACTCCGCACGAGTGGGTCGGCCTTGTACTAATTGGGAGGCAAATTCAATGAGATGCATGGTGATTTCGTGCTACAAATTATAGGGCAATAGATACATAAGGGTTACTTCATACCACGACGGAACGCAGTGCTGTTTAAAAACGCAGTTTCGGTATACGGGGTATACCTAACCCAGTTTTAGTTGCACATAATATTTCAGTTCATTACTAGATTCAAGAAGCCGCTTCCACCAACATTGGCATTTGATATAATGTCAACAAGCAATAAGGCGACACGGAGGGACTCCGCACGTGTGGGTCGGCCTTGTACTAATTGGGAGGCAAATTCAATGAGATGCATGGTGGTTTCGTGCTACAAATTATAGGGCAATAGATGGCTCGCTCACTGCTGGAAAATTTCGTTTTTAATTTTTTTACTTAATTTTCTTTGCACTTCGAACAAGAGCTTTACTTTCAAGTTTCCAATTAAGTGAATATTAGACCACACAGATTTTCTTCGTCCATTGTTATTATGTGGGTCAATTCGAAAGCAAAGGATCTACGATCGATCATAATCTATCATATTGCCACACTAAACTGTCGCTTGCGTTATTATCAATAAATTATAATAACTTATAGCTTTTATATAGCTCTAATATAGCCTTAATAGATGGTTCTGGTATAGTCTATTAAGGATGTAATTGACTGGATTTCCCAAACCGCTTTTCTGCGCGGCAAGGCTGAAAACTATCCTATTTTTTCAAGATACCGTTTTCATTTTTTATTTTAAAAGTAAAACATAACGTAAGTAATTTGGCCTTATCCTTATTTTTTATAAACATAAACATAAATAGGTAATTTCCAATTTTCGTAGCTTGTCGTCGAAATATTTTAATCAATATCAAGATCGATTAACAGAAAATTTGATACTGGATTAGATTTTTATTTTTATGTAGTCATTTTATATAGTTTACTCTTCATAATTTATCAATTTTATTGTACTAAGTTCTGTAGTTGAGTTTTTATGACACAGTTTAGGTCTGTCGCGGAAAATTTTCCAATTTTGGTGTCATTTACGAAACGTTGTTTCTACAAAATACAATTGATCCCTAAAGCATAAAAAATACGTCATTCACTTCATTCAGCTACACGCTAACCCGCTTAGGAGGTGGCTGTGGTCTGTTTCGTACCAGTTTCCAACCAAAAATGAAAGAAAACCCTTTCATCACCACACCCCCGATTTCATGCAATTTTGGTGTACTTAAATTATTATCACACTTGTGGCAACAATGTCTTATAGTGATTTTGAGCAATGGTAGGGTTTTGGTTTGTTTATAGTTAAGTAAATGTGTTATAATTTTAGTGCACGTAGTTTTTTTTTTAAGATTATTTTTCTCGCAAATTCCAATTTTGGGACAATTTAGGTGGTTTTGGTGGATTTTTAGACACATTAAAATTGCTTCCTTATACCAAAATTAGAAAATTCAAAGACTGTTGTTTATTTATTAACTTCAAAATTTGCAGAGATTAAAAAAAGACACTCGGGATGATAGTGATGAAGAATTAACTATATATTTTCAAGAAATGGGAAAGGGGAATTATATTAGATACTTTAAATGTTTCCTATTAATCTTTAAGTAAAGGCCTACACTCCTTACTTCATTGTAAAGGACTGCTAACACCTAATAGACTGTTAAAAACAAAAGACATCGATTACAAGTTATAGCTCAACGTATTATTTCATTTGGCTAGGTCCACAAGAATCTCTTTTATTTTATCACGATCATGAAATGTTTCATTACTGATACATTTTTTATCTTACCTTGCTCAATCATTTGACCAATTTTCAAACAAGACAGAATCATTTTGTTGTTTTGTTGAATGCCATATCTTCGGTTGAATGCTATATTTTCGGTTCTTTAAAGACTAAAGATAAACACAATCATTAGGATTCATATTTATAGCCTACGTCGTCGGTCCATCTTTAAAGCTAGATTTTTATAATAATTGTGTGATCATCGTTCCATCTATTAGGACTCATCTTTATATGCTACATCGCCGGTCCATCTTTAAAGCTAGATTTTATAATTATGTGACCATCGTTCCATCTATTAGGACTCATCTTTATATGCTACATCGTCGGTCCATCTTTAAAGCTAGATTTTATAATTATGTAATCATCGTTCCATCTATTAGGACTCATCTTTACATGCTACATCGTCGGTCCATCTTTAAAGCTAGATTTTATAATTATGTAATCATCGTTCCATCTATTAGGACTCATCTTTACATGCTACATCGTCGGTCCATCTTTAAAGCTAGATTTTATAATTATGTGATCATCGTTTCATCTATTAGGACTCATCTTTACATGCTACATCGTCGGTCTATCTTTAAAGGTAGATTTTTGTAATTGTGTGATCATCGTTCCATCTATTAGGACTCATCTTTACATGCTACATCGTCAGTCCATCTTTAAAGCTAGATTTTTATAATTATGTGATTATCGTTCCATCTATTAGGACTCATCTTTATATGCTACATCGTCGGTCCATCTTTAAAAGTACATTTTTATAATTATGTGATCATCGTTCCATCTGAGCTTAGACATTACTTGAATTTTAAGGCCAAAATAATTCAGACAGACAAGGCATTCACTTGATCTATAACCAAAAGGCCATTTATTTCTTTCTTTTATTGCAGTACGACGATTTTTTTACCCAAATCTAATTTTAGTGTCAAAAATCAATTTTGGTGTGGGGCTAATTTTGGTGTCAGAAATAACATGATTATATAAAGGAATATTCTTATTTTTCTTGATAATTTAATTAAAAGATAATACTCTCTAAAACCTAAAATCAAATTCGATGAAAAAAAAATCATAAACAAAAATTGCCACCAAAATTATTAAAAGAATGCAAGTTGTTGAAATCCACTCAATTGACAGTAACATAACGGTTTAATAAAGGGTACTTAGACAATTTAGATTTGATGTCGACAGCAAAGTTGCAAGAAAAAAAAATTTAGGGATTTGAATTTCAATATGCCAGGTGAAAAAGGACGACGCGGATTCATCGCCAAGTTAGTTTTTTCTTAGTAACTCGATAAATATACAACATTTTAAAAATCCGCTAGGTCAGTTTCTCAATGATATAATTTTATACAATGTGTTAAAATATTAACTTAGTGTAATGCACGGTTATGGCAATATATGAAAAAATCGTGGAAATTAGATGCATCCTTGTGATTTTTATCTGTCGAGAAAATTTTAAGATATCGTGTTTCCGCTAGGTCGGATCCTCGGAAATATAATGTAGTATCTATGTTTAAAAAATGAAAACAATTCGGAGCTTATTTTCAAGTATAAAAATTAATTATAAAATCGACAATTTTGGGTAAGTCACCCCTTAATAGAAAAAATATCATTTAATACTTTGTTTTAAATATGATCTTATCTTACCGTCAATGTCGTTTTAAAGTTCACAGTTTATATCCTTGTTATTTCGGAATAACAAATGAACTAAAGTCGAACATATTCAATAGCTATCATATTTAACAATGTTTGTGCGCTTACCTTGGAAACTTAGCTCTAGGATGTCCACTCAAATTTGTAAAGTGAAAGTATGAATTTCTAAGATTCAAATTCAAATTCTTTCTTTCAAATTCAAATTCTTTATTATATATATATATATATACAAGATTATATCTTACTAGATGACTCCCGCAAGTCCGTTGCTCAAAAATTTGTTTATCGCGCAGGAACCGTACATTTTCCCGGTTAAAAAAGTATCCTATGTCCTTTACCGGGACTCAAAGTATATCTATACTAAATTTCAGCAAAATCGGTTCAGCGGTTTGGGCGTCAAGAGGTAACAGACTGACATACTTTCGAATTTATAATATTAGTATTAGGGAATGCAATCCCGCAAGATAATTTCAATCCCGGTATTTGCGGGACTGAACCATCACAATCCGGCTGGATCCCGGTATTTGCGGGATCCCGCAGGGTGGACTTAAACTTTTAAAATAAATCGTTATAATGACTTGAGTAATGACTTGATAGACCCCGTTTTATTCTTAGAAACTCTAGTAAAACAAACTTTGTCGGATACTTTTTTGCAAGTGTTTATTAATACTTCAGACTTTAGATATAAAAATAAAAGAAAAACTATTTTTTTTGGGAATGGCTACGTAATAATAATAGTAAAAAAACCAAAAACACGATTATTAATTTTCATCTTTTATTAAAATTATTCTTTTTTTTTTTTCGAAATAAGTATAGGTAAAAATCGTGCTCAAAGATTGTGTTACATACATACAGCCCAAACTTATAATTAAGTATGTTAAAAAATTTAGGGTATTAATTGTGTCGTCTGCCAAACGGCTCCTGATATTCGACACAAGGTAGCCACTAGCCACTAGCCAGCAGCTGAAAAAGTTCGCTCAGCTTCCACGCTGGTTGGTACTTGGTACAATTGTCATTTCAATAGGTAAATTAAATGTAAATTGTTTAGCGGGCTGCCTGTAGCCAGTTCACGCACCCCCGCGCACAGAGTTACACGTATGAATCACGCTTCTTTGTAATTCCGCCAATCCCGCGGGATCCCGCAAAATTTTTGACCGGGATTAGTCCCGCAAAATACATGCGGGATCCCGGTATTTCGGAATCCCGGTATCCCGGTATTGTATTCCCTAATTAGTATGGATTGCTCGCAACATTGTTGTTACGATGAAAAAAACTTAAAATAACACTGGGTAATATTTCGGAACGCGGAGTCATCTGTAGTATTATTCTTTTTACCCCTATCATTCCCTCCCTGCTCGCATATTTCCATTCAGGCGAAGCGAACAGGCTAGCTGAAATAAATAAGCGGTAATAGAATGAGCTTAATGAACGAGGTTAGAATTATTTCCGCTTAGACAGATAAAAGATAAGGAAGGAAGATAGTGACCACTGAGTTTGCGGTTTGGTTAGTAATTGGACATTTTTGTATGTTATCGTATACGTAGGCATGTATTATAATTTATAAGCTTACTAGATGACGCCCGCAACTTTGTTGCACCAAAACTCGTTTATCGCGCGCGGATCGTATATTTTTCCGGGATAATGTCCTTTCCCAGGACTTAATTTTACAACCTGAAATCAAAATTATATCCTGTATTTATACCTTGGGTGAAAATAAATAATATCACTATTAGGTAGACAGATAATATTTTAATGAGAGTGATGATGTGATGTAAAATTTAAAAAAAAAGTTGTAACAATACATTAAATTAAAATATCAACCAAATCGAATTTGGTATAAACATTTGAGTTACCGAAAAGTGCATTTTTTCGTGTTTTAAAAAATGCACAGGCAGTTGTAAACACGAAAAAATGCACGGTTCTTGCGCGACAAACGATTGGAGTATGCGTATACGCAAGGCAAAATCTAGTGCATCAATCAAGTCAACTTTTTACGAAAATGGATTTGAGTTCTAAGTATCTTTTTCTTTCTTTTCAGCACTCTTCCTCTGTGTTCACTCCGAAGAAACGACCAAAGACCAGGATGTCCAGGCTAAAGACAAGAGACAGACCCAAGGGGAAAGCCAGCCACATAATATCATTTACAGAACAGCAAGGAAACAGGTATGACAAATTTTATGTCTTGCTTTAGACTAGTACTCTGATTGTGTTAATTTGAGTCAACATTAGTAGCTTCGATAGACTTTGATGCAGTCTCGGTATAGTATAGGATCAGTAGTTAAGAGGGCGACTGACCCAAAAAATCAAACATCGTCCTTCTCTCTTCACACTCACCCCCGTCTTTCATATGCTAGGTGAAAAAGGACGACGCGGAATCATCGCCAAGTTAGTTTTACTATGAATAAAAGACGAACTATAATGATTATGAAAAAAGTGTTTTGAGAAAATTTAGGTTTTATTTATCAATGCCTTTTTAGATATTAAAAAATATTAAAGAAAAGACAGCAAACTTCGAAGATCCAAGCAAAAATGTGTCTAAAACAAGGCTTTTTGTAAAAAAAAAAAGTATCGAGCATTTTTTCAGTAATCGTGTTTTCGTTTTGAGCATTTAATCTTCATGAACTGGAGTTACTTGCGTAAAAAAAATCAGTTTTCTAGACCTTACAGATTTTGTGATCTAGGTTTAAGTATGCAGTCAAGTTAGGGTCGGGTGCATTCTTAATAGAATAACTATCTCTTGCAGAAATCCATTATATAAAATTATATTATTATTATTAGCAATATACCGCAAAATAAACATCAATAGCTATGTCCACACTGTGCACTTTCGTTTTCAATTTTCGTCATCTTCTTTCATTCAACTTTCGTATTGGCGCATTCAATAATTGAATGCGTCAACGAACGCAACGCCAACATTGTCACTAAAGAACAAAGCGAAAGTTTTGGATACGGTCAGAGGGCATGCGTCGCGGGCATGCCTCACGTTCGCTGTTGACTGCGCTATAACGCATGCCCTTGATGAACAAAAAAAGGCACAGTGTGGACAAAGCTAATGAGTGACTGCACGCATAGGCATGCGTTACAGCACCACGTCCCCTCTTTTTCCACACTCCCTATGCGTACACTCGCATGCAAGAACGTGTAAACACCACGACACCGCAATAATGTTAGCCAATTCATGCAAAGACTGTTGCCACCATGCAGATTAAAAAACTAGGTCGGATGCCTGGAAAATCATCCATTTTCAAGTTATTACTACTAAATAACTAAGCAAGACTGTCCTAGGTTAAGGCAAAATAATATGCTAGTAATTTGCATGAAGATTGAAGCGGTAATTATTTTATCAGTGAAGGGGATCTGGCAGAGAGAGGTCCCTACGGCCTTTAGTGGATACCGAAAGTTAGGGCAAGGTCCGCAAGATCCTATCTTTACTTATCTTTGACAGTCACAGCATATATTGGATATAATATTATATATATTATGCCAGATATCTCTGGATATCTGACATTATAATTGCTCCGTTCACTAGCCGATATTTGAATATATAATGTAAACTTTCAAATACTTTCAATAAGTTAAATTATTATTGATTTTGATGTCTCATCTAGAACAATATTAGGTACTTGTAATCAAGATATCGGAATCAGTGTCAAACGAAATAGCTCCAAACGAAACTAAAACGGGGCCTTAAAGGAGTCTAGGAAAATACTATGTAACACTTTAAAATCAGAGTTTCTTTGATTAAACGACAAAGAATATTATTATCTAAAGGACTTTGTATTAAAGGACTTGAAGTCAATTTCCTTTTGTTATTTTGTTCATTATTAAGTTTCCGATCAACCTTTACAACGCTTGTTTTGATCCGAGCTTCATTATTTACTGTCTTTGTAGCTGGCTTGTTACTGTTTATATAATAATAACCTTTAATATTCAATAGACATATAAATTACAATGATAGACCTGGCATGTTAAAGCATAATATATAAAGCGTGCCCAAATGGGGCCACTTTGATATTGTTTGGGGCCATTTGAGGAGCATCCTGACGTTCATCGGTTTTTGAAAATTAATCTCTTGGTATGCGTGGTGCTGCATAATTTATTAATTTAAATATTTTTAATCTATATCTATAGACAGATTATAAATACGTACCTACGTATATTATAAAAACGAAAGATTTTTTTTGTTTGCATCAAAGCTTTGAAATTGCTGGACTAATTTTGATCATAAACACTAGACGCACAATATAGCTGAAGAAGCAAATAAACTTTTTTGCTTTTTAGCGACCTTTTAGATATAATTATAATTCAGCAACAAATTAACAACAAAATTATACTTTTTTGTTGTTTATTGTAATAATAAAATATTAAGAACCATAATAATTACTTTTGTCGACAGCGCTTTTGTTTCGTAGAATATATTTTCTTCTCATATTAATTTAAAAATAGAACGTTGATATTCACAGTTTATTATTCTATTTTTAAAAATATTTCCATAAAATTACTTTCCATTTTTTGACCTTTTCAATTTTATAAACATACAATTATAATTTTTTAAATATACTTGCCGTAAATTATAGGTCTACCAGAATCTGATGGCAAAAAGTGAGAAAATAAATTGACTCTAGCAATACCGGGGTAATTGGAATAAAACATTTTGATCCTTTTTTTTCTTATAGCGGCTGATTATGTGTGTTAAACATGCAAATATAAAAATTTATCCAATGATCAAGGATATTTTATGAAAATCTGCTGTCAAAAATTGCCATCAGATTCTGGTAGACCTATACCAGTCATTGGACAGCTAAGGATTTTTTTTACAGAAATAGCTGTAAAAAATTAAATACTTTGCATGAAATAGAAATAGATATTGTATTTGTGTTCATAAATAATTATCTAACTTAAGATATGCAAACATAAAAATGCGATGGTTTTTCAGTTTATATTGATTTTTTGGTGAAAACTGAATGGTAGGTAAAACACAGTCATGGGACAGAATTACAGTAGTTGGACACCCAAAACCAGTAGTTGGACAAGCAAAGTTTGATTGAAATTTGGTTAAAGTAGGTATTGTAAGTAGGAAACATTATAAATAATTATTGTTTTCACATATATTTTTATTATTTATTGGTATCAAAATAAGGTATTTTAATTAAATATTTAAGAAAAAATGACTTGAAAAAATTTAAATTCTTACCAATATTACATAGTACTAGTGTAACATATCCATACTAATATTATAACTTTATAAGTGTGAAAGTCTGTTCGTCTGTCTGTCTGTAAATTACTTCTTCACGCCCAAACTACTGAACGGATTTTGCAAAAATTCTGTATGGAGACAATTTGAGTCCCGGGAAAGGAAAAATAGAACTTTTTATCCCGGGAAAATGTACGGTATCCACTCGATAAACGAACTTTGACGCAATGGAGTTACGGCCGTCATCTATTAATATTATAGATGTGAAAGGATGTCCGTCTGTTTCTTTATCTGTATGTCTGTATATTACCTTGTTCAGGTAAAACGTAACTCAAATATTTAGAGATTTCAGATTGTCCTCATCGAGCCAATCGGCACACTCAGACAATATTTCAATACGGAGCACAATGCAGAGCAGCTCATTTGCCTGTCGCTGTGGCCGTACTCTACTTTTAGGAGGGAGTTGGGCTTGTCATGCCATGCACGTAACGATTGTGCGCTAACAATATTATCTTTTAGGATGTGAAATAGATCCCCCAGGTTGCACGTGTTCTTGAGTCTGGATTATACTGATGGGTAGCAAAAATTGTATGGCATTTGTTTAATTTAAATCATTATATCTACACAAAGTCGAGGGATTTCATGAAATATAAAGTAAAGGCTTGCCATTTGCCTATTTTGGCGACAAAAATAATCGGAACGTACTACACAATCCAGGGATTTCCTAATAAAACATAAACAAAAAACAAAAAGGGTAGCTGATTTTGAAAATTCTAATTCTTCTATAAAAACGAAAACAAAATAACGCGTTGTTTAAATATCAGCCCTTATTCAACGCACCGTAACATTTTACAAGGCCCCCAAATTGCGTTACGTTCCCTTGTTCATTCCATACAACTAACGGCAACAAGTAGGTTCTTGAAGTATTCAGAAGTCACACTTCATTGAAGTATTCAGAAGACACAAGTCAGCTGCAAATTAACTTTCATAATGAATAATACTCTCATCTTTCGAATATAATATATCAAGTAGATCAGTATTATTTCATGTAATAACGTCCAACAACAGTTTTTTAGCACTTTTACAATACCAGTAGTAGGACAGGCCAAAAGAACCTTTAAATGAAATATAAGGTTATTAAGAATGTACAAAAAATACTTAATAAATTGTTATTTATACAACAATACGTTTATAATAACATACACAATGTGTATCATAAAAAATATTATTAAAAACTTTAGCATGTTTCTTAATTTTTTCTTTACATTTGCAAAACCAAGGCGCACGCGATGACCATGGCGACAAAAAGATGTTTTATTTTGGTTACACCGCAACCTGATAAGAAATACTCTATTTTTATTGTAACGTGAATGCCCCTCAATATTAATTCCATTATTATTTACGTCGTATAAAAACCACAAACTTTTATTTTTACGATCAAAGTGTAAAGTGTCCCTCTACTGAAAAATTCTAATGACTCGTATTTTACCCTAGGACTTTATTTTTACGAAACACTTTTATAATAAACTAGCTGAGCCCCGCAATGTTACCCGCGGTTTATTAGGGAAAACAAATTATGATATCTTCCCGCACTAAAAAGTAACTTAAATGTAACTATGTAAGAAACAACTAACTCCATACCAAATTTCCAAAAAAATCGCTTCAGCCGTTTAGACATAAAGAAGTAACAAATATACAAAGTCACAAGCTTTCGCATTCATAATATTAGTATGATTCAAAAAGCTTATGTTTTTAGCAGTTTTGCAAATAATGGCAGTGACTCCCGACATTGTCAAAAACAGGATTTTTACATTACTAGATGACTCACGTAATTCTATTACGCCGAATTTCGTCTATCGCGTGGGAATCGTACATTTTAACAGGATAAAAAGTATCCTAATAATATGTCCTTTTCCGAGACTCAAAGTTATTATATCTGCATACCAAATTTCAGCGAAATCGTTTTTTTTTATGAAATAAGGGGGCAAACGAGCAAACGGGTCACCTGATGGAAAGCAACTTCCGTCGCTCATGGACACTCGCAGCATCAGAAGAGCTGCAGGTGCGTTGCCGGCCTTTTAAGAGGGAATAGGGTAATAGGGGAGGGTACGGATGGGAAGAGAAGGGAATAGGGGAGGGAAAGGAAGGGAATAGGGTAGGGGATTGGGAATCCTGTAAACTCCCTCACTCGGCGAAACACAGCGCAAGCGCTGTTTCACGCCGGTTTTCTGTGAGAACGTGGTATTTCTCCGGTCGAGCCGGCCCATTTGTGCCGAAGCATGGCTCTCCCACGTATAGACGGTTTGGACGTGAAGAGGTAACATACAGACCCACTTTCGCATTTATAATATTAGTATGGATTACTTTTCCAGCTGGATTCCCATCGAATTGGTTAATAAGCTGTGATGTGTAATGCTGTATGATTATCGATATGAGGCCAAAACATTCAAAAACTTTCACTGGAAACGAACCCGCTAAATAATACGTTTAGTTGAAGCAATTGTGCTTATAGAGCCATTGTCGAGGTAATAGTTGTATAGCCACAATATTCGCGCTTATTATAAAAACTAGCTTTTGCCCGCGGCTTCACTCGCGTGGAATTCAAAAATCGCGTAAAATACGAATATTCTTGTAAACCTCCTTTGGAAACATGATGTTTTTCCAAGAACAAAAGTAGATTATGTTACTCTCCATCCTTTCAACTAAGTATATTATGCCAAAAATCAAGTCGATTTGCTGCTTCGTTAGGCCGTGAAGGAAGGACAAACAAACACACTTTCGCATTTATAATATTAGTATGTATAATATTAGTATGGATAATATTAGTATGGATAGTCATGAAAGGCTTATAACCAGCAGTGGACGGTAGATATACAGGTAGTAAAATAATACTTTATACTAATCAAACGACGAAAAAGTGTATGTTAAGTTTAGGTCCAAAATCTGACCCCCTCTTTTGTCCCCTTAGAGGGGTGGGGGGAAAAAATTTTATACACCAGATGTCAAGTTGGAAGAAGACAAATATATCTGCAAAAACCGCATTCAAATCGGATCAGTAGTTTTCGTGTGATGCGGGAACAAACATACAGACAGACAGACAGACAGACTGACAGACAAAAAAGTATACACATTTTTGGCTTCCATAGCGATGTAGTAACACCCCCCGCTTATTATTTTTTGAATATCTTTAATGTACAGAATTTTCATTTCTACAGTTTTATTATATGTATAGATAATTACTGTTCGGTTTCTGAGATAATATCTTTCGATACAGTAGTTTATCTATCCACTAGATGTTGCCTGCGAGAACCGCACATTTTCTAGGATAATAGGTGTCATATGTGTTCTTTCCCAGGACTCAAAGTTTAGTTAGTATCTATATACCACAGCAAAATCGGTTTAGCGGATTGGGCGTGAAGAGGTAACAGACAGACAGACAGAATAACTTTCGCAATTATATTATTAGTATGGATTAGCGCTTTTGATTGGGTCAATGTTAAAAAAGTTAACCAATCAACAACATAATTGAAAAAACCCCTTAAAACTGAGATCGCATTGCAATTTGCAACATCGAGATGCGTTGGTACGCAAATTATTATTTAAATTTGGAACAGGCATACCAAACGCGGGCGGCAAGTCTGTCAATTCAATGTCTACCTTCTTGTGTAGTAAACACAGTTCAGTTTTAAATGGCTCATTCAAATATGCATCGCATCTCCTCGTTGAAATGCAAACTAAAGAGAAGCGAACGAAAGAATAGCTATTAAAATAGTCTATAATCTAACTCTAAGGCTTAGAGTTAGATTATAGACTATTATTAGGCTGAATGGCTTAGAGTCTAAACTCTAAGCCATTTCAAATGTATTCAAGTACTAATCTTTTTAGTGATATTTCAGACTGACCTTTACGACTTTTACTATTGCGTCCGACGGTCGTACGACATTCTATACGACATCGTAATGACATGTCGTAAGGTTCTATTAAAAAGGTATTAAGTCGATAACTGCCAATTTCCTATGACGATATTGATGTTTCATAATGCTGTGTTTCATTCACTATTAGGACAACCGGTGTGTCACTTCGATCTTGTGGTTGCAATACTTGATGGTATACTAAGATTGTCGGCGATTGTATAGAAAAGAGTATTTTCGTACACATTTTTTCACCAAATTTTTCTAAAAAGAGGAACATTTTTATGTATACAGTATACAGCCCACAGTTTAATTCGTAGAATATTTAAAGTAATCTGACAATAGGGAAGTGAATAGAAGGGTTAAGAAAATATCCATTCTTAATCTTAACAAGTCGTGCGTTAGTTCATTCAGTGCGTTGGAGCCGTAATTTTTTCAGCCGTTTTTCGGGATGAAAATTAAGCTAAGTCCTTTCCCGGGACTCATAGTATCTCCATACCAAATTTAATTTAAATCGGTTCTGCCGTTAAAGCATGAAGAGCTAACAGACACACAGACATATAAAAATACAAACAGACAAAGACCCTTTCGCATTTAAAATATTATTAAGGAAAATATTGGTGTGAATTGAAAATATTCAATTTACATCCAAAATACCTGGTAACTTATACAAAGATTGCGAGTCATAAGTCATAACTTAGTCGTGATTAGTATTCAGTAAGCGAGCGGCCGGTTCGCCTAATCAGGTAAACCCAACCTCTGATCCGCACACATTTGAAATTGTAATGTAATCCTTATGATGTTTTACGACAGGAAATAAACAGACGCGTTCGGAAATGTTTATCTAATTCACAGACTGATCCTTACTAAAATCTTGTACTAATATGTATTCTGTGCTAATATTAAATGCGAAAGTGTGTCTGTCTGTAACCTCTTCACGCTTTTAAACAGCTGAAGTGATCTAAATAAATTTTGGTGTAGAGATACTTTGAGCGGGCGGGCCCCTAGACGAGCAATTTTATTGCAATATCACGTGTTGCGTAATATTATTGACCGTCTAGGGTTGATATTGAACATCGCGCGCCTTCAATCTAATTTTCAAATAAATTGTTCAATAAATTGAAGAGTGATATTATTGCACAATACTATCGATCATCGTCTATGGCCGGCTGAGAAAGGGAAAGGACATAGGATGGTTTTTTTTTGCGAGAAAATTTTCTTCCCGCGCTAGTGGAAATGAAGCCTTGTTGTTGTTCCGCGTAATCTACTTATCTGTGTAATTTCATCAAATTCGCTAGTTTTTAAGCCTAATACGGACTAATTTTTCGGCTAAAGACTACGAATAATAAAAACTAGCTTTAGCTACTCTTTAGAGTACAGTTTAGACTACTCTTTAGAGTACATTCACAACATAACATTATTATATTTCATAACATAGTCTTAATATTATGTCAATAAGCTTCTATAATTCCAAGAACCTAAATAAATACTATCCTTTGTCAAGCCCAGACTAGTTAGTTACCTTCTAAACAATAGAGAGGGGGTATTTCCCCCCAAAAAAGGGTGTATGTGTTTCGCAAGTCCTCCTCACTGAAGTAACAAAATAATTATACCCTGGCGACAATTCTGACATCATTCTTGCAGTACAATTAGACATTTTGAAACTATGTTAGTACTTATGTACTTATTTCTTAATATCCCAAGTTGCTGACATGAAATGGGTGTTTCAAAATGTGTAACAAGACATTCTCCAACACTATACCATATAGGTTTTAAATTTTAATGCTTTGGATATTGCACATTTTGAAATTATATCTTCACTTCATATGCCGACACTTCATTGCTCCTTCACCAATCGGGTTAAAAGAATTAACGAGTTGCACTCTGGGAGTGCCAGCAAAAAATAAAACTAAACAGCAGTCGGTAGAATGGCAGGGAGATACTTATTATTCATACGAAGGATACTCGATAATTTTCGTTCAGGTCACGTGTTCTGATCGACCGATCACTAAAAATGTATAAGCAATTTTGGAAAGTATTTTTTGCCTAAAAAGTACCTACTACCTAGTTACTATTGTAGGTAAACCTAAGGAAAGTTTTCTAATGCCATTTTTTTTTCTTTTCTCAGGAACACGTAGCGCCGGTGGAAGAAAATAGCGAAGATGACCGCGACACAAGGTATATATTAACTTATTATTTCTGCCATTATAGATTTAGAATCGGTCGTGCTATGGTAAAGGAAATTGTGACAAATTGGCCATATCTATTTTTTACTCTATTACTCTTTGTATTAGCTTTGCAAGCGTACTTCTCTGCAGTGCCGGTTTTAGTACTACCAGCGTCCGGGGCATAACTTCAGCGCCCAGGATGCTATTAGTGCAAAAAAGCCCTTTTTCTACGCCTTCGGCGCCCCTTTTTCGGCCCCTTTTATCCGGTGCCCTGGGCGGTCGATAGCGTCGAGTATTTTTGGCCGTTTGAGCGAAAAGAGGTAAAACACACTTTCGCATTTAAAATATCAGTAAGGAAGTAAGAATACATTTCTAAGGACATACCGATACATTTAAGATTCATGTCTATAGTTCTGGAGATCATGCGATGATGATGCTGACTTTGACCTTGTTTTTCAGGGACGAGGAGTACCGGCCCGGACAGGTGTTCTCGCTCAACGCTCAAGAACTGCTGGAGCTGCAGCCCGAGAGGAAGAGCCAGCAGCAGCTGTACCCTGAGCAGCAGCAGAAGCAGCAGCAGGTCTACTACCTCGAACCGCAAGTTGGCAGACAGGTGAGACCTAGTGACAGACGGACAGCAATAGCAGCAGCATAATCTACTTATCTTATACCACAAGTTAGCAGACAGACAACGCAATAAGGGAATTGTTCGATAGGCAGATGACGGGGCCTATGTAACATTAGTCGAGTTATGTCAAACCTAAAGTAATACCATAAAGTTAATATACCTAGCGGAATAGAGCAACAATCTCGAGCTGTCAAACGAAACCGAAATGGGTTTACATCTGTGTGTAAAAATATGTGTACGTATACACTTACACAAGCTTGATTGAACATGAATTCTATGAGATTAAATTGTCAACGTGCCAATAAGTGCCGACTGGACGTCAAAAAAAGAGTTCTGCTGTCATGTATCACACGTCTCTTTTTACCACGCAGTGTTACTGATAGTGACATCTCGCTTGCTCAGACCTTTGTTTCTCTATTCCGCTAGGTATATTAACTTTATGAGTAATACTGACTTGACATAACCCGACCAAACAACGAAGTTCACCATTATGTTTTGTCTTTGTCTGTAAATACTATAAGATCGTTAACACCAGACATTTATTATGAAGCCTTGAAAGTTGAAACAAAATGTTAATTAGTTTTAAGAGCGGACTGTCAAATTTTGCTGTGTTTTCTAAGTATTACGATCCCGGAAGACGATTGACTTAAATGAAATTGAGATTTATTTAATCATTGTATATTTATCTGATATATGGCTAACCAAAAACACGATTCACTTATTTTGACTCGATAGTTTTATTTTTTGAAATTATGAATCTTTCTGGACTTTTCAACAAATACCTGTTACACTTATTGAGTTACTATCATTAAATAACTTGCACTACTACAATCACACACTTTATGAAATAATAGCTAAAGGAAATATTAGTATTGTATTTAATTTTTAAGTAATCATCAAAAACATATTTAGGACTTACGACCTTTACTTTCGTGCTATAATGCGGGAACCATTGTTACGCAATATTGTTCACTATTAGCTGCAGCGTAAAGCATATTTCCCGGGAGCACGACTCATGGAATCATTGTATTACGATTGGAGGATAGCGGTGTGTGTAGGCGGGGTTAGCGTTTTGACAGTAGACTCTTAAAGACAGAAATTAGTACACAGAAATTACAGAAATGAAAAGCTTAAAACAACTTAAAATTAGTCTCAACTAAATAAAACTAACGCATTTAGCCACAAAATTTAATTTAGTTTAATTTCTTTATTCATTTTCTTGTCGCACGGTTCGTTAGTTATTTTGTAAAAGGATATTTCGCCATTTTGTTTTCATACTTTAATTACGAAAAGGACTGTGTTTATTTTAATTATGCTCGAGAAAATTATTAAAATGAACCCGGGATAAACGGCAGGTATTAATATCATGTTTACTTTGATTAATTAAACTTTGTTTTTATACAAGGAGTTTGGAAATTTCATGCGAGAATTTTAGGAAGTTGGTTTGAATCTTGGCTTTGTTTTTTACTTTAAAGCCACATAAAGTTAATTGATAACTTTATTCTTCCATAATATACTTATTGCTAAGATAATTATTTTAATAGCACGTATCTTTTGATTTCAATTCTAAGTACCCGATTACGGAGAAAATAAAATGAAGGTAAATTTTGTCTGCCTAAATACAAACATTTCAATGTGTTCTGAATTTTTTAGCTCTTAAACTACTCATATTTTTTTTTTATAATAAAGTTTTATTAAGTTTATTCGCAGTCAGAATTTAAGTAGTCGAAAGTCGAAAAGTTTATAATTATTATAACAAACATCAAAGAAACAAACAATTTGCAAATCAATAAATACAATAATATTTTGTTTATAAATTATTTTATGTATAATATGATTTATAGTAGCTCGTTATTTTTACTACATGGTACAATCAGATAAATTGAATCATAGACTGATTGCAGACCTATAACGTAATATGGTCGGGTTACGGGTATTTACGACTAGGATTGACTTAACATAACCCAACCAAATAGCAAAGGTCCACCAACAACTGCCTATGAATAATTTTATCTTTTAAACTTTTTTAGAAACAAGTAAATAAATAACATACTTAGAACATAGATACTTAATATTTTCCAGGTTTACCAGCCGTCTCACGCGGTGATAGCTCGGCCAGATTTCTCTTCCAACGGCGGCGAGGCCTCCGTAGGGGCGGCCCTGTCAGTCAGTGACGGAGCCAACCCGGGGGCGACCTTCGACCGGGAGCTGCTGGCGTTGCTGGGCCAGGCGCAGAGACAAGAGGAGCGCCAGTACACCCCCACCGCCAAACCCACATACGTCCCGCAGTATCAACAGGTCTGTATATGTTTGATATTGCATGTTTTGGATGATATAAAAAACTTGATAGTGTTCTCTGGAAGGGTTTTGTTAAGAATTTTATTAAGTATTTTTTTCAATCAGTCAAACAGGCCTCAAAACAACATTTAGAATTTAGGTAGTTATGATTTATGAATAATTATGATCAAAATACAGGATATGCTGTCATAATATGGGTATTGTGTCCTTTAAATGTTGTAACACAAAGCTCGTAAAAACTTTTCAAAAACCAATCACGCTTTCTCTTACCCTTCGACTTGATCTGTTGCATTTCTATGTACTTCGTTAAACAGTGCATTGATGTGTTCCAGGTGGACATTCCCTACGTCCCGAAGCCGAGCAAGAAGCCCACGAAACTCCACCCCAAAGTGCAAGTCGCCCCGCAGCCCGCCAACGCCCCGCAGCAGTACCTCATCGAGACTACCAACGTGCAGCAGTACCAACCGACGCAGCAGTACCAACCGACACAGCAGTACCAACCGTCGCAGCAGTACCAGACCGTGCAACCGCAGTACCAGATCCAACAGTACCGCCAACCGCAGAGCCAGAGAGTCCCACAGACTCTAAGATATGTCCAGATCCAACCGACGCAAGCGACGATTCAGCAAGCGATCTACGAGCGACCCGAATCGTCTGGCCTGAAAATAGTCGCCCCACCCAAACTCCAGCAAATCAATCCGGCGAACTTACAGAACCAAGTTAATTATAGACTAATTCCCCAATACCAGCAGGAGGCAACGCCTAAGCAGTACAGACTGATCGAAGCCCCAAGACAACAGGCTAGACAGGAGAAGACTAGAGTAGTGAACATCAACGAGAGACCAGTGACCTATCTCAAGCGGTTCCCTGAACCTGAGGGCGCCAACCAGAGGGTAGCTCAAGGCGGCGAGCAGTTCTACGTCCGTCAGGTATACCGTCCAGAGCAGAGAGCCAGGTACGAGCAAGCGCCATTAAGAAACTTTGAAGCCCAACGCAGTTTAGACACCAAACCACCCCTATCAGCTATTTACGTCAGCCAGAACATCCCCAAACAATCGAAAGCAGCGAGACCACTCGTAAGAACTGACTCTGGTATCAAATATGAGTCCAGAGAAGTGTACAGGGTGGAACCCTCCAGCGCAGAACAGGTCCAAATAACCCAAGGATCGAAGAACATCGATGAACAGAGAGCGCATTTACCTCCTCCGAAGAACAACAAAGCGTATACTCCTGAGGAGTTTTCTGCGCTGATAGCAGCAGGATACTCGGTGACCCCTATCCCAGTAGGCCAGGCCGGCAGTGAGACTGCTCAGTCCAGGTCTTTCATAGACGTAGCCTCTGCGCCCGTCCGTCGCCCGCTACACACCAGACGCAACCAGTATCTCCCGCTACGAGTGGACGACGCCCCTTAAATGACCGAAATGTACATAATAGATAAATAATGTTTAATATAAGTTTATAATTAATTTAAATGAGTCTTTTATTTATTAGCAAGATATTTTTATGCCATAATTTATATGCATTTACTACAATAAATGCATAAGGTATTTAACAAATAAGAGGTAACATAGGTATTCTTTCCCGGGACCCAAAGTATCTACTTCCAAATTAGTTCAACGTTTTGAGCGTGAAAAGGTTACAAACGTAAAGAAACATTTTCGCATTTATAAAGTTAGCATGGATAATGGATTTATATCCATAATTGTATTATTGCAATATAAAAATTCAAAAACATAATAAAAGTTATCAAAGATCCTGAATCTTGTTTCCCAAGCCAGATTAGCACAAGGATCTAAGCTACAAACCTCTTTTGCAACTTGGCTTTAGCAGTAACGTTAACAGTCTTGCGACTTTTATTGTTGCCAGCGCCGTTTCTACAAATGTTTTCCATTACGCCAGGAGTTAAGGATATACAACCTTTTTTGTCGAAACCTTCATGGATTATTACCATGGTCGCAACACTTAGGAGTAAGGATATTATTTATTGATATGGTTGCTTGCTCAATATGATTGTTTTTTTATATTTCAGGAAGACAATAATGTTATGAATTCAATTTTTTTTTTCACAATAATTTTGAGTTTACTTTTTGGGTTCCGTACCCAAAGCGTAAAAACGGCCGGGACCCTATTTAACAACATGTTACTCACACAAAGAGTTTAATTTATACCTGCAAAAGTTCCAAAATACCACACAAACCGCGGTTCTGTCACCATACAGACATTCATTTCATAAGAATTTGGCTCAAAGCCAACTTGGAATAATTAACTTCTTTTATCACTTTGACTGCCTAGATCCCTAGACTATCTTATTGTTAGGATGCCATTACTTTTGAAGATTATAGACTTGTGAGGATGATTTGGCACGTGGATGGTTTTGTCATGGAGCTTAGATATGCGAAGCAGCTAAAATGACGGTAACCAAATTTTCTGTCAATGTCATATGTCTTGAGTGATATTTTACAATGTGACGACGGTAGTTCAAATTTTAGTGACACGTCAAAGCAGTCTTGTTTGTTTTGGTTCCCAATGCACTATTTTGTTCATTGTGCTATAATCGAAAGGACCTCCGGATTGCTAGGCAAGAACAATAATTATTCACTCAGAAGCGTAGCGAATCTCGCAACATTAGAAGAGCTGCAAGTGCAGGCTGCAGGCTCTCTTCTTGAAGGTTTGCATGTCGTATTGGCCGTATTTTTGCTCACGTTGTGGTCCGCGGGCCCCGTATAATTATACGGCGGCAGCTACGCCCCTGAATTCGCTAGCCACTGGACCATAAAGTCTGAAACAGACATTATACGGTCAATTTACAATTCGTTTATATAAACAGAGTTTGCTAAGTTTGTAAAATCAATACACTTTAATGAAACACTTAGGTTATTGGCTTCTCAAAGATAAATATTTTAATATAAAATTTTACGAGCAGACAGTAAATTTCGGGGGTTCTAAGTTATAACGATTATAGTATAAAATACGATTCGACAAAGGTTGTTTTGCCATAATAATATATGCTTTAGCCCACTGTTATTATTTTTAGGTGTCATAATATTCACTAAGTTTGATTATGTCACGCCGACCTTAAAAAAACTTCTATAGCGCGATTCAGGACTGTGTGCCGTTTGGTATATATACTACAATGTTATTTCGAGAATTAAAAATCGACGTTGGCTGAATCTCCGACACACACGATAAGCATTAAGCACACAAAATAACACAATCGGCCCAGCCGCTTCGAAGGAATTTGCTAGTTCTAGCATCGTGACACTGACACGACCATAGAGATATTATGTACTACGTACTGGAGGCGCCATTGCAAACAAAAAACATGTCGCACTTGAGGCATGAGCGGGGTGAGAGGCGGGGCGGTGATGGCTATAGATCAGTACCGCAGAAGTGACAAAGTTTTGTGCCTACACTCGAATGAACGCAAACTCTATTTGAGTAAGTGGATAAAATAAAACAAATATTTTTACTAAACATTATTAAAAGCTTTTATTTAACTTGCTCTGTATATTATTATGTACATAATATTAAATATATTAGTATATATTATTATGTAAGTTCGGGTGGAATTTTTGAACTCAATTTCGAAGTATGTATGTACGTATAATATTTTAACCTATTGAGCTGAAATTTGGTATACACGTTTGGTTTGAATGACAATGCACGATACAGTATGACATCACTATAAATATAAAATGGCCGACCATCCAAGATAGCGGAATAGTTATTTTCTATGCCGTCCTATAATAACAGTATGGATATTAAATGAAAGAACTTTTTGAGAATAACTCGAAAACGAATGTAATGTCATTCTACATCCAATATGGCGGCTCATCTAAGATAGGGATATACAAACAAAGTTTCGTTTATTTCTGCATGACTAAAGAATTTGATTTTAGTTAAAAATAGTTAAGTGAAATCCAACTTTTAAGTCATGCAGAAATAAAAGAAATAATAATATAACAAGTCGCTAAATATAGACACGGTTTTTTCACTAATCAACATCAAGTACGATTTCTCAAGGACATAGAAGTTAATTAGATTTTTTATATAAAATAACGGGGCAAACGAGCAAACGGGTCACCTGATGGAAAGCAACAACCGTCGCCCATGGGCACTCGTAATGTCAGAAGAGCTGCAGATGCGTGGGATATTCCCACGCATCTGCAGCTCTTCTTCTTAAAATGCTTCTGGCGATAGTTCGTTCCACAGTTTTGCAGTGCGCGGAAGAAAGTTACGCGAAAAATGCACGGTGGAAGACCGCCACTTATCAAGGTGATGGGATGGTCCTCAGAGCACTCCCCGTGATACAACTGATAGAGGATGCAGAGCGAAGCTACATCTCGGCACAATTCCAAGAGGTCCAGCCTATTTAAAACACTATGGCAGTCAACAATTCGAGCGGCTCTTCGTTCAAATTCAATACTCGTACAATAATACACAATAGCACTTATTAGGCAGCGTACATCGTTGGATACGATCCAGAGGGAGTAGTTGGTATTTTGGCGCACCATAATATGAGGCCGAACCTGCGCCTTACAGAGTTGTAGGCGTTGGTCGAGACTGAAATACTGTCTCGCTCTATTAAGAACACCAAGATTCTTCGAGGCTAACTTGGCCTTACTTTTAAGTGGTGAACGCACAGACTTGTGTCTTGACGATGATAATGATTAATCTAATGTACCATTAGCATATGCCTTCAATTCTTAAAACAACGTAAAAACCCCCAAACATGTATCTATAAGGAGGCCGGAGATCTGTTCACCACCTTCGAACCTTGGTATATCTTGGTGCAAAATCTGACTTTTTGATATGATTTACTTGAAATACTTAATTATTTATCCAAAATCACTTTAAGTTTCCATTT
Source organism: Cyaniris semiargus (assembly GCA_905187585.1). Classification (NCBI taxonomy): domain Eukaryota; kingdom Metazoa; phylum Arthropoda; class Insecta; order Lepidoptera; family Lycaenidae; genus Cyaniris; species Cyaniris semiargus. Next base: position 5,100,167 of record LR994566.1, on the reverse strand, counting down.
GAAATATTTCAGAATTCAGATTATGAATCAAAATCACAATATCATCCAGATAAATGGGGTTTTAGTATAAATAGCGAGGAATTCCCTCGATTACTTATAGATCCCATCATCAAGTCACCTTTTTTATAAACATGGTATCAAATTCGGATTAAACCCGATAAATAGCGAAATAATCTTGAAAATCGATCCACAAACGGCGAAGTGATCGTTGAACATACAAAATATATAACCTCCTCCTTTTTGGAAGTCAGTTAAAAAACATCATCATCATCACTCTACTCCGAAGGCATCACTCCGAAGAAACACTCCGCAAATTGCCGAGAATAGAACGTCATAACGTAGCCTCAAAATTCTGGAAATTTTAAAGGTGAGTTGTACTCGGTCGAGTTAACTCCGTACCTGGCGGCCATACTTATACAAACCCCCCAGTTTTGGAGCTACAAACGGTCGACTTAACTCCGTACCAAGGATTTCGAAAATCGGACCACAAACGGCTGAGTAATCGTTGAACATACAAAAAATAATAAAAATAAACATACATACAGCCAAACGTATTACCTCTTTTTTTGGAAGTCGGTCAAAAACCAAAATATTACAAACCAGAATTTTGCAAAACCGTTACAGCGGCTTGGGCGTGAAGAGGTAACAGACAGACAGAGAGAGAGACAGACAGATAGACGGACGGTCAGATAGACGGACAGACGGACAGACAGACAGATGGACGGACAGACCGACAGACGGACGGATAGACAGACAGATAGACACACTTTCGCATTTATAATAATGATATTATTATAATAAGTATGGCCCCAAAGTCCACTACATACTTACCTTATTTAAATTACTTAAATGTTTATAAATATAATTATAATGTACGCATGTATAATGTACACGTAATACCGTATTTATATTACCAAAATACAAACTCGTCTACGTGAATACTTCATTCATCGTCGTCTCTTCATAGATATCTGTATTCTGCCTACATTCTCCTCTGAATCTACTACTCTATAACAATGCGAAATGGCGCGCGTCTTCGCCTAGTAATTTAATTTTAATTTAAATAAGAATACTAACCGATGAAATGTTATTCCGTCGCATTTGGAAGTGTTTTTGGAATTATTTTTACAGTAAGACACACCAAGGCATTTTTGTGACTTTTATTTTGTTTTTTTATAAATGTCATACGTCTAGTGCGCAGAAGAGTTTGCGGCCGACTAAGTGCGCTGCGGCTATATAGATTCTGTTGAATGTGACCAAGCATTGCGTTGCGGTGTCAAGTCTAGTACGTAGTACTTATATGTCAGTGGACACGACATTATTTTTATAAGTATATAAATTTCTATCTTTTCAATTTTGTTAGTCGAGAACGGCTGAACTGATTTTGCTAAATTAAGTCTTGAAATATTCGTGGAAATCGAGGGAAGGTCGAAGGAAAGTGTTACGGAGTTCATCGAGTCACCTATGACCTAGTATAAAATAACAATAACTATTATATTCTGCTTCGATATATCGTTGATGATGATACTTTCCAGTTTCCATCAAACTTATTTTTTTTATAAGTTATTCGTCTTAGTAAGTGACCATTTGACATGACCCTATGGATAGTTGAAAAAGGTTCTATATCTTGTAACGGCCATTAGGGTCGCGGGAAAGGTCTGACGAACCCTGGAACTGTCTTATATACCTATTTTACATAACGCGTAGGTAATAATATTATGATAATCTCATGGTTTTGGCTTTTGTACCCAGGGCTGAAAAATATGCATTTTTGAAGAGAATTTGAGTACTTTTTTTGGGACGGATAAATATAAACCCCCTTACTAATAAAAACTTCTTACACATCCGTGTAACGCATGAATAGTTAAACACGGTGGTTGTGTTACCCATACGTTACACAGGGTTGATACAGAACTCTACTAATAATCAAATGATAATGACATTTATGACTTGTGTAACTAAAATCGTGTTATATACCATAGACTGTAGACTCAAAGGAAAACGTTCAGGAATTAAGTAATACGCTATCTGATGTTCGGGTGTTGATGACAAAAATTGATATAAAAGTTATGTTTTTATGAACCTGGTAATTATAATTGGACACAAGATTGATATTTAAACATTTTTAGTTAATATTAATCAGTAGAGTTCGTGAATTTTGTAAATAATATAATGTTCGACTACGACATTTACTTTAAAAGTTTTTGAACGCAACGCTAATAATGTCAAAGTTAATAAAATTTGAAATTGTCATATTTTGTCACTTATGACGTGTTAGGGGCGCGTTCTACTAAGCGCTCAAACGCTGAAAATACTCCTTCAGCCGTATCACATGTCGACCGCGATCGTTGTGATCGCGGCAAAAGCGTCACTCATGACGTATATTTTCGCTAATGCAAAGCTAAAAACGACCCATCTTAAAGGTGGGTCGAAGTGGATGTTTTAATAAAACCGTCATCTTTTTATATGCAAAATAAGCGGTTTAATTTAAATTTTAAAAATTATATTAAAATAATAATAATATAAATAGTAAAATAAGAGGTAAAAAAGGAATAAGAATGACAATGATAATATTAAAACTAAATAAATGTATACACATAATTTATAAAATAAATGTAACAATAAACAATGATGACTTAAGAGGAAAATAAAAATATACGATAATATCTTGAAAAAAGCTATAAAAACGAGAAACTATTGAAAGCCGTTCCTAGACAAAAACAATATAAAATGCGATAAAATTATAATTTGAAATGAACGCTAGAAACTCTCAATATCCATTCCACTTGAGTTTGTATCATTGGCGCGATTTGTATCATGCGAGTGGAATGGCAAAAACCACGGTCGTGACTCGTGAGCGTTATCGTTGTAGGTGCTTAGTGGAACGCACCCTAAATAAAACGATCGCGATGTATGTTATATTTCGTTTACATTGAAAATCTATTTCATTCAATTGATTAAAGAAATAAAACATATTAAATAGTTCTTTTTATGTTTCTTTGCTAATAAGATGGTAGAAATCAGCAAACGCACTTATAACTACATATTCAAAATAAAATATAATCAGCTGATCTATTAAAAATCCGCCATCTTGATCTTATTTACACTCTATACAAGGGTGATGCCTTGTGTAAGCGTTGGGTAAATTTGTATGGAAGTTATAACAGCATTATACAGGCCATAATATGTCAAAAAAATGATTATTAGTAGAAAAAAATTTACGCAGCCTCTATACACCTGTGTAACTTTTTATTAGTAAGAGGGTTAGTTTAGTAAGTTAAATTCGATTTAGAATTCGTAAGACGTAGATATGTATAAATGTATATGATGAAAAGTGCTCTAAAATGTCGGTCCTACGCCGGCTCCGAAAAATACAAACATTTTCCACAAAACCATGAAATTCGCTAAATAAACACAGTTGAACTTATCAAAAACCTTTGAAGTCGATTAAACATCGCGGAAAAACAACAAAAAGATCATCTTTATTGTTGTTTGACGAACAACAGCCACAAAGGAAGATGAAAAAAAATGAAATTGGCATGGCCGTAATTGAAAAACTGAATTACTGAGCTCCGCGGGCGTGGATGTACCATCCATTTTTTTTTATTAAATAGAAGGACCATCCATACTAATATTACAAATGCGAAACTTTCTGTCTGTCTGTCGGTCTGTCTGTATGTCTGTTTGTGTGTCTGTCTGTTGGTCTATCTGTCTGTATAACCTCTTCACGTTTAAACTGCTAAACCGATTCGGATGAAAAGCATGGAGAATACTTTGAGTCCCTGGACCCTTCCAGGGACATAGGATACATTTTATCCCGGATAAACAAATTTCTGTCCAATGGAGTTGAACACGGCCGTACATGTGAGGAACTGTCAAAATATGAACGGTAAGTTCCAAAAAACCCAGTACTGCAGGCAGCTCTGAAGACGTCATATAAACTAGCCAAGAATCCGACTGCGTCAATAGTCAATACAGTAACGAGGAAAACAAATACTTATTTAACGATCGGGACTTGCGACCTTTGGGAGTCCCGACTGCTAAAATACTTTTTAGACATAAGTTTACATAAGTTAACTAGGCGTGATCTAAGAAAAGCAGGTGCCAAGATAACTTTTTTTTTTATTATTTGTTATGTAGGGTAGTATATTGACGTTGATTGGTTAAGTTTCCCAAATACCCTCACCTTTTCCCAGTACGCAGTTACAACCCGCGGCGACTTCGCACGTACTTTTTGTCGCATTCGCAATTCGCACTTCCGCCTGATCAGCTATAAAAAAAAAATATTATTATACAGTGTTCTGATGACCACTGTGGCTCAATGGTTAAGAGTATGTGGCAGCTCAAGCCGGGGGTTGCTGGTTCGGATCCCGCTGACGGAACAAAAGTTTTCAATGTTCCTGGGTCATGAATGTGTATAATATTAAATATGTCATGTATGTATGATAAAATAAAAATCTTAAATATTTAATATGTTATAAAAGTTTTAAATATATTTCCGTTGTCTGGTATCCGTAACACAAGTCCTTCAGGTACTTAGCACGGGGCCAGACTGACGTGTCCATAGAAAAAAAAATATGTTAACCACCGCGAACATCTGTTACTGCGCCCGCTACTAATATTATGGTGTGTGAAGTCGCAAGAACATGATAGCCCCGCTGATCCAGAAGGCGCCTTTACAAGCAGCTCCAGAGAGAAAGGTAAGTGCTGTGTGCTTTTCCCTTGATTACCTTTGTCTCTTGTGCCATCGAAGAAATTGATTCATAGGCAGATGACGGCTTCGTTGTTTGGACGGGTTGTGCCTCGAATGTTCGTGGTGATTTGTCAGCTGGGTTTGACACGACACGACCAAATTACATAGGCCCGCCATATTCTGCAAAATGAATTAACTTCTCTGATAGTACGACCGCCAACGTTTAATATTAAGTTTTTAAGTTTGGATACTAAAGTTATTCAAGCTACTTCTACTATATTTTTTTACGAAACTAGTAAGTTACCAACGCCGTTCCCTTTCAGATTTATTTTGCCCCACGGAACCTTTGTCGATTACGTAAGCTTCATTCTCGTATAAATTCTGATGCAGAATAATTGTGAACGGCCATAAGATAGGGTTGGGAAGGCAATTGACCCAATTTAAGAGTTGCCCTATTTCTACCCCAAAAGAAAGTATGCAAGTTCTGAAATACAGCATAGACGTATAAAGGCCCCTCCCCTCATTGGACCAAGATTCATGCCCATGTTTGCAGTATTCGTGATTGCGAAGCTGTCTATACCATGCGCAATTAACGACGATCATGGGAAGTTATGGACGAATATTATGCTTATCTACAAGTTTGTAATCGCTTGTAGGTACTGGCCATCGTGGCTAATGTGAAGAGGGCTCATATCACATAGAGCAGTGTCTTTCAACCTTTTTCGTGATACCCCCTTTGCTTTTTATGAATATATTATATATTTATTAAAATTCTTTTACTTCTTCGATCATTTTTTTAATATTTATTGTTTTTTAGAGTTCCGTACCCAAAGGGTAAAAACGGGACCCTATTACTAAGACTTCGATGTCTGTCCGTCTGTCCGTCTGTTCGTCTGTCTGTCACCAGGCTGTAACTCAAGAACCGCTATAGCTAGACTTCTGTAATTTTCACAGATTATGGTGATGTGAACGTGATTTTTTTTGCTATTTTTTGCTCTTAATCAATAACGGCAACACATAGGCAATTAAAATGTTCTCAAAATACTAAATTGTATTGGTACTTTAATAATTAATTATAAAATTTAAATAAATTAAATAATTGAGGGGGGCTCCCATACAAAAAATTCAATTTTTAGCCTATTTTTTCTCTGTAGTGGTACGGAATCCTTCGTGCGCGAGTACAACTCGCACTTGGCCGATTTTTATTGAAATAGTTTTCGCATCCTCTGGCGACCCGACCTACATAGAGTCTACTATTGACGTAGCTGTTGCTATTAGTTTAACGCATACTTGGGCAAGCTACTCAGCTCTCAGGCGTAAAAACATTTACTTTTACAACCGTGACAACTTAATTTTGTTTATTGCACGTTCTAGTTGTTCTAACTAACTTGAGAAGCTTAATGTTAGACATGTCATAATATGAATAATTAAGTACCTACTATTTGAATCTTATTCGATATCATCAGGGTCACACACACCCTAAAGTATGACTTAGTTTTGTTGTACAGCGTGTGTACAGGGTGTAACAAAACATAGTGATAATGTGTGTATGTATAGAGTTCACTGTGAACGTTTCAGCGCTGAAGAAGAAATTTCTTTTTGGGATTGTATGAAAAACGCTGGGGCACGTCGTGAATTTGCTCATACAAAAGTACTGTATTCAGCACTGTTACTTTTTAGGGTCCCGTAGCCAAATGGCAAAAAACGGAACCCTTATAGATTCGTCATGTCTGTCTGTCTGTCCGTCTGTCCGTCCGTATGTCACAGCCACTTTTTGACGAAACTATAAGAGCTATAACTATTGAAACTTGATAAATAGATGAAATTTGTGAACCGCAACGATTTTGATACAAAAATGGAAAAATTATTAAAAATTTTGGGGGAATTATAGGTACAACAGAAACAAAAAAAAATTCACCTAACCTATGCGTGTGGGGTATCGTATAGAAACCTCAATATAATTTTTGAAGACCTATCCATATAGGTCTTCAAAAATCATATTGAGGTTTCTAGTATCATTTTATTCTAACCTGAATAGTTTACGAGAGAGACTCTTCCAAAGTGCTAAAATGTGTGTTCCCCCCCCCCCCCCCCCCCTCTAACTTTTAAAGTAGGGGCATGATAAGTCTAAAAAAAATATATGATGTACTTTACCATAAAAACTACCATCGAAAATTGGTTTGAACGAAATCTAGCAAGTAGTTTTTTTTTTACATCATAAATGGTAAACCTTAAATGAACTTTCATTAAATCAACTGAAATATAAAAATAAATCAAAAGCGTTTTAATTTCATAAAAATAAACCTTATTGCTGCTGAACCCTTCATGGCGGAACCCTTCATGGGCGAGTCCAACTTGCACTTGGCCGGTTTTTATTTACTTTTAAAACCTAGTGTTGTTACCCCCTGTTTGTTAAGAATAAGTCAATAATGCCACTCACAGACCAATCACGAAATCTCAAAAAGTATCGATAGTTTATACAACTCAAAATTTGTTAGGTAGACATCAGCTATGAACAGTATGTATTTACAAAACTGTTCCTAAACTCTAAGAGAAAGAGAATTCCCAAAAATCTTATCACGTCTCACGTTGTCCGCCGAAAAACTTTTTAGATAAAACCCAAGAGTTCAACGACCGCGGCGAGACGATATTTTGTTTTATTACAGTACGGTACCCCGAATCTGCTAGCTTCGCGCACATTGCGCGGAAGCGCTGCGGAGAGGGCCGCATTTTTCTTGAAAGTTTTATAAAAATGCGAATTAGCCTAGGTCTTTTACTATCCCGAAGGCCGAAACTAATATTCATACTGACAAGCCTTCGAGAAGTGACTGCCCCTAGGTACAGTTTATACCTCGACTTTCAGTCACAAAACTGCTGACACTAGCACATTTACACATACATGGTACAGTCCAGTCTATTTACTTTCAAAATATATTATGGTATTCTATAAAATGTCAAAACAACATAAAATGTTGTCTGATTGGTCAAAACTCCAAGAGGCAAGCGTTTGATGGTTGTTTGCCGTTTATTTCTATATCCATACTTTCATACTAGTATGCAATATGCATAACATTATAAATGCAAAAGTGTGTTTGTCCGTCTATTCTTCACGCCAACACCTCTAAACTAATTTTGCTGGGTATGGAGATAGTTAAAGTCCCGGGAAAGGACGTAGGATACTTTTCATCCCAGAAAAATGTACGGTTCAAACGGAGTTGCGTGCGTCATCTAGTTTACTATTTTGCTGTTTAAGAAACTGACTGTTTCAAACGAGAAACGAAGCTGCATGAATATAGCTTTATAATAGTAAAATTAGGGTACAGAAGTTTCAGTAATGTAATATGTAAGAGTCGTGATGGAGTCAACGGCCTCACAACTTTCCGAAGGTGTTTATTTTTATAAACATTGTTTACTTATAAAATAAGGGAAAAATATTATTGGTGCCATTTTCTCGCTTATCTTGCGGAAAACTACTTTGGATTAATAATATTAAATTGAGAAATCGAACAAAAAATTCTATTAACGGTCGCACTCAGAGACATTTAACGATGGTGAAACTTAAATTTAATGAAGAATTTGACAGACAATGTAGGGGACATGTCGAAAACTTCATTTAATTACAATTAGGTAATCAATATTCGCCTCTGAGTGCGGCAGTAAGTATATTTAGAATCATAAACCAAAATATTTAATCGATCAAATTACAGGAGATCACATTTCATGACTTAATGCTTGATAATGTCCGCTTACAAACAAAAAAATCTGATCAAAATCGATCCACCCTTTCGGACGCTACGATGCTACCAACACACACCAGACCAAACGGACTAAGGGCATGTTTCACTACTTCCTGATAAAGTGCCGGATAGACTATCCACAACTTATTTGACAGATTCTCCATACCTTATATAGGTCTACCAGAATCTGATGGCAAAAAGTGAGAAAATAAATTGACTCTAGCAATACCGGGGTAATTGGAATAAAACATTTTGATCCTTTTTTTTTTTCTTATAGCAGCTGATTCTGTGTGTTAAACATGCAAATATAGAAATTTATCCGATGATGTCAATACTTGGATATGGCATACGCCATCAAAACTGTAGCAATGTTTTTGCATGCAAAATGTGTATCGAGAAAATATTGTCGTCCTTTTTTGTCTTACAGTAATAGCATATACTACTTTCTCTTTCACTCATTCAGGCTTTCAATGCATATTTTACGTAGTCAATGCATTAAACACGTCCGACTGTCACCGCGTCCTAAGGCACACTGTTCTCAGATGAGTGAGCTCACTCATTTCGAGGGTGACACATTTTCGCGCTGACGATTGTATGGAATGCCTCTTCTAAAGGTTATAATTCTATGCAATGATCAAGGATATTTTTTGAAAATCTGCTGTCAAAAATTGCCATCAGATTCTGGTAGACCTATAATTATGTCAAGTTAAGTTGTGGGTAGACTATCCGACACTTATCAGGAAGTGGTGAAACAGGCCCGGGAACTTGTAACATCCATCTTCTTTTTCGTCGGATTAAAAAGTAGCCACGGATCTGACTCGTTATCGATGTATTGCATGATAAACAAACATGTAGTATTACATAAACATTATCATACATTTTACAGTCGGTTAAACTGAAAGGTTGGTAAACATGTCATCTCCTCATCACAGCCCACATAAACCTGTTAAGTATTCAAATATTCATGTCATCTACATCTAATTATTCAGCTTGTTTATTTATCATTATAGTTGTGACCTTTTCACGTGGAAATCACAGGGAATAGGGCCCGATTCTCGAGCCTCGAACGTTTCGGTCGCAGACTCACTCGCGCGGGAGACGTTAAAATGTATGTTGAGAGTTTTTAAGAAGTCTGGATGGAATGTTCTTTGCGTTTTTCTGTTTTGTTCCAGAACAATCTACAAATCGAGGAAATGACGTCACGAAAACGCGTAGGCCATGGTTTCATTGGTTTCAAGGGAGTGAAAGAGATGGTGATATTGTTCATAAAAATAGAGCGAGACACAAGACAGTTGAAGTGTATGAACAAAATATAATGGCGCGTAAACGAAAAACGTGACGATTTTCTATGAAATTACTCTCACGCCGAAGTTTGACTTCAAAAATATCGCGTGATTGATGGACAGTCCCCTAATACAATCTCGCCCGAAGCAGTTTTATGTGGTGTCGGGGAGCGGCCAATCATATTTGGCTGTTTATGGATGGTAACTCTAACTGTGTGCGTTACAGTGACGTCTTTAAGTTGGTGTAGACGAGTTATAAGGTTTGAAATAGAGCGGCATTACGTTGAGGGTTGTGCTCATACGCACGTTTTCCGTATTCGTTTTCCGTATGCGGAATTCGTTCATTTTATATGCGTGCACGCGCGAAATTGAAACTTGAAACATACGTGTGGAATTATTTCCGTCAAGAAAAACGAATGTGGGCGGCAGTTAATGTATTTTCTACTGATTTCATACATTCGGATTTCCGAATACAGAAAACGTATTCGGAAATTGCATTACGGAAAACGTGTAGATGCGGCCGGTCGTGAAAGCCAGTGACAACCTGCAGACTTTCGTCATTTTATAAAAGCTGCAAGTTAGCGTGTTTATGACCCCTATAGACTTCAGATCGACCAGTAACTTCGCGTCAGTCGCGGTTATTTTAAAAGGCACCCAGTTCTGATGGTCTACCTTCGATAAAGTATAAAGCTGAGTTTTTATCTTATTTTCTTCTGGATATCTGTAGGAATCTAGACTCCTACTGCCGGGCATTTTTGACAGTTGTTTCTCACTGCCGGACCACCTCGAAGTCTAATATATTTTTTTACTTTACATTTTTAGGCCGGCCGTATACATGTTTGCCGTATGCGATTTCCGTATTTGAATTCCGCATTCGGAAATCCGAATGCATGGAGTTAGTAGAAAATACATTAAGAGCGGGCTGCCAAATTTTGCCGTGTTTTCTAATAAGTATTACTATCCCGGAAGACGATTGACTTAAATGGAACTAAGATTTATTTAATCATTGTATATTTATCTTTGTTATTTGCAAGCGGTTACACTGTACTCTTTGTGTGGTTACTACAAACCGAGATACCTTGTGCTGTAAACAAAGGCAGCTGTGACACAGTTCATACTAGTACGGCTGTCAATGTTTTCCCTATCAGTGTACTTTGTATAAATACATATTGTGTCCCTATCATTGTGAAAAATTGTAACGAAATTGAATAATAAAAATTTATTTATTTATTATTTATTTATCTGATATTAGCCAAACGGAAAACACGATTCAATTATTTTGACTCCATAGTTATATTTTTCAAAATTATGAATCTTTCTAGGCTTTTCAACAAATACCTGTTACACTTATTGAGTTACTATCAATAAATAACTTGCACTACTACAATCACACACTTTATAAAATAATGGCAAAAGGAAATATTAGTATTGTATTTAATTTTTAAGTAATCATCAAAAACAGTTTTGGGACTTACGACCTTTACTTTCGTGCAATAATGCGGGAACCGTTGTTACGCGATATTGTGCACTATTAGCTGCAGCGTAAAGCACATTGCTCAGGAGCACGATTCATGGAATCATTATATCCCGATTGGAGGATAGCGGGGTGTGTAGGCGGGGTTAGCGTGCTTGAAATTTTTGGCAGGAGGCTCTTAACAGCCGCACACATCCGATACGTTTCAAGTGCAATCCGGCGCGACGCGTTCGCGCGTCAAAAAAACGAACGTTTGCGCTATTCTCACGGAATTCCGAATACGAAAAACGAATTCGGAAATCGAATATGAAAAACGTACGTCTGCGGCCAGCCTTTAAAGGAGTATCTGCCATTCTGTTGCAAAAAACTCCTCAATTCACAATTGGTGACCTGCAAAAAGTCTGTACTTCTGTAGTGTATCCCTATTCCCTACCATCTGAAAGTTCGTTAGGTCCACGTCTACATTAAATTAGGCCAAGTAATATCGTGCAGTAATAGAGTATCAATAAAATGCCATTACATGACGTAGGTCAGGGATAACGAACCAATTATTGGCACACGTGCCACCAGTGGCATGCGACATAAGAGCACGTCACTGGTTGACTGGTCCCAAAATTAGTATCGAAATTTTTAGCGTATAGCAAAATAGGACCTATAGCCTAGCTAACCTACCTACTAGAACCAACTAACTTTCGGTATGAACGTTTACGTGGGAGAGCCATGCTTCGGCACGAATGGGCCGGCTCGACCGGAGAAATACCACGTTCTCACAGAAAACCGGCGTGAAACAGCGCTTGCGCTGTGTTTCGCCGAGTGAGTGAGTTTACCGGAGGCCCAATCCCCTACCCTATTCCCTTCCCTTCCCTCCCCTATTCCTTTCTCTTCCCATCCCTACCCTCCCCTATTACCCTATTCCCTCTTAAAAGGCCGGCAACGCACCTGCAGCTCTTCTGATGCTGCGAGTGTCCATGGGCGACGGAAGTTGCTTACCATCAGGTGACCCGTTTGCTCGTTTGCCCCCTTATTTCATAAAAAAAAAGAACATACTTTGAGTTCTAAATGCATGGTTCCTTCACGATAATTGAATCGGTAATGCGATAAAGTATTTCAACTTCTGCCTGTTTTGGACTCCAAAACTGGGACAACCTTACAAATGAAGCAAAGAGGTAATACATATAGCTTTCTCTTTTACTCATAAGTTTTTTTGGGACGGAAAACTCTGAAAAGCCAGTGGATATAAATCAACAATATTTCAAAAAAACCACTCAATAATCGTTCGTTTGAAAAGCTATCCATCTTCATCTATTTACTGTCTAGTGATCTAGTGCTCAAGCACGGGGCTTATAAAATGATCCTTATGTCGTTGGCATAAGGTCCTGTTTGGTATAAAAAAAACTATGGCAGGAGCAGCCGCAGTGTAAGATTCATACACTGGAAAATCAGTGTGTTTGCAATGAAACTCGCTTGACGCAGATACAAGTTAGACATCGGTTATTCTTTAGGAAGGATCGTTTCGAGCTATCGCCAACCGTATCTTATGAGCTTTTCATTATATTTCGTTTTTTAAGAAAATCCAGTTCAGTTTATTCCTAACTAAATAATTACTCAGAAAATGCAGTTACATGGTTAAGGCCATATATTTTTTTAATTTCTTAATAATATTATGGCCTTGCTATTTTAAATTTCCGACCAAACAACAACATAAGACCAACTTTGTATGGAAATTGCCTGATGTCCTTTCATCACCCTTACGCCTGCTTGCCGCGGCCGACTCCATTTCGATTTCAAACATCGTATTGCTTCGTCACACTCCAGAGTCCAGAGTGAACTGACGCGTGGTTTGAAGGTAATTCTGTATATCATTATACTGTGGTCCAAATGCAGTGTACACTGTGGCAAATTGAACGAAAACCGGGAATTAATCAACCCGTGAGCGGCCCGCTCGGTCACTACCGGTCAGTGCAACCCAAATCGACGCAGGGATCGTCAACTTTTTTCTCAAATTTTGTCAATTCTTAAAAAAAATATTTTAAAATTGCTTAGTAAAGCGCACGAGCGATAACTTGCTTGCGTAAATAGGAAATAAACGTTTGTTTCCGGAGTCCCATCTAGTAAAATAAGTATAAATTAAGATATTAAAAAATATATATTTTCCTGATGTAGTGAGCAAACTGTTCGTAAGAAATTTTGACCAAGAATCACTCCCGATAATTATAATATTATCAGCTTTAAAACAAAACAAAAAAAGAACAGATCAAAATCGGTCCACCCTTTTGAATGCCACGATTCCACAGACTGACATGCACTCTTCAAACTTATAACACTCCTTCTTTTTGTTGGGGGCTAATTAATGTTAAATATTATAAATAAAAGAGAATTGTCATTTTCTTTTGGTCTCGCTAAAACTCGTGAACGGCTGAACTTATTTGGCTAATTTTATATTGTCTTGAAATATTCGTGGGCCGTAGTTTTGTCCAGGGAAAGTTTATATTTGGAGGAAAGTGATACGAAGCTGTATCATCTAGTTAATCGACAAATATGAACCCAACAGTTTCATACCCCTGCGATTCTATCTTCCGCATCTAAATTTCATAGGCACTGAGGTTCTGAAAGCTATTCGAGCATCCTTTAGGGTGAAGCCAAACGAGCATAATTTGTGAGTTGTGAGTCGCAGAATTTTTGCCGCGTAAATATAATATTTTCATACAAATCATGACTCACAAAATTACGCTCGTGTGAATCAAACAGGACTTTTGTATGAAGCAGCAGAATTCACACACATTCACAACTCACAAATTACGCTCGTTTGGCTTCGCCCTTAAGCTTAAATAGCTCCGTATAATTTGTACAGGTAGACGGACAGAATATTTTAAATTTGTAATGTACTATCAGAGAAGTTGATTCCTAGGCAGATGGCGGACCTAAGTAATTTGGTCGCGTTAAATCAAACCCATCCGACCGATCACAGCTAACATTGAATTGACATAAGCCGACCACATGACGTAGGTCCGTCAACTGCCTAAGAATCAATTTCCTCGATGGCACTTTTTTTAAACGGGTAAATAGCCCATCACACATTCCCACCACTGCAACTCGTGTGTCGCCAGGATCAACAGTGGTAACCAACCACGAAAACTCTTTGATCTCAGGGATGCCCGAAGGACAAGCTAAATCTGTCTTGGGACCCGCAACGAAATTAATCAGGAGAAAAGAGGGGGGGGGGGGGAGTAGGATTGTGTAATGTACTTACATCTTATCCATATTCTTCCATACCAATATTATAAAATATGCGAAAGTGTTTTACCCTCTTCACACCCAAACCGCTTAACCGATTATGCTGAAATTTAATCACTACATATTATAAAACAAAGTCGCTTTTTTCCCTCATGTCCCTTTGTTCGATTAAGAACAAGTTTAACCTGATTGAAGGAAAAGCTCATATTAGCCCCGGTGGAAAATTTAAAGCGGCTGATATAAGAATACCTTTGTTTCTGAATAAGGTAGATAAGAGCACGTCGGAGAGTGATATTAAGGATTATATATTATATAAGACGCAGATCGATGTTTATTTACAGAAAATAAATACTAAAGTTCCTCGGAATTATAATGCTTATAAAATAAGTGTACCGAGATCTAAGCTATCGCTTTTCCTTCGGGATACTTTGTGGCCAGAGGGCGTGTCGATAAGACGGTTTGTAAAGTATAGAAATAGACATAATAGTAGTAATGATGGCGGCCACAACACAGAGGATATCCAGTAATACCTACATCCTTTATAAGTTATAACTGCAGATCACTCTTGCGGTCGATAGATTGTGTTAAGTCCCTCTTACGAACAGCTGACATTCTTGCACTGCAAGAAACTTGGCTCCTCCCGCATGACGTTACTTATCTTGGTGCGATTGATCCCGATTTTGCATACACCGGTAAATCGGCGGTCGATACTTCAGCAGGTATGTTGCGGGGGCGCCCATACGGTGGAGTCGCAATATTATAACGTAAGAGTGTGTTCCGGTGCGTATCGATTGTCGAGTGTGCGAGTGCGAGGCTTGCGGCTATTAAAATAGTGTTGAAAGATAGTGAGTTCTTAGTGTTCTCAGCGTTCTTAGTGTTCTTAGCGGAATTTACGGACTGTCTGAGTGAGTTTTGTGCGATTATTAGTAGTAGTGATGTGGACGCAACTTTTATGCTAGGTGACTTTAACGCCCGTCCGTCTTCATTGTTCGGTAAGGAACTTAAACAGTTTTGTATTGAACAAAGTTGGTTGTGCGCAGACATTGACATTTTGGGACTCAGTTCGGAATCATACACTTATATAAGTGATGTTTACGGGACCAAATCGTGGCTACACCGTGTACTAGTAACGCAAGCCGCGAATTTAACGGCAGTTGATGTTAGAATTAAATATGACATTTCATGGTCTGACCACTTTCCGGTCGAAATTTTATGCAATATGAAAATATTAAGGTCTAGAATAAACAATTTTCAGAAACCGAATAAAGTTCGTTGGGGTGAAAGGAATTTATCGCATATTGAGAAATATAGTAGAATATGTAACATGAAATTACGCACCATCGATTTTCCCACAGAATTTCGTGGATGTTCGGATATGTCATGTAATAACATGCAACATAAGGTAATTATAGATAATTTGTGTCTAAAGATTGTGAATATTCTATCAGAGGCGGCAAGACTGTCGTACGAAGATAGATCTAATAGCATTAGAAATAAAAATAGAAAATTTTATATTACCGGATGGAATACGCATGTAAAGGAAACTCATAGGGAGGCTCGACTGTATTTTCTCCAATGAGTAGAATTTGGTAAACCGGCATATGGCCCAATTTATGAAAGAATGCGGGAGTCTAGATCTAGATTTAAATTAAAGCTTAAATGGTGTCAGAATAACCAGACACAAATAAAATGGACATTTTGGCTACAGATCATAAGTCGAAAAATTTTAGTAAGTTTTGGAAGGAAACTAATAAATTAAATAAGCAGCCGAGCGTCCCAATGAGTGTAGGTGTGAGCCTGATGACATTGTAAACCTATTCAGGGAGCATTTTAAGTCCAGAGCTTACCAGTGTCTGCGAACACTGTGAACGAGAGTGAGATGATTTCGGGGAATAAAATTGTAATTATATCGCCCAAGGAGGTTGCGAGAACGGTGAGAAGCATGAAGCGCGGAAAATCCCCGGGTCATGATTCACTCAGCATTGAACATTTACAGTATGCTGGAGTTCATTTGCCCCGGTTCCTAGCCATGCTCTTCACCTTCTGTATAGGCCACTCGTACTTGCCCGAGGAGTTGATGAGAGAGATGAGAACTGTAGTTGTCCCCATAGTTAAGAACAAAACGGGAGATGGTTCTAGTCTGGGTAACTACAGGCCTATATCACTTGCGACGGTTATAGCCAAAGTATTGGACAGTGTGCTTGATAGTCATTTGGAATCTACCGTTCACCTACACGACGCACAGTTCGGTTTTAGACCGGAGCTGTCTACGGAGTCCGCGATACTAACTGTCAAGCACACTGTCCATTACTACACCAGGAGAAACACGCCTATTTATGCGTGGTTCTTGGACTTGTCCAGTACGATAAGCTGTGGCAAAAAATGTCAAATAAAACTAATATTCTCCCCGAGATCATCTCAATTTTTAAGTTTTGGTATAACAACCAAACCAATTATGTACGTTGGCCCGGGGCACTCTCAGAGGTGTATAGGTTGAAGAGTGGAGTTCGACAGGGTGGACGAACCTCTCCGCGACTCTTCAACCTATACATGGATTCTTTGATCAGAGAGCTCAGCAGTACCGGGGTGGGGTGCTCTATTGATGGTAAATGCATCAATAGTATAAGTTACGCTGATGACATGGTACTGCTGAGCCCAGCTGTCAGTGCCCTTAGGCGCCTTATAAGAATTTGCGAGCGTTACGCGGAGGCGCATGGGCTCAGGTACAATACTGACAAGAGCGAGATACTCGTGTTTAAGGCGGGAACCAAGAGTTACTCAATGCCGAGCGTAACACTGAACAACGAGCCGCTCAGAAGTACCTGGGCCACTGGATCACCGAGTCGCTGGCAGATGATCTGGACATGTCAAGGGAACGCAGGGCACTGTCAGTCAGGGCGAATATGTTGGCTCGTAGGTTTGCTAAATGCACTGCAGAGGTGAAGGTTACTTTGTTTCGTGCCTACTGTCAGGCTTTCTATACGTTCAGTCTATGGGTCAAACATACGCTAGCGGCTTATAGTGCCCTGCGGGTCCAATATAATAATGGGTTTCGGGCACTGATGGGGCTGCCGCGATTCTGTAGCGCGTCAGGGATGTTCGCGGACGCCGGAGTGGACGGCTTTACAGCAATAATGCGAAAAGGATCCGCATCCCTGATGAGAACAGTACGCGGCAGCTCCAACAGTTACCTACAACTCATTGCAAGTCGAATGGACACTGATTGTCCATTCATGATAAAATGGACTCAAATGCATGCACACTGTAATTTGTAATTATGTTTTGTGGTGCATTCATTGGGTAATTTTTGTATTATTAATTAATTTAATTGTAATTTTCAATTTATAATAATATGGACTATATGTAATTTGTCCGAAATAAACGATTTGAATTTGAATTTGAATTTGTTCCCTTTAAACTTTAAGAACTACGCAACGGATTTTGATGCGGTTTTCTTTAATAGATAGAGTGATTAAAGAGGAAGGTTTATAAGTATAATAACATACATTAAATAGTGGAGAAATGCTGTTATTGTTGGGGTTTCTAATGTGATATCGTATAAATAATTACATTTTTTCCGCTTACATTACAAACGCAGGCTGAACCCTACGAGATTTATCAAAATAATGTACCAAGTATTGTACACATTGAAAAGGTCTACAGAAAACTCCGCGATGGATAATATTATGTCTATCTCTTATGGTATATAGATGGATATCCCACAATAACATTTTTTTGTCATTTACTTTTTACCCCAAATAATGGCTAATTTTCGAAGAAATTTTAATAAATACAGCATTAATCCTTATCCAATTAAATTCCTTAAATACATTGTTGATTTAATGTAGATCTATATGGCCCTTTACAGCATAATAATATGATTAAAATGAATATTTTCGAAGGTATTACAGATTTAATAATTGCGAGACGTAGCTTTTGCGGCGGTACCGACAAATGCGGACCACGGGTAGTAATAATGAATATATAAATAAAAAATTGCTGAATAGATTTTAATCATTTTTTCAGTGGCTATATATTTTATACCCGTGCGAAGCCGGGGCGGGTCGCTAGTATGAAGATATTTTGAGTTCCGTGGACATGGGATACTTTTTATCCCGGAAAAATGTACGGTCCCCACGCGATAATCGAAAAGAAGATGCGGGCGAATTCAGAATACGGAAAACAAAATCGAATACGAAAAACTTGCGTTTGCGGCCAGCCTAAAACTTTAACTATACATAATTATATTTTCTAATTATTATTTTTTTTCTAGTAAATATGAATATGAAAATACAAAATTATATTTTCTTCACCCCAGCACCCGTAGCATGGCTACCGTAGAAATGCGAAAGTATAGACAAACTGTGGATATAAACTTAAGGTGCCGTTACGATCTTTACCGCCGCTAGCCGCGATCGACAAAAATTCAATTAAAATGCCACTTTATGACATAGACGTCATAAAGTAGGATTTTATTTGAATTCTTAGGACTATAGTCTATGTCACAAAGTGGCATTATATTTGATTTTTTGTCGATCGCGGCTGGCCGCGGTAAAGATCGGAGCGGCCTTCAGTTTATCTCCGCCACGCTGTTTGTAATAATACTTTCGTATTTCTACTGTAGCCATGCTAGGGGTGCAGGTGTTCGTTCAATCTACACTAATATTATAAAGCGGAAGAGTTTGTTAGTTTGTTTGTTTGTTTGTTTGAACGCGCTAATCTCAGGAACTAATGATCCGATTTGAAAAATTCTTTCAGTGTTAGATAGTCCATTTATCGAGGAAGCCTATAGGCTATATTTTATCACCCTAAGACTAATAGGAGCGAAGAAATAGAGGAAAATGTGGAAAAAACGGGGGGAAATTATTTGAAAGGGCTTATTTGAACGCGCTAATCTCAGGAACTACTGGTCCGATTTGAAAAATTCTTTCAGTGTTAAATAGCCCATTTATCGAGGAAGGCTATAGGGTACATTTTATTACATTAAGATCAATAGGAGCGAAGAAATAGAAGAAAATGTGAAAAAAACGGGGGAAATTATTTTAAAGGGCTTATCTCACGAACTACTAGAGCAATTTTATTGTTATTTAGGTCAGATAAGAAGTAGATCACGTGAAGGATTATAGGCTATTTTTTGTAGACTGATTTGTCTGTGAAATATCTAATTTACGCGGGCGAAGCCGCGCGGAACGTGTATGTTACATATAGGCTATAGCCCAAAATATAATTATTATTATACACGATAGCGGATAGCGTATAAAATATAGCACCAAAAATACAGGGTGTTACATTACGGATGTAATATAGATGAAATATTACGTACGCGACTTATAAAATATTATCTCTTAGCTGCTTTTCCTTAGATAACAATTTTATTTACATACGCTTACTTATATTAAAAAAAACTCTAAAAATATATATTATATTGGTATTGGTACAAAAAAGATTTTCTCGCTTTGATAGGACCTAAAGTCATTCTCAACTCCACAAGCCTCAAAATGTGCTACGATCCTTGAAGGCCTGCGAAACACCCCAGCGCGGCGAGGTGTCATGAACTAAGGGCCCTTCCACACGACGTATTTTTTGCGCACTGACGACGCGAGTTTTTGATACGCTCGTCTTCTGCGCGTTTTTTTTTTCTGATATAAAGTTTAAAACGTGTCGGCTTCCTTGCGTTAGATGAGCGTTCAACTTGCGTTTGTATCGATACAAACGAGCGTAAAAAAGTCTAACAGTGAAAAAAAGTAACTTTTTCAGGGAACTCATAGACTTATACATAGCCTGAAAAAGTATAATGTCAATTTGTTTGTTTACACCCCTACGGCAAAAGGGTGACTACCCTTTTGCCGTGACTACCCTTTTGCCGTAGTTTGTCCGGTTTTTTCAGTATTAATGACGTTATTTTAGTCATATTCGTACTATTTGGTCCAGTAAAAGCTTTCCCCTTTGAGCTTTCACGACCAATATCGATGCAATAAAACTACAGGCGCCGGGAGTAGGTCAAGCCAGTGTTACAATTATTACACCATTACTAGCTTTTGCCCGCTCCTTCGCTCGCGCGAAATATAGTATTCCTAGCAGACAAAAATTTAATTCGCTTTCTGCCGCGCACTGTAAAACTCTGGAACGAACTGTCACCAGCAGTATTTCCGGACCTATACGACCTGCAAACCTTCAAGCAGAGTATTCCTTCTTAAAAGGCCGCCAACGCCCCTTCAGCTCTTCTGATGTTGCGAGTGTCCATGGGCGACGGTAGTTGCTTTCCATCAGGTGACCCGTTTGCTCGTTTGCCCCCTTATTTAAAAAAAAATCTTCTGCTGACGTTTCCACTTCCCCTACCGCTTTAGTTACCGCTTCCGCTACCACTTCCGCTACCGCTACCGCTCCCGCTCCTGCTTCTGCTACCTCTCCAGCTCTCTTATCATAAGAAATTTGGATGCTTTTGCATGTTGCCTGAAAGGTTTCTATGATTTTTTGGACCCAGAGACATTTTAAGGTTCAAAAATTATATGTAGTGATGTTGCTATTTACTAGTTATGATGGCCAATAAATCTTTGTTCTATTCAAAATGAATCGGGTCACTCGTGCTGGTTACAAAAGATAAAAAATAAAAACAAATAAGTTGCCACAGGTATAGAAATCATGTAGATATTACACTAACTAATTTACAGCCGCACTCAGAGATGATATTAATTACTTAGATAACTGTAATTAAATGAAGATTTTGAATTACATTTTCAGTCAAACTCTTCATTAAATTAAAGTCTAATCATCATTAAATGTCTTTGAGTCCCTCATCTAGTGCTGCGAATAGCATAAATTTGACTTCATGAAGTAAAATCTAACATAAGAAACAGATCACACTGTTTAAGAATTGCCTATAATCATGCTAATAATACCTATTGAAATGTATATTTTTATTTTGTTAGTTTGTCTACAATCTACATACATTAAATATATTCCAAACCTTCTGTATTTTTCGATATTTATTACATACTAGTTGATGCCCGCAACTCCGTTGCCACGAAATTCGTTTATCGCGCGGGAACCGTACATTTTTCCGAGATAAAAGTATCCTATGGCCTTTCCCGGGTCTTAAAATATTTCCATACCAAATTTCAGCAAAATCGGGCAAGAGGGAACAGACAGACAGACACACTTTCGCATTTATAATATTAGTATGGATAAAGCTAAAAGCACGGGAGAAAGAACATAATTATGCTATTTTTATTACGGAAACAACGGTTTGGTGTTCTTATAACTCCATTCCTATATGCTTCACCCATTAAAATTATAATTTAGATCGTCATCCAAATTTCTGCCTATATAAAATAAGAGGCTAGAATAAGAACCAGCCTTCAGCACTGGTGGGAAGTATCATAATTTCTTCCTCTTCAGCATTTTTCTGCCACTTCTAATTCTACCCAGATCTTCTATTTGCTCTGGGAAGATAAATATTCCATTGTTAGCAAACAAGGTTAGCGGAGAACTGCGAGGTGCTCCGAGCTGCACGGAATTCACGTTTTATTGTACGTTATGACTGTTTGCAGAGAAATTTCCTGTAAATCTAAGCCACAAAAATTTTATGAAATCTACTATCAGAGAAGTTGATTCATACGCAGATGGCGGACCTTCGTAATTTGGTCGCATTTTGTCAAACCCAGCTGTCAGATCACAAATTACATTGTATTTACTCACAGACCTATAAAGACATCACAGACCTACAAAGACTCGGCATATTGTTCTATACAAACAATCAGTTATACAAATACCATGCATTTTGACGCGAAATAAGTAAACATCATGCTGTCATTTTCTAACTTACATCGTTTTCCATATGTAGAAAAAGATAACAACACTTCAGTGTTTGCTGCTATGGCAACATTTTTCATTTAACGTGCCTTCAAAATACCTACCGTGGCCGGTCCGCCATTTTATGTTCCAGTTCTCCGAGGTACATAAAGTGTCAAAGTGTCGTATTATAAAATTAAAATAGAGGATAATTGGAAATTTCATGGATATTTCTGTTTAATTGTTGTGTGTAGTGATTACGGACAAGAAAAGACTTAATGCCTAAGTGCAGTGTTGTTGAATGTGGCTCAAGAAAAAAGGAAAACCAGAAAAGTTAGTCCTTGCATCGGTATGTTTATATTTTTACTAAAACATTTGTTATTTTACTGATGACTCGACTTCGTATGTGCTGATTTAGTTAATAATTACACAATAAATAATATTTGTGATAGAATAGAATATAACATGGCTTGATTTTCGATATTTATTTAATATAGAAATTAGTAGATTTGACGTTTAGTGATGTACTTTTTTATCGAATTTAACAAATTTATGGTGAAGAATCTGATCATATATTTGAAAGATTTTAACCTTAATCCGCCTCGTAATCTGTTTGACTACATATAATCATAACAAAATCAATGTCATTTCGATAGTTACTTTGTACTTACTGTCCTGTTTCCTTTCTAATAATAATTTTACTCATTATGTAAACATCAAACTTCTATAACCTAAATTAAAAGTGATACAGCAGTTTATTTAAAGCATCGTTGTACTATAGTTTTTTTTTTTTTTTTTTGATGCGCAGGGGAAATCCATCATGGGTGCCCCGGGTTGGGGATGTGCCTCAGTTAGCTGAAGCACCCCAGGGGTATGTAGGACTCCTACCCACTAAAACCACCTGCGGTTTGCCTTCAGCCGTATACGGAGGGATGTCCTGGATCTGTCTAACACAGGACTCCCTCCACGACCGGCCGGTCTACCTCACAAGGGACCGGACTTCCACCAAAGTTAGGGAACGCTTAGGCAAACTGAAGCGTTCCCCTCGGTGCCGGGACTAGCTAAGCCGGGCAGGTTCCCATCCTGACCCGGAGCCCCGTGGGACGGAAGTTATTGGAGGTTCGCATAGCGACGCCTCCGCACTCCCGTCCTACGCCGGCGGAGCGGAACGGAGGATGGGTCATCCTCTCTGTTCCGCTCCGCGGCCTCTTTCTGTGAAAGGACGGTTTCACAGAAAGAGACCGCCGCCTGCCAGGCCTCATCGCTCTCGAGCATGCAGCGCACCATGCTCGGGAGCGAGAGGTCTCCACCTAGCACTGCCACTAAATCGTGGCGCTGCACGGCCCAACGATCGCACACCTCGAGGGTGTGCTGGGCCGTGTCCTCCGCAGCGCCACAGTCGTGGCAGGCTGGCGTAGGCCCCCTCCTGGCGACCTTACACAAGTACGCACCGAAGCATCCATGCCCGGTGAGCACCTGTGTAAGGCGGAAGGTGAGGGGTTTCTTTTTGCGGCGCATCCACGCCGCAAGAACTGGGCGCAGAGCCTGAGCAGTACGTTGACCGTACTGGGCCTGCGCCAGGTCCTCACCCCACCTCCTCAACAGCCACTGCTCTCCTAGCCTTCGGACCCGCCGGAGCTCCTCCCATTGCAGGCCTTCGCCCCGCGACCTCCTCTCTGTAGCGAGGAGGTGCAACTCGGCGAAGACCCTTGCAACCAGCTCCCACGGCGGGTCTCCCGCCAGGGCAGTAGCTGCCGCCCAGGAGACCGTACGGTACCCCCTGATGACCCTCACCGCTATGACCCGCTGCGCACTTCGCAGCTGGGCCTTATTACGAGCGGTGAGGGAATCCGCCCAAATTGGGGCACCGTACATGGCTATACTCCGACAGACTCCGGAGTATAGCCGCCTGCAGGCTTCGCTGGGCCCTCCTATATTAGGCAGGAGCCGGCCCAGCGCTGACGCCGCCCTCACGACCTTCGGTCCCAGCTGTTGGAAGTGTGGGCCGAAGGTCCACCTCCCGTCCAGGATGAGCCCAAGACATTTAAGCGTCTGACTCATCCTGACCTCCGTCTCTCCGATAAGGAGTCGAGCTCCGGGTGGGGGTCCTCTCCTCCCGGGTCCGCGGAAGAGCAGGGCTTCGGTCTTGCCTAAGCGTACCCGAAGCCCCAACCGCTCTATGCGGCTGACAACGAGGGATGCTCCCACCTCAGCCAGCCGCGCAGCCTCCTGAAAGTTCCGTCCCCGAAATAGTGCATAAGTGTCGTCGCAATAGCAGACTAGCACCATTCCGGGGAGGAACCGCTCCGCAGGACCCAGTCGTAGCCGACGTCCCATAAATCTGGGCCCACATTCGAGCCCTGAGGGACGCCGACCTTGACGCTCCGCCTCTTTAGGGACCCCGACCCGTCCTCGTACTCGACCTCCCTATCGGAGAGATACTCGTTCAACAGCCTCCCGAGATACGGAGGCACCTCGAAATATTCCAGTGCCTCCCGTATTACGCTGTGAGGGAGGCTGTTGAAGGCGTTGGCGATGTCAAACGACACCGCCAACACCACCTCCCCTCGGCGTTCTGCCTCTTCCGTCACCGATTTAAGACGCCTAATGGCGTCGACGGTCGACCGACCGGCCCGAAACCCGAACTGATTATCAGACAGTCCGGGTCCAGGGCCTTCCTCCAAGTGGTGAACGAGGCGGGAGGCAAGTATACGCTCAAACGCCTTACCCACCTCGTTCAGCAACACAATCGGCCGCACCGCCGACGCACAGTCCGGTGGTCGCCCGCCCTTAGGAATAAGGACGAGCCGACCTTTCTTCCATGCTCCCGGGAACTGTGCAAATAAATATCTGTACTTACTCATCACGAAAATAAATAGCCTTATTAAATTTTAAACCCTTTAGCAGCTTCAAAGTCAGGATAGTTTCCGAATAGGCCAATTAAGTTGTCAAACAAATAAAATATAACAAATGGAATATTGTATTGTTTATTTATTTATGGGTTGGGCTTCATGTTACTCGTAACTCTTTGAATGCAGAATAAAAGTTCATAAAAATCTTGTTTACAGAAACGAACTCAAATCAAGAAGTTGGAGCAAAAGTGTGACAGTAAGGACACGGAATGAAAAAGTTCGCGGGCAAACTCCGATCACATATATGTGATCGAAGCGGGCAAAAGAAAAAAATAGCAATAAATTTGTATTATTTTTTTATTTATCTCCACATAAAAACGGGTAAAACGGGACCCTATTACTGACTTCGATGTCTGTCTCCAGGCTGTATCTCATTAACCACTATAGCGAGACTTCTGAAATGTTCACAGATTGTATTTATCTGTTCCCGCTATAACAAAAAATACTAAAAACAAAATAAATATTTAATTAAAATACGTTTGTTTTGGGGCTCCCAAAACAAACGTATTTTTTTTTGCTAGTTTTTGCTTGATATCAATAATGGCAAAAGGTAGGCACTTGAAATGTTCACAAAGTACACAGTTGTATACATACTATAATAATTGATGGTAAAACTAAAACTATAAACCCTTCGTGCGCGAGTGCAACTCGCAGTTGACCGACTTTTTTGGCAATTTTTGCCCGATATTAATAATGGCAACTTAAATAATTAATAATAAACTTAAAATAAGTTAAATAATTTTATTAAAATTAAGGGGGGCTCCTATATAAAAAACTATTTTCGCCTATATTTTTGTCTATGTACGGCAATCTTCGTGCGTGAGTCCAAGTCGCACTTGGTTTGACTATATTATTGTGATATGTGAGCAACTTCAAATGGTTTATTGCTCACCTACGAATAATAAAAACTAAGGAAACGTAACTCCCATACTTCAACCGTTTTGAATTTGGTTTCTTTTCGCACAGTAAAAATATGACAATAGCTACGAAACACTAACACTCACGAAAGAAAGCCGTTGACAATTATTGTCACTTCTATATTGTGTACCGAATACATGCATAAAGTATGCATGTATTCGTGTCACATTTTGTAGGTCACTCGTGGACACAATTTTTGACACAGTTACTCTTCCTTAGTTTTTATTATTCGTAGTTGCTCACATAAAACAGTACGCTCACATGATATAACATCTTAGTTTATCGATATCCTCGACAAATATCAACCGAGTGTCCCATCACTATAGACCGCCATGTTTAGTTCTTGGCAATATGGCGCCGGCCACGCTTTTTTTGTAGTTATGTCGCTTCCATCTGTTTCCTTTTTCATTGTATTTACTAAATCCGACCAAATGACGTAGGTCTGTCAACTGCCTATGAATCAATTTCTTCGATGGTACCTTGACTTAGTCGTTTTGATAGTACGTTATCGTAATGCTATCGAATGTTAGGGAGTTGTTAAAGTCTTTACAAATCACGTTCATAGAATATTACGATTATTAAAGTGAAAACTTCTTTAGCAGTGTTATGTACTTTATATGACGTGGGGAGAAAAGAACGCCAGCGCATCTTAGAAAAGGAAGTAGATATTATTATTATGACTCTATCTTTCTACCGCAGGGCAAACTTCAGATTTCACTTCTGCGAACTCAACTTTTTAGACGCTTTTATTAGCTTAGGCTGTATGTATGTAACGAAATGTTTGAGCACGATCACACGACCTATCACACGACAACCTAACTCCAGTAGTCTAAATTCTAATTATTAATTCGAAACTTTGCATACGTATTAAGAGCCAATGACAATGCAATAATTTGTTAAAATTTTTGAAAAATAAATTAAGACGCTCCTCCTACGGAGATGCCGTAATTTACCGTTTTTATGCCCGTTTTCACCAACAGCACCTAAAATTTAGGTGTCCCTTAAGCCAATGTAAGGGGCACCTAACGCAAGTTTTGTTTTCACCAACGTTTAAGTGACACCTAAATCATGAGGGGACCCTTATACCTAATTTAGGGGATGAATTGACGACCCCGTAACGCTTAGGTGACGTATGTTTTAAATAAAACAACCTATTTTGCGAATCATCCGTTGCACTGAACAGTGATAAAATAAAAATAGATATTGATGCGAAAGTGTGTCTGTCTGTATGTCCGTCTGTCTGTCTGTTAGCTCAGACAGACAGACGGACATACAGATAGACACACTTTCTGAATTGGTATTACTTTGGAAGCTGATATCATGAGTATGTAAATTTATTTAAATTCAAGCATGTACATTCAGTATCTCCCTAGTTTTTACAAATTACGTTTATTTGAAACACGCCAATAGATCGTCAATTTCATTAACTACATATTTGCCGTTTGAATTTTTTTTAGGTCAATTATTTTGAACTAACATAAGTAAAACAATAGGGTTTTGGTGCGATCTCGGCAACGCGGCAAACATATGGTTAAGGTCGTTTGCTCAGGGGATGGCCTTAAAATTAAGCGTCTTTTTTCAGTTTTTTTTTTTAAGTATTATTTATTATTTAAGTACAGCAATATAGAATCGAGCGTCCGTGGCCTAATGGGTAGACCTTTGGTTCGCACTCCTAGAGGGTGCAGATTCGATCCCGGGTGGAGGCGTGTACAAATGAGACATTTTCTGATCTCAAGTACATAATACGAACGCTCATACGGTGAAGGAAAACATCGTGAGGAAACCCGCACACGGTTGGTTCCAGACGTATTGACTAGTTCTTTCCTCTGGACTAGGCCGATTATGTTGCGAGAATGCCGTATGCGCTTGGGCAACCATACGGACATTTAAACCTTGTCCCAGGCACTACAGTATTTGAGGAGTGGTTACTTCGCTCTGAAAATACTGTATAAATCATCCACAACGGATGCAAAGGCCTAGTTTAACAGAAATATGGTTACACCTCTAGTTCGTCGTCAGTGCCAGATGAATATATTGTACTTTTATTCTAGACTACGTCTGGTTAATTTGTGAATACTCCGGACTCCCCATTCCTCAGAGCTGGCTCGCGGGAGTATTGGTGCGATCATCTGCACTCCCTCTTCAAAACACCTCTTGTAATTTTAGAAGACTTCCTAGCTTAATTAATGCTTTCAAATTTAAAAACATTACTTTCTAGATTCATATTACTAAATACTGGTAAAGTCTTAATATTACCAAAAAAGAAAGGGTCTTTACCGCTCTATAAAGGTCTGCAGCCAATAAGAAAAGTTATTGAATCAAACGCGCGATATCGCGTATCACGCGTAGTCGCGTGATGGGTAATAATAACTCGGGGCACATAACACACCCAATCCGGAGTAATTGGTGATCCGCCATAAACCGGTTTATTACCGGTTATCACCGGGTATGAACCGGCCGAGTGTCTGTTCTATTATGAGATATTATATTGAGCGAAGTTTTATTGTTAATAATATCATATGAAAACTATAATCGATAACAATAAAAATGAGTTTCAATTTTGTCAGGCTCGCTAAAACTTGAGAACCGCAGAACCGATTTGGCTAATTTTAGTAATGAAGTATTTGTTTAAGTCCAGGTAAAGTTTATACAGTGAGAAAATTTAGGAGTTAAGTGATAGGAAGGGTATAAGGAATATGAAAATTAGATATTTCTATTTATTGCTAAGGAGATTCATACAAATCTATTAAAATAACTACTGTAGATACTATGGTAGAACCTTTGGTAAAATCAATAAAGATTAAAAAATCTCTTGGACTATCTACTATTGCAAAATGTATTTAGGACATGGAATTCTAATATCGATAACTACAACACACTAATAAAATATTTACACAGCGATATACCAGTTCTGCTTTGCCTGGGGTATTGGAAAACTTACGTGACGGACAAAGACAACTGACCTTCAATACGCTGCGTAAGGCTGCGTTGTTTTTGAGAACCAATAGAATCGCTTCATTGACGTGAGCTTGCCGTGACATCGCTCAGCGCGGCGATGCTATTGGATCTTAAAAACACATACCTCGCAACACATCTCTGGTGGAAACGCAGCCTAAATATCTTTATTAGTAGAAGGGTAAAAATTTAATAAAAATCTTCGTAAATGTGACGTCTCCGTGTCGATCGTCGTAAAATACAAAGTTTCATCCGCATCGGTATAATTACATAAATAGTTTTATGTCCGTGTTTTATCGCCTGTTAAGGTTTAGCGGTATTTTTGCGACGTACTTTGGTCAGTATTAAACCAATATCTTCGTTACATCTTACAAAATTCCCGTGGAAATAATAGATTGTCATGGGGGCGACAGTGTCTCAACCTATATAAGTCTAAGTTCCTTCCATACGAAATGGAGATTACGTATCTATCTTGTGACAGTTAAGCAACAGATATGTAAAATCTGTCAGAAATTTTGCATACAACATTTATGCAGCAGTGATTGTGCAGAATCTACTGTCAATAATTTCTGTTCGTATCTTACGATAAGTAACTGTCGCAAAACTTTTGTTACTTATAATAATACTAGCTTTTGCCCGCGGCTTCGCTCGCGTGGAATTAAAAAATCGCGTCAAATACGAATATTCTTGTAAACCTCCTTTGGAAACATGATGTTTTTCCAAGACCAAAAGTAGACTATGTTATTCTATATCCTTTCAACTAAGTATATGCCAAAAATCAAGTCGATTTGTTGCTTCGGTAGGCCGTGAAGGAAGGACAAACAAACAAACACACTTTCGCATTTATAAAATTAGTATGGATAGTCATGAAAAGCTTATAACCAGCAGTGGACGGTAGATATACAGGAAGTATAGTAATACAGTATACTAATCAAACGATGAAAAAGTGTATGTTAAGTTTAGGTTAGAATAAATTCAGTTTTAATTATTAACTTAGTTTGTTCCTAAAGAGGAGGGTTGAAACTCAACACTAACGACGCGACACCATTTTAATATATTAAGCTACAATTCCAGGAGAGGGGGGGGGGGGGCAGCCCCCCCAAGTAGTGTCCAGGGGCAAAGCCCCCTGCATAATAATCAAACGACACTCGAAATCTGTATGTTTAGTTTAGGTTAAAATAATTTCGTTATGATATTCACTTTTAATTAATACCTCTGTTTGTTCTTCAAAAAGGAGAATTACAACGCAACACTAACGCCGCGACACCGTTTTGTTATAACCATCATTTTCAGGGAGGAAGAGGGCGCAGCCACTAAGACTGGGGGGGCGAAGCCTAGTAATTAAATTACACTCAAATAGTGGATGTTTAGTTTAGGTTAGAATAATTTCATTTTTAATTATTGACTTAGTTTGTTCTTAAAGAGGAATCAAAACTCAACACTAACGACGCGACACCATTTTGATATAAGCTGCATTTCCAGGAGTGTGAGGGGGGGGGGGGGGGTTTGGGGGGGCGTACCCCCCCCCCCCCCCCCCAAGTATTGTGAGCCATGACCCAAAACCCCCCCTGCCCCCATATTAATAAAATGACACTCAAAAACTGTATGTTTAGTTTAGGTTAGAATAATTTCGTTATGATATTCACTTTTAATTAATACCTTAGTTTGTTACAAAAAAAGGAGAATTAAAACTCAATACTAACTACGCGACACCACTTTGTTATAAGCAACATTTCCAGGAGAGGGGGGGGGTTGGGGGGGGGCCGCGCCCAAGCAGGGTCCGGGGGGAAATCCCAGGTGCGGGAGTTATGATATATATGACGCCTTACCATTTTGTTATAAGCAACATTTACAGGTGGAAGGGGAGGGAGGGGGGTTGAGGGGGGAGGGGGGGGAGGGGGGGGGGTGTTAAGTTGGAAAACACAGTAAATAATATGAAGTAAGTCCATTAAAGAAAAAAGTTTGATACAAAATCTGACCCCCTTTTTGGTGCCCTTAGAGGGGGGGGGATTTTTTATGCACCAGATATTACGTTAGAAAAAGACAAATTTATCTGCGAAAAGCGTATGCAAATCGGATCAGTAATTAACGTGTTAAAGAAAAAAGTTTGATACAAAATCTGACCCCCTCTTTTGTCCCCTTAGAGGGGTGGGGGGAAAAAATTTACACACCAGATATTAAGCTGGAAGAAGACAAATATATCTGCGAAAACCGCATTCAAATCGGATCAGTAGTTTTCGTTTGATGCGGGAACAAACATACAGACAGACAGTAACCACATTTTTGGCTTCCATAGCGATGTAGTAACACCCCCCGCTTATTATTTTTTGAATATCTTTAATGTACAGAATTTTCATTTCTACAGTTTTATCATATGTATAGATTAGATACTGATAGGTTCAAAATAATATATTTACATCCTCCATCATCCCTTATTTTATCCCCATGGGGGTTGAATTTATCAAAATCCTATTTAAGCGAACGTTTTCATTATAGAGGCTCAAATCTTTAATAATTTCAGTTCAATCAGTCGAAAGTCTAAGAAAATTCATAAAAACTTTCATCCCCTATTTCATCCCCTTAGGGGTAGAATTTATTAAAATCCTTTCTTAGAGGATGCCTACGTCACAGCCGCTTTATGCATACAAAATCTCAGCCCGATCGGTTTAAAATTGACAAAGTTTCATACAAACTTTCATCCCCTATTTAACCCCCTTAGGGATAGAATTTTTCTAAAATCCTTTCTTAGGGGATGTTTACGTCATAGTAGGTTTATGCGTGCAAAGTCTCAGCCCGATCGGTTTAAAATTGACAAAGTTTCATACCCCATTTTATTCCCTTGGGGGTAGAATTAGGGGTTGAATTTTTTAAAATCCTTTCTTAGGGGATGCTTACGTCATAGTAGCTTTATGCATGCAAAGTCTCAGCCCGATCGGTTTAAAATTGAGAAAGTTTCATACAAAATTTCATCCCCTATTTTACCCCCTTTAGGAGTTGAATTTATTTAAATCCTTTCTCAGGAGATGCCTACGTCGTAGTAGCTTTATGCATGCAAAGTCTCAGCCCGATCGGTTTAAAATTGACAAAGTTTCATACAAACTTTCATCCTTAAAATAGAATTGATCAAAATCCTTTCTTAGCGGATGCCTACGTCATAACATCTACCTGCATGCCAAATTTCAGCCCGATCGGTCCAGTGGTTTGGGCTGTGCGTTGATAGATCAACATGTCAGTCAGTCACCTTTGAGTTTTATATATATAGATAGATTATGTTTTGCGACATTTTTTTAAATTAACCAATACAACATTGGTTAATTTTCATATTGTACTGATGTTTCATTGCATGCTTAATAATGTAAAGTAATTAAAGATTTATAATATAAACAAAGACTCATGAAACACGGTCTCAGTTCCAGAAGTTTTAGTAAAATCTTTATTTTCTTCGCTGATTTAATTTTGATGAAAGTTTTTTAATCAGTCACTTTTACTAACTTAGCGTAATTTCTGGGATTAAATTTTGGTCAAAGAATTTTTTCGCTCATTAAATTTTAAATTAAAAGCCTGTATAACATTGGTAACGAGGAAAATTATAAGAGTTACTAGACGTTCCGCGCGGCTTCGCCCGCGTAAATTAGATATTTCACAGACAAATCTGTCTACAAAAAATAGCTTATGATCCTTCACGTGGTCTACTTCTTATCTGATCCAAATAACAGAAAAATTGCTCTAGTAGTTCGTGAGATAAGCCCTTTCAAATAATTTCCCCGTTTTTTCCACATTTTCTTCTATTTCTTCGCTCCTATTAGTCTTAGTGTGATAAAATATAGCCTATAGCCTTTCTCGATAGATGGGCTATCTAACACTGAAAGAATTTTTCAAATCGGACCAGTAGTTCCTGAGATTAGCGCGTTCAAACAAACAAACAAACTCTTCCGCTTTATAATATTAATATAGTATAGATTTAAGGTTTCTTCGCGTTTTTGCCTTTTTATAAGAGTTATATTATTCACCTTTAAATATCTCATAAATATTATGTTTCCTCTACCCGTGGTTGCCTGAAAGAAATTACTAATTAGTAATTAGTAATAAGGCCGCCATTGTGTTATACTTGTGTTTAATAATGGTTTTGGTTTTTAAATTGTTAAATATGTGTGCAAAATAAAGAATATATTAATTATTGTATCATATAATAGTAATAAAAGGAACAACAGCTAGAAGCAAATACCATAGATGCTGCTAATAGATATTATGGATGATTAATAAATTAAATATAGATTCACTTACCTAAAATAGACCTATCATAAATATGTAAGTACGAAGATAGTATATTTTATGTGTCGGGCTACACAATATTACATACATTTTTTTTAATGAAATAAGGGGGCAAACGAGCAAACGGATTACCTGATGGAAAGCAACTACCGTCGCCCATGGACACTCGCAACATCAGAAGAGCTGCAGCCTGCAGGTGCGTTGCCGGCCTTTTAAGAGGGAATACGCTCTCTTCTTGAAGGTTTGCAGGTCGTATAGGTCCGGAAATACTGCTGCCATGCTGGTGACAGTTCGTTCCAGAGTTTTACAGTGCGCGGCAGAAAGTTACGCGAAAAACGCACGGTGGATCACTGCCACTCATCAAGGTGATGAGGATGGTATATTTAAATTACCCTATGTATATTAATATATTTTTCTAGATACAGCTTGGCAAAGAAGAGTCTGATGCGGTGACAGCTGGAACTAAGAGTTTTTATTTCTGACAACACTACATTACTTGTCAACTCTAGTATATATTGTGTCGAAAGCGAAGCGTAGGGTTGCCTCATTTAATCCACACTCTTCTTTGCCAAGCTGTACTCGTGTAGTCCTGCCAAAACTATTTCATATGGAGCACAGAGCATTAGTTAATAGAACATGTTCACCTTACGACAATTGGGCAGAAACGACTATACTATCTACTACAATCAAAATAACGAAGCCCAAAAAATTACATATGATATTGAATGTACTGTCACTTCTTGGTGGAAATTCATGTTCAATTAAATAATTATACACTTTCCTTGCACTTATTCCACTTTATTTTAATAGATTTATTACAAAATTATTATATACACGACCGGTTTCGAAAAAAAAATCATCATCAGGTGTCACACACACAGTGTACACCTGATGATGATTTTTTCGAAACCGGTCGTGTATATAATAATTTTGTAATAAATCTATTAAAATAAAGTGGAATAAGTGCAAGGAAAGTGTATAATTATTTAACCAAAAAATTACACTTAAAAAGTTTAAATGAAGTTTTCCGCCTCGATACGCCGTTTGGACCTTATAGCTGCCGCACTCAGAGACATTTAATTGTAGTGTATGTCACACCTCCCTCCTATATAAGGTAGCCGATAAGTAATTAATGAGGCAGTAATAAAACATCTTTTTCGCGAAGACAACACTCTTTTAATTAGTCTCCCAAGCCTGCACATTGCATGGCGACCCTGCCAGTGCTGCCTTGCGGCAGCGCTGCGCAGCAGGTACAGGGAATATAGTCAAGTGAATTTTTATAATTGGACTTAAAAATCAAATATTGAAAATGCAAAAAGTGTAATTAAACAGTGACTGATAAATGTGGACAAAACATTATAGTGGTAAAAATGAACTGAACGGCCATTAGTTTTAAATTAAAATAATGTAGGATTAAAAAATTAATACATAGTGACATAGATAAATACAAATCTGTTACAAGTGCAAATATAAAACTCATAAAAATGACTCAGTGAAAAATTAAAATTTTGTAATCAGAATTTAAACTTAAAAAATTAAATTACCAAAAATTTTAAAGCTGCAAGAAGAATAATATGAAACCGAAAAAAAAAAAAAAAGTTGCTGGAAAATGAAACCGTCAAGCAGGCAGGCAGCCGGGAGATGATGGAGTCAGATGAGTGGAATAAGCAGGCAGCCGGGAGATGTTGGAGTCGGATGAGAGGAATGTAGAGCAGGCGGCCGGGAGATGTTCGTGTCGGAGGTGGATGCAGCCGGGAGAACAGAGAGAAGAGGATAGAAAAATGCGATTACACGTCTTGTTTTGTATTAATTTTTATGTAAAAAATAAATAACATGTCGCATTAGTAACTTTAGTGGTATGTATAAAATTAGTAATTAAGTATCTTACAAGTTTTGTTTTTCAAAATTTTATTTTATGTTAATATAAAAATATCATAGAAAGTTCCGTTTACATAATAATAGAATTCGAGTAACAAAAGTCAGGTTATTGTTTTAGTATATAAAAGGTACAAAATGCATTTTCAGTTTAATAATAACTACATTGGCAATTTCATGTAATTTTGATAAAAGTAATAATTTTTTTTTTAGGATTAAAGAATTCGATAAAAATAAGTAAAAGTAAGAAATTAACAGTTAATTAATTATTGGAAAGTCAGATTGCTTTATAAAATAAATAAGTTTTTGCAAAATTTATAATATTGACAATATTTTGATAATGTTTTACAATAACTGACTTATTGGAATTTTTAAAATAATTGCAGTTGATACCTATAATAAGACGTTTACTAGTATTTTTTTTTTTTTGTGCATGTTAATTTTGTTTTAATGGTAATATTACTAGATATCAAAATATTATGATCCTAAATTATTTTTGGAAAAATTTTTGGAAAATTACGTTTTGGCAATAATTAAGTATTTTTGAATATCTTTAAGCCATTTATTTACTGTTTTGAGAGTAAAAATAAATAAATAATGGTATTATTCTGCAACTTAGGAAACTTGCAAAATTTTGTCGTATTGAAAGATAAACTGTAATTAATTTAATAATGTCAAATGAAAAATTGAATTGAAAGAAAATAATGTTAATTGAAAAAGTATTCGGCAATAATTATTTTTAATTTAGAATGTGGATTTGATAAGTTGTTATTGTGCTGTCGTATAGACTAAGAAAAGTTAAAAATTTCAAACAGGGTGTTGACGATGAATTTTTAGATGGAATAAGTTTTGGTATAAGCAATACGAAAATATTTTGAGTTAAAGTAAAGTGCAATATATGTGTGGTATGAGTTTTGACAAAAGAATTTTGAAAGTAGATAACTGTGAAAGACATCTAAGGTAATTTTATAGAGTTGAATGATTTTAAATTTTGATATTGGAATAGAGGAATACATAGCAACTCATAACTAATCGAATATTGTGCGCAGTTGGTTAAAACAGGTAGGTAACACCTCAGGTAAGTTTCCACGGTATGCAACGCCTTTGTGGGAAAAGCGTCAAATATCCGCGGTGCCGACTCAGCATTCGCGCAACGAAATGTAAGTAGATACCTTTTCTAACCCACTTTACAAAAAGGATGATGTTCTTTGTTCAGCTAAATATATTTTATTCATAGGTTGGTACCAGGTATGACTTTTGTTTAAAGAACTTAATAAACCAATATAAATTCCTTAAAAAGGTATTTAAAGTAATCGTTGCAATATTGATTCTTTAATGAAAAGCTTTAAGATTTTTTTTTTCCACGATACAATCGAAAGTGTCGTTGCACTTAATTAGTTAAATTATAATATTATTCTCTTTAAATTAAATAGTAACCAAGAGGTAATTTTTTTTTTTATTATTTTGTGTGTAATTCTATAATTATTATTTTTTATTTTTTTTTCCAATTTCAGTAAAAGTAGTTAAAGTTTCAAATGGGTCACTAGAGTAAAATTTAAAATGTTTATTTTGTTGTTATTTGTAAAAATGCAAAATATTTTTGTTTTGTGTAACAGTAGTCAAAAATTTAATTAATCCTTACAGTACAGTCTACAATATGGGTGGTCCAAAAGAGATCATCATATTTTGGTTTCGCACAACAATATCAAAACATTTCGTGCATCATATTTGGTACAAAGAAACGTGATGCAATGAGTTTATGCATCCAAATATGTCATGTAAGCACAGTCCATATTTATGTTTGAAATGATTCCAGTAATTAATTTCCAGTAATTTACACATGCAAATTATTGTGTAGCAAATCTTGCAATAATAATGATTAGTACCAATATAATTTTAGTCGAAGAATTAATTTTATTAACTTTTTAAAGCTTATCAGTTTGAAAATGTGTAATTTTTAAATTAAAATTATAAAGTCAATAACATAATTTAATAAACTTTGTGTAAGATACAATTTTATAAACAAAATTTAAATTTAAGTTACGTACTTCTTTTTCCAAATTCAATAGAAAATATGTGTTAATTTAAAAAATATATTTTCAATAGAAGATAATTCATGATACATTGCTTATTTTTAGTTGTGAATTGATGACTATTTCAAATTAAGTAAATGAAAAAGCGCATTATAACTTAAGTACATACAAAATAAAGAACATATTTTCAAGTAAAAAATACTTAATTTAAAGAATAATTAATATAATATTTTAAAATTTAAAGGATAGAAGGTATTTGAAATAACTATAATAATAGGTGCATTTAATTAACGTAAATAAAAATTAATAAAAAGGTGATGATTTAAAAAAGAAGTGATTAATAAAAAATAATGTTGTCATGTAATTATATCAATTCAATTTAATTCGAACTTAAAAGTTATTAATGAATAATTTTGTAATTAAAGAAAAAATAATAGCAATAAAGAATAATAAACAATAATGACTTAAATATTTTATTTAAAGATATAAGAGGCGTTTTTAAAAAAAAGGAAGATACAAGATACAATGGTAATTATTAATGAATGCGAGTAAAATAAATTAAGTGATAGGAATTTGAATTATGATTAAAGAATTTAAAGTTGCTATGTATTCCAATCCAATTAAATTTAGTAAGATATTTTAAGAAGTTATGAGTAAATTATTATTAAAAAATATTTTTAAATTGTTTCGGTTCCATGGTTACTTTGTAGATCGTTACATTGTAAAATAAATTAGAAAAAGTAGAGTGAGAAAAACAAAGAAAATAATATTATATTATGTAAGAAACATGTCATAAAAGAAAGTTCAGTATAAAATATAAATTATAAACAAATTGAAAACTATGTTTTAAGTGAGTTAAGAAACAGAGAAAATGAGAAATAATTCTTGAAAATGTATTAAATTCTTTTTAACTACTTTAAGTAAGTTGATTGGCTACATTTTGTAAGAAGTAATATACACTGGATATGACTTACACGGATTTACTTTAAAAATATTTACGTTCATACGAGATATGACGTAATATTATTGTGAAGAAGGATTAGGAATGTGACATTAGGTTTGTAAAATAGCTGAAAGCTAATGAAGTATGTAAATGGTTATTTTGAAGTAAGGAAAAAGGGTTTTAGTGTTTTTGAAGGTACTTGATTGAAAAAAAAGGATTGTTTTTAGGTTGATAGGGTTGCATCGATGTTTAAAATATTTGGTAGCTGTTGGCCTGATCACCCAATGGTTAATGATATTTTAAATATTGATTGCATTAAATTATGGAATGGGTATTTTATTAGGCATAGGTATAGAATAGGTTTAAAAATGCCATAGAGCATTTTAAATACTAGCTTAAATGCTACGTATATTGAGGAATAAATAAAATGCCGAGAGCATTAAAAAAAATACGCAAGGGAATCCTTCATTCGATCATGGTGTAAACGAGTTTTCTCTGTGAGAATAGTTGGAGGTCAAGTAGCCTTAAAAACCTTGGTATTAAATATGGTACAAAATGGTACAAAAATAAATGGTACTTAGAGCATGCTCGGCGGGAACAATCCTTCATTTAAGTAAAATGGTTGGAGACATTTTTTTGTTGTTGGTTAGTCTTAAAATAGGTCCCGTTTAATGTGTATAAATAAAAATGTATTGTACCAAATAAAAGTGCGCACATGAAGTATATAAAAAATAAATATGTACCATTAAAATAAATAAAAAAGTCGACTATAAATAAAAATATTATAAAAATATAATGTACCAGTAATGTCATGAAAATAATACAAATAAATGAAAAGGCATGCATGCATTTAACGACGAATAGTTTAAGGAATATTAAGGTACCTGAATATGAGATAAATTTTTTAAAATGACGATGAAATGTAAGTGACTGGCCAGTCCACTAATCAAGGGAATTAGTAAAATATTGATAAGTTAATTAATGAGTTATTATGAATATGAAGCTTGCAATAAGTGAAACTTTTAAAAATGGATTTATGAATAATAATAAAAAAGGTATTTTGTGTAAAAGAGGTTTTATAGAGGTTCATAAGACATTGAGTAAAGGAGATACATAGAGTTTTAAATATTTTAATGTTCAATACTTATTTTTATGAAAAATTTGAAATGTGTAATGTTCAATTTTTGATATTTAAAATTTCGTCGTCAATCACCCATCGCTGAAGTAAAGAAATAATTTTAAGTACTTAAAGAAAACAGATTTGTATTTAAAGTTAGCTAGAGTAAGATTATGGTTTAAGTTATTAACGAATATTCTATAAAAACCTAAAAAGCAAAAGTTTATACAAAAAAAAATGAAAGTTCCTTATTCGCAACTTATAAGTTTAGTATTTTTAAGTATATTAGATATTATTTTATAAAAGTAAAAAAAAAAGATTAATTTGTATTTTTTTTTTTTTTCAAAAAAACGGGGGAGGTGTAGTGTATGTCACACCTCCCTCCTATATAAGGTAGCCGATAAGTAATTAATGAGGCAGTAATAAAACATCTTTTTCGCGAAGACAACACTCTTTTAATTAGTCTCCCAAGCCTGCACATTGCATAATGATGATTAATAATAATATGAACGTTTATTTAACAATAAAACATCACATTACACTACAATAAAACGATACACATTACAATACACAAAGAAAAAAAAATATCATAATCACATTAAAAAAAAAACATACTAATATTATAAATACGAAAGTGTGTTTGTCTGTCTGTCTGTTACCTCTTCACGCCTAAACCGCTGAACCGATTTTGCTGAAATTTGGTATGGGGATACTTTGAGTCCCGGGAAAGGACATAGGATACTTTTTATCCCGGAAAAATGTACGGTTCCCGCGCGATAAACGAATTTTGGCGCAACGAAGTTGCGGGCGTCATCT
This sequence comes from Cyaniris semiargus, assembly GCA_905187585.1. NCBI lineage: Eukaryota > Metazoa > Arthropoda > Insecta > Lepidoptera > Lycaenidae > Cyaniris > Cyaniris semiargus. Next base: position 5,060,114 of record LR994566.1, on the reverse strand, counting down.
AGTAGCATAATAATAGCATGAGGATCGGTACAAGTAGTGTACACCACAGTGCCTGGTGTTATGTGGTTCCTAGCCTAAACTTCAATATGATGAAGAATTTTCCAGATAATGTACGGGACTTATGTCAAAATGTTCATTTAATTACAGTTTGGTAATTTTAATACTGAGTGCGGAAGTAGGTTCAGAAATATGTCGCAAAGATCATCCAAACACATAACATCTTTGTAGATTCTGCCAAACTGTGCACAAATCGCCAGGGCTTGCAACTATGGCTGAATTTATATCGCGCGAACGCGCGGTTTGGCGACTACACCGCGAGATCACAAACAAAATATGTATTGTAACGATTTATAGAAATATTTTTTTGCTTGAGATCACCCTGTGCAGTCGCCAAACCGCGCGTTTTGGCGGACGCATAATAATCGAGCATAATCGCTTGAATACATTGAAAAATCCATGCCAGCATCTTTGTGGATTCGCAGTCTTCGCCAAAGCGCACGTCAAAAATTCCCCCAAATCCGAATAGCATATTTTTAGATTGCCGCAAAATCCGCCATAATATTGCGCCAAAATGCGGATAACAGCTGTATGTATGTTTACCAAACAGATCTGTGAAACTTTTATCAAGCAATTCCACCGCCTTGCTCCCTCGGGCCTAATCCGCCGGATATTCTATTGGCAACATTTTGTTTATGTATAACACATTCGAGGGGAAACCCGGGTATACTCGAGAGGCCTATAGTCAGTTTCCCACATAATAGAAATATAAACAGTAGACCATGTTCATACTAGCTTCATACTATCGATTGGGTATTGGGTACACATATTATAACTTATGAGTTATGAGTCTGTCAGTCTGTCAGTTGCTCCTTCACACTTAATCCATTAATATTTTATGACATCCGGAACGGAGATACTTTGAGTCTAGAAAAAGGACAAAGAACAGTTTTCGTTTCAGAAAAATGTATGGTTTCCGTGCGATAAACGAATTTTGGCGCAACAAAGTCCGGCTCGATCTAGCTGAAACTAGATCGAGCGAAGAGATGACTTTCATAATTATTCAATTTGTCACGCGGGACGCCCCTATATAATTTAGAGAGCCTAATTACAAGGACACAGCTGGGCTATTCTACTATATGACATGTATATTATACCACAAGTAAACAAAAATATAACGAAAAATATTATATTTCCATGTGAAGTATCCTAGAGATGGGTTGTTTTAAAATTGAAGTAGGTATGCTATGTTGATAGTATAATTAGTTAGAAAGCTCTTCTGTCCTATATCGTACAGAGAGAAATGTGATTTAAGGCGGGCTGAAACCCCATTTTGTTATTTCTTGATACCCGATTTACCTAGTTCCTATATAATAACGAAATGTAAAAAAATATGAGATATAGAGCACAATATTTAAAAGGGCTTAAATCAAAAACATTTTAATAAAAAATAATACTTTCGCTGTAATTAGTTCACAAACTCACCTCCGACAAAACTCTTTGTCATCGAAATATAAGTATTAACAAGAATAACTTACATTTTATTTTAATAAATTGTTAATGAATCTATTTTATAAAGGTCTGAACCGAATAATCTTTTTTCTTAATATTTATTTAGAAAGATATTTAAAAAACACATGAAAAATAGAGAAGATCCGCCCCTAGAAACTACAATTTTATGCAAAGCTAAAATGAATCTTATTGCGATGATTACACGCTTGGTCTTTGGTTGTGTGCAAGGTTATCGTTTGGAATTGAGATAAGTCCTCGCCTTAAGGCTTTTTTGCCCAATGTAATTGATTTTAAATAACGTCATAACATATTATAATAACGTTTTAATAACATTATATTATTTTAGTATCTTAGCCATAAGTGACGCGCTTGAAAATAGAAAACCATAGACTACATTTTTGGTGGTCCAACATAATTCCTAAACCAGAAGAGAGCTTATTCCCTCTTAAAAGGCCGGTAACGCAATCTCTGATATTGTCCGTGGGCGACGGTAGTTACTTTCCATCAGGTGACCCGTTTGCTCGTTTGCACCCTAATTTTATATTAAAAACTAGCTGTGCCTCGCGGTGTTACCCGCGGTTTAAGTGATATATAATAAAAGACTATGAAAAGTACCAATTATTATTGGTCAAAACGGGACGATACAATATGGTTCTATAGTGGTTTATGGTAGTGATGATGATGATGATGAATGTAATTTGCATAGTAGCATATGCTTTCCGTTCTTAAAACAACGTCGAAACTCCCAAACTTGTATCTATAAAGAGTCAGGAGTTCTCTCAGCACCTTCCAAACCATGGTATACCTTGGTGCAAAATCTTGCTTGTTGGTAGCATATGCTTAGAATACTGCTCACGAAACCGAAGTTACCACATGTTTCCATATAAATTTTGAGGAGTTTCCTCGATTTCTTATGGATTCCTTTATCTGGTCACCACTTTTATGAATATAGTACCAAATTGGAATGATAACCTATACACCAAAAGAAAAATTTTGAAAATCGATTCACAAACGGCGGAGTAATCGTTGAACATAAAAAAACGAACATAACACCTCCTCCATTTTGAAAGTCGGTTAAAATTGTATATTATTGTATTTTATTATATATTATTGTATTTATTATGCTTGTATATTATTGTAAAGTTTCATTAAAATCCGTTCAGTAGTTTTTGCGTGAAAGACTAACAAACATCCATACATACATACATTCATCCAAACTTTCGCCTTTATAATATTAAGTAGGATTGGTATCAATGGTACCAATCCTTGGTATCAATCCTATAGACAAAATATTTAAGGGTTTTTCATTAAAACCGTCAATTTTAAACTTCATTCGTTTGTGATTGATCTTATAATGGGCGCCGTGGAGTGTGAAAACCGGGATCGGGTGACGGCACCCCAAAAACGATTTTATATTGGAACCTGAGCCCGCCACTTCACAACGACATTATCGAGAAAAGTGTCGTTTAAAAGCTGTTTTATTTTAGATCGTGGCTCGTGGTAGATTTGGAACGAAGTTATTTATCGCGCGTTGCGAAATGGCGCTAGACCGAAAAAGTTGTAATGGCACGAGAGTTTTTGACCGACACTTTTTGCCACAGCATAAATCAAGATAGATACCGTATGTGTAATGTGTATGTACTTCGCAGGACTATTTTCTTTCTATCTTTATCTATGTCTGTGTTTTTTGCTATAGTTGTAAGCCGTGCGGCGTGCACGTGTTCTCTCAGCTCTCATAGAAAGCAAGCCAGTTACTATTATGTTTTGTTTTTTTTTTCTTTTTGTTTTTTTTTTATATATATTTTTTATAACTTCGTTCCATCCGGGTGTCACTTGTTTTTTATTTTTACTTCGTAACAAGCAGCAACAGAACATAACATACATTTTCGCCACGTGGTATTCGCCATGTTAGTACTTATTACATCGTAAGAATTTCAAAAAAGACTACATTTGACATTCTGGCAGATTTGAAAGCCCAGAGTGATGATTATGATGCAAGTCGAAATTTCGTAAACCATTTCAGTTTATACCCCATTGGGTATATGTATATGTTACCGCTAATGTGCGTAAACCAGTTAGACTGCAGATTAACAAGGTATTCTACAGATTATCTGGGTGAGTCAGTTAAAGTGCAAAAAGTTTATTCTATTCTTACAGTAATGAGATAATCTACAGAATACCTACCTAGGTATTGATAATACCTACAGATTACCCAATCTGCGGACTAACGACCATGCATGCGGTAAATTGCATAAAACAGGTTCTTGTTTGAATAAATATTTAGTTGTACGGAATTATTTTCGGCGCCGGTTGCCGCAAGCGGGGCTCGGGGGGCGCAGCCCCCCGTCAAAACAAAAACAAACACAATCCAGAAAGTCCAAAAGTAGGTTAGGTTAGGTTAGAACTTAGACCACAACACAGAGGGAGCCGAGCGAGCGCAGCGAGCGTGCTGCGGCAGCAGCCGGCGACCGTCATAAACTGTTTTCCGCAATTTAACGATGTACTTACTATTCGTTACTATGCAAACTAACTAGGTGAAGTGCGAATATAAGCTTTTTTGATTTAAATTTCACACTTTAACGTATGGTATAAGGACATCTGCAGTTTACCTCGTTAATGTGCATATTATCGTATTCCGCATTCTAGCGGTAACATATATATTTATAATATCATTATCATTATAAAAGAGACCTAAACATACTAAACGTAGCATTTTGTTTAAAAAAGATTAGGAACAGCTGATAATGAAAATGAATTAAAACTTCTAAAAGGTTTTCTTTGTACCGTTTACTTCACAATCTGGTTAAAACCAGTCTAATCTGGTTAATTGCAGTTCTGAATTTCGAGGCCAAGGGCGAGGAAAAGCCTGAGCTTAAGGCCGTTCGTCAACCGCCGCGCACAAAGACTCAAATTAAATTCCACTTTATGTGCTAGGCTATAAGTTTAATTTTCTTCTACGCCCAACAAAGCTGCGACAGCATGGGTCGCTAGACCAATGTCGCTGGAAAATGAAACCTATTATATATATCATAAAGTGGAATTTCATTTGAATTTTTGTCGGTGACGTCCCGGTGATGGCAGCGGTCGCTATAAAGATGCGTCTATAAGACGAAATGACATGAGATAAGAAGTTTAATGTTACCGACGCTGTTGGTCGCTCTCTCTCTCTCTCTCTCACACACACACAACACACATAATATACTTACACTAGAGTCTAGATGACGCCCGCAACTCCGGCCAAAATTCGTTTATCGGGAACCCTACATTTTTCCGGTATAAAACTTATGTCCTTTCCAGGGACTCAAAGTATATTTATACCCAATTTGAGCAAACTCGGTTCACCGTTTTGGGCGTTAAGAGGTAGCAGACAAACAGAAACACTTTCGCATTTATAATATTGTATGACAAAAACGCACACACACATAGAGAAAATGCTTATGGCGCTTTTCCTGTCATGCGTGCCGTCGCCCGCGCGCGATGTCTGCATTCAAGTTGTCCGCATCCTATAATTTCATAGATGTTTGTCCTGTCATGCGGACAACGCGCGTGGCCAGGAGCGTATTGTCACCCGCATGCGGACCTGATCCGCGCGCGGGTGACACAACACAACACGCATGACAGGAAAAACGTCCTTATTGCAATACTATAATCACCTATTAATATTATTCCAAAACTTATAGGTAAATTGATATAGAAAGAAAACTTTTCTAGCCTTTAACTCTTAGGGTGGGTTGCACCAGAGGCGTGGTTAAAACTTAAAGTTAAAGTTATGGTTAATGCTAAGTTAAGGCTAATTTAAATTTAACCTTAACTTTGACCACAGAATTTGACAGAAGACGTTGCTGGTCCGACAAGGCTTTAAATGAACATGAGCGGGGGCGCTGCTGGTGAACTGGTGCTGGTGAAGGAGAACTGTCGAAAATTGCGTTTTTGTATGATGACAGCGTTAGTTCCTTTTTTCGCCACGTGCATTTAAAACCTTGTCGAGCTCTATGGTTATGGTTAAATATGGCGTCCATTTTTTACTTTAACCAAAGATTTGACATTTTGCATTGTAGTTAAAGTTAAAGTTATAGTTAAAGTTACAGTTATAGTTAAAGTAAGTTGGTGCAACCCATCCTTACAGTTTATAAAACTCTTGTAATCCAAAATTATTATATAGAATTAAAATCTTAGTATTCAAAATAATAATTGACTTCAAATTACTTAACCGTTCCGAGTTGGAAAGTAGTTAAAAGTTTTTAACTAGGTAGATAACAACTGCCAACAAAATATATAAAAGACCTAGAACTTTAAATAAAGATTGTCATTTGAGTTTTAAGTAATCCATGAATTTACATGATAATTGATATACTTACATACTTAACAGGTTATTATACTTAAGACTCATATCTATGGTGATGATTTTTCATAAGTAACGCCTGGCCATTTAGCCAAGACTTTTTCGTTATGACGTTGACGTTCGACTCGTCTTATGTCAATTCCATACATTTAGTTCGGCGATTCTATAAAGAAGCGATAAAAAAAAGATCTTGGCTCATCGAGGGATGATCACGATGAATTCTAACCGAATTAGGATTTAGGATCCAATCTTGTTCATTTTTCGAACAAAGCCACGACTTGACCTCATTTCCATTTTGAATAGGAGACGAAAACACGAGCTAAATAACAGCATTCTAAATCAATTTCAACATAAGCTAGTTGCTGTTACCCGCGACTTCGTCCACATAGATTAAAGGCCGGCAACGCACCAGCAGCTCTTCTGATGTTGCGAGTGTCCATGGGCGACGCGCGACGGTGGTCCTTTCCATCAGGTGACCCGTTTGCTCGTTTGCCCCCTTATCTTATAAAAAAAATCTTAAAAAATCGGCCAAGTGCGAGTCGGACCGTACCGTTATAGAGCAAAAATAGCCCAAAGCTGTGTTTTTTGTATGGGAGAGAGCCAAGATTCGCTTATCGCTCGGGAACTGTACAGATTTCCTGGATAAAATAAAGCCTGAGTTTTTCTCGAGACTTTAGGTATCTCCAATCTTAATACCAAACAAAGTGGTAACAGACAAGCAGACAGACACACCTTCGTATTTATAATATTAGTATGGATAGTATTATAGACATTATATTCCGGATTTCTGGAATTCCACACAATTGTTTATTGTTTTACTTGAGCGAGTAGCGACGTCTAGAATTTACTAAATTGTTTTCCTCACGAGAAATTCCTAGGTATTTCAGAGCCAAGAATTGTTTTACAAATTCTTGATTCGAGTAACTTTGTTTTCATTTACCTGTTCAACTTTAATGTGCTTTTGTAGGAGTGAATTATTTCTCCGTGAGAAATAGGGAGTAATTTTTTTTTTTTAACTGGATTTTTTATGCCCGATTTTGATTATACGAAAATTGGTGACCCTACTGCCGCACTCAGAGACCAATATTATATTACTTACATAACTGTAATTGAATGAAGATTTTGAAGGCCCCATATTTTTGTTTGTGTTTAAAATGAAAGTCACTTAAACACACATAAAATGATTTATTCACATATTTGTGTGACAGTGATAACAAAAGGAACTTGAAAAAAATATATTTAGACATACTAATATGTTCACAGCTCTATTTTTTACTAAACCTACGTCGAGACAAGCAGTGACTGATTAAAACTACTCGATGCCCTAAGCAATCCATGCCTGTGGGCCCCCCTATCCGTAAGTCAACTAGAATCGGTCTTCGAACCTTTAATCTTCTGGTGCCCCCTCAGACGTGACGCCCTGGGCGATTGCTTAATTTGGTTAAAGGTTAATCCGTCACTGGAGACAAGCAATTGTAAGACATGAAGAACAACGAAGGAACTTTACTAACTGTTAATACAGAATACTTTCTCAGGTACATTGATTTAAGTTACATGAAATTTAAAATAAAACGTAACATTCTTACTAAAAAAAAAATCTGTTTTACCGTTGCCACAAAAATTTAAAGAAATTTTAATTGAAATAAATAATAATATTTTAGCTGTACAGCAAGATAAATGATACAAATACTGGTTTCAATATAGGCAAAATAATATCACGTAAAACAAAATCTACAATCTAGTGACTAGACACAATTAATCTAATTTATATAAAATCTCATCATTAACTTATAACAACAATAAATAACGTTTTTTATCATCTAATAGAATAAACAAAATTAAATAGATCACAGGTAGGTATCTATTTTTTAGGATAGAGGTGCCATCACTACGAGTATTTAGTTAAATATTCTCGTAATGCCGTAACCAGGCGGTAGCGGTCATTGATCTCTTGTCAAAAACTTGTCATATTTCATCGTTTTCTGTAGAAACTACAGTGATAATGAAGAGACAGGTGTTTCTAGTCTAAGGGTGAAATCGTATTTTGTTCACTCGATTAGAACTAAGTATTATATTATTATATTATATTATATTATATTATAAGCGCAGTAAATCGCTTTAAACTCTATAATTCTAAGAGTTACCCAGAGGTTTTCGATAAATCTATAACAGTTTCATGTCTATATATGAGGTCAAATTTTATTTTTAAGTTAACAGAATACAGTGCAAACATTTCTCATCGTTCCTAGACTATAAAGGTCAATGACCGCTGGTGCCATCTTCTTTCATTTTGACTATAATATCAAAGAATAAATAAATATATAAAATCATTGTTTTTAATACAGGATTTATGACTATAGTACAGCGTATAAACGAAACGCAAATTGTAGGAACATGGACTATACATTACTAAGGAATGCGAAGTATAAAAGGTCAGTAAAAACTTTTCTATCGATATAAGGGGTCTACTATATCGTACAATTTAACCTCCAAGTAAAGAATCTTTTTCTATAGTCGAAGTATAAATATTTGTTGCTAAATAAGATCTTAACTCTAAAGTTTAGACTATTTTTTTGGTTTGCTAAGATTAAAATTTTAAGTACTAAAAATGAAATATACTTTGATTTAGAAACTAAAATAGTAAATATCTTAACACATTCTATATTGAAACTAGAGTACCAAACAATAATATATGAGATCTGATTTTTTTAATAAGCGTATCATATGGCAAGATGCATAATTCATCTCACTTCAAGTAAGCGCATAGTTTATCTATCACTAATTAGTAGTAACTAAGATCAATATCATCTATTTACTTCTCTTATACTGAGTATCATCTACACCTTTCCTAAATACAAAGTAATTATTTACAGGATAAATAAATTCAGGAGTTCAGAAAAGATGATTTCTACATAGTTTTCTATTCTCTAACACATGGAACAGGATCTGTTTTATAAAGAATCGATTATATGCACCAATATTGAAAAGATTTGTGCCTTGCACAACTTAAATTATTATACAAGTTTTTACAGTTGCCTCTTCTGCTTTTCAGTCTTCTGATCTATTCCTCTGTTTTACAGTTTTGATTTCATTCGTATCATTAATCGTATTATTGAACCTATTGACTACATCTCTGACTTTCCCTTTGTTTATTATTAACTCTTTGTCATACGTAGGAGTTATTAGGCCTTTGTCTTTACCGTTACAGACTGGTTTATTATTAGTTAAAGCTCCTTGAGTTAGTCTGAACTCTCTTACTGCATTGTCAATATTGTTTATTAGGTCCTTGGCCACGAATGTTGCTATCTCATGTTTTATTCTTTCTCTTTCGCTCATTATTTCTTTGGCTTTATTGGACTCCTTTAGGCCATTTTTCTCTGGACTCTGGCTGTGTGTTAGGGAGTGTGACGCCGGGCTGTCCGGTCCTTGGAAGGTTATGCTGGGATTGGTGGTTACGTTGTTCTCATTTTCTTTGTTCGGGTTGTAGGTTTGGTCTGGTGGGGGTTGCCTTTCACCCAGTAGCCAGTAAGTCACCATTTTGCCTTTGCCCTGTTCAAATGCAATTATTAATTTTTTATCTGTATTGATAAATTAATAACTTTCATAATAAAATACTATATATTATAAATAACATTGAGATTGTGATTTCAATATAAATTACGCGACGTTATACCTAAATCATACTTGGCTTTGAATGAAATGATCACGACCTCTGAATAGGCGTATAATTATTCAATTAGAATTTAAATTTATGTGTTCTCGTTATATTGCTAATTGCTTTTCAACACGATTATACCATCAATAAGTCAGAATTGAAATTACAAGTTGTAAAATTGTTTAAGCTCTGGAATTCAGATTCAATGTCGCAATGCTGGTAAGTTCTAAAGTAAAATTTAATTGCAATAATTGGATACCAAAACACTTGAAATATTTTCGTGTGTACTTTGGGTATTGGGTCACATCCTAATCGGTGGTGATATGTGTCTTCAACTTTTTGTATACAAAATAGCTGTAGACAATTATACCAGCTGCATCTTATAGCTTTTAGATTCAGGCATCGAGTAGGTACATGAATTTACTTATCATACATTATAGAATTTACCACCCTTTTTTGCTATTCCGTAAAACCTGAACAAGTGCTTATCTTATCTAAAAATAATGATTTCCCAGCTCAACTAATAATTCAGTAGCACACTTTCATCGTGCTCATTTAAAAAGGGGTTAGAGCACAAAATATCTTACTATCAGACAATCCGTCTTCTTGTTTTTTCTTGGCAGTGACATTCCTTGGTCATGCTTACCTTCATCGTGATCTCTCCCCGGCATTCCAACTCGAAGCCATCATCCAGGAGCTCTCTGGTTTTCGGGCTGACGTGGATCCGAAGAGCCTCCCCATGTGACTCCATTCGGGAAGCAGTGTTCACGGTGTCACCGAAGAGACAGTACCTGGGCATTTTGAGTCCAACCACACCAGCTACGCAAGGACCTAAACAATAATTTATAGTGTTGTGAATAAATAAGTTACTAATATTAAAGAGTAATTAGTAATTGAATACTATAGGAATTCAAAAAACCCTAAATCCATCATATTATAAGACATATTAATTATTTAAATAAAGAATATCCCGTTTGAACTTCAATAAAACTTTGATTTTAATATCATTATGTTTAAGGAAAGTAAAAAAAATACCGCACAAAAAGTAATCATGTCATTCCCACAACATAAAACGTGTCTGAAATAAACGATTTGAATAACTACATATTTTGCAAGACAACATTGTTCAAGTTGACCACAATCCACATAAATACACTGATAGTAAAATAAATTTTGCTAATCCGGATTCAAACCGCGACCCTCCTCCATCTGACGGAATGAGACTGACAGCGGTCAGCCAAAATTAGATTTAATTACACAAAAACATTTGTTGGTAAGCCTAAGGCTGCGTTTCCACTGAAGCGGAGCGGAGCTTACCGGTGCCGAATTGACCAATCACCATGCTCGAAATCTTCGCTCCGCTTCGCTGTCATTCCGCTGGAATAGCATGATTGGTCAATTCGGGCACCGCTAAGCTCCGCTCCGCTTCAGTGGAAACGCAGCCTAAATGGGAGTTAATATATTATCTGCAACGAAACTTCTTCAGTTAATTTGGGGTTTTTAACAAAATTATTAATATTGTTCATAATCAAGAAAACGATTAACATAACCGTACGTAACCGAGTCGTGTATACACTTTTCAAAGACCCAATTCTCACACCTCAAATGTCTCCTCCATTCGTAGGTCTTTATTATGTTTTTAGTTTTTAAAATTTTATTTACGATCATTTAAATAAAATTTTCCATTTATGTGAATCCCAGTTTTCAGTCACAAGTCACAACCTTTTTTAGATATAGTATGATGTACGCATAGCAATTCTAATACACTTTCATCATAATCATTACTACCTACATACCTGTGTGCATCCCGATCCTCAGCAGCAGCCTCTCTCCTGGTCTATGTGGGACTGTTTTCACTCGCACCGCTCGTAGCAGCGCCAGAGATATCCTGGTTATCTCCGCCGGGTGTCTGGTCCCGTTCCTTATGGGTTGCTGCATAGTCATCATCATTACATACATACCTGTATGCATCCCAATCCTCAGCAGTAGCCTCTCTCCCGGTATATGTGGGACCGTCTTCACTCGCGCCGCTCTCAGCAGCGCTAGAGACATCCTAGCTAGTTCCGCCATGTCGCTGATCGTTTCTTATGGGTTGCTGTATAATCATTATCATCATCATCATTACATACATACATGTATGCATCCCAATCCTCAGCAATAGTCTCTCCTGGTCAATGTGGGACTGTCTTCACTCGTACCGCTCTCAGCAACGCCAGAGACATCCTGGCTATCTCCGCCACGTGTCTGGTCCCGTTCCTCATGAGTAGCAGAATTATCATCATCATTACGTACATACCTGTGTGCATCCCAATCCTCAGCAGTAGCCTCTCTCCCGGTATATGTGGGACCGTCTTTACTCGCACCGCTCTCAGCAGCGCTAGAGACATCCTAGCTATCTGCGCCACGTCTCTGATCGTTTCTTATGGGTTGCTGTATAATCATTATCATCATCATCATTACATACATACCTGTATGCATCCCAATCCTCAGCAATAGTCTCTCTCGTGGTCGATGTGGGACTGTCTTCACTCGTACCGCTCTCAGCAGCGCCAAAGACATCCTGGCTATCTCCGCCGCGTGTCTGGTCCCGTTCCTCATGAGTAGGAGAATTATCATCATCATTACGTACATACCTGTGTGCATTCCAATCCTCAGCAATAGTCTCTCCCCCGGTCTATGTGGGACTGTCTTCACTCGCACCGCTCGTAGCAGCGCCAAAGACATCCTGGCTATCTCCGCCGCGTGTCTGGTCCCGTTCCTCATTGGTAGCCCGGAGACTACCATGTACGCATCGCCTATCGTTTCCACCTGTGTAATACATAGTTATTTGTGTTTTTTTTTTCTTTGAGGCATAAGGAATCACTGCTCCTAATGCTAATACCTTTATCAGCTACTTTGCTTTTATTTCTCAAGAATTTGAGTGGGTAGGTATATACTTCTTTGACACATGCTATGATTACTTTTTACATACTCTTTAATATCATCAAATAGTTCTGGTATGACGCAAGTTACATACACCATAACTTCATAAAATAGGTATCCTACCTTATACACATCAAAGTTTTCAATGATGGAATCGAAGCTGGTATAGAGATCGTTCAGTAAGTCCACCACCTCCAACGGCGTGGATTCGGCGGAGAGCTGCGTGAAGCCGATGATGTCGCTGAAGTAGATGGTAACCTGGTCGTACGTCTCCGCCATGACAGGCCGGCCCATGATCAGCTGTGATGCCACTGACCTGTTCCAATTTCAAAATTATTCATTTAGCATATTTTACGGAATTGGGTTTAGATCCAAATCTGTTTCTAATAGTCGCTTAGGTGACCACTGACTGTAATGCCACCGACCTGTTCCAATTTCAAATTCATTTAGCGTTTCCTACAGTATTTGATACAAATCTGTTTCTACTGGTCGCTTAGGTGATCCATGATCAGCTGCTGTGATTCCACCGACCTGTTGCAATTTCAAATTTTATTCACCTGTTTTCGACAGAATTGGATTTAGATCCAAATTTATTTCTACTGGTCGCTTAGGTGACCCATGATCAGCTGTGATGCCACAGACCAGTTCTAATTTCAAATTTCATCCAGCTGTTTCAGGGTGTAGCAAAACAAAGTGATAATTCTTTAGGGTGGGTAATGGGTATATGTGTCCCTTATACATAGTAGGCCCTAATATATTATAGTATACTATAAATGTTGCAGTTCCGAAAGAAGTACTTTTGACTTCTATCTTTTTATGCGAAATTCGGAATACCCCAACGTCATTTATTTGCTCATACAAAAATTTAAAAGATTTTAAAAATATTTTCCAGCTACTTAAAATTACATTCGAAATAAGCGACATATACCCTAAATTAGTATCACTTCGTTTTGTACCCCATAAAGTATTCTAAGATATTTCAGTTTTAAAATGAGTCTTATCATTGTACCTAAAGTTTGACTGGGTTGGGTGTGCCAGCAATTAGGCGAACTGATACCACTTTGCCAAAAAACATTGCAGCTTCGTCCAAACTACAATGTTATAATGACAAAGGCTATCAAACTAAAAGGTAGCGTCAAAACCAAACTACAAAGTAATAAATATTGAAACTATGTTAGTTACTAATAAAATAGTATCTTCTGAAATAGTTTGATGAGGTAAGAGTTAACTATACAGGGTGTAACAAAACAAAGTGATAATACTTTGGGGTGTGTATGTATGTGTCCCATAAGTTGAGTTAACTGTGAAAGTAGCAGCACTGAGAGAGCATTTTTTGTGATTTATATGAGCCTGCGTCATGACCTAGACCATACAAACGTTAAAAAAGTTACTCTTTTAGCGCTGGTATTTTCACAGTGAACTCTATACAGAGGATTCATACACACCCTAAAGTATAATCGCTCTATTTTTCTACACCCTGTAGACTGAAGTTCGCCTGCACACAAGTACTCAAGGGCGAATCCTGAAGATTGTGTCATAAAAATATCATTCCACTTTTATTCCGACAGTCCATCGTATCGTAAAAGTTAATATCGAAATAACAGACGACAAAGTGTTCTGGGATACAGAAAACTTTATGACCGTCGATGTTTTTATTTTTTAAAATAAATGAGTCTTTCGTTTCTAAAGTTGACTTGATAGCGCGTTTGTAGACCCAAAGGCGCAATTTGTATAGGTGTAACAAAAGTAAGTGATAACAAGTGACTGTGTAATGTGTATTGTGTATGTTCCTTATACCTGGTGAGACATGTTCCATACTCGACGATCTGATATTTGGCTATTATATTAGATGAAAAAAAAAAAAAAAAAAAAAAAAATATATATATATACATATATATATATATATATATATATATATATATATATATATATATATATATATATATATATATATATATATATATATAAAATAAATAATCGGCTAAGTGCGAGTCGGACTCGCGCACTAAGGGTTCCGTACCGTTATAGAGTACCGTTATGGAGCAAAAAATTCTGTTTTTTGTATGGGAGCTCCCCTTAAATATTTACTTAATTAAAATTTTATTATTAATTATTAAAGTGCAAATATCATTAAGGATTTTGTGAAAATTTCAAGTGCTTAGCTGTTACCATTATTGATTACGAGCGAAAAAAAAAACTTAAAAAATCACGTTTGTTGTATGGGAGCCCCCTTAAATATTAATTTTATTGCGTTTTTAGTAATTGTTGTTATAGCGGCAACAGAAATACACAATCTGTAAAAATTTCAGAAGTCTAGCTATAGCGGTTCTTGAGTTACAGCCTGGAGACAGACGGACAGACGGACAGACATCGAAGTCTCAGTAATAGGGTCCCGTTTTTACCCTTTAGGTACGGAACCCTAAAAATAATATCAATTAATTACTGAGTATGGGTGAAGCCAAACGAGCGTAATTTTGTGAGTCGTGAGTCGCAGAATTTCGGTCGCGTGAATTATTTTTCATACAAATCATGACTCACAAAATTACGCTCGTGTGAATCAAACGGGACTTTTGTATGAAACTGAATGCAGCAGAATTTCTACCAACCGAAATTCTGCGACTCCCAACTCACAAATTACGCTCGTTTGGCTTCGCCCTAACGGCGCGGTGTTTCTTTGATAGCGCACGCCGCCGCGCCGGCCGCATAGGATGCCTACTTGCCTAGCCGCGTAATTTACTTAGTGTCCATGATTCATTTATTTAAAGGGGGTAAAAAATTAAGTACCTAATTTTATAACATAATAATTATAATGAGAATCGAGTACCGAGTACTCTCCTTAAGTATTGCACATGTCTCACCAGTCATGCAGTATTATAGAGTTCATTGTGAAAATAGCAGCGCTGAAAGAGCAAATTTTTATTTTGTGACTTATATGGGCAAGCGCCCCAGCGTTACGGGTTTGCCTATTCATTTTTTAAGTTACTTTTTCAGCACTGTACACAACCTAAACTATTATCACTTAGTTTTTTCACACCCTGTAATATTATGTCGCAGCCAGATCATCTGCCGTGTTACAATTTACATTAAGGTGACGCCGCGTTAAAGTAAAAAACTGTGTTGGATATGTTTTAGATTGCTTATTTTCCGGGCCGGGCCTGCCTCTCATAGAAAACAAGAAATGGAACAGCAAGAAATGGAAAGGGCGTAAGCGACAAAATGGTTTTTGTCGCGTAATTTAAAAACCATAAATATATTTCATATAAGCTATGTGCAAATTAAAGTGTATGCTTGAACCAATCTATGTACAAATTTTATAAGCTTAAATCACTCTCCTGTGGTGGCAAAATTAGAATCCCTTTATTTACAGAGGTCTTTTTGATTGATTATTCTGTGTTATAAAAGTTGACCAATCGTGTTATGCTATGGGTAATTCAAAGACAAAGACACGATGAATACTGACAATGAACTTTAATTTCTTAGCTTTAGTCATTGCTGAGAAAAATCGATATCGCTACAGCCAAATCATCAAGGCGTCGCCTTAAGGCTATCTGTTTTGAAAAACAAAGCCGTTTCGAAATCCAGCGCTTATTATACAATGACTCATTCCGTTGCTTAGACGCACGCAACGCAATAGGGCAGGAGTTCCCAAACTGTGCGCCGCGGTGCCCTGGTGCGCCGTGGAAAGGTAAAAGGGGCGCCTTGAGTCGATCCTCCATCATTATCCGAAACCACAAATATTATAAAATAAAATTATAATATTAATAACACAAAGCAGGCAGATGATTAAATATTTGTTTATTACTATTTACCTGCCTAACCTTACTTTAATCATTAAAGGTGTTTATTTAAATGTAGGTATCTTTTCAAATAATAGCTAGGTAGAGTAGGGCACCGTGACAAAATATTGTGAAGTGTAACTGCGCCGCAGGCTGAAAAAGATTGGGAACCCCTGCAATAGGGAATATTATGCAAAGGTCAGAGCAGAGGGCGCTACTAGCACGTACAGTAAATGATCCGACCAACGAAACGTTGTCAAACGGCGAACAAAACTTTTTGTTTACTGTCTATAGTCTATGCTGGTGCTGCCTCTAGCGTGAAAACATTGAAGTAATCACAGACATAGATCAAGATAGATACCGCATGTCGCTCCATTTGTATGAAAACGAGCATGTCACTTTTTTCCTACCTACTGTGACGTACCGATGATAAGAAACGTGTCCATTATCTAGGCCAACGTTTCTATTTGAATTTCTACAGCTCAATACGGCACTTTTAGGCATTTAGGCATTTTTAAAATTCCGATTGACGTCCGATTCCGATAGCAGACTAAAGAACAGACTTTCGAAAGACGAGCATTGCTCGTCGTTTAGGAACGCGATATGGCACGCGAAGTACATACACATGCGGTATCTATCTTGATCTATGTCTGTGGAAGTAATACATATTATATCCTACGAGATTACGTCCGCAACTCCGTTGCGCCTAAATTCGTTTAACTCGCGGGAACCGTACATTTTTCCGGAATAAAAAGTATCCTATGTCCTTTCCAGGGACTCAAAGTATCCCAGCAAAATTGGTTCAGCGGTTTATGCGTGAAGAGATAACGGACAGACAGGCAGATTAGTATGAATTGAGCAATGTGGATCACAACATGCATATAACGTGTCCCCAAAGAAAAGGCTTAGGAGCCTTGAGGAACATGTTTCACCTGAGTGCGGCAATAAATATATTTTAAGAGCCTCCGAGGAATTCTTAAGGATAAACGCGGACGCGCGTAAATGATTTATGTTTATACTAGATGACGGTTGCGCAAACATTCGTTTATCGCAAGGGTACCGTTCATTTTTTCGGGGCCAAAAACTTATCTTTTCCTGGGACTCAAAGTATATATTCCTTCGATCGCGGATTCTTGGAAATCTATTGTAAATCTATTATTCTCGCGGCCCAAGTGGGCCTTATCGGAGTTGAAGGGATATACCAAATTTCAGCAAAATTGGTTCAGCGGCTTAAGGCCATCCCCCGAGCAAACGACCTTGACCATACATTTGACGCGTTGCCGAGATCCGGTGCTAAGAGACAGGGAGGATTGAGGACCCACATCCGGCAGAGCAGGTAGAGCTGAGGTTCGGGTTGGTAGATGAGGACTCGTATGCAGACGTGGTTAACGGCCACGTCCATAGGATCTATACGGACGGCAGCAAGATTGAGGGTCGAGTCGGAGCCGCACTCTCCGTATAGAAGGGTGAGGTCGAGACGAAGGCCGTCAAGCTTGCATTGGCGCCGTATTGCTCCGTCTACCAGGCCGAACTTCTAGCGCTCCAAAGAGCTGTAACTATAGCCTGCAAGAGTGGAATGGTGAAGGTCGGTATCCTTAGTGATTCCGGATCGGCTCTCCAGGCTGTCACTCTTAGTTCCCCTCATCCCCTGGCAGTGCAAACAAGGGCGGCCCTCCGAAAAGCTGCATCGCAAAGGCGGGAGGTCTCCTTGTTTTGGATTAAGGCGCACGCAGGGCTGAGAGGGAATGAGAGGGTCGATGAAATAGCCAAGAGGGCCGCGCTGGGATTAAAAAGGAAACCTGACTATGATCTGTGTCCTATTTCATTCGACAAGCGTATCTTGAGAGAGGATACGATTGAGGAATGGGACAGGAGATATGAAATGAGAGGGACGGCCGGAGTCACGAAGATCTTTTTCCCAAGCACTGCTGCTGCGTATAGGATAGTCAAAAAGATAGACATAACACACCACACCACACAGATCCTGACCGGACACGGCGGATTTGCCTTCTACTTGCATAGATTCAAGTTGAAGGAGGATCCGTCGTGCCTGTGTCAGCCAGGAGTTGAGGAGACGGTTCCTCACCTGTTACTCGAGTGCCCAATTTTTGCTAGCAATAGATATGATATTGAGCAGAAATTGGGCACATCGATAACGGGTGAGAATCTGCCATCCATCCTGGGGGGCAAAAAGCAAGAAATCTTCCTAGCTTTCTGCAGGACGATCGTGGGGGTAGTCAGTAAGAGACATAGTAATAAATTGTGTGATAATTAGCTGTGATATTAGTGTAGTCACAATGTTTGTGCTGTCGTCTGTATTATTCTCTGACATATTTTTTTGGATTTTATTTTATTGAATTTTGATTGTATTATTATTGAATTGGTTTTTATTAAAGTTGTATATTTTATTGCTGAAATTATTGTATGGAAATTATATAATGGGAACTTTGAAATGTAGAAATTATAACATTAGAAATTATATTACATATGCTATCTGACATCCTGTACTAGATATATTTAAAAAAATTATAAAACAAGATTTGATTGAGACTGACGAATTACAATATGTTTAATGAATATATAATTTATTGACATAATGGACATGTAAAATGTAGGAATGTAAAATAAGAAAACAAAAGAATATTGTAAAGACATAGAGAATAAGAATAGTGTAAGAAATAAAAGACAATGCAATGTATTAGCCATGTAAGAAAGTAGAAAAAGAAAAATGACATAAAAAAGAAAAGGAAAAGATGAAAACGAAAAAGATATAAATAAAAGATAAAAAACAGCCCTGATCATGTTAGGGGGAGGAATTAAAAAAAAAACGTAATTTGTAAATACTAGGAAGATGCTGAAAGTATGCTTCAATTTTAATAAATTGGTATTACTTTGGAAGCTAATATCATGAGTGTAATGAACAAAAATAGAAAATTTAAAACGGGGAAAGGAATGTTGATATACTGAAGATTATTGCTGTATTTTTATTATAACTTTGTAGCTTTCAAATTATGAGTTTATAAGGCTCTAAATACTGTAAATTACGGAATCTCCGTAGGGGAAGGGCCTTAAGCGTCAACAAGTAACAAACAGACACACAGACAGACAGACACACTTCCGCGTTTATAATACTAGTATGGATGACTTTAACCTTATTAGGCTCATTTTCATCGGTTTGGGTTAACGTACTATCAAGGAAATTGATTCATAGGCAGATGAAGGACCTGCGTCTTTTGAATAAGTTATGTCAAACGCAGCGATAAGATTACGAGTCGTAGTCGTAATTTACGACTAACATTGATTTGACATAGCCCGACCAAATAACGTAGGTAACTGCCTATGAATTAATTTCTCTGATAGTACATACATGGTGGCTCATCATGTTATCCCTCTCGTTTTTTGATTATACTAGAGAGGAGATAATATTATCATTTGACGAACGGTAAGTAACCAAGAGAAGCGTTACTGAGCCTAAGTGCGGACGTTGCGTTCGTTACAGATTTATGTAACAACTTGCAATTTCGTTAATTTTTATGGGCTTTAGGCGTTATTACATGCCCATTAGGTTGCGTTTCCACCAGAGATGTGTTGCGAGGAATGTGTTTTTAAGATCCAATAGAATCGCTGCGCTGAGCGAGGTCACGTCAATGAAGCGATTCTATTGGTTCTCAAAAACGCATTCCTCGCAACACATCTCTGGTGGACACGCAGCCTTATGCTGGTATTGGAAACTTTAGTGTAAAAAATTTTCATCCTGTTATTCATACTAATCATCATCATTCTTAAATAACTATTTAGAATTTCAAATCTTCTTACTTCTAATTTAATCCTTCGATCGCGGATTCTTGGAAATCTATTGTAAATCTATTGTTCTCGCGGCCCAAGTGGGCCTTATGGGAGTTGAAGGGTCAGATATTACTGTTAAATTATGAGTTCGAAAATTCAAAAGTCGTTTCGCTGTCTAGTAGCAGCTAAAAAGTAGATATTTTTTTCAGAAGTATAAATAACATCTATTCTGCAGTCTCCTTCTTTAGCTCTCTTTCTCTTTCTCCAACTTACTTGGGTAGCAGCTGGTAGAGTAGCTCCTCGCATTTCCTCTTCTCCTCCAGATAGTCCGAGGTCCTCTCCTCCACCAGGGCCTCCAGGTTGTTGGCGTACTGCTCCACCTGCGTGAGGAGCAGGTCCAGCCGAGTTGATGTCTCGCAGTCCCTGAGAAATACAGTCTTATTACCGCAATCAGAGTAATTTCATTATTATTATCTAACATTTAATCAGGGCGAGCGAAGCGAGCCCTAGTATATCCCACAACATGAAGAGTTTGACAAAATAAATAATGTATGGAGTTTATGTCAAAATAGTCATTAAATTAAAGCTAGTAATAATTAAATATTTATGACTGCGCCGTTTTAATTTGTGTGAGAATGTGATATCAAAGGATGATATTGATATTTCAACCCGACTACGCGTTAAGAGATAATATTTTTGAAAAAACAGCAATCGACTATATATTATCAGTAGACGTTCTTTATTTCTTAACGGTTTTGGTTCATTTGATCCATTCAAAAATTTTTGTGTAGTAATTTGATAAAATTAACAAGTATTTTGGCAAAACACGGTTGGCAAAAAAAGTATTTTCAGCCTGATTCGTCGGAAAAAATAATAAAAAGTCCAACAACCGGCTATAAATGTTCGGTAACTTTCCTGATATTTTATCAAAGTTCATCGAAACCAGTAAAGGTTAAAAAAATATTTCCGAATGGCGTGTTTTTATTCCATAAAACTTTTTTTCTGCAATGTAAAAAACTTTTTTATGGTTGTTATTAGCTATATATTATGGGTCTTATCTACCTTATGGTGAAATAGTAAAGTTGCTTATAAAAGGGTGAAGGTTCGATGAACCGAAAAAATGGTAGAAATACAAATAAATTTTATAATTTTATTTGGCATCATTACTAATTTATTGACACCAAATTTGGTGTCAATAGTTTAGCTACTAAGACGGCACATACATGTACATTATACATAGAGCGGCAAAATCGTTACCCTTTTTTTGGCTTCGGTGTAGTCGGTTAAAAATGTTAGAAGAGCACCAAGAGCGTGTCGTTTAGATCAAAAGCTGATGATTATTGAGTGAGTAAAACCTAATTATAGACAATTTCCTGCTACGCTCAGTATAGCCAGATGTTATACGCATCTTAATCGAATAAGCAATACAGTTTGCTGCTCGAATAACTCGATTATGTTCTAACTAAAAGGAAAGGAAACAGTTGACTTAACTTCATAGAACTCTTGTTATTGCGCATACACTTGAGCAATATGACATCATGCGAAGCCTTTTTTTTTGATGCGCATGGGAAACCCTTTATGGGTGCCCCATGTGCCTCAGTTAAGCTGAAGCACCCCGGGGGTATATGGGACTCCCGACGTCGGGCTTACCCACTAAAACCACACGCGGTTTGCCTTCAGCCGTATACGGAGGGATATCCTGGATCTGTCTAACACAGGACTCCCTCCACGATCGGCCGGTCTACCTCAAGGGACCGGACTTCCACCAAAGTTAGGGAAAGCTTCGGCAAACTGAAGCGTTCACCTCGGCGCCGGACTATCTAATACTACGCCGACGGAGCGGAACGGAGGATGGATCATCCTCTCTGTTCCGCTCCGCGGCCTCATTCCGCGGAAGGACCGTTTCACAGAAAGAGACCGCCGCCTGCCAGGCCTCATCGCTCTCGAGCATGCAGCGCACCATGCTCAGGATCGAGAGGTCTCCACCTAGCACTGTCACGAGATCGTAGCGCTGCACGGCCATGATTGGGCCGTGCACCGAAGCCTGGTTTGAATGACACCAGCCGATATTAGTGAGAGCTTTTACTACGAGTGACTAGTCACTTTTTAGGCGATTATTAAAACAGCTTAGGCAGGTTTACATTGAATCAATAACTGACGTCAGTCCACTGACGTGTCAATGCTGACCTAGCACTGCCAAAGTGTAAAGGCAGATTTACATTGAGTCATTTACACTATGGCTGTGCCAGGTCAGCACTGACATGGCAGTGGACTAACGACAGTTACTGACTCAACGTAAATCTGCCTTTAAAGCTGATACGAGACGGTTCTCTCGAGAAAATGTTCATTTGTCAAATTAATATCCAAACCATATTATCTTACTTTGTTCATTGTTAATAACTGTACAACCAGATGTTGCCCGCAACTCCGCAGCAGAAATTTATTTACCGCGTGGAAAACGTTAATTTTGCCGCAATAATAACTATTACATACAGACAGACAGACGAACATAGGATATTTTAGCAGAATCGATGCATTCCCGAATGTCTCCAGTCAGGTCTGTCTGCGTCAGTCCCGTATATACTATCCCCCTTACTAATTAACGCTGTATAAGCTTTGAATAGTTATACAGTGTTTTGTCTTCTTCAATCCAATTAAAAATGTCACTTGTGTGACAGGAACAAAACACTGTATAACTATTCAAAGCTTATACAACGTTTATTAGTAAGGGGGTATATGTATATGGGGATTTAGACTTACTTGTTAATCCTATGTATGTTCTCCTTGAGCGCTGAGAAGTCTGGTCGGTCGTCGTCTGGCAGGGTCCAGGGGGGTTCCCCGGTGAGCGACTGTCGCGGCGACACCGACAGCGGGGAAGTCCCGCGGTTACGCATGTCCGCATTCCCTGCACAATTGTGGTAAAGTTGACAAGTTGTATTCAAATATTAGACAAATCATCATCATTATAGTAGTTAGAACAAATGTCTCCTTGAATAATGCTATGATTTTCATTTATCGCCAGTATAACGAAATGTGTAAGAATAATTATAAAGACTTGCTTCGGGTCCTTTGAAAGTAATATTTAACGTAACATTAACTGTTTAGAGTGCCTGCTTATTAGACTATGTCAGGGGTCACCAAATGGCGGACCGCGGTCAGCATCAGGACCGCCGACACATTGTGTGCGGACCGAGCTTTTCCGAAGATGAACTTCGTTAAAAATAAATTTCGGTTTCGACTTACTGATGAACGTCTCCAGGACTTAATATCAATAGCTTGCACCAATTTCACTCCAAACATCAGAGAGATAATTAGCTACAAAAATTGACACTTTTTTCATATACAGTAAATTTGTAAATTCCGTAATTAGTAATTACCTTTCTTTATTTATTTTTTTTTAATGTGTGGACCGCGAAGGTCATTTCATTTCTTAAAATGGATCCCGAGCGAAACTAATCGGTGACCCCTGGACAAGGTCAACCTTTTTAACATACATTTCCAATGAGTAAGTAAAATAAATTTAATAGTAAATTATTTTAACATAATATTTTCTGTAAAATATTAAATAACGATAAACTGTACCATAGTTAATCTACTGCTAGATTACACCCGCAACTCTGTTGCGCCAAAATTCATTTATCGCACCGGAACCGTACATTTTTCCGGAATAAAAAGTATCATATGTCCTTTCTCGGGACGCAAAGTTCCTCTATAACAAATTTCAACAAAATCGGTTCAGCGGATTGGGCGTGAAGAGGTTACGATAGTCAGACAAACATATAAACAGACAGACAGACACACTTTCGCAATTATAATATTAGTATGGATATACTTTAATTCAATATCTATACACATAGTAAAGCTTCGTAAGTTCACTCTGATTTCCTATCAAAGTGCAAAGTGCTAATTTATATGAAACAATAAACAATATCGACATAATTTCTTGAGAATACACTTTTGCATTTAAATAGGAAAATATCAATCAAATAACTGAAAAGCTTTAAAATAGACTCGGAGTACTGTAAAAAAAATACGATGATTTGACATTCAAGTCGAAACCCTTAAAAAGAAAAACGAATGACATCGTCAAGTCCTTTTGATGTCCTTAATTTAAGCGTGAAAAGCCCTCACTCCTCAGTTGCCCTTCAAGGGCTAATTACCATCTGCCCGCTCGTCAGAACAAAGTGCCTCATTAGAATACTCAAAATGGACTTGTACATAACCATAAATCATTGTAAATCGGAGAAAAATTTCGCCACATAAAATTGTTTAGTCGTATTGACTTATCTAAGCTTAACTTGTATAATTTTAACAACAGAAAACCGACTTCAAACAGTATTTCCTTATCATGGACCACCCTTGAAATTTCTTCATTCCAACAAAAAAAGGATCATCAAAATCGATTAAGAAACGACGAAGCTATCCGCCAATAAACATGAAAATAATATACGTACAATGACGTTGAGAAACCTCCTCCTTTTTTGAAAACGGTGAAAAATATTATGTCTGCGTTGGCTCTTAATGATCCTAATCCATCACATAACGTGTAAAGCTGTCTGTCTGTACCGATAATCGTACGTTGATTGTTCGCAAGCTCCGCAATCATGGTAACGATCATGCTTATCACAACTACGTATCTTACCAGGCCATTTAGCCGAAACTTTTTCGTTTTCGCTTCGAAGAATCGCCGATCAAAATGTATGGAATTGACATAAGACGAGTCGAACGTCAACGTCATAGTTAACGAACGCTTATGTCAATTCCATACATTTTCATCGGCGATTCTATAACGAAGCGAAAACGAAAAGATTTTGGCACACCCCCCAGACCATTTTAATATAATGAAGACATGAGTGGATGAAGTGGGTAAGTAATATTTTACAACATAAGAGCAATTACTCATTTTTTCCTTATAATTTGAACAAACCTTGTAACTTATGTAACTCATCATCTAGCTATACATAGAATCTACATTTTTTATTCCAAATCATTTTCCCGGTCGCCTCCATATATTATGCAAAAAACGTCAGTTTTCAATTGTTAGTTACCCACTTGATCCACTCATGTCTTCTATTATGTGTACTACGCATTCTTACATGGCGGCAAACATTTGAACATTGTCACGAATAGTGGATTATACTGTATAGTGTTGACTGACAAACTTGATTAAGTTGACACAAAGGGAAACTTAATTAAAAAAGAATGTGAGATTATTTGCAATACACAGTACTCTGGATTTAATTTGAGTACTCCATCTAAATCGCTGTAAGACAGGATCTTAGTGAAAATTGTTTGACTGACTGTCGAAAAATTTAAGATATTTTTTATGACTGGTCGCTTTAAAAACTATCCTATGACTTTTTAAAGTATCTTCATAAATCAAATTCCATCTGAATCGGTTTAGTAGCTTAGGTGGGAAGAGATAACAGACAGACATACACACAAACACACTTTTGCGTAAGGATAATACTTATTAGTACGGATGTAGTTTGGTCGTAAATGAGTAGCCAACATTCAATCGCGGAAACTTGTCACAAATATTAAATTCCAACATTCAATATTAATGAACTAGAGAAGTAATAAGGTAATTTTCTTCTGAAAGGCCAATAAATTGGCATTTTTTTGCGGCGGGAAATGAATCGGCGCGAATTTGCCGCCATCTTTTTGTGAAGAATTCGAGAACTAACCGAAAGAAATTGGACGAAAAAAGTGTTGGACGTCTGATGAATTTATTTCTTTTCTTTTCATACTTTTTATGAAGTTATACGCGAGATAAAGCTCATATAATGTTAAGATTTTTCTTAGCTTTTTATCTAATATCAAATGGGACATATAGGATAGTTTTTGTCTAAAAACACAGTTCCTACCGGATTAATATAGTTTTATTGCAAAGATGTTGAAGGTAACTTTTATTCTACTCGTAGTATATTATTTTTATTGTGTTCATAACACTCTTATATAAATTGTTACAAAAGTATAATATTTTTAATAATGTTTCTGCAAAGCAGCAGGGGACTGACAGCGCCCGGGGTTCCCCGTAGCGATTATATAACAATTCTGAAAGTAACGTCGCTTAACATTATTAGATTTTTTCCAACTTTATTATTATTTAGCCCTTGTCAATATACTACTCAGTTTTCATGTTTATGATAGCTACGATCACCTTAATTCTTACTTCGCTTTAATAATCAATTAGTTCAATGTCTGTTAAAACATATTAATGGCTCTTTTTTCTAGTAATTTAAGAGTTATTATTTATTAATGTATGTTGTTGTTTTCCAAATGTATGTCCTGTATGTTTTCCAAAGAAAATAATATATGTAATAAGCATAATAAATAATAATATATCTAATAGGTGTACCAGGCGGAGCTCTGTAGAATCTTTCATGTCAATTTTCGTTTCACACAGCTGTCATAATTTTAAAAACCTTCATTGCCGTAAACATTGTGGTGAGAACTGACAATCTAGCGTACTTTTGAACTTGTCCTCGAGTATGGCGGCGCAGTAGTCGCAGGCGAGCGTGCAGTGCGGCCGTCGGGACTCAAGCAGGGGACTGACGGCGCGCCGCGGGCTCGGGGAATCCCCGCCGCCGGGCAGCACTAGGGACATCCTGGGGACAAATAGAATACACATATTAATACGGGGTGTAACGTAACATAGTGATAATACTTTAGGATGTGTATAGTGTGTCCTTCATACAGGGTGTAACAAACAAAGTGATAATATTAAAACTTTATATCCCTTATATTATGTATTAGCTGTCCCGGCAAACGTTGTTTTGTCCTATAAAGTATTTCTACTTCAACAGTTGATACAAAATCTAACCCCCTCTTTTGTCCCCTAAGAGGGGTGGGGGGGAGGGTGGGGAATTTTATACACCAGATGTTAAGTTGGAAAACAGTAAATAATATGAAGTAAGTCCATTAATTAAAGAAAAGTTTGATACAAAATCTGACCCCCTCTTTGGTCCCCTTAGAGGGGTGGGGGGAAAAATTGTTATACATCAGATGTTGAGTTGGAAGAAGACAAATATATCTGCAAAAACCGTATGCAAATCGGATCAGTAGTTTTCGTGTTAAATAAAAAAGTTTGATACAAAATCTGACCCCCCCCTTTTGTCCCCTTAGAGGGGTGGGGGGGGGGGGATTTTATACACCAGATGTTAAGTTAGAAGAAGACAAATATATCTGCGAAAACCGCATCCAAATCGGATCAGCAGTTTTCGTGTGATGCTGGAACAAACATACAAACAGACATACAGACAGACAGACAGACAAAAAACTAACCACATTTTTGGCTTCTATAGTGATGTAGTGACACCCCCGCTTATTATTTTTTGAATATCTTTAATGTACAGAATATTCATTTCTACAGTTTTATTATATGTATAGATAGAGTTCACTGAAAAAGTAGCAGCGTTGAAAGAGTAACTTTTGACTTGTATGTTTCTTTAAAAAACCGGCCAAGTGCGTGTCGGGCCACGCGCAATATAGGGTTCCGTAGTACCGCTAGTTTTTGATAACGATTGTATTGTCAATGAATGTACATTTATAACTTGTTTTACACTACTAACAAGTAACAACATCATCTCAGTTACGTTCAAAGAAATTTGAACGAAAAGTTCCTTTATATTTCGCCGAATACATTTTTTTAGTCGATCGACTATTACTCAATAACTTATGAAGTCTTCTTAGCCGTGATAATTTTCCTTTTAAATTCAGCATATTTGCTACTCCCGTAAATTTTTTCACATTTCCAGAAGCAACCGTTTAGCTGGTAGAAGGGGGGGACACTGGACTCTAACGATTTTCCACTTCAAAACTTCATATATCATAAATGGATCCCTAAATCGGAAAATGATCTATGAATACTCGTAATATTTTTAAAGACCTATCAACGACATCCCACACGGTGGGGAGGACGCGAAAAAGAAATCATCCCCGCTTAATGTGTAGGGGAGGTACCATAAAAAAATATTTTTTAAAGATTTTATATACCATTTTGTCGACATCATTAATATGTGCATTCAATCCGAATTACAGCTTTGTAGGTCCTATAGTCTCTGAGCAAAACCGCGGACAGACAGATGGACAGACAGACGGACAGACAGATGGACAGACAGACAGACGGACAGACGGACGGACAGACCGAAACTATAAGGGTTCCGTGTTAACTACGGAACCCTAAAAATGGCCAGACGTCATTAAGTTGCCCAAACAATAATGAAAAAAAATAATAACTCATTCAGCGCTGCTATTAACAGTAAACTCTGTAAAATTAACACATACACGCCTAAAGTATTATTACTTTATTTTGTTTTACCCTGTATAAATATTATAATTTTTATATTCCAGTTTTGTAAATAATAATTTTCAGTGTGTAATTTACTAAACTAATTAGAATGCGAGACTTGGCACGGCTAGCACTTAGTCACTTGAATTAATGACTGGTTACATTGTAACTCTTCAGTTGTTGTGTATATTTAGAATATAATTGTGTCCGTTTGTCTAACTAAGTTTCAAAGATTGGTATCACCTAGTGATACCAATCTTTGAAACTTAGGCCCGTATTTTTGGTCAGTACTCAAGATACATCTTGGTCTCGAGACACGGTTCAGGCTCTGTGATTGGTTGGCTGTCAAAATTTGGACCAATCACAGAGCCGAACCGCGTCTTGAAACCGGGTCGCATCTTAAGTACTGATCAAAAATACGGGCCCTAAACGTATATAGTTTGTTGGTAAAAAATATTAAGTAGGTAGGTACATCAAATTCAAATCTCTTCGAAAATATTGAACCTATAAAAATATTTTCAAGAAAGAGATTTGTATTCAAAGGACAAAACACAACAAAGGGATAAACTGAGCATATTATTTAAATATAAGCAATATAAATAAAACTTTATAGGTTCTGCCTTCAGTCTAGGTGTAACAATAGAGTACAAAAAAAATAAAGCCTTATTTTTCCGAAGCCCACGTAAAGCGTTGATAGCTATAGAAACGTAAACATAAATCTCACAAAGCTTTTCTGATGTTCAAAATAACTTTGCCTGCCTTAAAAATTTTAGAATATAAACGAGATTACAGCCGCAACTCCGTTGCGCCAAAATTCGTTTTCCGCACGGAAACCGTATATTTTTTCCAACAAAAACTATCCTATGTTCTTTCCGCGAGTCAAAGTGTCTCCATACCAAATTTCATCAAAATAGTGAAGAGCTAACAGACAGACAAACTTTCGAATTTAAAATATTAAGTATAAATTAGTATGGATGTGGATTGTACCCGAGTCTGGTGACCCCGTAACAAAGGGCAACCTGGAGCCGTACCACGAAAGTGTTTTGAGACTCAAATAATTGAACGAGAATGCCGCGTCCTGCTCTAACAATTTTATTTCACGTTTTTTAGAGTAGGACGCGGCATTTTCGTTCGATTGTTTGAGTCTCAAAACAGTTTCGTGGTACGGCCCCTGGTTAGGGCATCAGTCCCCTGCTATAATATTTTTAACTACATCTTGATTGAACTAATTTTTGTTGTTATGCGGAAGAAATTGTTTAACATTTTTTGTGGTTATAGCTCCTACTGTCTTTGTACTAACTAGCCCAGTGGGGCTATACGTGATGTAACAAAAGTGATAATACTTTAGAGTTTATAGAGTGTATGAGTCGCCTGTATAGAGTTTACTGTGAAAGTAGCAGCGCTGAAAGTGAAACTTTTTATTATTGTATGGGCAAATTCATGACGCTCAGGCCCATAAAATCGTTAAATAAAATACTTTCACATACTACAGTAAACTTTATATGAAACTAAAAAAATAGTAAACTCTAAAGAGACACATACACATTATGACATTACACACCCTAAAGTATTATTACTTTGTTTTGTAACACCACTTATATGTTTTTTTATTTTTATTTTATTTTTATGAAATAAGGGGGCAAACGAGCAAACGGGTCACCTGATGGAAAGCAACTTCCGTCGCCCATGGACACTCGCAGCATCAGAAGAGCTGCAGGTGCGTTGCCGGCCTTTTAAGAGGGAATAGGATAATAGGGGAGGGTAGGGATGGGAAGAGAAGGGAATAGGGGAGGGAAAGGGAGGGAATAGGGTAGGGGATTGGGCCTCCGGTAAACTCACTCACTCGGCGAAACACAGCGCAAGCGTTGTTTCACGCCGGTTTTCTGTGAGAACGTGGTATTTCTCCGGTCGAGCCGGCCCATTCGTGCCGAAGCATGGCTCTCCCACGTATATGTGGCAGTCATCTGGTTAAATCTACTATTTGATTAAATAACTAGCAAAATTAATTGAATGAAACCATTTAATTTACAGTCAAAGACTTGACGAGTTGGCCGTTAGTGACTCAATTAAATGATTTCATTTCAGATTCAACCAAATGACATATTATATACAGGGTGTAACGAAAGTAAGTGATATTACCTTAGTGTGTATGAGTCCCGTGTATTGACTTCACGGTGAAAGTAGCAGCGCTGAAAGAGTAACTTTTTTTATACTTTTGTATGGGAAAATTCCTGACGCCACGCTGGGGCGCTCGCCCATACAAATTACAAAAAAAACTGCCTTTTCAGCGCTGCTACTTTCACAGTGAACTCTTAATAAGGAACACGTACACACCCTAAAGTATTATCACTTAGTTTTGTTACACTCTGTATAAACCCAAAGTTTTAATATCAGTAAGCTGCGGGTAGCAAGCGCAGGCTGAGTGTAAGCTGTACAAACTTCCACGCGTCAAACGACGATTGCTATAATATAATGGCGGTACATGACTCAACCACATTAAAGCCGCCAATCCACCGCAGCGCACGGAGAGACTACGCACGTGCGTCAAGCTTCGCTTTGTAAGAAAATATATTATGTGACTGTGTCCACTGCAACCCACGGACACGCTACGCACGAATTGACTCTCGTAGCTTGCTCGAATACGGTGCACACGTAGCTCAACGCTGGCCACGCTACGCATGCTGTGCACGGGATACACGGAAGCGTGTACATAGTATTCAAAACTGTGCTGCGATACAGTTGTACATAGTCGTGGCCGTGTGCATAGCGTGTGCTGCAGCCTGCAGTGGAAACGTTGACCCACGTTGTCAAACTAATAAATCCGTGCGCCGCGTGGCCGTGCACAGCGTGCGCCGCGGTGGAATGGCAGCTTAATAACCTAACTATTTCTCAAATAAGTATAAACTGAAAAATAAAAAAGAAACACGATTTCTAGAGGTGACTAAACTAAATATGATGATGAATGGCTAAGATTCTCAGCCATGTCAGCTTTCAAACAAAAAAACTACATCAAAATCAGTCCACCTGTGAGGATATCCACGGACAAACACACACACAGACAGATATATCAAACTGATAATACCCTTCTGATTTACATCAGCAAGTCAAACCAGACCAGCTTTTTACGTCCATCTTATTGGCCTTAAGACTTATGAAAAAAATTTTTATAGAGGAGGTATATTTTTTGACTATAATATAAACCATCTTATTGTATTTTCCTGGGACTTGGGAAAGTAGTTTTAGAAAAACACAAGATATCCATCCATACTTAATATTTATAAATGCGAATGTCTATCTGTCTGTTGTTACCTCTTCACGCCCAAACCACTGAACTGATTTTGCTGAAATTTGGTGTGGAGATACTTTGAGTCCCGGGAAAAGACCTAGCATATTTTTATCCCAAAAAATGTACGGTTCCCGCGCGATGAATGAACTTTGGCGCAAAAGAGTTGTGGTTGTTATCTAGTTTAACAATAAATACACACATAGACTAAAGAAAATATACATGTATATTTTCTCTATGATACACATTAAAGGTATAGACTTGCCGTCTTGGTCTGCAGTTGTCCCTTTGAATGCCTCAAAATAAGATCAGCTCACATCATCGCAATGTGAGCTGATTTTATGGTTAGATGTTAATGTTGGCGACTGTACACGAATGTAGGTTATGCTTGTTAGAGGGCGTCTGCTCCGTGGAAACCTTTCAGCCTCGTCATTTCCAATTAGTTACTCGTGTACTAAACTGTCGCTTAGACTTGCAATTGAAAATCACTGCTAAAGTCAGAGCAAAACGCTCACGGCCCACGGGTCAAGAGGATACTTTGATACTTGGATATTAAGTGGTTGGAAGTCAATCAATCTTACTAAAGGGTTGAAAGTTTTAACCTTTAGTAAGATTGACAATCAATTTTATCATTTTCCGTATCAGGGCTTTTGTTGCTTACCTCCTTCAAAACGGCTGGACAGATTTAGTCAAATTTGTGTGCGCTTATTCTGTGGTTTTAGGTATTGAAAGCATACCAAAATATCTGGCCCTTTAGCCGACATCTTTTCTTTATCGCTTCTTTTGTAGAATCGCCGATCAAAATGTATGGAATTGACATAAGCGTTCATTAATAAAACGTTGATGTTCGACTCGTCTAATGTCAATTGCATGTACATTAATTTAATCGGCGGTTTCCACACATAAACACGATATAACGTCGCGTCGTACTACGATGCGGCGTCGTCTTACAACACGACGTCGTAACTTGTCTTCTGCTGTTAATAAAAAAAAACGAAGAAAGAAAAGTCAGATACTCAGAAGATACTGGATCATCATTTCTCCTTCCTTCCTGGATCACCATGAATAACGGGAGTCACTTTATAAAGAACTACAATGCCTTATAAATAGACGACAACAACTCTTTCGTGACAAGTTACGACGCGACGTCGTGTCGTAGATTTCCACGACGCGACGTCGTATCGTGTTTATGTGTGGGAGCCCTAAGCCGAAGTTTTTTTTGAGATGGGCATAACATAAGCAATGTCTTCGTGACAATACGACGTCTGAAATAATAACAGTGGGCTGCATTAGGCATAAATTACTAACACCGTAGGTAAATTTTATCAAAACAATATTTGCCGGATCAGTTAGTATAATGTAGTATAATTCAAACAGTCAGCCAATTGACCAAGTATATTTTAAGACATTTTTTCAAACATGCTAAGTTCAAGCTCATAAAGAAAATATAATTTTGCGTTTGTGTATTTAAAATATGTTTTTCACATGAAAACACATTCCAGAATGGCTTCATGGCCGGTTTAGTTTATAAAGAGAAAAACACTCATTTGTTATGCAGAACATTTTCATAATATTAACTTTTATTTTTCCGTGCAGTAACATCAACACCATTGGAATGTTTTTTTTTTTTTTTTGTAGCATATTATAATAAAATAAATGTTTAAACCATAATACCTTATGAATTGTTCTAGAAAAATCTAAATATATCAATACTGTAAGTCTTAATTCATTTTATACAAAGTCAATGTTTAAAATATAAATTAAATTATAGGTCTACTAGAATTTGATGGCAAAAAGTGAGAAAAGAAATTGACTCTAGCAATACCGGGGTAATTGGAATAAAACATTTTGATCCTTTTTAGGGTTCCGTAGCCAAATGGCAAAAAACGGAACCCTTATAGATTCGTCATGTCTGTCTGTCTGTCTGTCTTTCCGTCCGTATGTCACAGCCACTTTTCTCCGAAACTATAAGAGCTATACTATTGAAACTTGGTAAGTAGATGTAGTCTGTGAACCGCATTAAGATTTTGATACAAAAATGGAAAAATTATAATAAATTTTATGGAACTGAAACAAAAAAATGTTTTTTTCATCTAACCTATGCGTGTGGGGTATCTATGGATAGCTCTTCAAAAATCATACTGAAGTCTCTAATATAATTTTTTTCTAACATGAATAGTTTGCGAGAGAGACTTTCAAAGTGGTAAAATGTGTGTGGGGGACCCCCTCTAACTTCTAAAGTAATGATAAGTCTAAAAAAAATATATGATGTACTTTACTATAAAAACTACCAACGAAAATTGGTTTGAACGAAATCTAACAAATAGATTTTTTTTAATATTTAAATAAATTTTTTTTGCATCTATTTTTTTTACTAAATGACGCCCGGAACTCCGTAGCGCCAAAATTTGTCGCGCGGAAACCGTACATTTTTCCGGAAAAAAAAAGTATCCTATGTACTTTCTCGAGACTCAAAAGTATCTCCATGCCAAATTTCAGCGGTTTGGGCATGAAGAGGTAACAGACAGACAGACACACTTTCGCATTTATAATATTAGTATGGATTATGAATAGTAATTAGTAATTAGCAATTAGCAATTATTTAGTAATTGGTAATTAGTAAATTATTAATAGTAATTAGTATATTAGTATAATTAGTATATTAGTATGGATGAAGTAGACGAAAAATTTCAGTGTCACCGAGTGCACTACTCGACATGGTAAATAAAACGGGTTCCAAATGACTATCTCGATATGTTGCTAGGCCGAGGGTACTGTCTCGCCGCTCTACTCGGTAGGTGTAATCAAGCCATACGATTCGAGCTAGCGGAGCCGAGCCGAGCCGTGTCGAGCGAAGCTCAGCGGAGTCGCGTCGGCCTGTGCCGAGCCGGCCGTGCTGAGCCGTGTACAGCTGTACCGCGGGGCGCCGTGCCGCCACCACTAATGTAATATTTCTATAACAACGGTTTTAAATACGACACTTTGTAGATTATATTATTAATGTCTTTAAATTACACAAAATCCAGATACGCCATAATCTTACAACCTTGTGAATTAAAAATATAGTATTTTATTGATTTCCCCTCTGTAGATAATATATAAGTCCAAACGTTCCAAAATTTTACTGATTCCAAGTGTTTCTTTCCAGGAGAACAATCAACGGCCGTGCCACTGCGGGATCAGATGCTGCTGGCTGCATCAGCAGGTAAGATTTTTAAACCATAATACCTTATGAATTGTTCTAGAAAAATCTAAATATATCAATAATGTAAGTCTTAATTCATTTTATACAAAGTCAATGTTTAAAATATAAATTAAATTATAGGTCTACTAGAATCTGATGGCAAAAAGTGAGAAAAGAAATTGACTCTAGCAATACCGGGGTAATTGGAATAAAACATTTTGATCCTTTTTAGGGTTCCGTAGCCAAATGGCAAAAAACGGAACCCTTATAGATTCGTCATGTCTGTCTGTCTGTCTGTCTGTCTTTCCGTTCGTATGTCACAGCCACTTTTCTCCGAAACTATAAGAGCTATACTATTGAAACTTGGTAAGTAGATGTAGTCTGTGAACCGCATTAAGATTTTGATACAAAAATGGAAAAATTATAATAAATTTTATGGAACTGAAACAAAAAAAATTTTTTTCATCTAACCTATGCGTGTGGGGTATCTATGGAATAGGTCCTCAAAAATCATATTGAGGTTTTTAAGTCATTTTTTTCTAACCTGAATAGTTTGCGAGAGAGACTTTCAAAGTGGTAAAATGTGTGTGGGGGACTCCCTCTAACTTCTAAAGTAGGGGCATGATAAGTCTAAAAAAATATATGATGTTCTTTACTATAAAAATTACCAACGAAAATTGGTTTGAACGAAATCTAACAAGTAGTTTTTTTTAAATATTTAAATAATTTTTTTTTTCATCTATTTTTTTTTACTAAATGACGCCCGGAACTCCGTAGCGCCAAAATTTGTCGCGCGGAAACCGTACATTTTTCCGGAAAAAAAAAGTATCCTATGTACTTTCTCGAGACTCAAAGTATCTCCATGCCAAATTTCAGCGGTTTGGGCATGAAGAGGTAACAGACAGACAGACACACTTTCGCATTTATAATATTAGTATGGATTATTAATAGTAATTAGTTATTAGCAATTAGCAATTAATTAGTAATTGATAATTAGTAAATTAGTGATAGTAATTAGTATAATTAGTATATTAGTATGGATGAAGTAGACGAAAAATTTTAGTGTCACCGAGTGCACTACTCGACATAGTAAATAAAACGGGTTCCAAATGACTATCTCGATCTGTTGCTAGGCCGAGGGTACTGTCTCGCCGCTCTACTCGGTAGGTGTAATCAAGCCATACGATTCGAGCTAGCGGAGCCGAGCCGAGCCGTGTCGAGCGAAGCTCAGCGGAGTCGCGTCGGCCTGTGCCGAGCCGGCCGTGCTGAGCCGTGTACAGCTGTACCGCGGGGCACCGCGCCGTGCCGCCACCACTAATGTAATATTTCTATAACAGCGGTTTCAAATACGACACTTTGTAGATTATATTATTAATGTCTTTAAATTACACAAAATCCAGATACGCCATAATCTTACAACCTTGTGAATTAAAAATATAGTATTTTATTGATTTCCCCTCTGTAGATAATATATAAGTCCAAACGTTCCAAAATTTTACTGATTCAAAGTGTTTCTTTCCAGAAGAACAATCAACGGCCGTGCCACTGCGGGATCAGATGCTGCTGGCTGCATCAGCAGGTAAGATTTTTATTTTAGCTTTTTGACACTATGATTTTAAAGTTACTAAGGAGAACTCTGAACATCTAAAATATGTGTCTTTGAAGTTTTAGTTTTTTAGTTTGAACATAAGAATCTACAGAACCACTGGTTCAATTTAAGAAAATAATGTTGGATAATCCATTTATCGAAGAAGGCTTTAGAGGATAGCTACATAACATCACGCTACGAGGAATAAAATCGAAGCACCAGTGAAAAATGTTGCCAAAAAGGGCAACATTTTTAACTCATGCTTTGCGGCAAATTATGCAGAAGTATTTCAAAATATAGATTATTTTAAAAACTTCCTAATCGCAATCACAATAACAGTAATAGACGCGGGCAATTGTTGTGAATTAATCATTTATTCGCCAATATTTTCCATTCCAAAATCGTTAACGTTACCATTTACCAATCGTTAAAGTTTCCGATATTAGGTATAGTCGTAACTCGTAACATAGATCAAATTTTTTGTACCCAGGTTGGTTAACCTGATCGGGTAAGTCATTAATAATAATTAATGCAGGCAGAGATGTCCCTCTCACGTAAGGCTGGATTTATATGTAGCGGCGGAAACGCGCGGTTTGGCGACTACACCACGAGATCACAAGCAAATGTATGTAAATGACAGATCGACCGCCCCGCTATTTAAATAAATCGTTACATACAATTGCTTGTGATCTCGCAGTGTAGCGGCCAAACTGCGCGTTTGCGCGGACGCATATAAAACCAGCCAAAGGTACCGTTTCGATCTACGCGGCAAGCGGTAAAATACCACCGATTTCTAAATAGTTACTACGTAACTTAAGTCCTACACTATAGGTTTTCTATGCCACTACAAAGCAGCGGCGGCATGGGTCGCTAGACCAATGTCGGTAGAAAATTAAACCTTTTAAAATTTAGCCTATATTTTTCATCAAGTGGCATTTATTTGAATTTTTGTCTGTCGCGGTCACTTGCCGCGAGGATTAGAAAGTTACGTTTAGAGGGAGAGTATCATCTAAGTAAACTCAACTACCAGTTAGTTTTAACAATAATTATAGTATTATGTTAAAACTTCGAGCAATAAACTAAAACAAAATATGAACTACTAATTTGTTAATTTGTAAATTTTTTTTTTTAGTTCTTGTTGCTTTACTTTATTTTTTGTTGTTTTAACTACTCTAAAAACAAGGATATGTTTTGAAGTGTTTCAAGTATATTTATTTGGTATATTCTAAGACCTAAAGTGTAGTATTTAAGATTATCTATTATTGAGAGTTGCTATGCTCGGTCAGGCCAAAGCCCACTATAGGTATTACAGAACATGTTGTAAATTGTCACGATTTCAGTATACATACAAACACTTCGATAGTGCGATTCAGGATTATGCGTTGCTTATGTCGCTCCTTTCCTTGGTCCTATGACTGGATATTTACTTACCAAACAACATCATAGTCTACTCATTTGTCATCTTTTTAACAGACTTCCAAGAAAAGGGGTAGGTAATACAAAAAATATACGGGAATTGATACTACTTCGCTTTATAACAATTATTCATTCAACGAACACAAAATAAATAGAATTACTGTCCCTGCATAAACAGTCGCTTGACCTACTAAATAAATATTAATTGTATTAGATCACATTTTATGGATACTCCGTACTCCTATTCTAAAAACAATTATTATTCGAAATGCCAATAAAAACTACTGTAATCATTTCATTTTATTCTAATTCTATGTAGTACTTTTTTTTCGCTATATAGTATTAGATTTACGCAGTATATTCAAGATCAGCTGGGCTTTGTGTAACATGTAACTTTTTTAATGTGCCACACAATTACAAACATACGTATGTACATAATGTGTAAATATCTTCTATAAGCCGTCGCCAGTAGTGACTTTTCCAGCACTCCGTTGTAATATAGGTATGCGAAGGAGTAGTAATGTGTATTTTGTGTTTTTGTGAATACTCTTTCACACCAAACTACTTTAGTTCTTTAGTTTGGTGTGAAAGTGTAGTGACACTTTCACACTAAACTCCTTTATTCATACTATAAAAAATACACTTTTTAGGGTTCCGTAGCCAAATGACAAAAAACGGAACCCTTATAGATTCGTCATGTCTGTCTGTCTGTCTGTCTGTATGTCACAGCCACTTTTCTCCGAAACTATAAGAGCTATACTATTGAAATTTGGTAAGTAGATGTAGTCTGTGAACCGCATTAAGATTTTGATACAGTAATGGAAAAATTATTAAAAATTTTAGGGTCCCCATAGGTACAACAAAATTTTAAAAAAAATTTTTCATCTAACCTATGCGTGTCTATCTATGGTCTTTAAAAATCATATTGAGGTTTCTAATATCATTTTTTTCTAACCTGAATAGTTTGCGAGAGAGACTCTTTCAAAGTGGTAAAATGTGTGTCCCCCCCCTCTAACATCTAAAGTAGGGGCATGATAAGTCTAAAAAATATATATGATGTACATTACTATAAAAACTACCAACGAAAATTGGTTTGAACGAAATCTAGCAAGCAGTTTTTTTTTTATATTTTTATATTTAAATATTTTTTTTTTCATCTAACCTATGCGTGTGGAGTATCTATGTATAGGTCTTCAAAAATCATATTGAGGTTTTTTAAAATGTGTGTCCGTCCCCCCCCCCCCCCCCCCCCTCTAACTTCTAAAGTAGGGGCATGATAAGTCTTAAAAAAAATATATGATGTACTTTACTATAAAAACTACTAACGAAAATTGATTTGAACGAAATCTAGCAAGTAGTTTTTTTTATACGTCATAAATGGTAAACTTCATTTAACTTTCATTAAATATAAAAATAAATCAAAAACTTTTAATTTTATAAAAATAAACCTTATTGCTGCTGCGGAACCCTTCATGGGCGAGTCCAACTCGCACTTGGCCTTTTTTTTTATTTCAACAAGGGAGCCTTTGAAACAGTGCGAAGTCGCGGGGAACGATTAGTTTTTAAGATATTAATAGTATAGAGGAGGTATCTCGTTTAACGAGCTCTCAGTTTAAGTGCGCGCGGTATGCAAATCCGGCCAGCTCGTTAGTGGTTCATCACAAAATCTCAAAGGTGAAACTTTCCTCATTAAGTCTTCTTCTTCACATCATCATCATCGTCAGCAAGGTGTAAAAGAAGATTCTGTTTTAGGTTTCATTTAGCGTCCATCCCCATGTAACATCATAAAGAGAAAGATTATAATAAAATATGATAAAGTTTTAAAAATTCAACATTTTCTGTGACGTTATACGTGGATACTCCTTTTCAAATGAGAGAGGAGGCGAATACTTTTCCTACCCCGAAACGATGGTGTACTCTCCCTCCGTCGGTTGCAGCAAAGGGTGGGTTGCAGCAGAGACGTTGTTGTAGTTAAGGTTAAGGTTATCGTCAAATATGGCGTCCATTATTAGATCATTATTGACTTTTAACTAGAGTTTATTTGACATTTTGTTATAGTTAAAATTAAAGTTATAGTAAAAGTAAGTTGGTGCAACCCACCCTTAGGGATTCTCAATCAGTACTGTGTAAAAGTAAGTCCCAGGAAAGGACGTTAGTTAGTTTTATTGCAGCTAAACGTATTCCCAGTCGAATTACAAGGCAACGAATTAACATACAGTGGCAATATAATGTTATTTCAAATATTATAATAATTGTATGTGGCGTGTAAAGGTGTTCGCACATTAATCAGCACGCACGCGCCGAACGCGCCATTTTTGAATTCGTTGTATGAAATGATGTGAAACCTCGCACATTCGTCCGCACCGTACGCGCCGCATTTCATGTACAGCTATGCGGTGCGGTGAAGCGCATACGGTGCTGACAAATGTGCAATCAGCTTAACAAAACTATTCATGCTAACATATTTAGAAGGTGTCGTTTATTATAGTGTTGAGAGTGAAAGTAGCAGTGCGGCTGAAAGATTAAAAAAGCAACTCTGTCAGCGCTGCTGCTTTCAGAGCTAACAATAAAATTCATACTAAAAAACGTAATAAAAATTCTAAGCACTTTACCCACTTCTCATGTCTGGCTGATCATGATGATGTTAAACATAAAAATACCAATATCGGACTAACCGAAGGGGCTTACAAGTTTTGGAGGCTCAGGGCGGAGGCTTAGGGCGGAGGCCTGGGGGGCTGAGGCAAATCAAAGACCAACTTCACCTTCGTAATCCCTCTTGAAAAGTTTAACGATCAAAGTTTAAGGCTTACAGACTTACTGGTTTAGGGTTCCCTAATTGTTATTTTGTGGGCTCCGTAGTTATATTATTAGTTTAATTGTGTTATCGAAATAAATTTTAATTATATCCATACTAATATTATAAATGCGAAAGTGTCTCTCGCACAAACCGTTGAACCGATTTTGATGACATTTGGAATGGAGATACATTGAATCCCGGAAAAGAATGTTATATTAAGATATTTTTTATCCTGGAAAAATATACGGATCACACGCGATGAATAAATCTTGGCGCAATGGAGCTGCGGGTGTCATCTAATCTATAATATTATTAGTTTTAAAGTTTTAGTTGCTATAGTCTTATTTATTTATCCACTACAAAATTGTTTTTTATTATTTCAGGTTGGGCCGCGGTTTAGCTTCACAAGGTGAGTCATTTGAATATCGTAAGAATAAGAAACTGAATATTACGACAAACAAAATATACACCTATGATAGTAAATTACTATATAGAAACTATAACATTCGACTTGACCCTTTATAACTGAATAAAAAAGAAATTTTCTTCGAAATATAGCCTAAATAACTAAATTATTATATTTTATATTCGATCTTATCGGAGTTAAAGAGTTTTTCTCAAAGGTTGGGTGTTGGGTCTAAGTGCTTATTTTTCGTTCAGTCAACTCCACCAAAAGTTTTAAATATTGAAGTAAATAAGAGTTTTTAAGTAGATGTTACTTAGAAGTTAAGTGTTGTTCTCTTTTTTTATCCTCAGAATTTTTTTTGCGAAATAGGAATGAAATGAAAGGATTTAAGAAGATCCTACTAATATTATAAAGGCGAAAGTTTGGATGTTTGTATGTATGTATGTATGGATGTATGGATGTTTGTTACTCTTTCACGCAAAAACTACTGAACAGATTTTAATGAAACTTTACAATAATATAGCTTATACATCAGAATAACACATAGGCTACAATTTTAACCGACTTTCAAAATGGAGGAGGCGTTATGTTCGTTTTTTTAATGTTCAACGATTACTCCGCCGTTTGTGAACCGATTTTCAAAATTTTTCTTTTGGTGTATAGGTTATCATCCCAATTTGGTAACATATTCATAAAAGTGGTAACCTGATGAAGGGATCTATAAGAAATCGAGGGAACTCCTCAAAATTTATATGGAAACATGTGGTGACTACGGTTTCGTGAGCAGTATTCTAAGCATATGCTACCAACAAGCAAGATTTAGCACCAAGGTATACCATGGTTCGGAAGGTGCTGAGAGAACTCCTGACTCTTTATAGATACAAGTTTGGGAGCTTCGACGTTGTTTTAAGAACGGAAAGCATATTATGCTACTCTGTAAATTACATTCATCATCATCATCATCACTACCATAAACCATTATAGAACCATGTATCGTCCCATTTTGACCCTATTATTGGTACTTTTCATAGTCTTTTATTATATATCACTTAAACCGCGGGTAACACCGCGGGGCACAGCTAGTCAGTGACATAATAGTATACCGTTTAAGTTTACATGGAATTAAGGTTTTCACTCCAAACATATTTGCGAATAAAATTGTCTAAAACTAATAGAGTAAGTATAAAGGAAGCAGACTGAATCAAATAAGGAATGAAACTGCATTTATTGTTGAAAAAAATAATACAATCCCAAATTCACTTTGTCTGAACTATCGGTAATAATACTATTAAATTTAATATAAGTTATTATCGGTTACTCCCTATACAAAACGATTAAAACCGAAGTTGAAATGCCGTTAACTTTGACGTGAGCTTTTAACCGTAAAGTTAACTGAGACCGTTAAATATTTAATGTAAAT
Source organism: Cyaniris semiargus (assembly GCA_905187585.1). Classification (NCBI taxonomy): domain Eukaryota; kingdom Metazoa; phylum Arthropoda; class Insecta; order Lepidoptera; family Lycaenidae; genus Cyaniris; species Cyaniris semiargus. The sequence goes on along the minus strand of LR994566.1, from coordinate 5,017,737 downwards.
TCATAAAATTTTCACGGAGCTCTCAATAACTGCATCACAAGTGCAAACTCATTTAATACTTTATATTACTTTTGATAAACGTACTGACAATATTTCATAAAAACTCTTTTCATTATTAAATGTTTACAATATATTACAATATCATATTCCATTACTAAATGATAAGCTTTTATTAAAAAGATCACAGAATATTATATTAATTATTAAATGTAAAATTGTAAGTAAAGTTTTTTTTTATTTTTATAAAAGACTTATAATTCCTTCTTGGAATTAAAACGTTAAAATATTGGGATGGGTATAAATGGTACGACGCGTAAGCCGTCGGCGCGGCATAGGAGAGAAAGTAATAAAATAAAAATCTCTAATATTGCATTATATACTCGTTTTGCATTTGTATCAGTTTTTTTATACTGATTTTTTACGGTAGTAACAAACATACACATTACACACACTCTATCACCATCTATTTTATTATTATTTATTAGTATAAGCTGTGATTGTAATGGTGGAATTATAATTTAAATCAATTTAAACCAGTTGAAACAACTTAAAACCCGCATAATGGCAGATTTTGCTGCAACGATCGTAGCACTCCGTAGCGCGTCTACGGCGTAGCGCTACGAGCTACGCGTATAGTATAGACCAGCGGTCGGCAACCTTTTTGCATGGAAGGGCCACAAGGTGGCAAAATAAACCAAAGGCGGGCCGCAGACCTCATACTCGTATTAACCCTAGAAGCTCAATATACCTACACATAATGAGGGGAAATAAGTGTTTGTTATAAAATGACACAAAGAGCTAGGTTCTTAAGTGGCGAATTGGCGATAACTACTGGCAATATTAGAAAACATTGTTGTTAACTTTAATTCACAAAACATTCACGGGCCGCAAGTAAGATGTTCGCGGGCCGCAGGCGGCCCGCGGGCCGCGTGTTGCCGACCGCTGGTATAGACCACAGAAATAAATCAAGATAGAACGGTAACGCGCGTGCGTTGCTAAGGAATCGCTCGTGTCAATTTTTGCTTTGCTTTTAGTTAGAACAAATAACTTACCCGTGGAAAGAAATGCCTCCTTTTGACCGATTCACTTTCGTACTTCTGTTTTTACAATTAGACACTGCACAATGAGGCATTTTTGCACAACCGCTCCGGTGTAATCAAGTCGAGACGTGCGCGCTGACTGAATGAACGTTCAACGAATCTTGCACGCTTGTGCAAGATTGAAACACGCGTACTCCACCCGCTTAGCCGTTCTATCTTGATTTATTTCTGTGGTATAGACAGTTTACATTGTCGCATGATTGTAGGAGAAGCCGGGTTAAAGAGAGACATAACTTAAATGAAAGAGAAGGAATGTTTAATACATAACTTAAAAAGGCCTATAAAATCCTCTTAGAAATAGCTTGCGGAAACTATTTTTAGCAATTACTTTTACTATAATTAATAGCTTTTTACAAGGAGTTTTGCAATATAACATTAATCCTTACCCAATACCTTAAATGGATGCTGTTAAGCTTTTGTGTATTGTCCCACAAAAAATGACGTATTGAGTTATGAATGAAAGTCATGTTCTTTAGATCATTTAGAACAAGACTATGCATTCATAAGTCAACAAAAAAAAAGTGGTTTAATACACAAATACTTAACAGCTACCAAATATAGTTTAAATATTTATTTTTGATGTACATAGCATCGTATAAAACACCCTGTATACTATAATTTATTCCGCTCATAACTATACAAAGTCTCTCTCTAAAAATTCTCAATTGCTTTTAAATTAATTGAAACGCCAACTTAATTAAAGAGCAGAAGAAACCTTGTGCCAATTAACATCTCTTTCAAATGCAAACTGAATACAACAACAAGCTTCAATATATTTTACTGAATACAACGTTTGCTGAACACATAAGGTTCAATTCAGACCGCTACGCGACGCGTAGATGCATTTCGAAGCGGGCCCCTAGACGATAAATTTTATTGTGCAATATCACGTATTGTGCAATATTATTGACCGTCTAGGGTTAGTTATTGAACGCGCCCGCCTTTCAATCTTACTGTCAAATAAGTTGTTCAATAAAATATTGTCCAATATTATTGTAGGATTAGGGGCCCGCGAGTATGAATTTGAAAAATTTCATTCGCGTAAGACATCATACCAATCTGTCAATTCAATATATATATATATATATTGAATTGACAGATTGGTGAATCTCTTTCAAATGCAAACTGAATACAACAAGCTTCAATATATTTTACTGAATACAACGTTTGCTGAACACATAAGTTTCAATTCAGACCGCTACGCGACGCATTTCAAAGCGGGCCCCTAGACGATAAATTTTATTGTGCAATATCACGTATTGTGCAATATTATTGACCGTCTAGGGTTAGTTATTGAACGCGCCCGCCTTTCAATCTTACTGTCAAATAAGTTGTTCAATAAAATATTGTCCAATATTATTGTAGGATTAGGGGCCCGCGAGTATGAATTTGAAAAATTTCATTCGCGTAAGACATCATACCAATCTGTCAATTCAATATATATATATATATATATATATATATATATATATATATATATATATATATATATATATATATATATATATATATATATATATATATATATATATATATATATATATATATATATATATATATATATATATATATATATATATATATATATATATATATATATATATATATATATATATATATATATATATATATATATATATTCAATTGACAGATTAATGAATCTCTTTCAAATGCAAACTGAATACAACAACAAGCTTCAATATATTTTACTGAATACAACGTTTGCTGAACACATAAGTTTCAATTCAGACCGCTACGCGACGCATTCCATAGCGGGCCCCTAGACGATAAATTTTATTGTGCAATATCACGTATTGTGCAATATTATTGACTGTCTAGGGTTAGTTATTGAACGCGCCCGCCTTTCAATCTTACTGTCAAATAAGTTGTTCAATAAAATATTGTTCAATATTATTGTAGGACTAGGGGCCCGCGAGTATGAATTTCAAAAATTTCATTCGCGTGAGACGTCATACCAATCTGTCAATTCAATATATATATACGTGGGAGAGCCATGCTTCGGCACGAATGGGCCGGCTCGACCGGAGAAATACCACGTTCTCACAGAAAACCGGCGTGAAACAGCGCTTGCGCTGTGTTTCGCCGAGTGAGTGAGTTTACCGGAGGCCCAATCCCCACCCTATTCCCTTCCCTACCCATCCCTATTCCCTTCCCTTCCCATCCCTACCCTCCCCTATTACCCTATTCCCTCTTAAAAGGCTGGCAACGCACTTGCAGCTCTTCTGATGCTGCGAGTGTCCATGGACGACGGAAGTTGCTTTCCATCAGGTTTGCTCGTTTGGCCCTTATTTAATAAAAAAAATACAAATTTAGAAATGCATCTACGCGTCGCGTTGCGGTCTGAATTGACCCTAAAGGCCTGTGTTCACGTTAGACTATGATTGCAAAGCGACGTCGGTAATGGGCAATCCATACTAATATTATAAATGCGAAAGTGTGTCTGTCTGTCCGTCTGTCTATCTGTCTGTTACATCTTCACGCTCAACCTCTGAAGCGATTTTGCTGAAAGACATGGAGATACTTTGAGTCCCGGGAAAGTCATAGGATAGTTTTTATCCCGGAAAAATGTGCGGTTCCCGCGCGATAAACGAATTTTGGCGCAACGGAGTTGCGGGCGGTATCTAGTTTAGTAATATTTTTACTGTTCGCTCATCTCATTAAAACTTCTACAAAGGCGTGGAATCTAATTTATTAAGATACAATTTTTCGCGACGAACATCTTTCGTCATCTTTAGTGTACCCAATGAATAATTTAGCTCGCAGCCCTGGCAAAATTAAATTTGTGACATCCCTGACAATATTTTTTATTACTTTTATACAAGGGCCTAGCAAGAAGGTCGTATATTTTAACAATAATGAGAGTCAAAAACTTCTCGGCGTTGGGCTATGATGGTAAACCAAGATTGCCACCATGATCAGCTATTTCAGCCTTAATTGTCTGAACCAAATTAAGGAACAATATTTTTCCAACGCGGGAAGCGAACCGTTCTAGTCAAGAGTAAGCCACTGGACCACGGAGTTATTTTAAAAAGCTTTACTTTAGTAATAAAATAATATACACCATAAATTAAAACCAAAGAAAAAACTATTATTTATGCCAACGGAACCCTCACATCCCGACTTACACTTGACCGTATTTTAATAAAATAAAAGCGTGCCGTATTACAGTGTTTGTGCAGGAATGACGTCATTACTGTTCAAACAACAGAAATGGCGCCTTAACACTTTTTATATCTATCAATATTACTTTCCTTAGACTATATTATTATCCGGGACGCTAGTTCAATTGTTACCGATTTTTTTTACATCATTACTATTAAGGATAACAAGGCTTTACATCCTTAAATACGTCTGTCTGTCAGTTCCATCTTCACGCCTCAACTGCTGAATTGATTTAGATTAAATTTGCTAAAATGGGAAATGGCTTAGAATAGTTTTGCAGAAAAATGTGTGGTTCCTGCGCAATTAACGAATTTCGACGCAACTGAGTTGCGGGCATCAAAACTTATACTGTACTCGGCGAAACATGGCGGTAGCGGTCATTGACTCCCTGTCAAAAACTTGTAATTTTCTATGCAAAGCCGCGATTGACAGCATCTGACACTTCATTGTCAATCGCGGTTTATATAGAAAATGACAAGTTTTTGACAGGGAGTCAATGTGCGCTTTTATAATTTTGAACGTGACGGTAATATCATGGACGTCCGCGGTAAAACGATAACATAGGGAAGTAAAATGTATGGAGATATATGAAGACCGCTACCGCCATGTTTCGCCGAGTACAGTATAGTTTAACCCCCTTACTAATAAACGTTGTATAAGCTTTGAATAGTTATACAGTGTTTTGTTCCTGTCACACAAGTGACATTATTAATTGGATTGAAGAAGACAAAACACTGTATAACTATTCAAAGCTTATACAGCGTTTATTAGTAAGGGGGTATATATTTAATTTAATAATCCTGTAACATACAGTCTGTCAAAAAAGGGTAGACGCTTAAAAATTTTTAAACCAAATCACAAGCGAATTTACTATACTACTTGTTAACAATATTTACGCTCGATTTATATGCGTCCGCCCGAACGCGCGGTCTAGCGGCTACACTGCGAGATTAGAAGAAATTGTATGTAACAACTTATTTAAATAGCGGCGCGGTCGCGCTGTCATTTACATACATTTGCTTGTGATCTTGCGGTGTAGTCACCAAACCGCGCGTTCGGGCGGACGCATATAAATCGAGCCTTAGGGCCAACCCACACGTACCATAACCACACGACAACCACAACCACTGACCACACCACAACCACACCACGTGGTCGGGCGTATATTTCCTATTGTAAATGAACTGTCCGACTATTCACACGTACCACATTTTATAGTCGTTGTCAACCAATGGTGTGATACCGACCACATCGCAACCACAACGTTGCGTCGATGTCGAAAAATAATGTCACTCTCCACAAAAAACATCTTCCTTTATATTTTTAAGTTATTGCAAAGCTTTTCAAGGCTTTAACCCTCGGTTGGTCGCGCATTTAATATAACGCCGTTGGTCACCTGGGGTCTTTGAAAGCCCGAAAATTAAATTACATAAAAATGGCATAAATTTATATATTTCTTAACTTTTTTCTATAAATTATTATTATTTAATTCAATATTAATCAGATTTAATCAAAAAATTAATTATATTTTGAATACTTATAACCAAAACTCACAATTTAAAAATAGAAGTCAAAAAATTGTCAAAAGTGGAAATCGTAAGATAGGAAAATTAAAAAAAATCAACATAGTTTTAAAATTGTGATAAAACGTGTAAATAACTGAAATAATAGTTAAATTTCCTATAACTTACATTGAAATTTAAAAAGCTAAGTCCAAATAACATATAACTATTGACCGTTAAACATTGACAAATTTTCAGCACCAAAACCTTATATATTTTATAAATTTTCCTGTTCTAATACTTTAAACGTATGGTAAATATTATACCGATAATTAGTTTCAAATCATCACCAAAAAATAATCATTATCATTTTGGTCTACATAGCAAAATATGTATTTCTGGAAAAGTGCATCTAAAACTTCTTATAAGCGATATAAAACAGTAAGAACCAACACACGAACATTTTAATTGATTTATTATTAAGATACAAGGAAAATCACAAAAGAAATCCATTTCGGTGTGAACTGTATGAAAATATCAAATCAAATTTAGTTACGCGGTTGGTCACCTGGGGTCTTTAAAGACCCCAGCTTGAATAAACACATCTGTAACACACAATACATGCACGCGAGCTCAGATGTGTGACAATTATATCGATATATAATTCCTTTTAGGAAGCTACCTAAAGAGCGGAGTTGCTACGATTAATTTAAATATAGTTTTTCTCGTTTTCGCAAACTCCGGGCTTTTAAAGACCCCACGCGACCAACCGAGGGTTAAGCGCGGTGAATCGAGAACTTCCGTAACAAAAAAACCTAACACCTTCCACTCCGACCGGCACAGCGGTGCGGCGTTGCCAGACTTCGGCATGGTATTTGTGTGCGTATGACGTATGCGAATTATAATTGCATAAATTGATAAAAAAATGCTACGCAATAGCTTTACCGCGGCAGTCCCAAATGCCACACGCATTTTTTTAATTACAACAACTTTTAGCTTAAACGTCTTCAATCAGTTAAGAGTTAGTTATTATATGTACACAAAATATGTCATGCCATATGCACGTTTTTCTCTACTGCAATATCACCTTTGCTTGTGGTTGCCTGGAAGAGATTGCTACCTAGTAATAAGGCCGCCATTGTGACACCTGAATATTTTGTCTTTTTTTTCTTGTATACCTTTTGTATCTTTATAAGTGTGCACAATAAAGAATATTTCATTCATTCATGCCCTAAACCAACTATTCTAAAAGTGTGCACCACGGAGACGTAGGCTCCGCAAAGGCCTTGTAAGGGCTCTGTGAGCGATACATAGATCATTTTTAGACATGTCATCAGACACCAGCATGGAAACAATTTAAAGACAAAACATTCCTTCTTTTGAGGGTCCGTCAAAAACTTCCTTCCACTCCCACTTCCTAAAAAGGTTCCACCACCAAAAAAGTTTGTGAACCACTGCTCAACAGAATTAGAAATCACTATGTATGCATTACGATACATTTCTTTTAGTCAAACCCTCAGTAGAGGAAATAAATCACAATTTGCCAATCGAAAAGCAATCCTCCACGCTTGAGAGCTTACCCATAAGCGAACGTTACATTAGTCAATTCCGCCGACCTACATATCGCCGAATGTAATGGGGGCTTAGGGAATTAGTGCTAATTTATTCAGTACGAGAACTAAAGTAATAAAAATATAAAATAAATAAAAATAGTTTTATTTCTGAATAGATTAAAAAAAAAATGCTTTCAGAATGTTGATACTACATGGTGCCTACCACCGGTTCGGGAACTAACCCGGCGAGAAGAACCGGCGTAAGAAACTCGCACGGGGCCCACTTTTTTACCAAAAAAAGTGAGAAAAAAAATTATCTTTTAAATAAAATTTACAATGTTGTAACTTAAAATTATACAATGTCAACATAATTGTAAGTCATACACTAATGTAGAAGTAGCCTTGCAAGAAGCCATCCTACTCCCAAGATGTGCCATCGTTTATGAAATCATTGACCTTATAATAGGCTTTGGCACACAAACGTTCTTTGACTACTTTTTTAAATTTATTAATGGAAAGATTTTGAACGTTTTCTGGGATTTTATTGTAAAGGCGTATACATTGACCTTTAAAGGATTTACTGACTTTACTAAGTCTGATCACCGGCATATCTAGCTTGTGCTTATTTCTAGTATTTCTACAGTGAATGTCACTTTTATACATTATCCAAAATGTATTGAGAAGCAACAGTTAGAATACCAATTTCTTTAAATTTATCTCTCAGAGATTCTAAAGCAGACATTTTATAAATAGACACTATATGACACTATAATTATGTTCTACATATAAGATATTATATCTTACATGTATTACAGAACGTAACTGTTACGTGCGGCTTAGAAATTGAATTGTAAAATGTGAAGTATTAATGAAAAATTTCTTTAGAATATATATTACATAGCTTTTATCACGGGCTTTGAGCGCAGAATTCCGTAACAAAATTAAACCTAAAACTCGTTTAACTTCTTTTCAGTTCGGCAGACTTCGGCACGGTGTTTGTGTGCGTGCGACTAGACGTATGCGTGTAGACTAGCTGCTAACTGCAATAGCCTTACCGCGGCAGTCCCCGAATGTTACACGATTTTTTAAATGTATTTATTTAAAACTAGACGTTCCGCGCGGCTTCGCCCGCGTAATTTAGATATTTCACGGACAAATTAGTCCACAAAAAATAGCCTATGATCCTTCACGTGGTTTACTTCTTATCTATGGCAAATAACAGAAAAATTGCTCCAGTAGTTTGTGAGATAAGTCCTTTCAAATAATTTCCCCCCGTGTTTTCCACATTTTCCTCTATTTCTTCGCTCTTATTAGTCTTAGCGTGATAAAATATATGTGCCTATAGCCTTCCTCAATAAATGGGCTATCTAACACTGAAAGAATTTTTCAAATCGGACCAGTAGTTCCTGAGATTAGCGCGTTCAAACAAACAAACAAACTAACAAACTCTTCCGCTTTATAATATTAGTATAGATAGTTAACCATCGATTTCGGTGGCCTGCTTAACTTTGGCTGTGTGAAAAATTAGACACTACGTTCCTTTACTCTCATATTCCAACACGACTGACGAGAGGTAAGGCGCTGGACTTTTTATATGCCTACCCGACGCATGGATCTTTCTGTCAGACAATAATATAACCTACATTATATAAACAACATTTTCCAGCACGGCAATCGACCCCCCGAATCAAGAACCACGCTCTGAAACATTGGATTACGGAGGAGTTAAATCGTGAATAATAAGAACAAAATAACAAGTCAGTTATTGACTACAATATACATACTTTTTGCCTCAATTCGCCGTTTGAACTTTGGCATGTTACCGCGTAGCAGTTTGCATGTAGCATTAGTCATCCCAGCTACATCCAGTCTAGTGTCTACGTGCCACTTAATACCCTAGGCCTAGGGTATTAACGCCAAGAATCTAATGTAGTTATAGATCTAGTAATGTACAATATTATCTAGGCCTAGATAATGATATAATATGAATAAGTGAATTACAACCAATTACATAATATATTTTTTTTGTCGTCGGTCTAAAGTTGTATTTATTTTAGGTGTTGTTTTGATATTTTTTGAGTAGCAGCACTAAAAGAATATTTAAAACAACCCGCACGGTTATAAACATTCTTGAAATAGCTACCAATACTTTTCCAGCAATTTAAATATCCTCTATATACTGTATCATAGAATGCTTTGAACCACTATTGATCTACTTTGTGATGTTAATACTCTTTTGTGAAGCGCTGAGTTCTACAGCTGCCAACACTGTCATGCAGCATAATACCATGCTACTGGCTTTGTTATGATAATTCTATAAAAGCCTTGCTTTAGATATATAGAACGTCAATCATTGGATTGGAATACACTAAAAGCTTTTAGTGGTGCTGATTAAATTTTAGGCTTTTTTGCGCTATTTTAATAGCAGAGTTCGTCAAAACTAATGTTGCCATATTGTCAATAAAACGTTGCCAAATGCCATATTATTGTCAATGGGTATTATGGTTCCCAGGTTCCGAAATAAAACCCAGTATGACCACTGGCCAGTGCTCATGTCGTCATGTATGTGAGGCCATATTGTACTGGTGTATCCACCACATTGTAAAGGTTAGACAAATTTGTCCATTTATCTTTACTAAGTTTACAAATGCGAAAGTGTGTCTGTCTGTTACCACTTCACGCACAAACCGCTGAACCGATTTTGCTGAAATTTGGTATGGAGATACTTTGAGTCCCGGGAAAGGAAATAGGATATTTTTACCCCGAAAAATGTACGGTTCCCGTGTGATAAACGAATTTTGACGCAACAGAGTTGCGGGCGTCATCTTGTAAAATCATATACGTCAATGCACTGGCCAGGATATTTCGGAAGGAATTAACAGTATTGCGTCATTTATAAACGTCTAGAGCACTAGCCAGTATACTGAGTTATATTTCGGAACCTACTCCCATATTAATTGGTCGCTGTTAAGCATTTGTGTACTAACCCACATTTTTTTTGTTGAATTATGAATGCAGTCTTGTTCTAAATTATCTAAAGTACATAACTGCATTCAGAACTCAGTACTTACGTAAATGCTTAACAGCGTCCAATTACTTCTATGAATTTTAATATGTATCATAATTCAAATGTCAAAGATAATATACATATTTTAAGTTTAATATAACCGAAACTGCATTCATAAATATTTAATTTAACAAACGGAACGCTTTTAAGCAAATGAGACACTGAAAATTGTAATATCAGCAATAATTCATTTCAGTTCTAAATAGTGAGTCAGAAATGAATGAAATGTGTAAATGCTATTGGACTCATAATTCTAAGGTTCAGTTCACATTGCAACGCGACGCGATGCGTTTTAAATAAATATCAAATTGTTTAAAACTGAATTTTATTTACTATTGAAGAAGATAAACACTGAATAGGGAATATAACGCAAAGGTCGGAGAGGGCGCCACTAGCATATACAGTAAATAATCCGACACGTTGCACACGTCATATTATTGACAGAAACGTTGTCAAAGGTCGAACAAAACTTTTTGTTTACTGTCTATGCTGATGCTGTCTCTAGCGTGAAAAAATTCCGGTAGTGTATAATCCTACTGATAGACTTGCACGTATATTTCAGTAATATTACCTCAATGCAAAGCTAAACAACGTTCGCCGGGTCAGTAAAAAAAATGTGTGGTAAATAGTGGAAGTTTTTTAATTTTTAATTTTGAAAGGGTGAAAATTCACTCCCATCTATCAAGATGACGTGGGTGGAGTCAGGAAACTAGAGTTATATAAAGGTTCTATAACCGAACAGACAGGTCAACGACCTGAGCGAAGCCTCCGCAAATAATCTTACGTCCCCAAGCGAAATTAAACTCTGTACTCTATGAATAAAGTTCATTTTGGTTTAACAAGAAGAGCACATTACTCCCAATATTTTAGAAGTCGGGCGTTGAATTTCTAGCGTTTGTTGAAATTTTTAGCTTGTATCGTTATTTATGACTGAACTGAACGTGTTAATTAAAAAAAATCGGCCAAATGCGAGTTGGACTCGCGCATGAAGGGTTCCGTACCATTACAGAGCAAAAATAGGTAAAAATTGTGTTTTTTTTGTATGGGAGCCCCTCTTAATTATTTATTTTATTTAAATTTTATTATTAATTATTAAAATATAAATAGAACTGAGTATATTGTGAACATTTCAAGTGCCTACTTTTGCCATTATTGATATCGAGCAAAAAATAGCAAAAAAATACGTTTGTTGTATGGGAGCCCCCCTTAAATATTTAATTTATTTTGTTTTTAGTATTTGTTGTTATAGCGGCAACAGATATACACAATCTTTGAAAGTTTCAGAAATATAGCTATAGCGGTTATTGAGATACAGCCTGGTGACAGACAGACGGACAGACAGAAATCGAAGTCTTAGTAATAGGGTCCCGTTTTTACCCTTTGGGTACGGAACCCTAAAAACGGTGCACTCCAGAAGTGCCGACGTAAAATTCTAGTATCGCTGTGTTTGTTGTTAAACTCCTTCAAAACCACTGGATGTATTTTAATAATATTGTGTGCTTATCGGACAGGTCTGGAAATCGGCTAAGATCTATTTTATAGCATACTTGAAAATTATATCGTATGTGGCAAAATAATGTTTGCCGGTAATTAGGTGCATATTATATTTTTACGCTTTCACGCGATATAGCTACTCAAACAATTAAATGAAACTTTGCAAATATTTTTGGAGGTATAAGAAGTTACGAGTACATCTAAGAATACTTGAAATTATTAAAAGAAACCAATCTAATAAATAAAATTGTCATGTCACAGTGTGTGTGCGCAAAGTCCTCCAAAACAGCTCATTTGATTTTAATGAAATTTTGTATATACATTCGTTAGGCCTGAGAATAGGTTTTATCTACATTTTATGTTGATACAAAAATAATTTATATGGCAAAACAACGTTGCCGGGTCAGCTAGTATTCATTAAAAATGTCCTCCGTCGTCAGAGTACTAACATTTTCTGGGAACGAAAAAAGCTACGTCACTGGGGTAATAAAAATACTAGACGCCTAAAAATGTTTGGTCATAAAAACTACCACATTAAACATTCAACCGTCACTGAGTGTATGAAATAATATGAAAATATATGTGAAATATGAAAATTATTTCTGCATTTTTTCTTACAGTCTTTTGTCATTTTTTCCTTGAATACGGGCCGACTGATGTATATTTTTTTCTAATTATTTATACGTACTGTAATATACTCTGTGTGTGTCTGACTGTAATATACTTTTTCCGAGATGAGAACTCTTCTGGATTATTCCCGGCATTCGGAGTATCGCCGTAGCAGATAACACGAAAATTGGTTATGCAATTTTAGCGTGAATAGGTAAAAACAGATAAAAAACTACAGAAAAATTTCACATTTATATTACGAGAATGTAATTTCCAGAAGATTCGTTATTTTACCCGATTCCGATTTGTTGAAACATCTTAGTCCTGTTCCAGTATTATAAGTCTATTCTAGTCTATATATCATTAAAATCTAATCCAGTAACAGGAACCATCTATTTCGATAGACAGAGACGGATTGGCTATATGTAATTAGTCAGTATAAACTATCAACGATTTATCTAACTAAGAACTACCGCGTCAAAAAAGGCAAATAGTTTTTCAGGCTTAAACTTCTTTAGCATTATGCTTTTTTGGGATGAGTAAATATGATAAAATAGTTTTGGAATGAAAGTTCATGAGATGGAGAAAGATTAGACCGCCGCCGTGACGTAGGAAAGGAAATTGTATGATGTATCCCGCTGCACCTGCTGTTTAGTTTTTACTTTTGCCGGTACTCCCGTAAAATATTCAAGGTTTGCTTTCACAGTTAGTTGTAAATTTACATTTAATTCATTTATTTGGAACAAAGACACAATACGGCCAATAATTGAACAATAATAATAATTAACAAACTGAGAACTTTATAGACTAGACTATAATATTCTAGTATGTAAACACAATACGATATTTTTTCACTTGAGTCCCAATAACGTTAACTTTAGAAATTTAAAACAACCCCCGACTCGAAATGCTTACACGCTTATGAAAAATATTTAACCAATTAAATCACTGAAAGAATAAAATTAGTTCAAATAACAAGATAACAACCTAAATTACGTTTAATATCAATTGATAAATGGTTGTATTGTTTTTAGGTCGGAGTCGCTAAATTAAGATTAGTAATCGAGTTTTTTGCGTGCCAATGGTCAAAGTTTACGGAAAATGTTTCAGACTAACACTGATTATAAAATGTCTACTTATGTTCCAGTAAGTAAATTAATGGTAGCTAAAATATTCTACTGTCATAAAATTCAAGACGCTCGAATCCCATGAAAAATTTGCAAGTCTTAATTTAGATAAAATCCCAAAAACTCCTTCGTAATTTCTTCGTCGAAGTCCGCCTCATTGTATATTCATAAAAGTTAATAACTTCCGAAACCCTTACTTTTTACATTATTAATGTAAGAAAGTAAAATTTCATCCAAAGTTTTTTGGAAGAAAACATAATAATTATTATCTGCCTTAACTTTCACTGTAATGCTTAAATTTTTTTTTAATTACCCTAAAAATTCAAGTACAAAATTCTCAAAAAAAATTCAAAAAGTGAATTCAAAGACTTACTTTTGTCAGTCCAAAGAGGTCACAACACTTCACTACACTTCGCTACGAGCGTAGCGCGCTACGGGCGTAGCGGGACTGGCGTAGAGCCGCTACGGCGGGTGATCAATGAGGTACGCCGGGGTATTTTTAACCAAATTAGGGGATACTGGGATAAGGTAAAGGTGGTTTTTACCGGGATTTTTGAGGCCTATGCCACTAGAAGGTTTTCTTTCTCCCTCTAGTGAGTTGAGATTAGTTTAACTTTTTTTCTTAATTTTTGTATTTTCAATGAGTTGGGGGGATTAGTTTAACTGGTGAAGTGCTTTAGAAGTATTTTTTGAATTTATTGGTTTTATAAATCGCAATAGATCCTCAATGATTGTCTTATTTGAGTAGATCCATCTCGATTCTCCTCAAAGTTGCGTCAATATCACTAAATACTTTTTCTAAGTTTCTCATAAATATTAACTGTCTTAACAACAAACTTTTAGCAAAATAATATCCATTTCTAACATTCCAGGAATCACATAATTTTAAAGGAAACCATGATCTTAACAACAAAATTTAATTTAACCTGTTTATAACGGCTATGATAATCTGAGATGCAAACGTAATTGAATTGAGGCTCCACGTCCGGGGCCCCGGCTCCCACCAAGAGGCCCCGCTCTGGGCCCCACGCCTCGAGATAAGTACTTGTACTTGAAAATGATAAGGACTTTTCCGAGATACTTGTCGTTGATACAAAATGGAGGTCTACTTTAGAAATTTGTTACGTCATTGTGTTGTTATGTTTTTAACGTCCGCGTAAATAAGGTCCACGGTAACCGTATATTTGCTTTTTAATCGTTTCTTGTCTGTTTATAATGATCATGTGGTACCCATTTTTCGAACGCTATTATTAGATAAACTTTTGTCAAAAAACCGGGTTTTTACGCAAAACCGTTGTTTAGCAAACAATTAAACATAAAATTATAATACATAGGCTGCACTAAAAGTATCGGGAATGGAATATTTCCACTGTTCCTGTCATATTAAAATATTTTTAATTAAAAACTTCTTGGCTTTAAAAATCGAATACCATTAGATTCTCGGTCTTGACTCTTGTCACAAGGTCTTGTCAAACTTGTTTAGTCGTTGAGAAAATGGAATTGACTCGAGAATATTCTAGAGCGATGATTTATTATGACTTTCGAAGTGGTTTAACACAAAAACAGTGTATTAATCGGATGATTTCTGCATTTGGTGATGAAGCCCCAGCCAAAACCACAATTTATCGCTGGTTTGTAGAATTTCATCGTGGACGTGTCAAGCTCAGCGATGATCCCCGTCAAGGTGGTCCAAAACTGCAGTCACCCAAAAAACGTTGATGCTGTGCGATAAGCTGATTGAGGAAGATCGACATATTGTGACATACCGCAAAATTCAGGCAACTTTAGACATTGGCATGAGTCAAATACAAATAATCTTGCATGAACAATTAGGTTTAAAAAAGTTGTTTTCCCGATGGATACCGCATTTACTCTGTGAAGAGCAAAAAGCGGCTCGCGTTACTTGGTGCGTCAGAACTCTCGAAAGATTCCACGCAGGATCCTCAAATGCTGTATACAACCTCCTCCTCCTCCTCATCCTCAATCCTGGATATACGCGTACGAACCCGAAACAAAAAACCAGTCACGAGTTTGAGTGTTCGAAAATGAGTTAAAGCCAACAAAAATTGTTCGTCACGGAGTGTTGCAAAAAAAATTGTGGTCACGTTTGTCTCCAAAACCGGCCATGTTTCGACTATTCCTCTTGAGGGACAAAGAACGGTTAATGCAGAATATTATGCTAGCATTTGTTTGCCACAGGTCGTTTCTGAACTCCGTAAAGAGAACTGCAACCGCCGCATCATCCTTCATCACGACAATGCGAGTTCTCACACCGCGCACAGAACAAAAGAGTTTTTAGAGCAAGAAAACATAGAATTATTAGACCATCCGCCGTACAGCCCCGACCTAAGCCCTAATGATTTCTATACTTTACCTTAAATAAATAATAAATTGCGTGGTCAGAGATTTTCATCACCTGAAGAAGCTGTGGACGCCTACAAAGCGGCCATTTTGGAGACCCCAACTTCCGAATGGAATAGTTGCTTCAATGATTGGTTCCATCGTATGGAAAAATATGTCAAATTTCGCGGAGAATACTTCGAAAAGCAATAAATGCATTTTTTAATAGTAATGTTGTGTCACTTCCTTGATTCTCGAAATTTTCAGTGCCGCCTCTCGTATCACTCCGATCTCTTCGTTTGCACAATTGAATGCTAGATGCGTCTTTTGGTACGCTATTAAATTATTATCAGTATTTTATTAAGGAATTCGGAAATGAGAAATCGATTTTGGACGATTTTCAGACCTTCAGACACAGCGTTAAAGTTTTCAACACAATCAGGCAAGCGTTTTGGAGGAGTTTGTCAATAAACATCACGACAAGAGAATTTTATTGTATATAGGACGTACTTTACGAAATGCAATAACGTTCAGAAATCTCATTAGGGCGGGTCTGGCTCTAATTATCTTGACCTTGTTCTCACTTTCGGTCACTACATTAGCGGCGTGCTTGATACTAGGGGAGAGAAGTGGATGCTTACAGCCTACAGGTTTTGAAACGTGGAATTTTGAGAAGGGCTGATGTAAACCATGTAAAATTTAAAAGGATCGTTTTCCTGCTAAAACTTAAAAAAGAAAACAGTTTCTCGCTGATTTATTTAACAGGAGTTTATCTATTCAATAGCACTTTATACTGGTTAAAGTTTTGACGCCAGCCAGTCAAGTCGCTAAAAAATACACCCCAGTCAAAAACCTCAAAATCAGTATCAGTGGTTAAAATATAATGTCAAAATAGATGTCTATTGTGATTATACAATAACGTTTTTATTGTAATACACTGGTTAGGAACACAATGTTGAATATACCAACCATTAAAAAGACTTTTTTTTCCTCAGAAATATAACGTGCTCACGTTTAGATGTCGGATAATTGTTTAATTGTACAGAAGTTGTCGTCGGATTACCAACACGCGCAAACTTCGCAATGACAATAACTTTAAATTGCGGCCTAACTCGTATTATTGTATTGTTACTTGTTGACATTTATGTGAAAATAATATATTGTGATCTCATAAGCACAATTATATTTCGAGACTTTGCGGTACGAAAAAATATATTATGTACAGTTTGTCAAGAAAGAGTAACGTAATCACGATTGAATGGTTGTTGCGCCTTATGTATCCAAAAAAAAATCTACACTTTTAGTATTATCAATTATTATTATCATCCTGACACATTTTTTTTTGCTTTTTAAGCTATTGCATAGCGGACTTTGATCGCGGCGACCGAATCAAGAAATTTCGACAAAACAAACCTAGCACCCCCAAATCAGACCGGCACAGCGGCGCGGCGTTGCCAGACTTCGGCACGATGTTTGTGTGCGTGTGACTAGACGTATTGCATAAGTTGATAACAAATGCTATGCAATTGCTTTACCGCGGCAGTGTTCGAGTGCCACACATATTTTATTATATTAGTGTGTACTAACCCTAAATCTATTCATGTTTCCTTATCCCCAAACTTTAGCAATCATCAATTAATTAAAGATTTTTCTCGTGTCCTGAACTCGGTCATTGACCCCTGGCGCTCTGCCAAATTTCTACGGTCTGGAATTTACACGTCTTTGTTTTTGATAGTCTCAACCCTTCTGTCAATAACCTCGCTATACTGTATTACCGGCGAAACATGGCGGTAGCGGTCATTGACTCCCTGTCAAAAACTTGTCATTTTCTATCTAAACCGCGATTAACAATGAAGTGTCAGATGTTGTCAATCGCGGCTTTGTATAGAAAACGACAAGTTTTTGACAGAGAGTCAATGACCGCTACCGCCATGTTTCGCCGAGTACAGTATAGACTATAATATGTTGCCCGCAGCCTCATAGAGAGAATTACCGGCAAAAAGGGGATATGCGTATAACGAAAACCGTACATTTTGTTTTTTTTTATATATTGGTATTTCAATAGTTTGCAGGATTTATATTATTACATTCGCTATTTATTTATTTAGTATACTTAACATTCAATTTAATAAAATATGTGTCTTTTAGTTTTAATTATCTGAAAATACATATATAAATTTCTAGTATCGTAGACGTTGAACTCTTCATTAATTTGCAGTTAAGTAATAATTTCCGTCTCTGAGTGCGGCAATTAAACATATTGTTAAGCATTTGTGTACTAACCCACAATTTTTTTATTATTGAAGTTATGAATGCAGTCTTGTTCTAAATGATCTAAAGAACATGACAGCATTCGTAACTCAATATGTATTTTTTTTGTAGATTGATACACAAATGCTTAACAGCGTCCATTATAAGAGGCTTATAATAATTATGTTACTTTTAAATATTAGTAAAGCAGTAAGCTACATAGCTTTGTACAGAACAATTAAGTTGCAGAAGCTTACTCGAGTTGTATAGTTACAAGAGAAATATTTCTAAACAATGGTTGCTGTTTTATGGCCGTGGTAACCCGGGGTCAGCTTTATGACTCGGTTTAAACACAATATCATCATATACAGTAGACCATCTCAACCCTGGATTTATAAATAGGCCGTATAGGCCACGGCCTAGGGGGAGGGCGTCCGAAGGAGCGGCAGCGTCTTAGGGATTTCTTACATGAAATAAAGTAGCCTACACTGATAAAAAATAAAACCGGCACTACACCATCTTTATACAATAGATTCGAGGCGACAGCAGTCGTTGACCGCCTGTTAAAAGCTTGACTTATTTCATCGTTTTCTATGCAGACCACGTCTGACAATGAAGTGACAGATGATTCGTTTTATTTGTGTCATATATTTCATATACAGTATCGTATTTTCCATAAAAGTTAGATTCGTTAAACTTTAAAGCGTTTAAACATTTCGGAAGAGTTAACGTTAATCGTTAATCCGTTAATATATTGTGTAAAATTGCTTTCTTATATCCTTGCGTTACTGAACTTATAAAACCTGTTAATATACCTAGCGGAATAGAGAAACAAAGGCCTGAGCAAGAGGGATGTCACTATCAGTAACACTGCGTGGTAAAAAGAGACGTGTGATACATGACAGCAGAACTCTTTTTTTGACGTCCAGTCGACACTTATCGGCACGTTGACAATATAATCTCATCATGCTTGTGTAAGTGTATACGTAGACATATTTTTACACACAGACGTAAATCAATTTCGGTTTCGTTTGACAGCTCGAGAGTTGCTCTATTCCGCTAGGTATATTAACTTTATGGTATTTTCCATATTCGTTTAGATGAAGTCATACAAAATTGCAATTATTATTATTGTTAATTTTACCGCTATCGCTCCTAGACACTGGAAGATGAACGCCGGTGCCTCGTCTCCACATTTTGACTGCAGACCGCCCAAATCAAGCACACAACACGCGTGTTTTATATACCTAACTAAAAGCAAAATAATGCATTATCACGGCGCGGGCACTTAAAACTTTGTATTTTGATTATTATATTTGATTATTGACTATGCTATGTCCACACTATGCGCTTTCGTCTTCAATTTTCGTCATCTTCTTACATTCAACTTTCGTTTTGGCGCATTCAATAATTGACTGCGTCAACGAACGCAACGCCAACATTGTCATTATTTTTTTGGATACGGTCAGAGGACATGCGTCGCGGGCATGCCTCACGTTCGCTGTTGACTGCGCTATTACGTATGCCCTTGACGAACAGAAAAACGCACAGTGTGGACAAAGCTATTAGCTATGTCCACACTATGCGCTTTCGTCTTCAATTTTCGTCATCATTCAACTTTCGTTTTGGCGCATTCAATAATTGACTGCGTCAACGAACGTAACGCCAACATTGTCATTATTTTTTTGGATACGGTCAGAGGGCATGCATCGCAGGCATGTCTCACGTTCGCTGTTGACTGCGCTATAACTCATGCCCTTGACGAACAGAAAAAGGCACAGTGTGGACAAAGCTATTAGCTATGTCTACACTATGCGCTTTCGTCTTCAATTTTCGTCATCTTCTTACATTCAACTTTCGTTTTGGCGCATTCAATAATTGACTGCGTCAACGAACGCAACCTCAACATTGTCAATATTTTTTTGGATACGGTCGCGTCGCAGACATGCCTCACGTTCGCTGTTGACTGCGCTATTACGTATGCCCTTGACGAACAGAAAAACGCACAGTGTGGACAAAGCTATTGAACGAGTTAGTTACTCAACTATATGATATTGATACTGTGGTTTAAGGGTTGTTCTTGTTAATTTGAAATTAAATCGTAACAATGCTTATAAAGTTTATATTATCGTTTAAATATAATTTTATCCTCGTGTAAACAAAAGGATATCACTATAACACTACTAATTTAAATTTTATTTGGCGCTTAAGTTGCCGCCATCTAGTTGGATCAGCCAGCTAACTCTATATTTCATTGCATTTTGTAATAAAAAATAGTCTACGTTCTTCCTTGCGGTATACTCTATGTCTGTATTAAATTGCTTAAAATCAAACCTAAAGAAAAAAAGTAGGTCAAGTAGCCTATTGATGAATGACCTGATTGAAAATTCGTAAGACGGACGTTTGCGGTCGGCGCGGCGTAAGGTAAGAAAATCCCCTCTCTTTAACGTGGCAAAAATGTATGCCTGTTCTCCTGATATTGTATGTCGGTATTCCTGGCATTTTATATCAAGTTTTGTAACTATCTATTATATTTTAGTCTATATAAGCGTCTGAACAAGTTTGCCACATTTCAAAAGTGTATGTATGTATGTGTGTGTAAGTATGTATGTTTTATGTTTGTGTTAGGATATCTCTGGAACTACCGTTCCGATTTCAGTAATTCTTTTTTTGTTGTATTAGGTATTGTTCAACTTAAGAAATAGTGCAAGTTTCATCAAAATCGGTTCAGTAGTTTTGGAGATAGGGAATTTTAATTCTCAATTACGTACAATTTTGAAGTCGGTTTTATCTTTTTAAAATACAGTTGTCAACTTGTATGTTGTCTATCGAATACCAATAGTATGACCTCACAAAATACATAATATTGTCATTCATATCACGTTACACGTACCGGCTCTGAGCGATATTCTTACTATCTCATGTTTTATTAAAACGCTTTCGTATGTAATTTTTCTTTCTTCCGTCGGTTTAAAATCTTTCCACCACTCGCCATTAGGATCAACGATGTCAATACTATTAGGATATCATTATAGCGCCATTGTTACTTCACTGTAAAGCCACTATGAGGCAATCACAGTGCTATTTTGAAAATTGCAATTCCAGACTTTAAATATTATCTAATGTATTACGTATTTATAACCTTTGGCTTTAAATGTATATTTTTAACCGACTTCTAAAAAGGAGGAGGTTATATGTTCGGCTGTGGATATTTTTTTTTTATTTTTTATTTTTGTATGTTCAACGATTACTCCGCCGTTTGTGAACCGATTTTCAAAATTTTTGTTTTGTTCTATTAGGTTTCCCTCCAATTTGGTCCCATTTTACAAAAGTGGTGATCTGATGATGGGATCCATGAGTAATCGAGGGAACTCCTCAAAATTTATATGGAAACATATGATGATTTTGGTTTTATGAGAAGTATCCTAAGCATATGCTACCAAAACGCAAGATTTTGCACCAAGGTATACTATGGTTCTGAAGATACTAAGAGAACTCCGGATTCCTAATAGATACAAGTTTGGGGGTTTAGGCGCTGTTTTAAGAACTGAAAGCATATGCTACTATGCAAATTACATTCATCATCATCATCATCATCATTACCACGTCAGGGTCACCAGTGTCACATGGTTGTATATGGATACAATATGCCCTCCCCTACAACACCATAATTATATCATCACGTTATGTCCTTATAATAATTGGTACTTTTCATAGCGATTTTAATAACAATATAATGTTATTTCAAAATAAATGATTCAAGTTCTAAGCGACTTATGTACCACAAAATTGAACATAACAAAGTCAACCTTAACTCCAGAGCGTAAGGCACACATTTGACATTACTTAGAGATTCGAAAGAAAAAAGAGAAGTAAGTTGCTTCGATAAGTACTACACTAGTTTAACTATTAACCCATCAAGCCCAAGCGGCACCCGGCTGCCGCATAACAATTAAAAATCTATTGTGTCTGCGATACCCACGATCGAGGTAATAAATTGAACCCTTAGTATGAAAATACATAGGAAAACAATCTACATTGTAATAGGAATAAGAAACACAATCGCATTGAGTGTGACTCTTAACAAATTGTGATAAGATACGTAGAATATACGCGATGGTTTACTAGGTAACTAAAAAGAGTGAAATTATTATTTTTAACAAAAAATTAAAACCGACTTCCAAGGTAAAAACAATAATAAAATCCTTATAATATGAACTAAAAAGTATTAAATAATGTTTCCTATCTAATAGTGCCTTTTTCCGAATTCGGCTAAACCTCAACTATTTCTGTGCTCAATCTTCATAATTTTGAAGTGCCAGTTCCAAAAGTTTCAAATACCTATTCTGTCAGAGAACTGAAGATTCAGCTATATCTGGTACCGACTTCAAAATGATAAAGATTGAGCACAGAAATAGTTGAGGTTTAGCCGAATTCGGAAAAAGGCACTATTAGATAGGAAACATTATTTAATACTTTTTAGTTCATATTATAAGGATTTTATTATTGTTTTTACCTTGGAAGTCGGTTTTAATTTTTTGTTAAAAATAATTTCATTCCACTTTATATATCTGAGGAATTAAATATATTTATAATGAATGAATATAATTATATTTATAAGTGAAAACTTCGCTGATGTGTGCTTTACTCATGTTTTTATGCCTCTTTGTCCCTCTGTACAGCCGTACTATTTATTATATACTGTGGTATAGCGTTGTAATAATGAAATGGCAATATTACATGCGAACCATACATCCAAGAAGTTCATTTTTAAGGTTCCGTAGCCAAATGGCAAAAAACGGAACCCTTATAGATTCGTCATGTCTGTCTGTCTGTCTATCTGTCTGTCCGTCCGTATGTTACATCCACT
The DNA here is from genome assembly GCA_905187585.1 of Cyaniris semiargus. Classification (NCBI taxonomy): domain Eukaryota; kingdom Metazoa; phylum Arthropoda; class Insecta; order Lepidoptera; family Lycaenidae; genus Cyaniris; species Cyaniris semiargus. Next base: position 4,994,642 of record LR994566.1, on the reverse strand, counting down.
TTTCTCCGAAACTATAAGAGCTATACTATTGAAATTTGGTAAGTAAATGTAGTCTGTGAACCGCATTAAGATTTTGATACAATAATAGAAAAATTATTAAAAATTTTAGGGGTCCCCATAGGTATCTACAAATAAATTAAAAAAAAAAAATTCATCTAACCTATGCGTGTGGGGTATCTATACCTATGGATAGGTCTTCAAAAATCATTTTGAAGTTTCTAATACCATTTTTTTTCTAACCTGAATAGTTTGCGAGAGAGACTCTTCCAAAGTGCTAAAATGTGACTTCTAAAGTAGGGGCATGATGAGTCTAAAAAATTATATGATGTACTTTACTATAAAAACTACCAACGACAATTGGTTTGAACGAAATCTAGCAAGTACTTTTTTTTATATATTTTTATATTTAAATTTTAAAAAAAATATCTAACCTATGCGTGTGGGGTATCTATGGATAGGCCTTCGAAAATCATATTGAGGTTTCTAATGTCATTTTTTTCTAACCTGAATAGTTTGCGAGAGAGACTCTTCCAAAGTAGTAAAGTGTGTGTCCCCCCCTCCCCCCCCCCCCTCTAACTTCTAAAGTAGGGGCATGATAAGTCTACAAAAATATATATGATGTACTTTACTATAAAAACTGCCAACGAAAATTGGTTTGAACGAAATCTAGCAAGTAGTTTTTTTTATACGTCGTCATAAATGGTAAACTTAATTTAACTTTCATTAAATCAACTGAAATATAAAAATAAATCAAAAACCTTTTAATTTCATAAAAATAAACTTTATTGCTGCTGCGGAACCCTTCATGGGCGAGTCCAACTCGCACTTGGCCGGTTTTATTTTTTTTATGAGATGGATCGTAGCCATTGGCTGAAAATAAGCGATCGGTTATACAATTATTATTATTAGCTATATTAGCTGATGATGACCGCAACTCCGTCGCGCCAAAATTCATTTATCCCGCGGAAACCGTACATTTTTCCGGGATAAAAGTATCCTATGTCCGTTTCCGGAACTCGAATTATCTCTGTACCAAATTTTAGCAAAACCGGTTAAGCGGTCAGGGCGTAAAGAGGTAACAGACACACTTTCGCATTTATAATAATAAGTATGGAATATGGATAAGCGGCGTTGCTTTTTAAGATAAATAAAAATATTAAATTGGCGTCAGGAAAGCCGTCGCCATTCTAGCTTATATAATGTTATTGTGACGAATTATAAAAATGTATGTATCCCTGTAGATGTTTTTCCTTGATCCAGTCTCGGCACTCTCGGAGTGCTACTACCAATTACCATAAAAAGTTCCCTGTTCAAGAGCATATTCAATGTGGCATGTGCAAAGTGTCAAATCGGGATATAAGTATTCACGCTTTGTGGCTCGATTTATATTATAGCCCAGTCAACAGCGCATGTGAGGCATGCCGGCGACGCATGCCCTCTGACCGTATCCAAAACTTTCGCTTTGTTCTTTTTTTCTGGAATTTCTTATGACCAAATAAGGCGCACATATTCCACCCAGTAAAATGATCTCGTCGCACATGTTACAATAATCCGACAGACACTGCAACTGAACAAAAATGACAATATTGGCGTTGCGTTCGTTGACGCATTCAGTTATTGAATGCGCCAATACGAAAGTTGAATATAAAAAGAAGATGACGAAAATTGAAGATGAAAGTGCATAATGTGGACATAGCTAACAGTAACAGACATAGCTACATATATCCATACGTGGGAGAGCCATGCTTCGGCACGAATGGGTCGGCTTGACCGGAGAAATACCACGTTCTCACAGAAAACCGGCGTGAAACAGCGCTTGCGCTGTGTTTCGCCGAGTAAGTGAGTTTACCGGAGGCCCAATCCCCTTCCCCTGGTCCCATCCCTTCCCATCCCTACCCTCCCCGATTACCCTATTCCCTCTTAAAAGGCCGGCAACGTACCTGCAGCTCTTCTGATGCTGCGAGTGTCCATGGGCGACGGAAGTTGCTTTCCATCAGGTGACCCGTTTGCTCGTTTGCCCCCTTATTTCATAAAAAAAAATATCCAACATGTGCAACAAATGTTTTGTTACTTGATAATCACATAGCAGTGGGCCTCCAATACCACCAATTGTACGGTGTACCGCACTGAAAAAAAGGGTACAATAAAATTTAAACGCCTTTTATATGTACCATCGGGGAAATTGATTCCTAGGCAGTTGCCACGGTACTACACTGATCACTGACTTCCATTATACAAGTACGCTGGACTAATGATACCCTTTGAAATGACAGCTATTTTTGTGCCTATTTGAAGCGGAATCAGCTCCCCCAATGTGAGTAATAGGAACTAAATTTGACATAAAAATGACGTTTGAAAGTCGCCATATTGGCGCTGATAGCAGTAGTGGGAGTATTTGGAACTAATAATAGTGATGACAACCAATAACGATTAAGCGGCCATTTGCAAGTTACGTCAAATTTAGTTCTCTACCCTCTCACTGGGGGCGCTGATTCCGCTTCAAATAGGCACAAAAAAGTGGGTACCTATCATAGGTCCAGCGTACTTGTATAATGGAGGTCAGTGACACTGATGGACCTACGCGACGTTGTGGTCGGCTTATGTCAATTCTGTAATCGGTCGGATGGGTAATCATGATCGACTTTGGTTTCACTTTTTGATTCTTTATATTATTTTTCTTTGAAACATACAAAATGTATTTTTATAAAAACTAGCATTGTTTTTTAAAAGCTTTTATTTAATTAATAGTATAATACAGAAGCCTCATTAAAATATGGAATAAATTTACGAGCTACAATTTTTTAAAGTAAACGTATAGCCCGCTATTTAGGGTCGAATTGGTTAACCATTATTACTTAAAGTTTAAGTTTTAAAACTTTACAACTATTTTATCCTCAGGTTTACAGTGTAAGTCTAGACAAGGTACAGACATTCTTTTATTTCGTAAACTCTTGAATCTAGATAAAGTTAGTCCGCTGGGAGTACTTCTATTTTAAAAAAAAAAAACTTTATTATCTACCTTATTCTAAAATCTAGAGGTATAGTAGACGCAGACTGCAGTTTCATTTAAGTACATATTGTTTTTGTACTTTACTAAAAATACTTTTTAAGTGAATATTTTATAAGCGGCCTAGTGAACTTTTCGGTATGGTAAAAGATGTGAAATTAGCGACAGGTCACGTGAATCTACAAGTTTTGCCATTTAGCCAAGACTTTTTCGTTATCGCTTATTAGAATCGCCGATCAAAATGTACGGAATTGCGTACATAAGCGTTCGATTATGGAAGTTGACGTTCGACTCGTCTTATGTCAATTCCATACCTACATTTCGATTGGCGATTCTATAAACCAGCGATAATGAAAAGATCTTGGCTATATCAGCAGTAGCAGTTTTATACGCAACAATAACAAAAGACGTCAGGCGCCAATGCGTATTCCGCCTACGACACAGCCTACTGACCTACTCACAATACGCCCTTTATGCCTTCGACATAAGATTCGTTATTGTAAATTCAAGGGTAAAATGATTCTGAATAAGCAACGTCTGCACTACACCCACATAACTAGGAATGTCAGGCATTTAAAGTAAATATTAATATGTTCAACTTCATTTAAAGGAGAGTTTAAGCCTAATTATAGGTCTACCAGAATCTGATGGCAAAAAGTGAGAAAATAAATTGACTCTAGCAATACCGGGGTAATTGGAATAAAACATTTTGATCCTTTTTTTTTCTTATAGCGGCTGATTCTGTGTGTTAAACATGCAAATATAAAAATTTATCCAATGATATTTTATGAAAATCTGCTGTCAAAAATTGCCATCAGATTCTGGTAGACCTATAAATTGTAACATTTAATAGTCTGTGTAAAGGAGGCGTAGGTACCTCTTAAATCAGAGAGCTGAGTGCCAGTTTTTGTCATTTCTTTAATGCTTTGATAGGGGGGGGGGGGGGGGGGGGGGGGTCCCTAACGTAAAAAAGCGGTCAAGTGCGCCCATGAAGGGTTCCGCAGCAGCAAATAGGTAACGTGTTTAGGTTAGGACATCAAAAGTATTTTTTAAAATCCCCTGCGACGAACTACGAACGCATCGCGGTACCTACACACACACACACACAGTACACAGTATAATAATAATTATTATTATACTGTGAATAGAAAAAAAAAATACATGTACCTCGCCGATTAAAATCGGTGCGGTACATACATATACCTATTGTCGATTGGACAAGTAAGATGGATATTAACCGATTCGGTGCGGAGTCATTTTTTTGCAAGTTTTTGCGCCTGGCTGCGAAAAAATATTTCGTAGCTCATCTGAGGCACCAAGCGCCAGGAACTTTGATGACTCCTCTCGAGCGCCACCCGCCATGAATTGTAATTTATCGCTGTTTCGTCTGTTTCCAATTGTTTTTCTTTTAGTAGCGACCCAACAGCGAACGTAAACGGATTAATAGTTCGTTTCAAGTATTTAGAAGTGATTATTTACGTGTACAAACAGAAATGGAAGGTAAGTGACTTATTTTTATCAGGTGTTGTAAACCTTTGGCTATATTGATAAATTTATTTTCGTTTTATTGTAGAACGGGATATTACATGCTACTTGATACTTGATAGTCATGTATAACGCCAAAAAATGTATATCTACTTTTTATAGCATTTTATAAACAAATAAACATTGTATAAGTTGTAGTTTTTGAATGAAATAATATGTTTCTTTCATACCGATGTGTGAAGCAGGGGCGGGCTGCTAATTAATTATAAGAATAAATGTGAGATTTTGCTGGTGTTGGCGTTATATATTTATAAAATAATTCGTCGGCCATATTAATCACCAATTGAAAATGTTTAAGACTCCTGAAGTGTAAGTTTTTATGCAATATCCCAAAACTAACACTGTACACGTAAAGTACGTGACAAATAAAGCCACTTTTATTGAGGGGAAACCTCTGAAAAATGTAATTTTAGCATAGTTTTACAGGTAAACATGTTGGGTCCTTTCGGGCGCCACACGCCATACAGAAAAGATACCCATGGAGCCTCTGCGCCCCCCCTATACATATTTGTGAGTTGTGAGTCGCAGAATTTCGACTGGCAGAAATTCTACTGCGTTCAGTTTCATACAAAAGTCCTGTTTGATTCACACGAGCGTAATTTTGTGAGTCATGATTTGTATGAAAAATAATTTACGCGACCGAAATTCTGCGTCTCACGACTCACAAAATTACGCTCGTTTGGCTTCACCCTGACTGTAAATGTATATTATGTTACCGTTAATGTGCGTAAACCAGTTAGATAGCAGATTAACAAGGTATTCTGCAGATTATCTGGGTGAGTCTATTCTACATTAACGAGACAATCTGCAGATTGCCTAGGTAATCTGCAGACTAACGACCATGCATACGGTAAATTGCATAAAACAGGTTCTTGTATGAATGTTATTTAGCTGTAGAAAATTATTTACTTAATATAATTTTTTTGGACATAAATAAAGGAATAAATTATTCAATTTGACGGAAGGAATTCAGTCTAGTTAGTTTTTTTAGGATTTTCACGAAGGAAGATTTCTGCCGGGAATATGAAAGAGTGACGTTGTGTTTTTTGTATCATTTTCCTAAAATTGTGTTAACTGGGTTTTAAATGTGTAATATTGGTAGAATATTAACAATTAGATTTTAGATATCATGCACAAGTGTAGGCAAGTGACACAACTTCCAGAAACGTGCCTTTTGTGTTCTAAACTCGATCGAAAGTTTCAGTAAAGCTTGAACTACCACTTTACTAAGTCGACCGACTTGATTCCTTGAACGCATTGACTTTTACGTAGTCTTTGGACTTTACCAAATAGAAAATCGATGCTAAAAATTGTTACAGGAACTTTGTTTTCCCGCCATTTACTTCACTTTCCATAGTTATATAAGGTGTAACAAAACTAAGTGATATTACTTTAGGGTTGTATGTGCCCCTTATACAGATGTAACAAAACTTAGTAATAATAATTTAGGGTGTGTATGGTTTCCCCTATAATATAGAGTTCACTTTGAAAGTGACAGATAAATCAATGGTAGATAAATCAAAAACAAAACATTCATAGGACAGTCTTTATTATGAATCTTAACAACAATATAAAATTTACAATAATTAGGCACCTTTTAGACATAGCAGACAATCGCCATGTGTGAAGGAGGCCTTAAGTAGAAAAGATAGAAGCTCTCTCTATACGGTGAGGCCGATCATTCGGTTTGGACTGACCGCAGGCCGACCTGACTTTACACGGAAATGGACGAAACGGGTTCGGTCCCGATTTTCAAACCTCTAATGTTGTTTCGATCGCAGGCTGTCTTGCTTCCACGCACACATGTTGTCTAACGCACAATAGACAGCCTTTGATCATTGTAATAATTGGGATTTGGGTCACAGGGGCTGGATACTCAAGCCTCGAATGTCATTTGATCGCGGGCCGTCTTACTCACGCATGAGACAGAATGTGCGCACGGTGAGATGGCCTGCGATAGAAATAACATTCGAATTTCGATGCTTCAGAATCAGGCCACAGATCGACCGGAACGATCGGCCTCCCCATAATATGTCAAATTTAGTATCTCTTAATCGGTGAGTTGATTTTATACAGCCTCTAAGAATATTTTAGTAATTTTATAATACAAAATGAGTTTTAGGCCTTTTAATTAAAAAAAAAACTTATCAATACAGTATTCAAATATATTCCTAATTTTGTTTTGAAAGATTTATGAAATATCACCATTTTAAACAATAATTTCTTACAATAATAATTAAGAAAAAGCATTTCATTACAATTTTAGGGTCTAAATCAAACTTTGGCTAATTAATTTAAACATTATTATGATTGAAATATTCAATTTAGTTTCTAAAGTGTATATGTATTTTTGTACTTTTTGACTGATGGTGTACATATACGAAATGTTTAAGACTTTTTTTTTTTTTTTGGAGTGTTGACCGGCCGTTTGGTTGGACGCATAAAGTTAATATACCTAGCGGAATAGAGAAACAAAGGCCTGAGCAAGAGAGACGTCACTATCAGTAACACTGCGTGGTAAAAAGAGACGTGTGATACATGACAGCAGCACTCTTTTTTTGACGTCCAGTCGGCACGTGCCGCAACGTTGACAATTTAACCTCATAGAAATCATGTTCAATCAGGCTTGTGTAAGTTTACGTTTGACAGCTCGAGATTGTTGCTCTATTCCGCTAGGTATATTAACTTCATGGTTGGACGTACCGTCAATACACAACCCTTAGGCCGTTTGTCACCGATAAAAATTCAAATAAAGTGCCACTTTATGACCTAGGTAGTAGGTTTCATTTTGCTCTACGCCACTACAAAGCAGTGGCGGCATGCGTCGCTAGACCAATGTCGGTAGAAAATGAAACCTATGTCCTAGGTCATACAGTGCCATTTTATTTGATTTTTAGTCAGTGACGACGGCGGTGTTCAAACGACCATAATATGATTATTTTATTTCGGCTCAACCTTTATTATATAATTTGCAAGTTTACAAAATGTTACAATATATTGTAATTTTAAACTAGCTAGGAATGCGTGGCCTGGCCAAAACCACCGTGAGATCGCACACGCATTATAAGTACATAGGTATATCGAATCATTTTGATCTAATGTAAATTAAAATACGACCAAATTAAATCGACATTGTACCATTGAAGAAATTGATTCATAGGCATTCATAGATTATGGACCTACGTCGTCTATTGGTCGAGTTATTTCAATGTTTGTCGTGATCTGTTAACTGGGTTTGACAATACGCGACCAAATTACGTAGGCCCGCCACATGCCTATGAATCAACTTCTCTGATAGTACTTACTATGCCACTTAAATTGGTAGCGTTATACTTTTGTTTACATGATATAGATCAAAATAAAACCGAATGGAATATAAATTAATCCATAAACACAATAAACTATAATTATTACAAAAATATAAAATACAACAAGCCCGTAAAAGCACACTATCTCTTTCTCTCTCATACATAGCAATAAAGCCATCCCTTTCTAACGCATCGATATAAAATACATAGATACGAACTCATTACTAACAACAAAGACTCAACATGAGTCAAAATATACGTCAAAATCAATTCAACGGTCAAAATAATATAAAAATCGCTATAAATTGATGTAAAATATATAAAATTTCATTTAAAAATAACCCTTTTACTTTAACCTTTGACATTTATGCGTTTAGAATTTAGATATTTCCTCATTAAATATCATCAAAAACTACACATCAAAGAAAATTTAGTTCTTACAACCGCGGCACTCGTAGAGATAGATTATAAAAATTTGGATTACTTAAATTAAATTCATTGAACTTTTTTAAATTCTTCAATAAATTAAAGATAATTAATCGTTAAATTTGAGTGGTGTCGTTAAACATAATATTGATATAAAGTCAAAGGTCATGTAAGGTCCTAGCATTAAAGGCACTGCCGTTTGTACTTAATATAAAATATAAGCTCTATAAAATACTTTGTATATTTAAATTCTTATTTACATGGCACTTGGCTTTGAATTATTTAATTTTTTTACAAATATTACCTAACATTTATATAAAATTAAATCTAGATAAACAAAATTGTAACACAGTTTTAATTTAATTATTAAATTTTACTTATTTTAATATTTAATACTATTTTATACATTTTCTCAACCATGGCACTGGATTCGTTAAATGTAAGTAGCTTGTACAGGCAAAGCCGTGATAAAAACTTCAAGTATCCAAATCTTAGAGAAAACAAGCAAATCTCAACCTTACGTACCAGTAGTTATAGTTGATTTTTGAAGGCACACACATTACTTTTTCAATAAGCATTCATATTTCATACATCCATCAAAATATTTTGAATAGTATAAGACACAATAATAGCATCGTCAAGCAGTTTTTGTCAAAGTACATGTTATAAATAATACAACGAAAATAACAAGTTCCTTTCGACTCTTATACCACAACATTAGTAAAATAAAATATATAGAATTACCTATAATTTATAATACATATTTGAGAGAGAAATATTCTTTTTCGTGACTCCATTATATCATTTCTCATCAAACTAATGTCGATAGCGTCTAACTTAACGTCTTTACAATATATGAGACACGTGTAACTTATTTGATCATATCTTTTACATTTATAGTCCAGTTAATATTTTAATGGCAAGACCTTTATTCCTTGCACATAAGGCTCACTTTCCTATAAACTCCACGTAAATAAATTAGACCTCAGAGAATATCAAGGAATCTGACGTGGGTATGACATATCTAGATGTCACCTGTCGACACAACTACATCTATATTTTATACATCGATGTAGTATGTATTATGATCATGATTCATGATAGCGCTGACAATATGTTAATCTATATTATTTTGTCTTGGCAATTTTTAAATTAAATATTTAGTCAGTTTAACTACGTATCTAATGTCTTTCGGATACATTTAGTATCTCCATAGAATAGCTATTCTATTATATACCTAGGGTAAAATAATTTAGGTATAGTTGTGTACCGGACACAAAAGCTGTATTTTTTTTTTAACTTAGGATTAAGACATTTTTTAATTCTACCTTTTATTGTGTACGGGCCATTATTTTGCTCTCTGAAGATAAGGCTCGTTCACACTTTATCATGTTACTCCCAGAGGCGTCGTCAGTAAAACTTTACGTCGTTTTGTTGTTCTTACGTAATATTATTGGCACAGTACAGTCGAAACTCCTGTATTACATTTTGAATATTATTTAATAGTCATAGGGTCGAACTTGTAATACATCGGGCAGACCAAAGATTTAGGGTGCCCATCCGATAGTATCGCTGACCGTTTTTTGTAGGAAAAGAATATAACATACAATGTGTTCGTCATACCAAAAGTCGGTCAGATAATTTGAAATTCCAATCATGACCGATGGCGTCGATTCTGGATAAGTATAAAAATAGTTTAGTGGCCAGTGCTCAGTGCTCATGACATCTGCAATAGACGCCATATTGTTGATACGTTTCGAAATATACGCCAGTGGACTGACGTACGTTTGGCATGTCATTATTATACGTCACACCGGCGGCTCACCAGAACAATTATATGGCGTATAATATGTCATGTTTGGCACCAGCCATTACACTGGGTCATATTAAAGAACACACGAAAACAGTACCTCAAACAAACTCAGTCGGATATATGACATCTTAAGCACCGGCCGTTCACTGGGTCATATTTAAGAACACATCCAAACAAACTCAATAGAACTTATCCTCCTCAACGTCTGCCTTGTTGTTGGGCTGGTTGGAGTGTCTCCGCAGGGTTCCCATGGAGTCGTATTCGTTGGCGATGGCCTTGGGGTACAACTTGGGTGTGACCGCCACGTTGTGGTTGTTGGACAGGTTGTTGCTCTTGAGGACGAGGCTGGTGCCGGAGAAGGACGGTTGACGCTTCGCCTTGCGGGGCGGCTGTGGACAAATACGTAAATTATTAAAATTAGGTTAAATGTATGGGGTGTAACCACTGACCTCCATTATACAAGTAGGTACGCTGGACTTATGATACCCACCTGCTTTTTATGCCTATTTGAAGCGGAATCAGCGCCCCCAATGCGGGGGAAGAGAACTAAATCTGACGTAACTTGCAAATGGCCGCTTAATCGTTATTGGTTGTCATGACTAGTATTAGTTCCAAGTACTCTCACTTCTGCTATCAGCGCCAATATGGCGACTTTCAAACGTCATTTTTACGTCAGATTTAGTTGTCTTCCCCCGCATTGGGGGCGCTAATTCCGTTTAAAATAGGCACAAAAAGTAGCTGTCATTTCAAAGGGTAATAAGTCCAGCGTACTTGTATAATGTAGGTCAGTGGGTGTAACAAAAACAAAGGGTGTGTATGTGTCCCTTGTATGGAGTTTACTGTGAAAGTAACAGCGCTGATATATACTGTTGGTGGATCTACTTTATTTGGTTGACAATTCTCGACTGGCATTGACTTGATTTAGCCCGAGTCCCGACCGTAGGTCCGCCATTTTCAGAAATAAACTTCTTGGATGTTATACGGTGGTATACCTATGTAAGGTATTTTATTACTAACAGCTATCAGGCATATTAACCGTGCACTCACGTTGCTGTTCTTTACAGCCTAAAGTGATTAGTTTTTGTTAGACCCTGTCACGTGAATCGATCCAAACTTCACGGTACTCACGGTACGTCACGCAGCGGCACTGTGACGTAGCTGTTCGATTGACGTGACAATGTCTAACAGAAACTAATCAAGTTTTGTTAGACCCTGTCACGTAATCGATCCAAACTCTCTCTGATAACGTAACGATCACGTGGTCACGGTACTCACCACGTCGCGCAGCGGCACTGTGACGTAGCTGTTCTGTTTGGCGGTGATGTAGTGGGGGCTGGAGGGCACGCGCGGCGCCCGCTGCCACAGCCCGCGCCGCTGGCACACTATGACCCCGGCTAGGCAGACCACGCAACCTGGGTAAGTTTAAATATATTATACAGGGTGCAATTAAACCTTCCTGCCAAATTTTTTCCAGGGCTTAGGTATCATTAGGAGAGTCCATTTAACCAAAAAAAATTGGGTGTTATTTTTTTTCAATGACATATTTTATCCCATTTAAAATCGTTGCAGAATGGTCACTCGCGGCGCGGGGGAATGAGAGGGGGTGACGCGGGATGAGGCGCGCACGCGGGGGCACATCACGCGCGGCCGACGCATCGTGTCCATTAATTGTAGTGTTTTTTAGGATAACTTTCGGAAGCTATTTCTCAACATTTTAGTACTGAGTGACTATAAAAGAAAAAACACGTGTATTTTTATTTTTAACAAGGATCAATATATCAAAATTTGGCAGGAAGGTTTAATTGCACCCTGTATATAGCGAATAATGTTGAGGCTTGAGGGTTAAGAGCCTACTGTGAAAACGCTAGCCCCGCCTACACACAACGCTATCCTCCAATCGTGATACAATAATTCCATGAATCGTGCTCCCGGGCAATGTGCGTTAGGCTGCAGCTAATAGTGAACAATATCGCGTAACAACGGTTCCCGCATTATAGCACGAAAGTAAAGGTCGTAAGTTCCAAAACTGTTTTTTGATGATTACTTGAAAACTAAATACAATACTAATATTTCCTTTAGCTATTATTTTAGAAAGTGTGTGATTGTAGTTATAGTCCAAGTTATTTAATGATAGTAAGGGGTTAACGCACGTATTATACGCCAGTACCAATACAATACAGGGTGTAACAAAACTAAGTGATAATACTTTAGGGCGTGTATGTGTTCCTTGTAGAGAGTTCACTGTGAAAGTAGCAGCGCTGAAAGACCAAATTTTTTTTTGTGATTTGTATGGGCAAGCGCCCCAGCGTCACGAGTTTTCCCATACAAAAGTGAAAAAAAAAATTTGCTCTTTCAGTGCTGCTACTTTTACAGTGAAATACACGGGTCTGATACACACCCTAAAGTATTATCACTTAGTTTTGTTAGGGCCCTTTTCCTGTCATGCGTGTTGTGTTGTGTCATCCGCGCGCGCGGATGTGGTCCGCATGCGGGTGACAACATGCTCCAGGCCACGCGTGTTGCCCGCATGACAGGACAAACATCTATGAAACTATAGGATGCGGGCAACTTGCATGCGGATCAGACCCGCGCGTGGGTGATGACGCGAATGACAGGAAAAGGGCCCTTAGCGAACAATCCTAAGGTCTAAGGGTCAACATACATAATACGCTAAAGCAGTGTTTCCCAACCTGTGGTCCGCGGACCCCCAGGGGTCCGCGGACCACAGGTTGGTTATATGTATGGGGGTCCGCGGTGTAATTTTTCTACCATACATAATCCGATTTTTTTGCTGTTTATTTCATTAAGGGGGTCCGTGAAAACTGTGCTTCACTTCCTAGGGGTCCGTGGCTGAAAATGGTTAGAAAACACTGCGCTTAAGCATCGACATTACGCCATACAATAATATGGCGTCAGATACATGACTTCTTGAGCACTGACCATTGTAATGGATTTATTTCGGAATCTAGGCTTTATACAAAAAAATATATCAGGGAAATCGTTTCGGTCGTTATCGAGATTAGCGCTCGCAGACACATTTAGCGATTCATTTATTTATAGTATATATAAGAGATAATAGTCGTCAACCGTATTACGTCACATCGCTACGTCACATTGTGACGTTGTATGACACGGTTACGTGTATAACGTACGTCACAATATCAGTACGTCACACAAAATCAGCCTGTGAAACTATCTCTATTTTTAAAAGTTGAAAAAAGCCATAATAATATTAATATAGGCACAATAAAGTAATACACACGTTTGGAAACCTTAGATTTCTTTTTCACGTTTTTTAAGCCTTTTTTCTTAACAACCACGGAAACCCCAAAAAACCTCGATTGATTTTCTTAACAACCACGGAAAACCCGAAAAAGCGAGGCAAGGTGGCCGTTCCTAACCTACACAATGTGTTCCATCATGTTAAGAAGAGCAAGCCCGACTTTCAATAGACACGACACGTCTACATGGCAGCTTGCTTATATACTGGTCGAAAGCAAAAACATTGATAGCGCGATGCAGAAAATACTCGATTTGAGTATTAAAACCACATCAAAATATAAAACTAAATTAAAAATATAATCAATTTAGTCAAGTATGATTGAGATGTAAAAGTATCGACCCTATTTTACTAGCAATAGAGGTCTGTAATTCGGTTGTAATATAATATCCTTTTCAGCGCCATCTGTGTCGTTTATAATAAACTAATGTAGTTCTGGCGTTACGTACGTGTGCTGCATAGATGTCGCTTTACTTGCATCACCAAAAATATAAGTTTGAACATTATTTCGATGTGGTTTATATTCCAGATTATAAAATATAATTGACACCCGCAACTCCGTTGCGCCAAAATTCGTTAAGCTCGGAGGAAGCGTGCATTTTTCCGGGATAAAAAGTATACTATGTCCTTTCCCGGGACTCAAATTATCTACATACTCAACAGCAAAATCGATTCATCCGTTTGGGCTTAATGAGGTAACAGACGGACACACTTTCGCATTTATAATATCGGTATGGAAGTATAGATATCACTCTATCTCATTCATTTTTCAAATTCATAGAAAAGACATGCTAATGTTTCGACAAAAGATTAACAACCCAGGTCCCACACTGAGACTAACGTGCCTTAATTATTACTGGATCATATTCTAATCATCATTATCATCTCCACCAATCATCATAGTTATCATCATCGTCACAATTCCGGCGAATGTCGCTTTGCCATAATAATATAAACTATTTCGAGCATATTATTATTTTATTGAAGTGACCCGTCCCGTCCCGTCGCACAATCAATGGTCGCCGTCAGTCTCAAGTTGTAATAATTTACTATTATTTTTTCAATAAAAGCACTTATCAATATAAAAAGTACCCAGTAGCCGATTCTCAGACCCACTGAATATGCATATAAAATTTGGTTAAAATTAGTAAAGCCGTTTCGAAGGAGTACGCGGCCTAACATTGTGACACGAGAATTTTATATATAAGATAAGATTTAAAACACACATTATCTACTTTTACAGAATGATCCAATACAGCAATGGTGTTGATGTGGTCACGGACTCTTTAAATTATATTATGATGTGGTCACTTTGACGCCGTTATGTCACCATCATCACAACTCACCCATAACAAACGCCGCGATCACGCAGCCGACAATGCCGCCTATGCTCAGGGACTCCTTGGTCGATGTGGTCACGAACGACGCCATTTCCACGTTCTGACTGTACGCCGGCATCGCGTACAGCTCTGGAAAAATAATAAATATGATATAATTAAATTTATTATTTAAAAAAAATATATATTAAAAAAATACAAAACAAAATAATGTTTATACTTAAACTAGTAAAGTTAGTGCGAATAAGGAAACAATGTTTTTTTGCTTGTTCAAGATAGAAAGGAGATCCGTACTTTCATACTAATATTATAAATGCGAAAGTGTGTCTGTCTGTCTATTTTTTATCTCTTCGTCTTCTTCACGCCCAAACGGCTAAACCGATTTTGCTGAAATTTGGTAGAGAGATACTTTGAGCCTGGGAAAAGACATAAGATACTTTTTATCTCGAAAAAATGTACAGTTCGCGCGCGATAAACGAATTTTGGCGCAACGGGGTGCGGGCGTCATCTAGTATTAATAACATAAAATGTCGAGCTACAGGGCATTAAGGTAAAGTCAAAGTAACTGGGCACAGAATTTTACACGAATTTTATAACAGGTTTTGTGCCTAGATTCTTCGGTTGGATTTTCGAACCTGTCTCCTACCACTACCACTCAGAAAGCAACTAGAATAATTGTTGCGGTAGAATTTACATTCAGCCCTGTCGGGCAGGGAAGTTAGCAAGGAAGCGTGAGAATGTAAATAGTCACTCGCGCTGCCACTCGTCATGCCGCTGCTGCTGCCCGACGCGGTAAGTATGGAGAAGGCTGAATGTAAACACTCACTCGCGTCGTTACTGCCGCACAAGTATTCAGGGCAATATCGCCGGCAGCGCCAGGAGCAGCGGCAGTGGCTGAATATAAACGTCCTATTAAAGGTAGCCTTTCGAAGCAAGCGTCAGTGACACCGCGACTGTGAAAACGTATGGTTCGGCGTCCACCTTAAATAACACGTACCGTTGTCCAAGTCCTGTCCGCAAACGGCGACCTGCAGCTGCGGGCCGACACACGCGCCCGACGCGCACGACCGCCGCCGCACGCGTTCGCCGCCAGTGCACTCCCCCCACTCCCCCCACTCGCCCCATCCCACGTCGGATTGTAGGTCTGAAAATAATAAGCCAATTAGAACTAGTTCATCTCTAGACGGGAGGTAAATAGGCTTGAAAGTTTTTGAAGATTTTATTTTTTGAAGTATTTAAAATAAGTCATTAAAGGCTGTTTGCACTGAGACGCGACGTAAACACGGCCCAAGATAATATTTTTTATTAAATTTTTGTATTTAAACCTTCACGTTATTTTGTGAAGTGTAAACCAACAGTTATGTTTGTCTCAATGA
Organism: Cyaniris semiargus; assembly: GCA_905187585.1. NCBI lineage: Eukaryota > Metazoa > Arthropoda > Insecta > Lepidoptera > Lycaenidae > Cyaniris > Cyaniris semiargus. Next base: position 4,978,550 of record LR994566.1, on the reverse strand, counting down.
CCATTTTTATCCAGACACGTCGGCATTTTAAAATCATTAGGCAAACAATTCAAAAAGATCAAATGGTCTGATATTTCGCTTTACTCGTTTCGACGGGCTCACACAAAGATCGAAATAGAAATGTTGTCGTGAAAAAGCATAAAGGGTCAAATAGGGTTAGTTTTTTTGTAAACTCTACGTCTCCGTTTACCCCATAATTGAAGACGTGAGTGGAAGAATCAAATAAGTAACATTTCGTAACATACGGACAATAACTAATTTTTTCCCATATTTTTTTAATAAACCTTGTAACTTATCTACTTCATCACCCAGCTAACATATCTAGCTACATATATTTAACTACACATATTATAATCCACAGTTATCGTATTTCAAAAATTTTTTCCGGCCCTAAAGCCTCCATTTATGCAAAAAACGGGATTTTTTTTTCATGTTACTTACATGGTTCTTCCACTCATGTCTTGAATTGTGCTGCATCACCCAGTAACAATCATACAAATTACTAACAACAATCCTCACCGTTACAGTTGCTAAGACAGACTCGCCGCTCGAGCGCGGCGCCGGCGTCCGCGCAGCCGTCGGGCGAGAGACACATGCGCGTGCGCGTGCGGTGCCCCGCCCCCGCGTCCGCGCCGCACCCGCCGGTGCACTCGCTCCAGTCGCTCCAGCATGACCACTCGCCTGTTAGTGGAGGTTTAAGCCACGTATTCATTAGTAAACATTTATTGATAAACACTGCTTATAAACTGCTCACATACAATGTTTCGCAACGTTTCATCACCTCTTGAAACAGTTTATAAACATAGGTGATGAAACATTGTTTATGATACATGTTGCCGTGTTCCCCACTGCGAGTGGAGAACAAGCTACGAAACACCTAGTTTTCGGGCGACATCCTGTAAACAACTGACAAGTGTGGTGTGTGTCAGAAACATATTGTGTTTATTGTAAACTTATTTAACGCAACAACGCAACAGTTTATTAACAAATGTTTACTAATTAATACGTGCCTTTATTTTTAATACTGATTTTTGGTGTTTAGGCCCAATTTCACCAACGACTTTGGTCTGTTAAAGTTAATGCTCAAATTAGTATCACGTTACCTCTTTCGTTTTTCAGATGAATGTAAGAGAAGACATTTTAACAAACTTTACACTAACAGACGTTGGTGAAATTGGGCCTAAGTGTATGTTCAGATAGGTAATGAGCGCTCAACGCGCGTTTTGATGCCACGCGTTTACAAAATACATATATACTTTTATTGAGGAAAACGCAGGCCGTACATATTATACTAAACGCGCAATAAGCACGCGGCATTAAAACGCGATGCTATGGGCCTGTTTCACCACTTCCTAAGTGCCGGATAGGCTATCCACCACTTAACTTGACCGATAGAGTATGGAGAATCTGTCAAATAAGTTGTGGATAGCCTATCCGGCAGTGGTGAAACAGGCCCTAATACTACTAAGTACTATCAGAGAAGTTGATTCCTAGGCAGATAGCGGACCTAAGTAATTTGGTCGCGTTAAGTCAAACCCATCCGACCGGTCACAGCTAACATTGAATTGACATAAGCCGACCAGATGACGTAGGTCCGTCAACTGCCTAGGAATCAATTTCTTTGATGGTACTTTTCTCTTTAACATACAAACATGACTCACCCTGACAAGCATGCGTGTTGCAAGCGCGCAACATATCCGCAGGGCCGGAGCACGAGGCTCGCCTGCATCTGCGCGAGCGCGCCTGCTGCCCTCCGCCGCAGGGGGCGGAGCAAGCGCCCCACGCGCCCCACGCCTCCCACCCGTCCTCGTCACCCGAACACGCCCCTGACGCGGTGCAGTACCGCTCTTCTTCACGGGCTATCGATAGCTGTGGACGGTAAAAATAAAGTTTAGCGCAACCCACGTAGTAAACCAGTAGTCAAGCTTTCTAATGTATCAGATAAGAACAAAACACACAACCACCACCTGCCTAGGAATCAACTTCTCTGATAGTACATACCCTCAGCTGCTCCGGCGCAGGCGCCTTACATAGGAACTTGAATCTCTTCTCGGTGTAGCTGCCATCTGATGTATTTCCTGTAAATAAAGCGATTCTATTTAGTTAAAGAGCGGTCACAAATTAACATAGTCCTACTTTCATTAACCAATCGCTACTTGTTTCTTTCACTCGCATGTTGTCCTCATACATACGCATACTTCGTACGCGAGTGAAAGTGACAGCGATAGGTCAATATACAAATTACAATGTGCTCGCAAGTTGTATACAACAGTTTACGTCATTTAAAAAAAATATTCACAGGCAGTTAGCGACCTTATTTGGTCGGGTAATATCACTGACCTCCATTATACAAGTACGCTGGACTAATGATAACCTTAGAAATGACAGCTATTTTTTCATCAGCGGAATCAGCTCCCCCAATGTGAGTGATAGGAACTAAATTTGACGTAAAAATGACGTTTGAAAGTCGCAATATTGGCGCTGATAGCAGTAGTGGGAGTATTTGGAACTAATACTAGTGATGACAACCAATAACGATTAAGCAGCCATTTGCAAGTTACGTCAAATTTAGTTCTCTTCCCGCTTACTGGGGGCGCTGATTCCGCTTCAAATAGGCACAAAAAAAGTGGGTACCATAGGTCCAGCGTACTTGTATATGGAGGTCAGTGGGTAATATCCTTTAGGCTTGTCTTAATAAACTACCTAGGTTCCCAATGTAAAAGTATAATATATTAGATAGCATGATGAATACCTGGTATATGGTTGGCGACCTTATTTGGTCGGGTAATATCCTTTAGGCTTGTCTTAATAAACTACCTAGGTTCCGAATGTAAAAGTATTAATATACTAGATGCATATATAGCATGATGAATACCTGGTATATGAACCCAGGGCGTCCAAGCTGTAGCCTTTCTAACATCGCAGGGGCGGAGTTCGCACGGCTGGTGTTCGACGGGGGCCCCCTCGCATTCGGTGCCTCCTCGCGATGGTGCAGGGGCGGAGCAAGATCTGCGACGCTCGCGCACGCCCGCGCCGCATTGGGCGCCGTTAGCGGTGCAGGCAGACCACGCCCCCCACGCGCTCCACGCCCCGTCTACTGGGGCTAACGCCGGGTCTGAAAGAAGAAAAAAGGATTTTAAGTAAGTATGTTTTAAAACATTTTAGATTTAAGAACATAATCATAATAGTATAGTCACAGAGTAATAAATAGATTTACAGATATAATGTACCATCGAAGAAATTGATTCATAAGCAGTTGACGGACCTACGACGTTTGGTCGTATCATGTCAATTCAATGTTGATTGTGATCTGTCGGCTGGGTTTGACGCACTGACCTCCATTATACAAGTACGCTGTACCTATGATACCCACTTTTTTGTGCCTATTTGAAGCGGAATCAGCGCCCCCAGTAAGAGGGAAGAGAACTAAATTTGACGTAACTTGCAAATGGCCGCTTAATCGTTATTGGTTGACATTTCTAGTATTAGTTCCAAATACTCCCACTACTGCTATCAGCGCCAATATGGCGACTTTCAAACGTCATTTTTTACGTCAAATTTAGTTTCTATCACTCACATTGGGGGAGCTGATTCCGCTTCAAATAGGCACAAAAAATAGCTGTCATTTCAAAGCGTATCATAAGTCCAGCGTACTTGTATAATGGAGGTCAGTGGTTTGACGTAACGCGACCAAACTACGTAGGTCTCCCATCTGTCCAGGAATCAACTTCTCTGATGAAGTACCTGGGCACGGCGGCAGGCTGGAGCAGTACATGTCCTGCTGGTCGAGGCCGACGCACACGCGGCCGGCGTGTCGCGGCGCGGGCGACGTGCACGCGCGCCGCCGCGACTTCACCGCGATGCCGCACGACGCACTGCACGCCGACCACGCCGACCACGACGACCACCCGCCGTGCATCGTGCAGTTTGTCACCGATATGCTCACGCCTGGAATTGTAAGTATGGTAATGAGAACTGATTCTGATATTAATCCAACATTAACCTCCACGACTCACTTGGACACCACCGCTTGATTAAATATCTAGCTTATTCATTTAAATACAAAGTGTGTCAGGATAATATTTAGTGTTTGTTCAGACACAGCAGCAGTGCAGAAAGAGCGGTTTTTTTTAATGAAATAAGGGGGCAAACGATCAAACGGGTCAACTGATGGAAAGCAACTTCCGTCGCCCATGGACACTCGCAGCATCAGAAGAGCTGCAGGTGCGTTGCCGGCCTTTTAGGAGGGATTAGGGTAATAGGAGAGGGTAGGGATGGGAAGAGAAGGGGATAGGGGAGGGAAAGGAAGGGAATAGGGTAGGGGATTGGGCCTCCGGTAAACTCACTCACTCGGCGAAACACAGCGCAAGCGCTGTTTCACGCCGGTTTTCTGTGAGAACGTGGTATTTTTCCGGTCGAGCCGACCCATTCGTGCCGAAGCATGGCTCTCCCACGTATAAAGTATAGGTTAGGTTAGTGTGAACGCTGTAATACAATGTCATAGTAATAAGCTGCGAGCGGTTAGATCGCGCGGGTCCAAACCGCGCGGTTCCCGCTGTGTCTGAGCAAGCACTTAAAGTTTACAAACGTTTTCTGTGCAAATACGAGGCGAAAAAAACTCAACTACGTTTAGAAAATTTTGTTCAGTGTCTACTCATGCTTAATAGACTACAACAAAATCTTAATGAGTACTTTACCTTTACAGTTCTGTCCGCCGTGCGCAGGCATGGGATTATCGCAGCGGCGCGTCCGACACTCGCACATGTCGGGCTCTTCGCCGTACGCGCCGCCGCCCGTGCCGTCCTGCATGCAGGGCGCCCACTCCGACCACGACGACCAACCGCCGTCGACTGGATTATAAATAAATGTTATGTTATGTTATAGTAGTTTTATTAAAGTGCTACATGTCGCCCACAATTCCGTTGCGCTGAAAGTCTATTGCGCGGGAAACGTACATGTTTTCGTGGCAAAAAAATCCTGTGCCCTTTCCCGTAACCGAAAGTATCTAGTAACCAAACACCTAAATCGGTACTACCGTTTAAACATGGAAAGGTAATAAAAGACAGACAGACAAACTTTCGCATTTAAATAATAGTAAGGATTTGAATATCTGTAGGTTCTTGGATTCACTAATGTTTTACAGTAATTGCACAGGGCTTTTATATTCAACATTACACGTCGCACAACAAAACATTTTGACATGAGACGCGTACCGCCCGCAGTGCGACGCGCCCGCACTATTTGCGTGGTCGTACATACACATTATTAGTTTGAGAGTTTAGGTGTGACATCGCACCTGGGGCGTTGCCAGCGGGGCATGTCGCAACCTGCTCAATGTGTCGCACGTCGCGTACACGCACGCAGCGTTGTGACGTCACGTCCCAAACCACTAACCTCCATTATACAAGTACGCTGGACTTATGATACCCTTTGAAATGACAGCTATTTTTTGTGCCTATTGGAAGCGGAAACAGCGCCCCCAATGCGGGGGAGGAGAACTAAATCTGACGTAAAAATGACGTTTGAAAGTCGCCATATTGGCGCTGATAGCAGTAGTGAGAGTACTTGGAACTAATACGAGTGATGACAACCAATTTGCTAGTTACGTCAGATTTAATTCTCTTCCCCCGCATTGAGCGCGCTGATTCCGCCTCAAACAGGCACAAAAAGCAGGTGGGTATCATAAGTCCAGCGTACTTGTATAATGGAGGTCAGTGTCCCAAACGCAGTGCGCCGCACCCGAATTACTTGCGTGCTCGTACGTACACATTATTAGAATGAGATTATAGGTGTGTTTTCGCACCTGGGGCGTTGCCAGCTGGGCATGTTAGAGCCTGCTCGATGTATCGTGCGTCGCGTACGCGCACGCATCTCTGCGACGTCACGTCTCAGCCACAATGCGCCGCACCCGCACTACTTGCGTGCTCGTACGGACATACTTGTTATTAGTTACAGTATTTAGGTGTAATGTCGCACCTGGGGCGTTGCCAGCGGAGCATATCAGCGCCTGCTCGATGAGTCGTGCGTCGCGTACGCGCACGCAGCGCTGTGACGCCGCGTCCCAGCCGCAGTGCGCCGCACTCGCACTATTTGCGTGCTCGTACGGACATACTTGTTATTAGTGGCAGTATTAAGGTGTGATGTCGTACCTGGGGCGTTGCCAGCGGGGCATGTGAATGCCTGCTCGATGTGTCGTGCGTCCCGCACGCGTACGCAGCGCTGTGACGCCGCGTCCCAGCCGCAGTGCGGGTCGGCGGCGTGCAGGCAGCCCGCACGTGACGCGTACCGCCCGCAGTGCGCCGCGGCCGCACGTACTACGCGCGTGCTCGTACCCATGTATACTGACATCTGTGGATTTAGTAATAATAAATAAGCAACACAATTTTTAATATATAAGAAATTCTGAAGCAAAGAACTTTATAACTCTGAAATAGAGATTTTTATCGATTATACCTGATGATTTTTTTTATCGAAACCGGTGTCTTGTATTCTGTTAAAAACAATAATAAGACATTATTGTATATGTATATAGTGGAAATAGTGCAGTGATATTGTGTTTTACTTTAACATAAAAATGGATAAGCTAACTCTCAGTGTGTTGCACTTTCTTACAAATAAATTAGTATAAAACTTACAGTGTCTTTCACAAACTGCATATTCAGTATGTCAAACGTCTCCCCAAACCGCCATATTTCGACGACGCACGCGCCATCGTAGCTCGGCAGAATCGCCGTCTTGATGACGTCATTGTTCTCCGTAGCGACGAACGCGACGAGTTGTCGCGCGGTTTTTGTCGCCGCGACATCTACGGTGACGTGTGTGAACCGCTCTAACGTCGCTTTGTAGACTGGTTCGCCTGATATAGGCTGTACGTAGTCGTACATAAGGTGGTATTTGTGATATTCTATCGCTTGTTGACCCCTGCAAAAAATGTAATTTTGTCAAATAAAATTTTGTAGATAACTTACATTATGTAGAATGTAAAAGTATGTCTGTAAAATCTTCTCGATTAGAATCGATTTTCAAAAAATTCGGTAAGTATGGAATACTTTGGAGTCCCGGAAAAGTTACGAGATTACTATTCTTAAAGGCAATAAGTACAGTTCTTTTTGATCATTTCTGAGTTTAAGAAAAGGTTGTTTCACAGCTGCAAGTTTTTATTTTTGCCACGCATCCTTGTAGACCTACCTCATATCCAAATTGCACGGGAAGTGCAGTAAGTATTCTTAATAAAATAAGTATAATATATCTAACAAATTGTCAAAATCTGTTTCACAAACTACTAGTCCCTGTTTTTGGCATCCTTGTAAGTTTTAGTGTAGCTTACCTCATATCCAAATTGCATCTGAAGTGTTCCCTGGTCTCCCTGGAGGGTGATCTGGCTTCCCACGTGGAGGTGGGGGAATCCTTGACCTTGTAGGGCCCCTCGAAGGCCGCGTGGATATCCGACATATTGTATATACAGACCGCGCTGCCGGCTATGCTGTTACTGTAACAGAAGTTTAAGTATTATTAAAGACTTTTAGTTTAGAGGTTAGATGTTTTTAGTGTTAAAGGAAGACCTGTTAGATGCTGTTAGATCGGGTGTAGTGTGAATGCGCTCTTAGGCTGGATTTAGATGCGAACGATCAGTTGTTTGGCCGCTACATCGCGAGACACAAGCAATAGTATGTAACAATTTATTTAAAAATAATTGCTTGTGCTCTCGCGGTAGTCGCAAAACCACGCGTTCGGGCCGACGCATATAAATCGAGCCTTAGGGCAAACTAATTAAAATGTTCTGACTAGAGTGAGGTAACAACTCTTGGTAACGTCGCATCGTCGTAACGTCAACGCTGCGTGGCTTACATGTTTTTGTGCTACATTTTGTAATATTTATGCATTGCTTCGTCGGACGCGATATTTCAAGTGTCGGAAATAAAACAGAGCGCGCTCTGATTGGCCGATACGATTGTGGCCGCGCACTATCAGTGCGACAATGCAGAAACGGACATATCGTCAAAGCATACCTTTATACTATGTCTACTCACGTGGGCCACATACTCGACGCTCTGTATCTCTATGAACTTTTAAACTTTCGCGTTGCATTATACTTGTAACTTATTATTCGGGACCGATAATAAGTTACAAGTATAATATAACGCGACTTATTTGAGTAGTAATGCTACTACATACTTTTTTCTCGACGTTTCGGCCGTGTTGCAACGGCCGTGGTCACGAGGGGACTGCAGGAGCGCGGCGTCTTCGTTTGCACCGGGCGGTCTGATCTACGACTACCCTCGAATTGTCCAACATTTGTGTTCCAATATATTTAGAGTCAGTAGGCTCAGTGCGACACACAACACTCACTGTATCCGGGTTTACAGTTATTGACAAAGGTGACACACGCTGTTTGCACTTATTAATCAATGGATTCCAGGTTGGAGATAATTTAAATCCGTCCTCCCGATTGAAATTTTTGTACTTTTTAATTTCAATGGCTTCACGTATTACTCTTGAGTGGTAATGACGATCTGTAGAGAGGATTTTGGGGTCGTGTAGCTCCATCCAATGATTAGTCCCCATAACAAGCAGATGTTCTGCTACCGCGGATTTATTTGTCTGGCGATTTTTCACTGCGGCTATGTGTTCTTTCACTCTTTCGCCAATAGTCCGTTTCGTTTGGCCAATGTACGAACTACCACAGCTACAATCAATTTTATAAACCCCAGGTGTTTTGAAAGGTAAGGAATCCTTTGGTGACCGTAATACTTGTGATATTTTACGTAACGGAGTATACACAGTTTTAATGGAGTATTTCCTCAGCTCTGTTCCAATTTTGTCCGTTACGCCTTTTACGTATGGTAAAAATGCTGCTTGACGACTTACCTCCGGATACCTCGTTTTCTCCTTCTGCCTTCTAAAGCTCTGTATCTCGTCGTAGTCGAAGTGTATTATGCTACTCACGTGGGCGTAGTGAACACACCTACAAGTATCTTCTCGTCGGCCACATACTCGACGCTCTGTATCTCGTCGTAGTCGAAGTGTATTATGTCTACTCACGTGGGCGTAGTGAACACAGCTACAAGTATCTTCTCGTCGGCCACATACTCGACGCTCTGTATCTCGTCGTAGTCGAAGTGTATTATGTCTACTCACGTGGGGGTAGTGAACACAGCTACAAGTATCTTCTGGTCGGCCACATACTCGACGCTCTGTATCTCGTAGTAGTCGAAGTGTATTATGTCTACTCACGTGGGCGTAGTGAACACAGCTACAAGTATCTTCTCGTCGGCCACATACTCGACGCTCTGTATCTCGTAGTAGTCGAAGTGTATTATGTCTACTCACGTGGGCGTAGTGAACACAGCTACAAGTATCTTCTCGTCGGCCACACACTCGACGCTCTGTATCTCGTAGTAGTCGAAGTGTATTATGTCTACTCACGTGGGCGTAGTGAACACAGCTACAAGTATCTTCTCGTCGGCCACATACTCGACGCTCTGTATCTCGTCGTAGTCGAAGTGTATTATGTCTACTCACGTGGGCGTAGTGAACACAGCTACAAGTATCTTCTCGTCGGCCACATACTCGACGCTCTGTATCTCGTAGTAGTCGAAGTGTATTATGTCTACTCACGTGGGCGTAGTGAACACAGCTACAAGTATCTTCTCGTCGGCCACATACTCGACGCTCTGTATCTCGTCGTAGTCGAAGTGTATAATGTCTACTCACGTGGGCGTAGTGAACACAGCCACAAGTATCTTCTCGTCGGCCACATACTCGACGCTCTGTATCTCGTCGTAGTCGAAGTGTATTATGTCTACTCACGTGGGCGTAGTGAACACAGCTACAAGTATCTTCTCGTCGGCCACATACTCGACGCTCTGTATCTCGTCGTAGTCGAAGTGTATTATGTCTACTCACGTGGGCGTAGTGAACACAGCCACAAGTATCTGCTCGTCGGCCACATACTCGACGCTCTGTATCTCGTCGTAGTCGAAGTGTATTATGTCTACTCACGTGGGCGTAGTGAACACAGCTACAAGTATCTTCTCGTCGGCCACATACTCGACGCTCTGTATCTCGTCGTAGTCGAAGTGTATTATGTCTACTCACGTGGGCGTAGTGAACACAGCCACAAGTATCTTCTCGTCGGCCACATACTCGACACTCTGTATCTCGTCGTAGTCAAAGTGCAGGTCGCCTGGTACGGAGCACTTCAGCCGAGCTTTGAGGAAGGTCGTCCAGTTGTCTTTCATCATCAGGTGGCCGCCCTGATCGTTTTTGCACACGCGAGCGATACGCGAGTATATTGTCTGTAAAATAAACAAAAATCTTATTGAAATCGCATTTTAGATCACAAAATTTATGTGGAGTCATAATTCAGTAAATAAATAAGTAATTAACTTAATTCGTTTCAAAATTACTCCAGTCTCTAGAGCATTGACTATACATAAACATAATAACAAAGTCATATACATAATATTATGTACAGACTTTGTTAGGATGTCCTAATAATACGTGACACTTGCCCCACCAGTACAATGCTGTGGCAATGGTGGCAAACCAGTACAATATGACGTGGGATTAATGAAGTAATGATCACTGGCCAGTATACTGAGTAATATTTCAGAACACACATTTAAGAGTGGGGTGTCAAATTTTGCAGTGTTTTCTAATAAGTATTACGATCCCGGAAGACGATTAAATCAAATGAAATTGAGATTTATTTAATCATTGTATATTTATCTGATATTTGGCTAACCAAAAACACGATTAACTTATTTTGACTCGATCGTTTTATTTTTTGAAATTATGAATCTTTCTGGGCTTTTCAACAAATACCTGTTACACTTATTGAGTTACTATCATTAAATAACTTGCACTACTACAATCACACACTTTATAAAATAATAGCTAAAGGAAATATTAGTATTGTATTTAATTTTTAAGTAATCATCAAAAAAATTTTTAGGACTTACGACCTTTACTTTCGTGCGGGAACCGTTGTTACGCGATATTGTTCACTATTAGCTGCAACGTAAAGCAAATTGCCCGGGAGCACGATTCATGGAATCATTGTATCACGATTGGAGGATAGCGGTGTGTGTAGGCGGGGCGTTTTGACAGTAGGCTCTTAATGTTATTACAGCGAATCGACTCGTAATTTAGACTATAGATGGCTCACCTTGCCACAATTAAGGTATTCCACAGCTATCTCCCTGAACACGAAGTACACATAGCGGTCGTCCTCGAAGGAACCCACGAACTGGGGCTCGTTCAGCCAGTTGAGATCGTACTGAGTGGTGCGCAGCATGCCCGGGTCCGTGGCTGCCGCGCCACGGGTTCTGGAAGATAGAGGATTACGGTGATATATAGGTCTACCAGAAACTGGTGGCAATTTTTGACAGCAGATTTTCAAAAAATATCCTTGATCATTGGACAAATTTTTATATTTGCATGTTTACACACAGAATCAGCCGCTATAAGAAAAAAAAAAGGATCAAAATGTTTTATTCCAATGACCCCTGTATTGCTAGTCAATTTATTTTCTCACTTTTTGCCATCAGATTCTGGTAGACCTATACCTACTGATGCGTCAATGACATTGTAAATTGTAATAAAGGATTATATACTGATGCGTCAGTGACAATAATAATAATATCTATGGACGCTTCACACCACGTCAGTCAGGCCCCGTGCTAAGTACCCGAAGGACTTGTGTTACAGGTACCAGACAACGGAAATATATTTAATATTTTTATATTATACATATATTTAAGATTTTTATTATATTATACACATATTTAATATACATCCAGACCCGGGAACATTGAAAACTTTTTGTTCCGTCGACGGGATTCGAACCCGCAACCCCCGGCTTGAGCTGCCACACACTCAACCAATTGAGCCACAGAGGTCGTCAATGTGGGAGGGAAGCAGACCGTGTCAATCGAAATGACGCTAGCATTTGTCCTTGTATCTGTGATGTTTTAGTTGTGTTTTAGCCACAAAATGATGTTTTGATGTCAGTATACATACGCACCCATAAAAGGTACCCCAGAGCTTTGAGAGGCCACGGTCCATTATAAGGATACTAAATCATTAGGTAGAGTGCTCAGTCAGAGTGCATTTGCCAGTTTCGATAGTAAAGTTCGATATAAAAAAAGAATGGAATTTAAGTTGCAAGCGCCATTTCACGCGATGCGTTATGTCAAATCCCATAGGTTTTTGACATCTATCTTCGCTATCGAAGTTAGCAAAGGATGTTTGGGGCTTAGCCAAGACTTCTTCCTTATTTCTTCTTCATAGAATCGTCGATCACAAAATAAATATGGATGTAAATTTACATAGGCGACAGGCGTTCCATAATATGAATTCAAGATCAGATCAGTCATGTTTCTTAGCGAAGGTCACCACAAGCTTACCTGCATATCGCCGTATCAGAGCTGGCGAAGTCGGTGGGTGTTCCGGCGTAGTACTCCCCGCTGCTGGTCAGCAGGGCGGTGACGTTGGAGCGGGGGTTGTGGGGGCAGCTGGCAACCCCCGGTACCCACTCCGATACCAGGTTTATTGACTCGATCTGTGGACACCGTAAAATATGGGCTTAGTTTGAGAGGATTGTAAGATTCAATTTATGTTATACTGTACTCGGCGAAACATGGCGGTAGCGGTCATTGACCCTGTCAAAAACTTGTCATTTTCTATACATTTTGCGATTGACAACATCTGACACTTCATTGTCAATCGCGGTTTATATAGAAAATGACAAGTTTTTGACAGGGAGTCAATGATCGCTACCGCCATGTTTCGCCGAGTACAGTATAGGATTTCATACCTAAGGGCCTTTCCACACGACGTATTTTTCGCACACTGACGACGCGCGTTTCTGATGCGTTTTGGCAGATATAAAGTTTAAAACGTGTCGGCAAAATATTCTGTTTGCTGATCGTTCAACTTGCGTTAGCATCGATACAAACGAGCGTAAAAAAAACGTTGTGTGGAAATAAAGGGTAAAAATGGGTAGGTTCCGAAATATAACCCAGTTTAATAGCCATGTTCTTCTCTCTTTTCTTCTTTCTCTTATTCTCATGACGTCATATTGTATCCAACACTATATAGTACTGGTGAGACAAGCGTGACGTATTACGATGACTCCAAACATAATATTATACGTCAATGCAACGGAGTATATTTGGAAACGAATCAACAGTATGACATCGATTCTTAGACGTCATAAGAACTGGCCAGTATACTTGGTTAAATTTCGGAACTTACCTCATGATTGTGCTACTGTTGCAAGTATAAGGTTCGCTGCAACTTCGACCTTATGTCCTAACGCTAATACCTAAAAGAGAGTAACGCATTAGGTCATAATCATACAAACCAAGTGTGAACGAACCCTTACTTATCCAATGACCATTACGCCGTAGATAACACAAGGCGACCCATTTACTGAAGTATCTACTTAACCAATTTAGATAACTCGCCACCCATGACGTTTTAAAGCTACTCGGTAAAATCTGAATAGCCATTTGGCCATTTCGGACAGCCAATAGAGTTGTCGTAAAGCAAACGAGCGGCTGTATACTGCTAAGGAAATGCTAGTCTTGAATATTGCTTTAAATTGTAAGCTTTACTAATATTGTAGATGCGAAAGTGTGTTTGCCTGTTACCTCTTCAAGGTTAAACGGCTATGCCTATTTAGATGCTTTAGATTTTGATCTATACTTTCTATACTAATATTATAAAGCGGAAGAGTTTGTTAGTTTGTTTGTTTGAACGCGCTAATCTCAGGAACTACTGGTCCGATTTGAAAAATTCTTTCAGTGTTAGATAGTCCATTTATCGAGGAAGGCTATAGGCTATATTTTATCACGCTAAGACTAATAGGAGCGAAGAAATAGAGGAAAATCTGGAAAAAACGGGGGGAAAATATTTGAAAGGGCTTATCTCACGAACTACTAGAGCAATTTTTCTGTTATTTGGGTCAGATAAGAAGTAGAACACGTGAAGGATCATAGGCTATTTTGTGTAGACTGATTTGTCTGTGAAATATCTAATTTACGCGGGCGAAGCCGCGCGGAACGTCTAGTATGGAGATAATTTGTGAGACAGGAAAGGAAAGTGGGAATTTTTTTTGGGCGAAAAGAATGGTTCCATTTTAGTGGCTCTACCACTGTCCATCCTGGCCAGTGGCGACACAGAACTGAGAAGATACCGTGTTGTGACTTGTGGGCCAATGTCTGATCATGTCTGATTAAAAAAAAATTCGTTGGGCCGAAATTCGTGTATCACTCAAGAACCCTACATATTTTTGGAATAAATAATGGAACAAACACACATACAAATCACCTCATAATATCGTGATTAGACCCACCAAAAATACTCAACTCTCGACAGGCAGACACATATATTTTATAACTAGCTGTGCCCCGCGGTGTTACCCGCGGTTTAAGTGATATATATTAAAACACTATGAAAAGTACTATCTAATAATAGGGTCAAAACGGGACGATATGATATGGTTCTATAATGGTTTATGGTAGTGATGATGATGATGAATGTTATTTGCATAGTAGCATATGCTTTCCGTTCCTAAAACAACGTCGAAACTCCCAAACTTATATCTATAAAGAGTCAGGAGTTCTCTCAGCGCCTTCCGAACCATGGTAAGTATACTTTGGTGCAAAATCTTACTTGTTGGTAGCATATGCTTAGAGTACTGCTCACGAAACCGAAGTCACCACATGTTTCCATATAAATTTTGAGGAGTTCCCTCGATTTCTTATGGATCCCTTCATCGGGTCACCACTTTTATAAATACGGTACTAAATTGGCATGATAACCTGTACACCAAAAGAAAAATTTAAAAAATCGGTTCACAAACGGGGGAGTAATCGTTGAACATGAAAAAACGAACATAACACCTCCTCCATTTTGAAAGTCGGTTAAAATTGCAGCCTATGTGTTATTCTGATGTATAAGCTATATAATTGTAAATTTTCATTAAAATCCATTCAGTAGTTTTTGCGTGAAAGAGTAACAAACATACATACATAGTACATACATCCAAAAATTTCGCCTTTATAATATTAGTAGGATATTACCATGGATGAAACTAAAAACCCACCCATCTCGACAGACAAACAGACATTTTACTAGTATAGATCAACCCACCTCTCTCCAGCTACATATCGGGCTGAATGCGTAGGTGCCGCACGCGTACAGCTTGTGTCCGTAGGCCAGCAGCACCTTGATGTAGTTGTGGCAGTCCGCCTCCGTCTGGCCTTTGTCCTGGCAGAGCTTGACCTTGTCTGCAGGTGCAGGCCAGGACGCCTGTTCGAGCTGCTTGAGCCCGCGCAGCGAAAGGCGGTAAAGGGTGTCCCTGGAAGGAAACGAACGGTTGTAGACCGGGAGCCACAAAAAACTTGGGGATTGCCGTCAGAAGTCAATATTATATTAACTGCGTGGTAAAAAGATGGCGATATACACTACAGTAGGTATACTGGCTGTTTACTTTCCCTACGTCTTTTGACTTTTCCGATTTTACTAACTCCAAGCCAACGTCGCAAAACAGTTTTAACTCCAAAAACATTTCTAAACTCGTATTCACTGTGAAAGGTGCTGCGCTGATAGTTTTGACTTCGTTGTGGTTAGAGTGTATCAACTAAATTAACTTGGGTTTTGTTACACCTCGTATTCAAAAAATACTATTTTGCGTATTACTTTTTGTCTTTGACCTACGACACAAAACATCGTAAAAATAAGACGATCGATAACCTTCTCGACTTTTACTAGTTTGATAAAATTAAAGTTCTAAACATGTGCCAAAAAAAAACATGTGTTGAAAAACAATTCCAAGGCCGCTACATTATATTATGAGTACCTCAATTCTTATTATACCAGACATCAAGTAGCTAGCTAGGTAGTCTAAACACGATTCAGCCTTCAAGTTCTCAGTCTAAACCTAATTTACCGGATGACCTAGGCTACCTAGGCTATGTATATTTATCAGCCATCACCGAATCTGACTTAACTGCTGATTGGAGAGTCGTGGAAAATTTACATAAGCCGTGATCTTATGTAAAGTTTGTTTACAAACTTCATCATCATTATTATGATCATCATCATCAAGATCAATAGGTACTTACACCATCAGTACAGGATTTTAAAATAAATTGTCGAACTTCTCGATCTTGTATTCTTAGTCAAATCACATTCGATAAATTTCGACAGGGACAGACATTTGGAACATGACATAAGGCATCGCTAAGTTGGTTCTTGCGATTGCTTGTTTGCTTGCATCTAATAGTGGGAGAGCCATGCTTCGGCACGAATGGGCCGGCTCGACCGGAGAAATACCACGTTCTCACAGAAAACCGGCGTGAAACAGCGCTTGCGCTGTGTTTCGCCGAGTGAGTGAGTTTACCAAGAGGCCCAATCCCCTACCCTATTCCCTTCCTTTCCCTCCCCTATTCCCCTTCTCTTCCCATCCCTACCCTCCCCTATTACCTGCAGCTCTTTCTGATGCTGCGAGTGTCCATGGGCGACGGAAGTTGCTTTCCATCAGGTGACCCGTTTGCTCGTTTGCCCCCTTATTTCATTTAAAAAAAAAATAGGCTTCGAAACTACTAGCACAGAATACATATTAGTACAAGTATACTAGACCATAAAGTGGCTACGGTGAAGGATATGGGATAGGTACTTTTTATTGCAGGATAATGTAGGTTTTCCGCGGGATACTGTTTTTACGTTAGCAGACCCACGTTCAACTTCTAGTGCCAAATATGCAATTTTGATTGATCGAATGCACATCTATGTATCCAGCCATATCTATGCCAGGAGGATTTATTTGGGAACTAGATGTCGTCCGCAACTCCGTTGCGTCAAAATTCGTTTATCTCGCGGGAACCGTACATTTTTCCGGGATAAATAGTATCCTATGTCCTTTCTCGGCGACCTCTTTTGTTTGACGACCTCTGTGGCTCAATTGGTTGAGTGTGTGGCAGCTCAAGCCGGGGGTCGCGGGTTCGAATCCCGTCGACGGAACAAAAAGTTTTCAATGTTCCCGGGTTTGGATGTGTATTAAATATGTGTATGATATAATAAAAATCTTAAATATATGTATAGTATAAAAGTATTAAATATATTTCCGTTGTCTGGTACCCGTAACACAAGTCCTTGAGGTACTTAACACGGGGCCAGACTGACGTGGTATGAAGCGTCCATAGATATTATTATTATTATTATTATTATTATTTCTCGGGACTCAATGTATCCATATCGAATTTTAGCAAAATCGGTTCAGCGGTGTGGGCGTGATGAGGTAACAGACAGACAGACAGACACACTTTAGCATTCATAATATTATCTAGTATAGTATGGAAGTAAGTACTTATGGATATTGAAATTATCGAATGCACGTGTCTAAGGGCCGTAAGTCGTAACCTATGCCACAGTATACCCGGTAGATTTTCTTAGCAATATCAAATGCACATATCAGGGCCGTAATCTACGCCACAGTTTACCCAGTAGACTAATTCAACAATATCCATAGCACGTGTCTAAGGACCCAGGGTTATTCAACTAGACTCAACACCCGGATGATTTGTACAATATCGAATGCACATAATATCTAAGGGCCGTAATACTCGTAGATTTGTTCAGCAATACAGTGGGAAGCAAGCCGCGACCGCATATTCGCAGTACAGCGCGTTTGTAATTCCATCGCCGACTATCGTTTTACTACTGGGAAACTTGTGCTGCGAAATATTATAGACCGGGAGCTGAATTTAAATCTAGAAGCTGTATTCGAGAAGAATTTTTTAATAACAAATTTAAATCGTCTATATTGTGTTTAGGGTTGCCAACTATACTGTTTTAAACAAAAACAAAGTATACAAAATACTGTTTTCACACTTTGTTATGACGTTTTGTACTTAGACACTTAGGTATATAGCCTAGGTATGTGTCAGTTGTTGCTCGTAAGTTCGTAACATTAAAATTAAGTGTCATTAACACATACATAAAGACGAATGTTAAACAAGTAATAAAATAAAATATTTCCGAAAAGGTCTTGTAAATATTACTATTATTATTATCTCTTTTACAGGCCTAAAATACATATGTATTTGAAAGTGTGCGTCTCTGTCGTCTCTGTTACAATATTATGTTAAATGTCAATATTTACGGTTGACGCACTGAATCGATTTTGATGTGTATCACGAGTTGGGGTACGAGTATCCCAGAAAAAATTTAAGGTTTTTTGCGATAAATGAATCTTGTCACAAGGAAAATTGCAGGGATCATCTATGTAGTTATAATATTTTTTTTCTCATTTTAATTTATCCTCCAGTAATTATAATCCAGTATCTTAAAGTTCTTAATAATTAATTATTTACGATCATTTATGACATTAATTATGATAATGTATTTAGAAAGCATTAGGTGTTTAAGATATAGTTTTATAAGCTTTTACAAGTATGTGATTTGTTAACGTTAATTTAGAGTCATTAATTTTTATGTAAGTTTAACGTTAATAATTACAATAATTATTCAAACTCAAAGAAATGCTGATTCAGTATGTACCTTAATGTTAAAACTTGTAAAGTAACAATTTTAGTCGTGACGAGACCCAGATAAGTGTCAGTTTTAATCGAGCAGCTCTCAGTCTATGTTTGTTAATAATTTATTGATTACTTTACTAAACGCGTTGTTATCTGATAGATAATATATTTTGTAGTAATCAAAGCAAAAGCTGTATAAGTTAAAAAATAATATTATATAATTTAATTGTACAGATTGTCAGTATAATATTAGCCCGCTGTCGTAATAATAAGTCATAATAATAAGCCAGCTGAATTTTATCCAAGAAGATCCAAAAACGCTGAAATAAACACTGAATACTACACAAAAGTTGGAGCAGAGGGCGCTACTAGCACGTACAGTAAATAATCCGACCAAAATCCGACATGTTGCTCACGTCATGTCAGAATATTGACAGAAACGTTGTCAAATGTCGAACAAAACATTTTGTTTACTGTCTATGCTGACGTGCTGCCTCTAGCGTGAAAATATTGCAGTATTCAGGGTGTAACAAAAATAAGTGACAATACTTTAGGGTGGTGTGTACGTGTTCCTTGTAGAGAGTTCACTGTGAAAGTAGCAGCGTTGAAAGACCAAAATTTTTTTCACTTTTGTATGGGGAAACTCGTGACGCTCGGGCCCTTGCCCATACAAAAGTCAAAAAAAAATTCGTCTTTCAGCGCTGCTACTTTCACAGTGAACTCTCTACAAGGAACACGTACACACCCTAAAGTATTATCACTTATTTTTGTTACACACTGTATATTGTATCCTATTCTTAGAAACTTTATCTAAACACGTGCAAAAATAAAAAAAATCTTGTTTTTGCACATTTCACATTCAATTATTTAGCTTATGGGCACAGCATATAAATATGCAGAAGATAAGGCATCAATTTACGGATTAAGTTGTAAAACATGAATAGTCCGAGTTGGACGTTTGTCAGCATACTACATAGTGTCAGCAATCAGCATACTACATAGTATGGTACCGGTTTGATATAAACTCTTGTAATTACATTTATCAACGCCCGACTTTCACGCTTTCGTAAACTAATATCATAAAAGATGTCATATTTATGTTAATTAGTAAACTAGATCAGTCGCTAGCGAAGTTTTCACTTTGCCACACCGAATGGTTTAGTATTAAATATGAAATAGTAATATATTATACCAGTAGGAGTATAAGTAGTAGTAAAACTAATACAAAAGAATATGCATAGAAAAAAAAAAACAAAAATATAAGAAAAAAGTTTGTGCAGAAAATAAAAAATTGCAAATTTTGACTTACCACATTTTACGTTTGGAAGTAAAAGATTGCATCCCGATAAAAAAAAAAACTATACCTATGGCATTTTAAACACGTTAAATGCATGAATGCAACAAAACATAGAATATAGCACGAATTATGAAACAAGGCCAGTTTGAAGTGTATCAAAACTTAGCATAGGTACATCGGTAACATGACGGTATTCGCTTTGTCATGTCAATAGTTACGGTAAAAGGAGGCTTATTATAATAGTTAGCACAGTTAGAGCTATGGTTAGAGTAGATATACTTTAAAGTTACTTCTAAGTTCGTTCTTCTTTTTTGAACTAGACAAAGGCAAAAGAAAAAGAAGATAGAAAAAGCAGTAGGTAAAAAAAAAATCAGTAAACTAATATCTAAATAAATAAATAAATTTTTGTTAGTCTCGCTAAAACTCAAGAACGACTGAACCAATTTTGCTTATACATATTAGCTTTGAAATATTCGTGGAAGTCCAGGGAAGGTTAATTTTAGAAGGGAAGTAATACAAACTTTACCTGGTCATCTCGTAATAAATAATAACAAATAATAATACATTTATTTATTATTATTATCATAAAGTTAGGACGTACTTACTTAAGTTTAATCTACGAAACTGATGATAATATATAAAAAATCGAAGTCAAATCAATTCGGTGAGAAAATCAAGCAAATTGCTAAATTATCCAAGGTCTTTGAATAAATGTTAATAAATGTTTTAAAATGCAGTTTAAAAGTATTTTTAACGATGATGCCAAACAGGTTAGAATCATTAACATTTTAGAATAACCTTTTAATGATTTAGTTTGAAGTTCAATTAATGACGCATAATATTGTGATAGAAGAGGATTTCTGCTTCCTATGATTCTTTGAACCTTTAGTGATATAATTAACTAGACGTTCCGCGCGGCTTCGCCCGCGTAAATTAG
Organism: Cyaniris semiargus; assembly: GCA_905187585.1. Taxonomy (NCBI): domain Eukaryota; kingdom Metazoa; phylum Arthropoda; class Insecta; order Lepidoptera; family Lycaenidae; genus Cyaniris; species Cyaniris semiargus. The sequence goes on along the minus strand of LR994566.1, from coordinate 4,957,765 downwards.
ATATTTCACAGACAAATCAGTATACAAAAAATAGCCTATGATCCTTCACGTGGTCTACTTCTTATCTGACCAAAATAACAGAAAAATTGCTCTAGTAGTTCGTGAGATAAGCCCTTTCAAATAATTTCCCCCGTTTTTTCCACATTTTCTTCTATTTCTTCGCTCCTTTTAGTCTTAGCGTGATAAAATATAGCCTATAGCCTTCCTCGATAAATGGGCTATCTAACACTGAAAGAATTTTTCAAATCGGACCAGCAGTTCCTGAGATTAGCGCGTTCAAATAAGCCCTTTCAAATAATTTCCCCCCGTTTTTTCCACATTTTCCTCTATTTCTTTGCTCCTATTAGTCGTAGCATGATAAAATATAGCCTATAGCCTTCCTCGATAAATGGACTATCTAACACTGAACAAGAATTTTTCAAATCGCACCTGTAGTTTCTGAAATTAGCGCGTTCAAACAAACAAAAAAACAAACTAACTAACAAACTCTTCCGCTTTATAATATTAGTATAGATGCGTAAATGCGTCTGTCTATTCACGCTGAAACCTCTAATAATTTAGATGTAATAAGTAATGAAGATACTTTGAGATATTATAAGAAAGGATATAGGATAGTTTTTGTTTTTAAAAAAAGTAGATAGATACCTACATATCCCGGAGAAATTATCGTTCTCCGGGAGGACGGGAGGTTAAGCATATTACCGGAGTCTCCCGGGCAATCCGGGAGGGTTGAAATCCCTAATTTTGGCCCAGCTGTGTTGCGAGCGTCATCTAGTAATTTTATAAATGCTGAAGTTTGACTGCCTTCCTCCCTTCATCACGTTTGAACCGCTGCGCGCTGAACCGATATAGATGGATATGAAGGGAGATACTTTGAGTATCATCTTTTTTGCCAATCAGGTGATCAGCCTGCATTGTCCTAACCAAACTTAAAACAATATTTTTAGTTGTTCCAACACGGAAATCCACGAGCTTTGAGGAGAGAGCCTAGCTCTAAACCACTAGTTAGTTATAGCAATCCCAGTCAGTTCCAGCAGTATCGCTAGATATCGTGCTTTCTCCCCGGGAATGTGGAGATATGAGCCCATGAATAATGCATGCTGTCACCGAGCTTCCTGTCTAGCTTAGATTTCGAATAACGAATGGTTCCTATAATATTTACCTACAATTCATAGGGTAGGTTCCGAAGTATAATCCAGTTTACTGGTAGGCGCTTGTGACGTCATGAATTATGACACTTTACTGTTGATTCGTTCTGAAATATACGCAAATGAATGGACTGGATTGACGTATAATATGAATTTGTAATCAAATTGTCATTATAATACGTCACACTTGTCTCACTAGTGGCACACCAATACAATATGGCGTCGGATTTAAGATGTCATGAGCACTGGTCAGTATACTGGGATGAATTTCGGAATTTACGCAATATACTGACAAGATAAGCACTTATTGAGGTCGTCAAGAATTTAACCATTATTATAGACAGTGGAAAAATCATCCCGTAAAAAATTTCTTGCAGAAATTAATCTTCAAAAAACAGTTTTCCTCCGTTGTAATTTATTTCCTTGTAAGTTGTAATTTCGAGTCCTATTATAGGAAACTCATGGTCCTAACAAGGGCAGTTACGGCTGGGCAGTGTTTATAGAGATTTTATGGGACTTTAACTGCACACCTCTAAAACAGGCCTCGTATACTTTTTACTGCTTCATGATAAACTAGCTTTTACTTGGAGGCCGATTCGTGCGCCTCGAATAATTATGGTCTCACGCTGTTTTGCTAGCGTGCAATTTTAATGACATTCGAAGCTTAAGAATCGGGCTCCAAGACGTGTAAAATGCTATTGCATGGTTAATCGAATCCACGTATAGATCAAACGGAAAACTGTTTTTATCCGGCTGCGAGGTAAGGATAGTGATTTTCGCAGTCATACCTACCCATTTTCAACAACCTAACCTAACTCTTAAGTATCCCCTAGTGGTATTTTAGGGTCAAGTATCTATTAACGATTGTTAACACTTAATATGTTTCACCAAAATTTTGAGGCCTAGTAGGTAACAAATAAAAGTTGGTGAAATCTCATGAAGGATTGGTACACTCAATAGCAGGCAGGGAACACTGCGTTGGGAGCGGTTGGTGAAAACAGGCATAATCGAGTATTATGCCTGTTTTCACCAACCGCTCCCAACGAGTGTGATATTACGTGGGAGAGCCATGCTTCGGCACGAATGGGCCGGCTCGACCGGAGAAATACCACGTTCTCACAGAAAACCGGCGTGAAACAGCGCTTACGCTGTGTTTCGCCGAGTGAGTGAGTTTACCGGAGGCCCAATCCCCTACTCTATTCCCTTCCTTTACCTCCCCTATTCCCTTCTCTTCCCATCCCTACTCTCCCCTATAACCCTATTCCCTCTTAAAAGGCCGGCAACGCACCTGCAGCTCTTCTGATGCTGCGAGTGTCCATGGGCGACGGAAGTTGCTTTCCATAATTCGTATATATGCCTACGTAAGTGTTATAACTTATAACAGCTTGTAATTAGTAATATAGACTACTGAATAGAAGCGCTGTAGTAAGACTGTTGTGTCTGAATGAAGTGAACGAGAGCCGTAAGATAAGTTATGCAAGTTTTTTTTTTTTTTATTTTAAGTTTACGACAAACCTTGATTATGATAATATAAGATATAGTACTACTACGTATTTAGTTTTATAGTGACATCGGATGTGTACAAGGCCTTCTGCCTACGGCCTTTGCCCTAAGATCCGGATAAATAATATGTTTTACTGCATTTATAAGTATGGTGGATCATTAAAATATTATTATTTAGTTGTTATTTTCAATAACAATTTATGATGTTAAGTTATTGCCTGAGCTTAAAGTTTAAGTTTAAGCTATAAAACAAAAATTTTATAAAAACCGTTCCAGTACTTTTATCATGCGTCAAGGAAGTGAAGATAACAACTTTTGCTACGTTCCTTTAAAATCCTGTCTTAATTTTAAGGTTTCTTTCTTAATTAGTGGCAAAACCTTCAGTTCCTGATAAACCCGTTGCCACTGACTAAATTAAAAAAACTCGTGTTCTTTTTTCAAATCGAATCAGAAACCGGTCAAGTGCGTGTCGGATTTCACTTGGCGTGTGCACGACATTATCGGATGTTTAAAAAGCCATCGACATAAAAACGATTTCCGTAAATACTTGTTCATTACGCATTTGCATATTCGGCGCTTTTTGGTTACGAATCTTGATTAGTCTTATTAAGGCGACGCCTTGATAATTTGGCTGTAGCGATATCGATTTTTCTCAGCAATGACTAAAGCTAAGAAATTAAAGTTCATTGTCAGTATTCATCATGTCTTTGTCTTTGAATTACCCATAGCATAACACGATTGGTCAACTTTTATAACAAGAATAATCAATCAAAAAGACGTCTGTAAAAAAAGGGATTCTAATTTTGCCAACAGAGGAGAGTTTAAGCTTCCAAAATTTATACATAGATTGGTTCAAGCATACACTTTAATTTGCACATAGCTTATATGAAACATATTTATGGTTTTTAAATTACGCGACAAAAACATTTTGTCGCTTACGCCCTTTCCATTTCTTGCTGTTCCATTTCTTGTTTTCTATGAGACGTCGGGCCGGCCTCTCATAGAAAACAAGCAATCTAAAACATATCCAACACTGTTTTTTACTTTAACGCGGCGTCACCTTAAGGCTCGATTTATATGCGCCCGCCCGAACGCGCGGTTTGGCGGCCACACCGCGAAATCATAATAAATGATAGATGATGCTCTTGGGCAACTAAATACCGCACGAATTTAGGGTCCCGCGAAAATTTTAGATAGTTCTAGAATCTAGGATATAGAAGAGTTTTTATTAGGGCAAACCGGAAAATGTTGTAAAACATTCCGTTTTTATTATTCGTAGCATTCCATTAAGAAAATTCAATTTGGGTGCAACGAAAGTGCTGCCATCTACATTTTATTGCCAAGAAGCGTTGCGATCGTTTCGTTTTGGTTTGACATAGATCTAAACTCTCAACTAATTAGGAGGGGTCACAAATAAACCTTGAGACGGACGTAGATATCTATCTCTGTCTGTCGTCAGTTATACAAATAGGTTATAGGATAGCGCCATCTTATCAAGTAACGGCTCGACCTGTTATATTTGTCAACATTATTACCATACTGGATGTAGGTATCAGATATGTGGTGTTCCGTTTACAACCCTACAAGGCTACATCAATGCAACAAGTGTAAGAAGGTCCCATTTTTAGGGTTCCGTACCCAAAGGGTGTAACCGGGACCCTATTACTAAGACTTCGTTGTCTGTCCGTCTGTCCGTCTGTCTGTCCGTCTATCCGTCCGTCTGTCTGTCTGTCTGTCTCCAGGCTGTATCTATAGAACCGCTATAGCTAGACTTCTGAAATGTTCACAGATTGTGTATATCTGTTGCCGCTATAACAACAAATACAAAAACAAAATAATATTAATATTTAAGAGGGGCTGCCATACAACAAACGTGATTTTTTTGCCTTTTTTGCTCGATATCAATAATGGCAACAGGTAGGCACTTTTCACAAAGGCCTTAAATATATGTGTACTTTAATAATTAATAATAATATTTAAATAAAATAAAAAATTAAAGGGGCTCCCATACAAAAAACACAATTTTTGGCCTATTTTTGCTCTATAACGTTACGGAACCCTTCGTGCGCGAGTCAGACTCGCACTTGGCCGATTATCTGGTTTTTTTGCATACTACTCGAAAACGGTACTTCGTACGAAATTTAACTATACTACTTGAAAGCTCATAAAATTCTCTAAAACTTTGTCTCTTGCAATTTGTGTCTATCCTCAATCATTGCCTAGCTATGAGCTTTAAAAGTGATCGATTTTTAAATATGTAAAAATCGATCACTTTCAATGTCAATGCATGCAATTGACATTCAAATCAAAATATGTAATTTCACAAAATCAATCACCAAAAAGTTAAAGAGCAAAGACGATGGTACTATCAAAGAAGTTGATTCCTAGGCAGATGGGGGACCTACGTAGTTTGGTCGCGTTACGTCAAACCACAGGTCAAACCCAGGCCCCAGCCGACAGATCACAAATCACAATTAACATTGAATTGACATGATTCCATCAAATGACCTTAGTCTGTCAACTGCCTAGGAATCAATTTCCTCGATGGTACTTAAATAAAAATTGATTGTGTGTAATGGATTGAATGAAACCATTTTTTAAATTATAATCATTCATCTTACAAAGATCTTGTGGCATTGGCATAGGGATGTAAGTATTTCAACTCTGTATGCTACAAGTCAACTATTTACAGTGACACTTCACAAGTTAGTTTCATTTATTAACCGTGTAAAAAAAACTAGTCGGTCAAAACTTTGAGGTATATCGATACAAAACAATGACATAAGAAACAAGAAAACATGATATTCTGTGGTCTGCGATTGTAATCTGGCTGTGTCAGATATGATGTAATTTTATACGATCGTAATAGCTTAAAGTTACACGTCAAACTTTATTATGACTAAAATCTCTTTCGGGTTTTATTGTATTTGTATCCATTGAACTAATTTAATTAACATTAGGAGTGCGTTCCTTTACCCAGTGCACTTCCCGGTAAGATTTGACGGCATTTGATTGGCTACCGAGAGATTCCACTAGGCACACAAGGAAAAGTAAAGAAACGAAAGAAACGTGGGAGAGCCATGCTTCGGCACGAATGGGCCGGCTCGACCGGAGAAATACCACGTTCTCACAGAAAACCAGCGTGAAACAGCGCTTGCGCTGTGTTTCGCCGAGTGAGTGAGTTTACCGGAGGCCCAATCCCCTACCCTATTCCCTTCCTTTCCCTCCCCTATTCCCTTCTCTTCCCATCACTACCTTCCCCTATTACCCTATTCCCTCTTAAAAGGCCCGCAACGCACCTGCAGCTCTTCTGATGCTGCGAGTGTCTATGAGCGACGGAAGTTGCTTTCCATCAGGTGACCCGTTTGCTCGTTTGCCTCCTTATTTCATAAAATAAAAAAAAAGATTTCTAATAACATGTCAAAGAAGCTCTACGCTCTACTACAGGGATCTCTAAAAGTAGGTTAGGTCATAGCCCATAGGTGGATCACAGGAATTCCTTATAGCTTTTTGTAAGTCGTATTGGTTCGGAAATACTGCTGGGCTGCTGGCGACAGGTCGTTCCAGAGTTTTACTGTCCGTGTAAAACGGTGGCAGAAAGTTACGCGAAAAACACACGGTGAAAGACGGCCACTCATCAAAGTGATGGAAATGGTATATTTTTCGCGTGGAACGATGGCGAAAAGTTGCAGGAGGTATATGATTCCGAACAATTCCTCAGAGCGTTTGACCCTACGTAAATTATGATGGAAAATGACAAGTCATAAACCCTTACTTCTGATTTTACATTCAAAAACTATCCAGTAACTTAACCTGTAAAGAGGTACCCACATTTTAGATTACTAATATGGTAACGTGAGGTCCCTGGCGCCCACTCGTGAGAAACTGTCAAACGAAACGACCATATTCGCCTCTTATGACCTACTAAACGCCGCTGCAGCCGATTTAGATAAGTTTATGGTTCATACGTCTTGAATATTATGCGTTGTGAAATAAGTGTATATTATAATGAAGGCTTCCCATTGGTATAAAATGTAAAATGTATTCTGGGTATTTCGACAACTTGTATTCTATAATTTGGACATTAAAGTTAGAAAAAAAAATAATACTTGTGGCACTCGGAGACTGCCGCGGTAAAGCTATTGTATAGCAATATGTATCTAGTTTACACGCATACGTCTAGTCGCACGCACACAAACACCGTGCCAAAGTCTGCCGTACTGAAACGACGTTAGACGATGCACGGCTTTTAACGCTACACCGCTGTGCCGGTCTGAGTGGGGGGTGTTAGGTTTATTTTCGTTACGGACTTTCTTGATTCGGTCGCCGCGCCCAAAGCCCGTATTAAATTGTATGTATATGATTTGTTATCTAAGGCTTTTTGAGTTTTATTTTAACTCGACCGTAGACGCTGATTGCCGATATGTGGAATTCTAGGAAGTAAATAGCACGCTGATATTTGATAGGTTTCGGTGTCGCTGTGCGCTGTAGAAACTAATGTATGCAATTTCATAAGTACCCTAGTTACTATATAGTCCAAGCTTGCAGGCTGCAGCGAATACTTTATGGACAATGTTTACTCGCAATCGCATTTCAAACATAACTTTCGTTTTTTTAGGATTGTACTCCAAAGTTTGATCGAAACGAGTCAAATCATACGTAAAGTCAACTTTGATCGTTTTCCCAGCTGACTACCCTACTAATAAAGATCCTGGTAATTTCATATGGAAAGCATCATGCAAGGTACTTACTATCAGGAAAGTTGATTCATAGGCAGATGATAGGCCTACGTAATTTAGTGGCGGTCCGCCAAACTCAGCCACAGATCGCGAATTACATTAACTGACATAGCTCGACCAAATTACGTAGGTCGCAATCGGACTTTTTTTTTATAAAATAAGGGAACAAACGAACAAACGGCTTACCTGATGGAAAGCAACTACCGTCGCCCATGGACACTCGCAAGTCGCAACAGAGCTGCAGGTGCGTGTCCGGCCTCTTAAGAGGGAATACGCTCTCTTCTTGAAGGTTTGCAGGTCGTATTGGCGCGGAAATACTGCGGCCTATGAACCAATATCTCTGATGGTATATCTAATGGTACATACCTGGCACCCACGATGACCTGTTCTCTGGCTACATCGAACAGCAGCTGCGAGTACCAGCCACCGCCCTCGCCAGCAAACACGTCGCTGTCTGACGCCAGCAGGTCTGAAAAGACATGACTTTGTTAATATTATTTAAAGTTATCCAGCATGACCCAAAGAGGAGAGAGGCTACGTTGAGGCATTATGGTTGCTACTGAAATTGCCTCTCTAATCTCTTGTGATTTCAAAAACTCAAATATTTGTATAGTATATTCTTATGATGGGTGTAACAAAACTAAGTGATAATACTTTAGGCTGTGTATGGGTCCCCTGTATAGAGTTCGCTGTAAAAGTAGCAGCGCTGAAAGAGTAACTTTTTTCATCTTTGTATGTCTCATCTATATAAATGACTTACCTTACTTTGTTAAGGATAATGATAATGAGATAGTACTTTTTGCTGATGACACTTCACTTATTTTTAAAGTGAAGCGACAACAGTCAAACTACGACGAGGTAAACAGTGCTCTCTCAAAAATAGTACATTGGTTTAATGCTAATAACTAACTTTTAAATTCCAGTAAAATTAAATACTGTGTAAAGCTCACTTTGCCCAATGTTAGGCAAGTCCAAACCAATGTACTATTAAATGATGAGAAGATGAATTTGGTAAACACCACTGTATTCCTAGGTATAGACACTTGATAGTAAATTACAGTGGGGTCCTCATATTGCTAATCTTGCAGATAGGCTCAGTTCTGCATCTTTCGATTAATGAATTTAAAAAAATAGTCAAAGAGCGTTTGTGTGCCAAAGCCTATTACAAGGTCAATGATTTCATAAACGATGGCACATGCAAGCAGCCATCCTACTCCCAAGTAGGATGGCTGCTTGCTTGCAAAATATAGAAGTAGCCTTGGCTACTTCTATATTATTATATGACTTACAATGTTGACATTGTATAGCTTTAAGTTACAGCATTGTAAATTTTATTTTAAAAATATTAATTTTTTTCTCACTTTTTTGGTAAAAAGTGGGACCCCGATGTGATCGAAGACCCCGTGCGAGTTTCTTACGCCAGTTCTTCTCGCCGGGTTAGTTCCCGAACCGGTGGTAGGCACCAGTAGTATCGTAACGTTCTGAACGTATTTGTTACAAATATATTCAGAAATAAAACAATTTTTATTTTATTTATTTATTTAAGTATGGAAAAATTCATGCCGTTTGAGTGGTTTCGAGGCGAAGAAAACTTCAACCATTGGATCTTCTATAAATAATGTCTACCGTTTAATATTTTTATTTAGCTCTACAGTAACGATATCAAAAGCTAGACTCGACATTTGAAGGTCATTGCCCAAATGTTATCCAACCTGTCGAAAAAACTGACGTAAAACATCGCACAAAAACTGACCACTCGCCTTTGTTGTTTTTCTCGTATTAGTTGGGACAAAAAGTACCCCGGATAAATCAGATAGGATGCCCGTCCTGCACCACTTCCTAATGTCCAAACAGGATAAAGGTTGTAGAAATTATGTTTTGGAGTTTATTACCTAAACTCTTACCATCTAAAAACATTACTTTATTAGAAACTTTTTTTGGTGTGGTTTTTGGTGACGTGAGAGTGAGACGTGATGCCCTAAGGACGGATGTTTTTTGTCCCTCTTCTGGTGCCCCCTCAGACGTGATGCCCTAGGCAATTGCTTAATTTGATTAAGGGTTAATCCGTCACTGCCAATGTCCTTTCCCGTGCATATCTTTGAGTTCATCAAAATCAGTCAAGTAGGCAGTAGCTAGGAGCCTATTGCAAACAAAAACAGTTAGTAATTAATCATACAAAGACGGCATTGTTTGCTCTGATAAGATCTTATATAACATGGTACCTGATATCATTTAGAACAAAACCTAATGACCGAGATTTCAAGGCGGTACCATTTCTACAAAGTTTACATTTCATACACGTAAAATTACAAACGTTATCATTATGACGTCTGTTAATTTACGGACAATTCACACCGATTTCAGTGTCGGTTGACTATAAGCAATAGTCATTTTTGAGTGCCCTATTATGTGCGCAATACTCAAACTTCAAAGGCAGTCTGTTCTTTTTTTACTCCTAAAAATGATCCATGCGCTTTATACCTCTGATAATACAAAATATATTCTAGAATAAACATATGTTTTATGTACTTACTATCAGAGAAGTTGATTTACAGGCAGATGGCGGACCTAAGTATTTTGGTCAGTTTTTGTCAAACGCAATCGACATAATGACGACTTACATAGTTGCCAAAATCCGACCAAATGACGTAGGTCCGTCAACTGCATACGAATCAATTTCCTCGATGGTACATGCAAATGCGGGTCAGACGCATGGATCGAGGGAGTCGCGGGAAACTTCTAGATTATAAATAAAAAGGTGACAATCTGTCTGTATTTCTGTTATTATACAGGTTGTAACGAAACTAAGTGATATCACTTCAGGGGATGTATGTGTTCCGGACGTAGAGTTCACTGTAAAACTAGCAGCGATGAAAGAGCAATTTTTTTGTGATTTGTATGGGCAAGCGCCCGAGCGTCATGAATTTTCCCATACAAAAGTAAAAGTTACTCTTTCAGCGCTGCTACTTTCACAGCGAACCATACACACCGTAAAGTATTATCACTCAGTTTTGTTACACCCTGTATACGTACGGTTCCCGTGGATTATGCGCATAAGGAGTCCCTGGAAACTTCTAGAGTAAAGAGGTGACTCTCTGTAACTTCTGTTATATATAGGCGATGACCGCATCGTTTGCTGATAAAACCTATATCAACATTATCACGCGTTATCGCGTTGTTGCAGACATATTGGCGACAGCGGTCACGTAGACCCAGGGGTGGTGTTTAAAGGACGATTATAGAGGTTGTACATCTGAGGGGTTAAGAGCGAGCTGTCAAATTTTGCTGTGTTTTCTAATAAGTATTACGATCCCGGAAGAGCATTGACTCAAATGAAATTGATATTTATTTAATCATTGTATATTTATGTGATATTTGGCTAACCAAAAACACGATTCACTTATTTTGACTCAATAGTTTTATTATTTGAAATTATGAATCTTTCTGGGTTTTTCAACAAATACCTGTTACACATATTGAGTTACTATCATTAAATAACTTGCACTACAACAACCACATACTTTATAAAATAATAGCTAAATGAAATATTAGTATTGAATTTAATTTTTAAGTAATCATCAATAACATTTTTAGGACTTACGACCTTTACTTTCGTGCTATAATGCGGGAACCGTTGTTACGCGATATTGTTCACTATTAGCTGCAGCGTAAAGCATATTTCCCGGGAGCACGATTCATGGATCATTGTATCACGATTGGAGGATAGCGGTGTGTGTAGGCGTGGCTAGCGTTTTGACAGTAGGCTCTTCAACATGAGTATTGAGTTCCTGTAGACAGCTACGTGAAAACCCAAGAGCCAGCGACAGCCAGACTCTCGTCTGATTTTTTAAAAGCTGAATATGAGAAAAAAAACATATTTTTTTCTCTCCGAGAAACTATTTTTGATTATTGTTAAAATATCGACCACGCGTGAGTCGAACTCGCGCACCAAAGGTTCCGTATCGTTATAGAGAAAAATTTGGCCAAAAATTGTTTTTGTATTGCCCATGGGATTTAAAAAATATAACATTTTGTTTTTAGTATTTGTTATAGCGGAAGCCGAAATACATGACCTGTAATTTCAGAAGTCTAGCTATAACGGTTCTCGTAGTCTCAGTAAAAGGGTCCCGTTTTTACCCTTTGGGTACGGAACCCTGAAAAACATAGCTGGAGGTCGTTTTAGGTTCGGATTTTAGACCATATACCGCTACGTTAACCTACTGTCGAATATACTTGATATTTGAATTTTAAAGTGGGACTAGAGTTGCATTTGAGTATATGTATTTTGCTAGGAGCGGCCACTAATGGAGGCGAAAGCCGCATGCATTACGCGCACCGCTATACTCACAGACTAACGAATAGACACGGCACTTACAATATACAGCCTGTTTATGAGCTTTTAGCCAAGATGATTTCGTTTATCTATACTAATATTAAAAATGCGTCTGTTACATCTTCACGCACAAACCGCTCAACGAATTTTGTTGTTTGGTATGGAGATACTGGAAGTCCCACGAGAGATCAAACCGCAAAGGATACTTTTTAACCCGGAAAAATGTGCGGTCCCGCGCGATAAACGAATTTTTGCGCAACAGATTCGCAGGCATCGTCTAGTTTCACTATAAGTTCCTAATTTTATTAATCAAAAATGTATTAGATTTAACGCGAGACTTGGGCGTGATCTAGTGCTAGATGTTGCCTGAAATTCTAGGTTATGACCATTTCTCCGGCATAAAAACTGTCCCATGTCTTTTCCCGGACTCAAAGCATCTCCACACCAAATCTCATCAGAATTGGTGAGCGGTTTCAATGTAAAGAGAAAACAGACAGCGCGTTTTCACGATCCCATTAAGAGGGCGACTAACTAATCCGCTAGGTCGAACCCTGGGTGATAGAATTTTATATGATGTGTAAAAATATTAACTTAGTGTAATGCACGGTTATGGCAATATATGAAAAATTCGTGAAAATTAGATGCATCTTTGTGATTTTTTTCTATCGAGAAAATTTTAAGATATAATGTTTCCGCTAGGTCGGATCCTCGGAAATATAATGTTGTATCTATGTTTAAAAAATGAAACAATTCGGGGCTTATTTTCAAGTATAAAAATGAATTATAAAATCGACAATTTTGGGTTAGTCGCCCCCTTAACACAATAATTATGTCATGTCTATTTATTCAACGATCTTCAAATCTTAGATTTTTTGCCCTCTCATTATGTTAAGTGCGAAATGTGTATTAAGAGCGTCAATAGACTAATACTTAGACCAAATACACGAAATGTAAGTCAAACATGTTGAGTACACTACGGTTTTTGTTCAAACACCTACGCGCGGTCTGCATCGCGCTATCGAAGTTTTCTAAGTGCGGCGATATACATGGTGTATCAAAACAAAGTTATAATAATACTTTAGATGTGTGTCCCTATATAGTTCATTGTGACAGTAGCAGCGCTGAAAACTTTTTAGGGCAAACTTATTACGTTGGGCATTTCTCATAGACACATAGATGATAGAAGTGAAAAGTATATCCTTCAGCCCTGCTACTTTCACAGTTAACTCTGTATTAGTGGTACACACACCCTAACCGCTAACGTATTAAAATCACTTATTGTGTTATACATCCTGTATACAACAGCTGAAATCAATCATTCCTTCGGTCTTCGGGCCTGAAAGAGCATATTCCCACATTCTTACCGCTGATTTCTAAAGCATTCTTCAGCTTAGCTAATCCATACTTAATATTATAAACAAATAAAAAGTGAAAGTGTTTGTTACTTCGTCACGCCCAAACCGCTAAATCGATTTTGCTAAAACTTGGTATGGAGATACTTTGATTCCCTGAAAATCACATAGGATACTTTTTATCCCGAAAAAATGTATGGTTCCCGCGCGATAAGCGAATTTTGACGCAACGGAGTTGCGGGCGTCATCTTGTTTCCTATAAATAGAATAACATCTTGCGTTCTATTGATTGCTAAATACCAATAATCAAAATGATTCTAGTACGAACGTAAACCGGGCCAACAGATTTACATACTTTCTCATGTGATAGCAGTCCAGCATTGCGAATTCCGATTATTCTAGAAATGTTAAAATCTAGACATTCTACAAAACACGTTTTTGAAACCGTTTAATGTTAGAAGCTGTGTCATATTAATTTAACACAGCTGCAAGTATGCTCGGTCAGGTTGAAGCCTAATTTTGAGTCTTACCTTACTCAGAAAAATTCGATCGCGTCACATATTTTCCAAAATAAGTACTTATTGTAAATTAAGCTATGTATTTGAAAAAATATTTTTAGGGTTCCGTACCCAAAGGGTAAAAACGGGACGCTATTACTAAGACTTCGTTGTCCGTCTGTCTGTCTCCAGGCTGTATCTCAAGAACCGCTATAGCTAGACTTCTGAAATTTTTACAGATTGTGTATATCTGTTGCCGCTATAACAAAAAATAGTAAAAACAAAATAAAATTCATATTTAAGGGGGGCTCCCATACAACAAACGTGTATTTTTCGGCCTTTTTCGCTCTATATCAATAATGGCAAGAGGCAGGCACTTGAATTTTTCACACATTCTTTTGTTATATGTGTATTTTAATATTTAATATAATATTAAAATAAAATAAAAAATCAGGGGGGCTCCCGTACAAAAAACACAATTTTTAGCCTATTTTTCTCTGTATCGGTAGGTACGGAACCCTTCGTGCGCGAGTCCGACTCGAACTTGGCCGATTTTTTATTAAACACATAAAATGCGCCTACGGACTTTACGCCGATATCCTTATTTGCCTTATTAGTTTCTCAGATTGTTGACATTAACCAGTAATAAACTTACACAGGCCACCTTTTTAAGGGTTCCGTAGTCAACAAGGAACCCTTATAGTTTCGGTCTGTTCGTCTGTCCGCCTGTCTGTCTGTCTGTCTGTCTGTCTGTCTGTCTGTCTGTCTGTCTGTCCGTCTGTCTGTCCGCGGTTTTGCTCAGAGACTATAGGACCTACAAATCTGTAATTCGGCATGAATGCAAATATTAATGGTGCCGACAAAATGGTATATAAAATCAAAAAATATATTTTTTTATGTTAAAAACCTACCTTACACATCAAGCGGGGATGATTTTTTTTCGCGTCCACCCCACCGTGTGGGGTGTCGTTGGATAGTTTTCTTTTTAAATATAACGAGTATTCCTAAACCTATTGTAATTGGGGTAACCCGTTGTAATTAACTTTAATAAATAAATAAAAAGATCATTTTCCGATTTAAGAATCCATTTATGAAATATGAAGTTTTAAAGTGCAAAAAAATCGTTAGAGTCCAGTGTCCCCCCCTTCTACCAGCTAAACCAAACCAAGATGTGTGACTTAAATAAATAAATAAAAATAAACTGTTGCTTCTGGAAATGTGAAAAAATTCACGGGAGTAGGAAATATTCTGAATTTAAAAGGAAAACTATCACGGCTAAGAAGACTTCATAAGTTATGGAGTAATAGTCGATCAACTAAAAAAAATGTATTCCGCGAAATATAAAGGAACTTTTTGTTCAAATTCCTTTGAACGTAATTACTGAGATGATGTTGTTAGTAGTGTAAAAGACGTTATAATTTATGTACATTCATTGACCATAGAAAAATATCGAAAACTAGCGTTACTACGGAACCCTATAATGCGCGTGGCCCGACACGCACTTGGCCGGTTTTAATTTAAAAAGACGGGAAAATTGTGTACCCACTTTTGAATTTCGACTCTACAATATAGGCCAGTACAACTGAATGGTGCCAACAGCCAATACTGCCAATACTCAGATAATAATCGCTAATTGCTCCGCCACTCGCGGGTTAAGGTGAATTAGTGAGTGGCCGCCATTTAGTGTGTGTGTATGTCTAGTGTAGCGCACGGCATATGTATGCAATGTATGCTACTTCAAAGCCTCTAGCAAATACATTTACTTGTAGCTTCTTTATAGAATCGCAAATAAAAATGTATGGAACTGACATGACATGAGTCGAATGTCGACTTGATATTATTGTCTAGTAATTTCGAACAGTTTTAATAGTTGAGATTCTAAACGGTCCAACAACATGTTCTTCTCTATCAAAATTTTTAAATATGAATATTGGAGAGTGGTCCCATGCTCCATACATTTTTGCCCATTGTTCTTTTATAATATTTTTAAAACTCATTAATGATTATTAGTGTCTCAAACGATATTGTATTTAATTACTTTTTAAATACTCAATATTCATACATTACAGTCTTACTTACAGTCACTTATACTGTGTTTTATGTTTTATGGGCGTAAGATTCCGACTGTAAACACTCACAAACTTTGGCCCTTTAGTTCTTCACACAAAAACTTAACGGATTTTGATAAAATTAGTCATGGCAATAGGCTATACAAAGGTTACTTTTTATCCCGAAACATACTGCATAAACTAGGTTCCATATAAACCAGTATCTAAGACGGTATTGAAATTACTTTAAAAAAAAAGGCAATTCTCTTAAAGTAATTTTAAGACCTCGGGGTCTTTTTGTTATACTTCTTTGTAATTATAACAAAGGCCTGCGGCCAGACCATGTTCTTGACCGAAACATCAATTATACTGACCATAGAACATACTAGAACAATATACAGTGTAAATCATCGAATAAGAAATACTATACAAGAGTAACCAACGTTTGCATTTCGTGGAATTTTCGTGCTTTCAGTTAGTTGTCAAACTCGGATCTAACGAGTTACGAGACAGAATAAAGAGAACTAACGAGTAGGCCGACTCAGAAGAGATGAGAGATCTCGAAAGGAGTATGTTTTAAAATGTATGGAGTCTGAGTTACCGTTATACTGTACTCCATTTCGATAGTGTGAATATTTATTCCGTTTTAAGACTTTGCAGAATATACTCCTAATTTATCCTACTAATATTATAGAGGCGAAAGTTTGGATGTATGTATGTATGTATGTATGTATGTATGTATGTATGTATGTATGTATGTATGTATGTATGTATGTATGTATGTATGTATGTATGTATGTATGTATGTATGTATGTATGTATGTATGTATGTATGGATGTATGGATGTATGGATGTATGGATGTTTGTTACTCTTTCACGCAAAAACTACTGAACGAATTTTAATGAAACTTTACAATAATATAGCTTATACATCAGAATAACACATAGCCTACAATTTTGACCGACTTTCAAAATGGAGGAGGTGTTATGTTCGTTTTTTTATGGTCAACGATTACTTCGCCATTTGTGAACCGATTTTCAAAATTTTTCTTTTGGTGTTTAGGTTATCATCCCAATTTGGTACCATATTCATAAAAGTGGTGACCTGATGAAGGAATCCATAAGAAATCGAAGGAACTCACCAAAATTTTTATGGAAACATGTGGTGACTTCGGTTTCGTGAGCAGTATTCTAAGCATATGCTACCAACAAGCAAGATTTTGCACCAAGGTATACCGTGGTTCGGAAGGTGCTGAGAGAACTCCTGACTCTTTATAGATACAAGTTTGGGAGTTTCGACGTTGTTTTAAGAACGGGAAGCATATGCTACTATGCAAATTACATTCATCATCATCATCATCACTACCATAAATCATTATAGAACCATGTATCGTCCCGTTTTGAACCTATTATTGGTACTTTTCATAGTCTTTTATAACTCTATAGCTACGCAGAAATGAACCGCTGCCCTAATCAAATTCGGAAACATTTCTCCAACGCGGGAAAGGAACCCGCGACCTCCGAGTCAAGAGCCACGCTATTAACCACTGTACCATTGGCCATAGAACATACTAGAACACTTACGCAGTAGAAAGTGAACAATTACAGAATATTTACTTTATGTAATTGTTTCTTTCACTGTTATATGATTGTGCGTAGGTGAAAGATGATTGTGTTTTACCTAACGAAGCAAAAAGAAGGGTAAAGCTTTTGGCGATCTCTAGATCATTATCAAAAATTTAATATTACATAAGGAGTGACTTACGAGTTCTAACTTTGAGAAAGCCTTTATTAAACAATGGTTTGATTATTATAATATACATATACTAATATTATAAAGCGGAAGAGTTTTTTAGTTTGTTTGTTTGTTTGTTTGAACGCGCTAATCTCAGGAACTACTGGTCCGATTTTAAAAATTCTTTCAGTGTTAGATAGTCCATTTATCGAGGAAGGCTTATAGGCTATATTTTATCACGCTAAGACTAATAGGAGCGAATAAATAGAGGAAAATGTGGAAAAAACAGGGGAAAATTATTTGAAAGGGCTTATTTGAACGCGCTAATCTCAGGATTCAGGAACTACTGGTCCGATTTGAAAAATTATTTCAGTGTTAGATATATACTATAGTTTTGCATAAGCGCCGATTGCAACTTTGAGTTTTAACGACCAATCTTTAAGTTTTGCGACATATGTAGTAGGTAAAATGTTACGACAAAGTACTACAATGAATAATGATCCTTCAAAAATGTTAATATTGTTCCGAAGCACACATGGCGACATCGTTAAATAACATTTTAACAATGAAACAAAATTCTCAGAAAGTCATTACGGATGTTACATAATATCACGCGGTGCGGAGATAAATCGAAACAGATGGACACACACACTGTTAATTATGTAGTAGTAAAGAGTTACATATTATTAGTTGTTGTATGGGGTAACGAGCATATGCAATATGCATCACCTGATGGCAAGCATAATACATTTGTAGAACTTAGACAAAATCTTGCGGAAATGTTTTTTTTTTTTTTTTGTTTGAATCGACATTACTTATAGCGATTAAATTCGTCATCATCAGCTCGATCACTGCTGTAAAAATTTAGGAGTTTTTCTTTTTAACCCCCGACCAAAAAGAGGGGTGCTATAAGTTTGACGTGTCTGTTTGTCGGTCTGTCTGTCTGTCTGTCTGTCTGTCTGTCTGTCTGTCTGTCTGTCTGTCTGTCTGTCTGTCTGTCTGTCTGTGGCATCGTAGCATCCAAACGGGTGGACCGATTTTGATCTAGTTTTTTTGTTTGAAAGCTGACATGACCGAGTGTTCTTAGCTATAGTTCATCATCATCAGCCTGCTCATTGCTGAAATATCACAGTTTATCTGGTTCGTGATAGGCCGATTAGCAACTTGCAGTCGTTTGATGAGTTTTATATTTTGCATTCTGGTTCGTGACACTTATGAATATATACATATTAATGGAAAGTTAACCTGGTGCTGCAGCATCACCTGGTAATCAATAGGATACCCAACTCCTCACCAACTTAGAGCAATGGTTTCGTGTTTGGGCTCATTTTAATTGCGACAGCCAATAAGACGTAGATAGGCAGTAAATATACTTTACACTTAGGAATTATTTAAACTTAAAGTCAGTAAATATTATTTCATTACTTTTTAAAGTTGTTTGGCGGGGTTTTTTTTAATTCTTTCTTAATTTATACAAATAGGCTATTCTAAAGTTGTTTCCTGTGATGCAGCTTAATTTCACAGCTTTCGGAATTAAATTACCCCTAACACGACGTTATATCAAACGCATAGAGATCATTTTCGCGAAAACTCACTGGTGTACGTGGTTTCAAACGTTTAGAATTAATTTACCCCTGGCAGAACCTTATTTCAACGTCTTAGAGATCATTTTCGCGTAACAGTGGGTTACTATACTACGTAGGTGAGCGCCTACATTGATGATCGGCCATCTATCATATTTCGTCATAATTATAATAACTTCATCTACTTTAGGCAATATTAGATTGTATTTATATTACGTTACATATAGATTGTACATCATTAACGGACATTAAGTCGTTAATGGATTTTAATATGTGGTTTGCCAAAATTACTATGTAATTTAAGAGCGGGCTGCCAAATTTTGCTGTGTTTTCTAATAAGTATTACGATCCCGGAAGACGATTGACTTAAATGAAATTGAGATTTATTTAATCATTGTATATTTATCTGATATTTGCCTAACGGAAAACACGATTCACTTATTCTGACTCGATAGTTATATTTTTCGAAATTATGAATCTTTCTGGGCTTTTCAACAAATATCTGTTACACTTATTGAGTTACTATCATTAAATAACTTGCACTACTACAATCACACACTTTATAAAATAAAGGCTAAAGGAAATATTAGTATTGCATTTAATTTTTAAGTAATCATCAAAAACAGTTTTGGGACTTACGACTTTTACTTTCGTGCTATAATGCGGGAACCGTTGTTAAGCGATATTGTTATTATTATATTACTTTTACTATTAGCTGCAGCGCAAAGCACATTACTCGGGAGCACGATTCATGGAATCATTATATCACGATTGGAGGATAGCGGGGTGTGTAGGCGGGGCTAGCGTGCTTTGATATTTTTGACAGCAGGCTCTTAAACTATAGATAAAATTCGCACATAATAATAATAATTGTAAGTCGAATAATTTTAAGCCTGAACCGATTGTTTTAAGATAAAAAAATAAAAACGTCAAAAAACAGATTACAAAAAGTTGGTATCTGTCTGTCTGTTTCCTCTTCACACCCAAACCACTGAGCCGATTTTGCTGAAATATGGTATGGAGATACATACTTTGAGTCCCGGGAAAGGACATAGGATACTTTTTTTCCCGGAAAAATGTACGGTTCCTCCGCGTTAAACCGATTTGGAAGCAACGGAGAATGGATGGATGGATTTCATTTACAAAATATTCGAAGGATAATACGAGTATCATACTAATATTATCAAGTCCGTGTGTTTGTTACCTTTTCACGCCCAAACCGCTGAACCGATTTTGCTGAAATTTGGTATGGCGATACTTTAAGTCCCGGGAAAGGACATAGGATACATTTTATTCCGGAAAAATGTAGGGTTCCTGCACGATAAACGAATTTTGGCGCAACGGAGTTGCGGGCGTCATGATCTAGTGAAGAAATAAAGAAGAATAAAAAGTAAGTACCTTGTTCATTGAGTATCCTGAAGTCATCTTCCGGCAGCATGCCCCCGGTGAGGGCACCCAGCAGCAGCACCGTCACCACGCTGTACCGCGACATGTTCACTGACGATCATGCTGCAACAGAGACAACCGTATCAAAATCGGTCCAGTCCATTTTAAGATTTTTGTTTTTGCGTAGCAGTAGGTGAGCCTAATTGCGCCGAAATTAGTTTATCACGCGGCAACAACACATTTTTCAGCAACGAAAAATAATGATAATTAAGTATGTCATTTCCTCTAAGTCAGGGGTTCCCAAAGTGTGCGCCGCGGCGCTCTGGTGCGCCGTGGAAAGGCAAGAGGGGCGCCGTGAGTCGATCCTCCATTATTATCCGAAACCACAAATATTATAAAATAAAATTTTAATACATCTTTTTGTAATAGCTAGGACCTAGGTAGAGTAGGGCGCCGCGCCGTGACAAAATATTGTGACGTGTAACTGCGCCGCAGGCTGAAAAAGATTGGGAACCCCTGCTCTAAGTATCAAAATCGATTTAGCCAAGCGTGAGGAGGTAACAGACAGACACACTTTCAAATTAGCAAGGATTTGATCGTTTCCATTTAAGTTTTAAGTAGGCAAGAGTCAAGACTAAAGCAAGATACTGCTATGCATTAATATAAGATCAATATTTTATCTTTTGGCCTTTGGATAGTGGTGGAAGTAACTACTATAAAATTACAGAAACACCTCGCAATTTATAGGACCAATAAAAATTGCGATACTATAAAACCTCTATCAAAAGTAGGGTGACCACGCTTTTAGGAATTGGGACACTTTTTTTTGTTTTGTATTTAAAGTTTATTGACAAAACAAAAAAAAGTGTATAAGTTTATAATGTTTCATAAAGTGTACAAGTGAAGTGACAAAGTTTAAAATTATACCTTAGAAAGGTTGATGTTAAAAAATTATTATTGGTAAAATTAGATGAGAAGTATGTTTTGCAGTATAGAACGGCTGTATTCAAAAACATAATATATGACTACTTAACTCTAGTTTTATGAAGAAAATTTATAGAGCTTATATAAATATGTCAAAATCTTAAGCATCTCATATTTTTGAGTGCGGCCGCCAGTATTATGAAGTTATAAGTGAGTTTTAGTTTAGTAATATGAAGACTCTGAGCCATTTAGTTAACTCCGTTGTTTCTACATTATCAATTACGGAATTTCTTGTCATTACCTTCTTGAGTTAATATCTGCAAGAGCCTGATCTCAATATACTCGATTACTCTTCACAAATTGAATGTTTTTGCTACTGATATTAAGGCCATGTTTGCAAGTGTCATTTGCGATAATTATTTATCGCAATGTTTAGAAATCCATACTAATATTTTACAACCTCAAACTAATAAAAAATGTAGTTTCAAAATGGATGAATTTTCAAACTACATTTTTTAAATTCCAATGATTGGGAAATTAAACATAGGATGTTTTCTATCCCGGAAAATGTATGTAACGAAGTTGCTGGCAACATTTAGTAAATCTGAAGCTGTTAGTAAATACAAAATAATTCTTATTAAAATCCACACTCTAGAAGGCGGTTTTTTTTAAACAAAAAGTAGGTAACTAATGATCTCTAAGATCAATTTTAAAAAGTAGTTAAGGCGTAATATCCTTAGAAAGCCTAATTTATTGCGTTGGGATGACCATATTTTAAAACACCCAGATAACATCAGAATGCGAATAAAAAATAATCGCCATTATGAAATGGAAAGTGTAAATAACGAAGTAATCAGCTTTACAACATACCTTAGCACTTAGGGCGTTTGTTCACCGCCGTGACCGGGACGTCATCGGTGACGTTCTCGGGAACGAGATGACGGCGCCGATTTAGCGATACATACATTTACTATGGCCGTATGTCCCATGACTGCTTGGTGACGGGCGTGCTAGACCGTCACCATTTATTAATGCCACTTTATGACCTAGGGCCTAGGTCATAATGTGGCATTAATAAAAAATTAAACCTATAGCCTAGGTGCTAGGTTCTAAGCTTTAGGTTTCATTTTCTACCGACAATGGTTTAGCGACGCTTAACGCCGCTGCTTGTAGTGGTGTAGAGTAAATTAAACCTAGACTATAATATGTATATTACAAAATGGTATTTTATTTGAATTTTTGTCGGTGACGTCCCGGTGACGGCGCGGCGGCGGTGGACACACGGCCTTAGAGTGAAAAAGCCGAGTGAAACAAGTCAATTTATACCCCCGATAAGGAACGAGTATTAAGCATTAATAATGTGTTTTTGTTTGTTTGTCGACGGATCAATTATTTGCTTCCTTGCACGGGTGACATTTTAAAAGTTTCTGTAATCAACACTGCTGTAAATAATTATCATTTTAATGCACGCTGGCAGAGTACATTAATGAAATTACACTTCAGGTATGAAGTTGATTGCAAAGCTATATTTATTAAAATCTTTTGTCAAATATAATATATAAATTAGTCCGATTTCTTATAAATTGTTTTTTTTTTTTTTTGTATTATGAGTATAAGACTACTGTTGGGCTTTGGCATGGGAATTATTTTTATCAGGCAGGACTTTTCTTATTGGGCATTGGCTTTATAAAATCGAATATTCAGTAATTATTTTGTACCAAACAGCCACAAACCACGGTAAAAGATATTCGATGGGCGATGGCCCTGAGCGAGTTATTACGCCAATTTTTCCTGCCGGGCTAGTTTCCGAACCAGTGGTAGGCACTAGGCATCACTGTAGATACGTCGTTTAAAAGGAGTATTGTACATTATCAATTTTGAATAATAATATTTTGATGAAGGTTTAAAAAGGCTGACTATCTCCCGTTGCCTACGAAGAGTCTTAACTCTTAAGGACTCAATATTATAGAGTATGAAGACCCAATTTAATTCATCCCTTAAGCGAACCAAACTAAGCTTTATATTTATATATCATGCCACAATCTAGATAGAATAATACTTCAACACACTTTCCACGGGAATTGTCTTCGAGGCCTTGGTACCAAATTGTGGTACCGTTACACGTGTACCCGGCGTGGTCCATCAAATAAATACAAGATTTATTACCGCAATTGGGCCACGCATCTCCGTTATTACCGCTCAAGTACCCTTAATAGACTTGTCCTATATAGCATTGATTTAGACAAGCGCACCATGATAACAAAAATACGCTGAATATTTATCTATCCAAGCATGATAAGTAAAGCTGATTGATAATACACATGTCTCAAGCTAAAAATTTATATGTTTTGCTCGAATGTTAGGAATTATTATCGAATTATCAGGGCGAGCGAAGCAAGCCCTAGTATATCCCACAGCCTGTACATTTAGTGTTACCTACACTTTACGGAAAAAATATCACGCCTATTGATCTGGCTTTAACATAGTAATTTTATTTATATGTAGATGTGTTATCATCAGTCAGTCAAGGTGTGACGACGCGAGCCCTCACAAAGCTCGGCTTTTAGCTAGTAATAATTTGTTTGACATAACATGGTAGAATGCTTCTCTTTCGGTAATATACTAGGTATATGAAGAACGACGACGACAAGAAATTAGAATTTATTACACATTCATGTTAGCAAGGAGACAGGGTACAGTGCAATGATCTCTCTCAGATGATTATACTTGCAAAGCTTTAACTGGATTACTGTGACTAAAACTTGTTATAGTACAAGATAAAATCTAAATTTTAGATATAAAAATCACTTTTAAAATAAAATATACCCAAAAAAGTCCATAAAAGTGGTAATAAATGTATTTTAAATCCCGTCAATTAAGTTTTAAAATACCGCTAAGCCTGCAGGTGAATAAGCTTTTTACTAAATGCACTTATACGACATCATCACAAATGACGTAAATATTAATGGATTCCAGAAAACTCCGGAAAATTCCAAAAAAGACCGAAAAAATCCTTTAAAAAAGCAGTAGGTAGAGTCGCCCTACGCAGCGCTACGGGACGTATTATATAAGGCTGCCTTCACATTAAGTCGCGAGTACTGCGGCAGCCGCGCGGCAGCCGCGCGACTTCCATACTAATGAGAGTCGCGCGGCTGCCGCCGTAGTCGCGACTTAATGTGAAGGCAGCCTAAGTAGATTGCAGAAAAGTACGAAAAAATCCTCAAAGAAGCAACACGCTGGGCCACCCTACTTTGGGACGTATATGGTAAGGCCCGGTTCACACGAATTCATTAACAATCAGAACAAGCCTTATGCGGTACGACCTAGAAATTATATTGTACCGTGTCATGTTGTACTTGTACACCTAGACTCTAGAGGAAATGCTGGCTACGATACTTTTGATATTTTTTAGATCTTGATACAATAAAAAAAAAATCCTTAACGTCATGAATATTTTCGCTACTTTTGACAATTTCTACATCTAAATTTTACAAAAAAAAAATACATTTTTTATTATTTCATAAATATTTTTACAACGTTTAACAATAATATCAGTTCCCTGAACTAGGCGCAGTCTGTGACATGGAGGAAAAAGTAATTTATCTAAAAAGACAACGAACTTCCAAATGCTTTCTTTATTTAATGACATTTAAAAGCATTAATTTTCTTTAAACCTTATAATAACGGTAAATCCGTCGTTAAAAATTAAAATACGGAAAAAAAACAAATTACATATTACCGAAACCAGCTTGCAGTTCCCGTGGATTTATGTAAAAAATATTATGCAATTTTTTTTTTTTCATCAAATCCTTTTAAATTATACTATAATATTAGCATACATATAAACAGAAATATCAAACGGTATTTCTCTACCAATCTACTATAAATATAATTCATTAAAAGCAATAATAATCGTCAAAATTAGCATATCATCTAATAAGCAGAAAGCTAAGAGCTTATAAATCATTATGTAAATATTATAATATGACATTGAAAATCCTGTCATTACAAGTAAATTAATAACTAATTTATAGATAATATAGTTGTGAATAATTTTTGTTCTAAAGTAATTTATTTATGAGTTGTAATGTGATAGTCCTGCTACCTTAAGATTGTGTAGATAAAACATAATAAAATGAATAAATCATCAAAATTACCCAGTTGAAACAGTTAAGAGAAATCAACACTTTTTAAAAGTATTTTAATAGGATTATATTATATAAGATGTTGCTGTTTATGAATTAATAAAAAATAAATAAATTATTCATTTATAGCTATTAGGTAGGTACCAGGTAATATCAAACATTTTGGTAAGTACTCAATACTACTAGCTAGCCTGTTATTTTTAATTTTTAGTCAACAAGATTTCTGATAAAACAAAAAGACTATGAAAAAAGGTAAACCTAATCTATCTAAATATAATATTAGTATGTATAATAATTGAATATTTTATGGCGTATACTTGAATTTAAAAGATAACAACAAGCCCTGACACTGTTAGGGGGACAAGAAATAATAATTAAGAAATATATATATATATATATATATATATATATATATATATATATATATATATATATATATATATATATATATATATATATATATATATATATATATATATATATATATATATATATATATATAACTAAATTAAAGGTGACTGACTGACTGATCTATCAACGCACAGCCCAAACCACTGGACGGATCGGGCTGAATTATGATGCAGGTATCCGCTAAGAAAGGATTTTGATCAATTCTACCCCCAAGTGGACAAAATAGGGGATGAAAGTTTGTACGAAACTTTGTCAATTTTAAACCGATCGTACCGAGTCTTTGATACCTAATTAATAATAATACTTCTTAACGCGAGCGAAGCCGGGGGAAAAAGCTAGTTAAAGATAAGCTCAAAATTACTTTTTACGTCTTCTGATTGGCCTAAACTCTAAATACAACAATGTTGTATTTGTATTAATGTTGGATAAAAATAGCAAAATTGAGGTGCTAAGCCTTTACTAGACTAAATTTAGATCCAACCTCTTGTTATCGGCTACCGTTTTCAAGTGGGTAGGGCAACCTCCTGACTTACAAACTACATATTTACTTACAGGTTATTAAATAAATATAACCTAAATAATAATCGATAAGGAATATAAATATTTGATATTGATTACTTTAATGTTGCTAAATCTACACAATTTTTTTTTTTTTATTGAACTTACCAACAGCAAAAAACAAAGACATTTAAAAATAACTTAGATACAAGGTTTTATGAGCCATTTGTGTACAACATTCATTAAAAACAGTAGAAAAACTCATATCTGTTAAATATTTACAACATTTGAAGTACTGCTAATATTATAAAATATGCAAATGTGCCTGTCAGATAACTTTTCATGCCTAAACCGCTATACTGCTTTAGAATAGTTGAGAGTCCCGTGAAAGAACATGGAGTAGTTTTTTCTAAAAAGTGTACAGTGGACGCGGTAAAAAATCCTTGAACGCAGTTGCTGGTAACATCTAGTAGGAAATAATAAATAGTTGCAGTGTCATTAACCTGCGTAATTACTACTAGCCAAGATGATTGTCGCTTGTGAAGGAAGGAAATGCCAATAAAAAGTAATAAGACGTCGCGTACGTCCAAAGTGACACAACATACATTTTTTCCTAATTATACGTGTTGGAAAGATACATGTATAATCACTGTAAAACATATATTTCTTCAAAGAAATTACAGTTTTTTCAGTAACATGTGCAACAAAAAATATATTTGAACAGTTCTAGATTATCCTGCATTTGCAAAAATCATGGTCGCTGCAAAAATTTTTTTGGCTCTTGCCCGCGTTTCCTTTTTTAAAGTATTTTTTTAGTTTAAATTACTCTTTATGAAAAAGTTACTCACAAGTCGCAACTTACCTACACCGTTTGTTTATCGCGCAAGTTCTCAAATCCCAAAGTACCTCCATATCAAATTTCATTAAAATCGATCTGTTTAAGCGTAAAGAAGATACATAATATTTATAAAATTAATAAGAACTTAGTTTCGTAGATAAATTATTACTACATATGTATATTCTTTTGACCTCATTAAAAATCGATAGATATAAAATACAAATAATTAATCGTAGTTTGGACAAATATTTACGCGTGCTATCGATATCGACCTGTATCGATACGGATTTGCTCGTAGTAGTAAAGTACCTGATAAGCTGATAAGGTGAAGTACAGTCGTGTTAAAAACCTTTAAAAAAAGGCAGGCTACTAAAAAAAATATGCGCACTTAAGAAACTCTTGGTTTTTTCGTATTAATAAATTAAAAAGAAAAAATCGAAACCTTCATATAATACCTAGTGGCTATTATATAATATTCTGTGCTAGTGGCTAGTAGTCTAGTACTAACTACTAAGCTAAATACACGTAGTAGTTGAGTGTTATTTTAAGATTTTATCTTTAATTTTTTTTTTTTTTTGTTAATTCGTCCCGGTCGGGACAGGCAAAGGGAGCGTTGCCCATACAGCCATATTTTATCTTTAAAGTATTTTTAAACCGTCTTCTTTTAAGATGATTTTAAAATTCGAAATAAAAAAAAAAAAAACAAAATTGATAGTTAAATCATTTACAAAAAGTTTTCATAAAATTATGTACATAATTACCATTTTTCCTTAGTCTATGGTATTACGAAAAAATTAAATTGTACAGTCGCTTACAAAATGCTTTCATTTAATTAAATTAACTTTTATCAAAGGAATATAGGTTAGGTCATACAATATTTCCTAGTCCTAGGTCATAAATCGCGGTATTGCGACTCAATTAATACAAGCCCTAACCTGGCTCGTGAAATATGGCTCGCGGATTTCCCTCAACAAACTAAGCGTTATTTATGTTTGCAATTATGTTATTTGTTACACAGTGTCATAGGTTACTTTGCTCTTACAGTTAGGACAGAGGAAAGCTTCACTTTCTTATGGAAAACAAGATGTTTTTGGATCGTTGGAAAGATTGTAAGATTTGTAAGCGATAACTTTATTATCAAAAGCAAGGGTAAATTTGTACAAACTTGTATTTTATCAAAGTAAAGGCATATGTATAATTTTTACGACTTATACGGTTACTAGTTTTTTTTTTTATTTACTAGCGATTTTGATTGGCTAGCCTTAACATCAACCAATCATCAACGCTTTTGAAAAGACAAACTTGGAAAAAACCTTAGAAAACAGTCATTATCTTGAGAGTGCATTTTTGTAATCCTACGGGCCTACGGGCCTTTTGTTATTTGTATTGAATCCCTTTCTAATGTCTCATTTCGACACTCAACGATAACATTATCTACAAAGTTATTTTACCTCCAATATGGCCTTTATTCCATTGAAATAACGACCATATTAAGTATAATAAAGTGAGAAGTAAATCTAGGAAGCAATCTAGCGAATTATGTAAAGTAGGTGAGGGCTATGACGTCATCATCGATAACGTGAACTGTGTAACCCCGCATCTTTCACAATTTCTTGTGACTCATTACAGACTAAGTGATTTGTAAACATCATATGCGCCGACAAAATATTGATATGACAGGTCAGCAGCCTAGAATTATTGTCAGTATGTCTTATAATTATGTTTATTCTAGGGCGAATATGTATGTTTACTGTTTTAAAAACATTTGGGACTAATTCATAAGCAAAAATTAATGAAATAGAATCTAGATTTTTCTAGATAATCTTAATAAAATACATGTGCACTTGACTGTTCCTTCTAGTTTCTACCACAGAATACATAATTAGTACCTTACGGTATTTCTACCCCGATTGTACTTTTAACAAACACTTGTAAACCACTGCACCTAGTCCTGACTATATCAATAAGCACTGTCAACTCTACTATACCTAGGTCCTAGTCCCACCTATATCAATAAGCA
The DNA here is from genome assembly GCA_905187585.1 of Cyaniris semiargus. Taxonomy (NCBI): domain Eukaryota; kingdom Metazoa; phylum Arthropoda; class Insecta; order Lepidoptera; family Lycaenidae; genus Cyaniris; species Cyaniris semiargus. Next base: position 4,928,604 of record LR994566.1, on the reverse strand, counting down.
CTCTTCCACTCAGCTGTACTAGTCTCACCGATATACAGTATAAAATCAAATAAGTACTGGTCAACTCAGCTGTACCTAGGTCCTAGTCCCACCTATATCATAATCACTTGTCCACTCATCTGTACGCACTACGCGTACGTGCGCGCGCTCAAGTCAGCCGCGCGGGAAACGTAAAACAATGGCCGCTCACAACCAAAACAACGAGCCACTGTTCGCGGAACGTAGGCCGAGGGCTGATTGTGTTTTGTTAATGTTGGGGTAGGTCTTGTATAGAAGTAGATATGGGCCCGGTATGTAACTTTAAATGATCAAAAAATCCATAGTAACGAAAGTTTCTCTTCTCTGACTGTCCATTACCTCTTCAACCCAAAATATTATAGGTATGAGGATAGATGGAAGAGGAGGCCGAAAGCTCAGTGCGTTGTTGTGGTAGGTCTAGCATAAAGTGGGCATGGGATTGGTATGCAAACTCACACAGCCACAAACCATAATGATGCGTCTATAATAATTATTAATTAATAATTATTGACTTTATGGTAGGTCTAGTTTGTGAAATGGACCTAGCAATTTAGAAACGTCCGCAACACGTTACCTTTACACTTATTGAGTATTAAAATGTTATCTGCCTACAAATAAATCAAGTCAGCGAATTACGTTCGTCTTAGAAGAAGAAACTAACCACTGCTATAATCAGGGCGAGCGAAGCGAGCCCTAATACATAATAATATATCCCTCATCACTTAAGGTGCCGTTCCGATCTTTACCGCGGCTGATCGCGACCGACAAAAATTTAATCAAAATGGCACTTTATGACAGACTATAGTATATGTCATAAAGTAGGATATTATTTGAATTTTTAGGACTATAGTATGTCATAAAGTGGCATTTTAATTGAATTTTTCGGAACGAAAGAAGATCGGAACGGCACCTTAAGTTTATCTCCACAGTTTGTGACTATATTCTGCCATAAAGTGGCATTTTAATTGAATTTTTCGGAACGAAAAAAGATCGGAACGGCACCTTAAGTTTATCTCCACAGTTTGTCTATACTTTCGCATTTCCACTGGTCGCCGTGCTAGGGCTACTGAGCACTTTTGTGGTACTTTACGGAAAAACTATCACGCCTATTGATTTGTGCTTTAACACAGTAATTTTTATTTATATATATATATATATATATATATATATATATATATATATATATATATATATATATATATATATATATATATATATATATATATATATATATATATATATATATATATATATATATATATATATATATATATATGTAGATGTGTTATCATCGGTCAGTTACTATTAAAATATTTTTAAAAACTGCCTTAAATATTATTACCAGTTACCACGCAGAAAAACGACGCGAGCGCCGAGCGGCGAGCCCTCACAAAGATCAGCTTTCAGCTAGAAAATAGATAAGTGGACACGATGTCAACATTTTGTTCTAACTTCTAGCTAACCCAACAAAACGGTCGCCAACTCCCGGACTATGGGAAACATTGAACTCTACATTAAAAATCGTTTCTGGTTAAGATCAGGGACGTGATCTGGGTACGTAAGTATTGTGAAAGCGCTTTGTTGTGTGTCCCACAGGAAAATACAATATGAAAAAAAAACAACAAAATCGATTTATCCGATCACGAGCTACGAGACACAGACATGGACTTTTCTATAGTCAACATGTCCGTTGCCAGCGACTAAAGATAGTTTAAATATAATATTAGATGAAACCTAAAGTTTTATCGCGCGGGAACCGTACATTTTTCGGGGCTAAAAAGTATCCTATGTACTTTCGACTAAAAGAGCGATTTGGTCGTGAAGAGGTAACAGAAAGACAGACAGACACCCTTTCGCAGTTAGTAAGATGGATTTTTATCATTACGACCTATGATATTATATTATATAAAAAAAAATCATTGATTACGACTACAGATTTTGCTGAAATTAGGTCTGAAGACACTTCTGATTCTGGAAAATGACAAAGGACATAGGAGAGTACTGCACTAGTTGCTAGTTAGAAAATGAAAGCGAGATAAGTTTACTATAAATAAATTTCTCTATCAATATTCCAATTCCTGTCAACATTTTATAGAAGGTGGTACTGATAGTTGTTCTAGTTTCATAATAAAGCTTCATTGAAATCACTGTTGAGCCCTAAAAAGGCCCAGTCACATATAATTCATATATATCTCTATTTTTTTATAAAATTTGGATACAAACGAGCAAACGGGTCACCTGATGGAAAGCATCTACCATCGCCCATGGACACTCGCAACATCAGAAGAGTTGCAGGTGCGTTGCCGGCCTTTTTAGAGGGAATACGCTTTCTTAAAGCTCTGTGTGCTTCTGCACAAAACCTCTTCCAAGTTGCAAAGCAAGTACAAAAATCCTGCTTTCGAAGTTAACATTATAGAATACTAGACGTTCCGCGCGGCTTCGCCCGCGTAAATTAGATATTTCACAGACAAATAAGTCTACAAAAAATAGCCTATGATCCTTCACATGGTCTACTTCTTATCTGACCCAAAGCACAGAAAAATTGCTCTAGTAGTTCGTGAGATAAGCTAATTCAAATAATTTCCCCCGTTTTTCCACATTTTCTTCTATTTCTTCGCTCTTATTAGTCTTAGCGTGATAAAATATAGCCTATAGCCTTCCTCGATAAATAGGCTATCTAACAATGAAATAATTTTTCAAATCGTACCAGTAGTTCCTGAGATTAGCGCGTTCAAATAAGCCCTTTCAAATAATTTCCCCCCGTTTTTTCCATATTTTCCTCTATTTCTTCGCTCCTATTAGTCTTAGCGTGATAAAATATAGCCTATAGCCTTCCCCGATAAATGGACTATCTAACACTGAAAGAATTTTTCAAATCGGACCAGTAGTTCCTAAGATTAGCGCGTTCAAACAAACAAACAAACTAACAAACTCTTCTGCTTTATAATATTAGTATAGACTAGTTGACGCCCGCAACTCCGTAGCGCCAAAATTACTTTATCGCGCGGAAACCGTACATTTTTCCAGGATAAAAAGTATCCTATGTCCTTTCCCGGGACTCAAGGTATCTCCATGTCAAATTTCAGCAAAATCGGTTCAGCGGTTTGGGCGTGAAGAGGTAACAGACAGACAGACACACTTTCGCATTTATAATATTAAGTATGGATAGACCGTACTCCGTATCCAATACCCATCCATACTAATACATATTATAAATGCGAAAGTGCGTCTGTCTCTCTGTTACCTCGCGTCGTCACGCCCAAACCGCCGCGCTGTACCGATTTTACTGAAAAATGCTTTGCGTCCCGGGAAAGGGCATATTATAGCAGCCCATAGGCGGTCATAGGGTACTTTTTTAATTTTTATCCCCGAAAATGTACTGGCCGCGCGATAAACCTGTTTTGGCGCAACGGAGTTGCATCCAGAATATTTATTATAAAGGGTTCACAGAAGTTTCTCATTCGTTTTCTGACAAATAAAAAATTACTTTCATCCATTACCGTCACGTTAAAGTGCACATAATAACATCATTACAATAACAGACAATTGTCTGAAATCGAGCCTATTATTATTAGCTCATCTAAATTGCAAGTATTGTTCAAGACAATTTGCATGAAACAACACACCATTGTGTTCTTAAATTGAGACATTAGTATGGCAAGAAGATTTCAGTTGAGAGCACTCTTCTTAAGGCCTTATTCCACCTTTCCTAATTTAGCCCATCAATCCCCAAGCGGCACCCGGTTGCCGCATAACAATTGAAAATCTATTCTGTCTGCGATTCCTGCGATCGAGGTATTACAATTTACACGACGTCTAAATCGATTCAGTAAGATAATTTACTCAAGTGAAATAGCATTTCGAAAGTTAGGATCCTAATTAGCGTACTAAATCGGAAGAAGTGTGGCTTCTGATTTGTGGAATCAGAAGCTTCTAATTAGTCTTCTTTGAATCCTAATTAGGTCGTCTAAAATCTAAATTAGAAAGGTAGAATAAGGGTTTAGGCATAATATGGAAGGTCATTGCTTTTAATACAAGTAATAGGTAGTTACTAGTAAAAAAAAGTTATATACAGCGCGAAAAAACACCTTGCGTTCCGTACGTACGCATAGAAAAAAATATTGCTTTTTCAATCACATTCATCTTCTATCGCATTCATTTTGGGACATTTGAAACAAGACAGTATTACCTATATGTATTTTAACGTTTTGGCCAAAAATATATTTTTCAAATCTACCCTCAGTAAATATAAACTTAGCACAAATTTTTCCAATCTTGATTATTATTAATTTAAGCTCTATTATGTAATAAAAACACGAGAAAACAGTCGATTGACATTGAACACAGAAGTTACTGTTTCAATATTGTTTCAAACACTGCCATACGGTTCCGTATAATGCGATAACTTTTCAAGTTCCGCGTAAGAACGAGCTCAAGAGTTTGAAACATGCTTCCATACGTGTTATAAAAGTTTAAAACTATCACTATCGATAAATAATGCATAAATTATGCCTAATACTACGCTTGCATAACAATAATATTAAGACAATCCATAAGAAGCTTTAAAAAAAAGTTACGAAACAAAACTCGAATCTTATGCCTTACCATAAATGTTATGTGGGTGAAACGACCATACGAGTTCCAGCGAACAGCCAGGCTCATTCTGATCCAGGATCCAGTTTAGGCTATTGTATATTCACCACATTACTTTTTATCAACTTCAAAACTTGTCCGAAGCACACTTCTAACATCTGTTTAACCTCACAAAGTAACTTCACAGCACTGGGACAAAAAACATTAAAGTTTATTGTATTTTACACTAGCAGGTAAACGGGCAACAAGTTGGCTTGCTTTCGATAAAAAAAAAAGTTTCAAATCGCGCCACAACTCCGCACGGGCGACGCGCGACGGGCGCGTTACTGTGTGAGTGAATGAAAACGCGCCTCCGTACGATCTTGGCCGACTAGATGATGTTGCCATTATCGATTCGATAATTTGATCCGATAAGATTTTTCTTTATAATTTTTATGAGATAAAAATATGTGACGTTATCTGGGAAAAGGGACCTTGTTGTCGGTTCTAGTTTCCGAGATAATCGCCTTTAAAGTAAAACGTCGAAAAAAATCATTTTTTCTTTTTTTGCTCCATATTAATAAACAGACTCTAAATTTTGATATAACAAAGACACAGGCTTTAAAAACGATTTTTTATAGGTTAAAATTGAACCTAAAGTTTAGTAAAAAAGAGACCTTATTGTTGGTGCTGCAGCCGAGAGTCGATTGCGGCTTTCTGTCGGCACGGTATCGGGTTAAAAGACTTTGACCAGTGGTCCCCAACCTTTTTTTTCATACGGGCCACAAATATCTTTTGGTCTACAAAATTTTTTTAGGGTTAAAAAACAACTTGATTCGGAGTTGGACGACATTACACAATGCGACACAGAACAGTCGGGTGATATGTTTCGCACTGACAAATCAGGTAAATTACTTGTACTTCTAATTAGTTTTCTATTAGGTATTTAATAACTATCAGTTAAAAAATGTACTGTTTTTACTTTTTTTATTTTACTTGACTTAAAAAGCGTATTTGTTTTAGAGTGTATTGAAATAAAGAAACAAGTTGCGAAGACGCGGATTTTTTTTCAAGGAAAGACAGGATAGATGCTCAAGTTGTAAATTATGATTCAGATAGCTATAATGAACCTAGTGACTATTTACATTTTTAGGGTTCCGTACCTCAAAAGGAAAAAACGGAACCCTTATAGGATCACTTTGTTGTCCGTCTGTCCGTCCGTCCGTCTGTCAAGACCCTTTTTCTCAGGAACGCGTGGAGGTATGAAGCTGAAATTTATATCAATTACTCAGGTCTATTGTCCCTTGAAGCTGTGAAAAAATCAAACTTCTAAGCCAACGCAATCAAAAGATACAGCCGTTTATGCCGCAAATTTTCGACACTTGCAAGGGAATCAAAACCTACAGGGTGCTTCCCGTGAACTCAGAATCTTGAAATTTGGTACGAAGCAACGTCTTATAGCATAGATAAAGGAAAAATTACGAAAACCATAAATTTTTAGTTACATCACATAATATTTTTTTTTTTTAATAATTTTAAACTTACTACCCATTTCCTCATAAACGCGTAGAGGTATTAAATTGAAATTCATACCAAATATTCAGGTCTATAATACCTTTAAGCTGTAACAAAATCAAACTTTGTAAACCTTGCAGGTTTGTACGGAACCCTCGGTGCGCGAGTCCGACTCGCACTTGGCCGGTTTTTTTTTTTTTTATAAAGAAGGCAGGTCGCTGTAGCCCTGACGTCACTGCGACCCATGAGGATCTATTGTGACTCCTTCGCACTAGAGTATCATCCCCAACACAATACTGCTCATAAATTGAACAATATGGTTGAGGTTGGTGCCACGAATTTCCTGTGTGGATTCGTGGCGACCAAGGTGCCTGTTCCTGCTCTGTAGTAGAGCAGGACAGTCGAGGAGAAGGTGAATAGGTGTTTCATCCTCCTCCTCACAGAATCTGCAAGTTGTTGTGGTACAAATACCCATTCTGTTTAGAGTATCTACATACTAACTAGTTTAAATTTTATCTAAGAGACTCTAGAAGCCTATACTAAATAGTAAATACCTGTACCATAGAAGTTTGCACGCTATTTGCGATCCTTTACATTTTTTTTCTGTTTATTGCTCATGTGACAAAGCTATGTTGAAAAGGCTAATACAGGGTTTACACGGGTGACTAAAGTCGCACGATTTACGCCGCACGGCGAAAATCGACTGTCTAAATGTCAATTCGGCGATAATGGCAAATCGGTCATAATCGTCTTAACTGGACACACAATATTATGTAGCCAGTTACGACAATTTACCCTAATTGGTTTATTTAGAGGTTGACCGCCCGTTGATTTATCATTAAATATTGTATAAATAGAGAGACAAATTATAAATGGTTGTTACAACTACGAAATTAGTAGTATTTTTGTATCTTCTTTTAACTTTATTACTAAAAATGTAACGACCGACATTAAGGTCCCTTTTAATATATTTTATGATAACTAAGAGAAATTGCATGTTTTGGTACACGTCTTGTTACTAAAGGATAATTAAAGTTATTTTAAAAATAAGAACCTCAATGTTAATCAAAATTTATATTCATTTTTATGTGATATCACAAAATTTTTAATCACCGACAATAAGGTCCCTTTTATAAAATGTTTAGTGTTTGTATCAGCTTTTTACTAAACTTTAACTTGAATTTTAAGACTGAAAAAAGTTACTTTTTTAATAGAACTTTATATATTTAATCTTATTTGACTATTTTTAAGCATAGTAAATATATATTTTTGTTGATTTTGACTGATTAATAAGATTAGTGAAGCACAATGTTTCATTTGTTCAAATATTTTTTTATATAATAAATAATGTCGTTTAATATTGAAGTCGTTTTTATTTAGTAAAAACTTACCCGTTTTATATTATTCTTTCATAAAATACTATAGAAAACATACTATAAATGAAATATTTAGTAAAAACCATCTTGGGCATTTTCATTACATCATGCACTTAGGCGTTGTAAAAAACGGGAATAAGGCTAAAAAATTATATAATTGAAGTTAAAATCTAAAAGACCATATAATGTTCTTCTCAAAAAACATAATATCTATGTAACTTCCCACAATAACATACTTTTTTTGGGTTTCGAAGTTTGAATGCGATTTTCTTAATATCACCTTTTACGACTTTCGAGTTTCAACAATTTTTTTTTTAATATTTGCCAGGCCTACACGCATGTTATTTACATGGCTCGATAGCTTATTAAATGTAGATTATGGGGATGCTAATAACTCAATACCGACAATAAGGTCCCTTCACGCTGATAACGTCACATATATGAAAGTGATGTAAGCAGATTTAGTAGTTAAAATGTAGCCAGATATTGGACATAGATTTTTTATCTCAGTATCAGATTTATCTCAAGTGGTGATTAGATAATGATTGCGCAAAATTTGCTGTGTAACATGGATTTTTTCAGTGGTTTTAGGTGTGGGTGATGCCCTCAGCCTTTCATTTAATCAAACCATGTTTCACAGGTTTTTACTTTCTTGAAATCACAATTAATACCTGAATAAAGTAGACGAAATAAAAGTACAAGTTTCGTTTCAAATAGAAAGAACTTTTTTTTTAAAGGAAGAAAAATGGAACAGAAAGGTATCGAAATTATAATAAGTATAATAATAATATTATATAATTTGGATACCTACTGATGGTCACAAAGTACGCTGTAACATATATTATTAATGCCAATCTTTCAATTTATTAATTACTAGCGACCCGCCCCGGCTTCGCACGGGTATAAAATCTATTATAGCCTTAGATGACACTTACTGAAAAAATGATTAAAATCGATCAGTAGTTTTGATTTATATTTATTACTACCCGTGGCCCGCATTGGCCGGTACTGCCGCAAAAGCTACGTCCCGCATTTTTTAAATCTGTAATATCTTCGAAAATATTCATTTAAATCATATGCTGCAGTAAAGGGCTGTATAGATCTATATTAAATCAACAACGTATTTAAAGCATTTAATTGAATAAGGATTAATGCCGTATTGGTTAAAATCGCTTCGAAATTTAGCCATTATTTGTAGTAAAAAGTAAATGACAAAAAAATGTTACTGTGGGATATTTATAAGAGATAGACATACTATACCATCGCGAAGTTTTTTGTAGACCTTTTCATTGTGTACAATACTTAGTACATTATTTTGAGAAATCCCGTAGGGTTCAGTCTGCGCTGGCCATGTAAGCGGAAAAAATGAAATTATTTACGACATCACATTAGAAACCTCAAAAATAACAGTATTTCTCCACTATTTAATGGATGTTATTATACTTATAAACCTTCCTCTTTAATCACTCTATCTATTAAAGAAAACCGCATCAAAATCCGTTGCGTAATTTTAAACATTAAAGGGAACAAAGGGACATAGGGACAGAAAAAGCGACTTTGTTTTATACTATGTAGTGATCTTAAGCTTCAGTAGCCAATAAATAATTATTTGTCTATGTGTAGTGTATTGGCTTCATCCTGGTATAACACAGGAGCGCTTCTGACTCAAAAAAGTCAAGCGTTAAACGTCAAATCTCTATATATTTTTATTCAATAAACATTACATATTCTAAATTCAAATATAAACAAGAGAATGACTAAGTTAATGTTTTATATTAAACACCCAATAAAATATCACTTTATAAACAACTCAACACACAAACGTCTTCCCACAACCGCGGGTAAATATACAAATCTGGCAACACCTTGTCTAAGAACCCGCCAAACCGCTACGCACACTGCCGCCCGCGCGCCGCGTCCTTGCGGGCCACCGACCGCTCGCGCGAGGTAAACAAAGCTTTATCTGACTTTCTTTTACGACTGTACTGTGGACTGTACGTTACTAGGAACTCTTATATATTATGAAACTTGAAAGTATGATTTGGAGAGTACGGTATTAGATATCTAATACTGTGCAGTCAAACAAACTTAATACCATATATATATTAAGTTTGTTTGACTGCACAGTAGCGCCTAAACTTGTGATTCGATTTTAGTGATTGAATGAATGTGGTGTTTGCCTGAGATGGCGAATTACGAATTTACGACAAAAAACTGGAGATTTATAGAACTCATGACGCTAATTGAAGAGGGTCGCTTCGCTTGTTGTTTATTAGTAGCGCTAGTATTATTAGTTGTAGCCTGTAGGGTTACTAAGACTTTTCGACTAGACCTATTTGTTTTCAGAAGCGCGATTTTTGTTGCATATTTTAACTACAGTCAAAAATCACAAAATATGCAAGTTAATGTTAGTGAACATAAAGGTGATTTTCCGATCTTTGCCGCAAGCGACCCCGAGTCCCGACCAACAAAAAAATAAACACAAAGCCACTATTACCTAGGCCAGGGGTTCCCAATCTTTTTCAGCCTGCGGCGCACTTACACGTAAAATATTTTGTCACGGCGCCCTACTCTAGATAAAAGATACATAAATAAATACCTTTCATGACAATTATAATTATATTAACTTACTAATAAACAAAATATATTCAATCATCTACCTGATTTACATAAGTAATTTATATTATATTATAATTTTATTTTATTATATTATGTATTTGTGGTTTCGGATAATGACGGAAGATAGACTCACGCGGCGCCCCTCTTGCCTTTCCACGGCGCGCGGCGCGGCGCACGGGCGCCGCGGCGCACAGTTTGGGAACCCTGGACCTAGGCTATAGGTTTCATTTTGCTGTAGGTACTACAAAGCAGCGACAGCATGGGTCGCTAGACCAATGTCAATAGATAATGGGACCTTATAGCCTAGGTCATAAAGTGGCATTTTGCTTTAACTTTTCTCGGTCGCAGTCGCTTGAGGACCATTCCGCTACAAACGGCCCTCAACGAGAATTTTTAAAATGTGGCATTAGCACAGAATATATATTAGTAGTACCAAGCATTAGTTACATTTTTTAATTGAAATATACGTAAGAAGATGTGTATTTACTAACAAAACAACTTTTATCGGTAAAAAATTGAATTCGAATAATTTAAAGCGTTTTTAAGGGCGCGTATTATTTCAAACATGATCGTCTGTAATATCAATATTAATGAAAAACTGAATGTTAAATTAAGATGCAGCAAACTTCAGGACTAACACTAGTGACTAATGACTATGTTACTCAAAAACACGATAGCATACAATTTTCTCGATAGAAAAAATGCGAAGTTGCTTCCAAATCACCTATAATTAACATGTTAAACTGCTAGTATTCGAGTAATACCTACATTAAAATAAAGCTTGAAACTTTTTAGTATAATTACATTATAGATAAGGCAGGGATTATGTTACATATTTTTTAATAACTTAATAGATATTAGATATCCTTTAAAAAAAAGAATACCTATAACTGCCCGCTAACTTGGCGATGATTTCGCGTCGTCATTTTTCACCTCGCATATGAAAGACGGGCGTGAGTGTGAAGAGAGAAGGACGATGTTTGATTTTTTGGGTTGGTCGCCCCTCAAACAATGTCATCTAAGGGACGCGATGTTTTTTCCCATATTTTTAAATTAAAATAGCATATATTTCAAATAAATGTTTAGTAGTAGTGTGGGAAATAATGCGTGGAGGCCACAAAGGAAGAATCTTCCGACCGAGCGAGGTGTTATGCTCGGTCAGGCCGGAGCCCACGTGATACATTTCAGCTGTCGTATATATAGTGACGCGCTCAGAAAACTTCGATAGCGCGATGCAGGAATGTTAGGCGAATTGTGGGTACCGCCACATCACTCCCCCCCGAAGACCGGAGGTCGAATCTTGAAGTCTTGTCGCTTGAGTCGCCAGTGCCAGAGAGTTCCAGTGAGTCGGAACTGTGATGCTGCTGCACGGGATCCAGTGAGTCGGATACACTGACCTCTATAATACACTGGACAGGCGATCGCTATCAATGAAATGTTCCTATTTGAAAGTCGCCATATTGGCGTTGATTGCTATGTGAAAGCAGTAGTGAGTGTACTTGGAACTACTATTTTGCAAATGGCGGTTGTAATTTTCTATGTAATTAGTTCACAGTACACTCACCGCGGCGCTTCAAATCGGCACAAAAGATAGCTGTCATTTTGTACGGCATAGCCAGTCCAGTGTAATATAGAGGTCAGTGGTCGGATAGCTGCCGTGCGGGGCCGATGCTACGTGCTGACCAGGAGAGATGCGCTCTGCTTGCTGACCGGTCGGTGTAGTGAGAAATCCCGATGATGCCGATGCGGAGTCGCCCAGGCCGCGGTACATTGCGGCTAGTGGACGAGGTACCCGATGAGGCGATGCTGGCTGGCGCGGTGCGGAGGGGCGGGGAGCGATGATGATGAAGGAGGCGTGTTCTGTCGAGGGTCACCAATGTGGGGTAATGCGTGGTGGCCACAAAGGAAGATCTTCCGACCGAGCGAGGTATTATGCTCGGTCAGGCCGGAGCCCGCGTGATACATTTCAGCTGTCGTATATATAGCGACGCGCTCAGAAAACTTCGATAGCGCGATGCAGGAATGTTAGGCGAATTGTGGGTACCGCCACAGTAGTATAGTTATACAGCAATACGTCGAAATATTTTGTATAAATTACACTATTAAATTGTTTTAGTGATTTAGACGATTAATTTTGTCCGGCCAATAAACAACTGAAAATTTAAAAAAAACAAAACTACAATTTGGTGCAGTTTTATTACAAACTTACTAGTATAATTATATATTCCATGTCGATTTTGTTAGAGAATTACGATTTAATTCACCTTTAAGAGATTTGAGAATTTTGATGTTGCACCCGCGATGGTAGAAATGGTTAATAATTTCTAGTACTTATTACTATAATTACTTTTATCTAGTTACATAGTTTCTTTGTTTTATGCTGTTTTGAAATATAGGCAAGATATTTTGTAAAAGTTTCGCAATAACCAGTATTCACATAATATGAACTCATCACAGTTCTTAATGGAGGGTCAAATTGGTTGCACGCGCGATAGCACTTAAACCTGTTTTGTGGCCCTTCATACGTTTGATGAAGGTTTTCATTTATAAATCATTGTTAAACTAGTTAAAATGTATCCCTTCAAGGGATATTTAATTAATAAATATGCTTCATTTTGCCTTTAGGAAGCTTTAAGTGTGTCAAACTGTTGCACCCGCGATAATGGAATCGCCCTTGAGTGAATATAAAATTATCGGCTTTACTTTAGTACGGATGGATCCTTACAATTTAAATAAAAATTTTCTTACGCCACATAACTTACGTATAACGCCCTTGTAAGTGTATTCCATATTTGCCTCGTCAATAAGGACGATATTGCGTGCGGTAACCATAAACGCGGACTTATTGGGGATAAAGTAAATCATTTATAAAAATTATATTACATATCTCACTTATGGTTTGAGGTTTTTGACAGGATCACTAGCGCTTCTCATTGGTTAATGTAAGTTGTTGAATATAACCATTGTCCAAAAACGTCGAAATGTAGCTTAATTTTTAACTTTTATGTACTTTAAATATATATTTGATGAATTAATAATAACACTTTTACCGGGTTGCTTTGCTAAAATAATAATCGTCTTAATTACTTAATAATAATAAATAATAATGTAAGTAGTTGTACAGGGGACTGAAAAGTCGGGCCATACATTTTTGTCCATATATTAAACTAAAATACGCACGCAAAATTATTTTTTAATTTTAACGAAAATTAACAATAGTAGAGAAATTTTGTTACTCTGGCCGCACTCTGAGAGATTAAAGCATTACTTAACTTTAATTTAATGTAGAATTTGTAAATAATTAATCAAATATTCATCAAATTGAAATTAAGTAATCACTAACCGTCTTTGAATATATGACCGATAAAATAATATTCGACTCTTAAATGGTCACCCTAATTATAACTCGTTATAAAAATTAAAATAATACTGACAGTTGGCGATCCGTATGTGTAATTAAAATTTTGCCGAAACAGGCCCATAAACAAATAAAATGTAATAAAATAAATATGCTTTATGATTGGCGCACATTGCGGATTTCGACTCCTGTCGATAATGTGAAAGTCAGCAATGGATTTTAAAGTGAAGAATTCTTGTATTTTGACAGTTTGACACTTGAAAATGGTCAGTACACACCGAAACACTTGCTAGGTTGAGAGGTATACCGTATACCTTTATCCATACTAATATTATAAATTCGAAAGTGTGTCGTCTGTCTATTACATCTATTAATTTTAATTTTGGCGCAACGGAGTTGCGACTTGCGGGCGACATTCAATTATTTAAATTATTATATTATTAAATTTCAATTAGTTTCGCCTTCAAATTATAATTATTTAAATTACTTAAATAGTAATTATACAAATTAACAATTTCACCACTTAAGGCCACTTAGTGTTAATAGTTTGTCTGAAATTTTAACTTTCAAAGGCTTTTTTTTCCTATAAATAGAAAGAATTAATTAATCAAAGATTGACTTTAACAGGCTATAGTAAAATTGGCACTTAGGTATAACCTCATATTAACTAAAGACGTAAGTGGATGAAGTGGATAACTAACAATCTGAAAATTTACGTTATTTTTGCATAAATGGAGGTTTTAGGTGCGGGATTTTTTTTAAATCACTAAAATACATAATTTAGTCATTCTGTGACTTAGGGTCAATTAGCATTGTGAAGTCTCGAGGCGTTGCGATTCAAGTTTTAAGAGCGGGCTGCCAAATTTTGCTGTGTTTTCTCATAAGTATTACGATCCCGGAAGACGATTGACTTAAATGAAATTGAGATCTATTTAATCATTGTATATTTGTCTGATATTTGCCTAACGGAAAACACGATTCACTTATTTTAACTCGATAGTTATATTTTTCGAAATTATGAATCTTTCTGGGCTTTTCAACAAATACCTGTTACACTTATTGAGTTACTATCATTGAATAACTTGCACTACTACAATCACACACTTTATAAAATAATGGCTAAAGGAAATATTAGTACTTTAACCCTCTTACTAATAAAAACTTCTTAAACATGCGATCAGCGTGTGAATAGTTAAACAGGAGTTTTAAAGTTACACACACGTTACACAGAGTCTATACAGAGAAATTAGTATGGAAATGACAGCATCGTTATACAGGCCTTATGTCAAAAAATGATTATTAGGAGAAAAAATCTCATGCACCCTCTTAGATACACGCTGTGTAACTTTTTATTAGTAAGAGGGATTGTATTTAATTTTTAAGTAATCATCAAAAACAGTTTTGGGACTTACGACCTTTACTTTTGTGCTATAATGCGGGAACCGTTGTTACGCGATATTGTTCACTATTAGCTGCAGCGCAAAGCACATTGCTCGGGGGCACGATTCATGGAATCATTGTATCACGATTGGAGGATAGCGGGTAGACGGAGCTAGCGTGCTTTGATATTTTTGACGAGCATCGTCTCGTCACGTTTCAAAGTGAGCTGACCCTTAATCTGTGTTTATCGATAATTAATCGTTATCATAAACTAAAAGCTTCAAGGATAGTTTTATTAAGGTCTGAGGACCGAAAATGGCTATACTTCCAAATAGGGAAATATATTATTTACAGTACCTACAAGTTTATTTAAATTTTTATGTACTTTTAGTTTCTGAATTTAATTACTTAATTAATTAAACGAAAAAAAATGCTATGTTTTTGTTATAGCTACGAGCGGACACAGATTCTCATCAACTTTTTTAAGAGCCTATAAATTATAATACTATAATATCTCTCTACTCCTGGGCAAAGGTCTCGACTTGCCCTCAACGCCTCTCTCTTCACTTGAAACTGCTCTCAACTTGCTTAGAAAACGAATTTACGTTAAAATACATCGATCTCGCGGGAAACGTCTGTTTTTCCGGGTTGAAAACCATGGTTTATGGTCCTGGAAAGGCCAAGGGATGCATCCTTTGGCCTTTCCGGGACTCAAAGTATCTCCAACAAAATAAGTACGGTGACTCAGCATAAAGGGGTGATAGACAGACAGACAGTTAAACCAATATGAACACATTTTTAATATTAGTATGGACTATCGAAGTATAGATTTCTTAGTAGGTATTGTTTATAATATACTTTAATGGGTTATTAAAACAAGTTCATACGACATTAAAAATAATGTCACGACATAAACTTATCATAACTTATCCAGAATAAGATCAAAAGGGTTATCGGAACCTGTGCTAGTTGTCTTCATATTTAGGTAAATATTAAATTACTAGACGTTCCGCGCGGCTTCGCCCGGGTAAATTAGGTATTTCACAGACAAATCAGTCTACAAAAAATAGCCTATGATCCTTCACGTGGTCTACTTCTTATCTGACCCAAAGCACAGAAAAATTGCTCTAGTAGTTCGTGAGATAAGCTAATTCAAATAATTTCCCCCGTTTTTTCCACATTTTCTTCTATTTCTTCGCTCTTATTAGTCTTAGCGTGATAAAATATAGCCTTCCTCGATAAATGGGATATCTAACACTGAAATAATTTTTCAAATCGGACTAGTAGTTCCTGAGATTAGGGCGTTCAAAAAGCCCTTTCAAATAATCCCCCCCCCCCGTTTTTTCCACAATTTCCTCTATTTCTTCGCTCCTATTAGTCTTAGCGTGATAAAATATAGCCTATAGCCTTCCTCGATAAATGGACTATCTAACACTGAAAGAATTTTTCAAATCGAACCAGTAGTTCCTGAGACTAGCGCGTTCAAACAAACAAACAAACAAACTCTTCTGCTTTATAATATTAGTATAGATTATTATTTATAGTATTCATGAATCATATTCTATGACTTTTGGACTGACGATTTTAAATCCATGTCTAATATTATAAATGCAAAAATGTGTCTGTCTGTTTCCTCTTCACGTTCAAACCGCTGAACCGATTTTGCTGAAATTTGGTACGAGACTCTTTGAGTCCTGGGAAAGGACATAGGATACTGTTCATCTCCAAAAAATGTACGGTTTCCGCATGATAAACGAATTTCTTCGCAACGGAGTTGCGGATGTCAACTAGTACAAACCGCCAAAATACTAAAACGAGAGTAACTACTGTGCCTGCCTCTTTCCTATCTCATACGCTATTTTTATTCAAAAATCGGCCAAGTGCGTGTCGGGCCACGCGCAATATAGGGTTCCGTAGTTTCTGGTGGTTTTTTAGGGTTCCGTAGCCAAATGGCAAAAAACGGAACCCTTATAGATTCGTCATGTCCGTCTGTCTGTCTGTCCGTCCGTATGTCACAGCCACTTTTCTCCGAAACTATAAGAGCTATACTATTTAAATTTGGTAAGCAGATATTTTTCATCTAACCCATGCGTGTGGGGTATCTATGGATAGGTCTTTAAAAATCATATAGAGGTTTCAAATATCATTTTTTTCTAACCTGAATAGTTTGCGAGAGAGACTCTTCCAAAGTGCTAAAATGTTTGTCCCCCCCCCCCCTCTAACTTCTAAAGTAGGGGCATGATAACTCTAAAAAAATATATGATGTACTTTACTATAAAAACTACCAACGAAAATTGGTTTGAACAAAATGTAGCAAGTAGTTTTTTTTTTTTTATATTTTTATATTTAAAAAAAAAATGTTTTTTTTCATCTAACCTATGCGCGTGGGGTATCTATGGATAGGTCTTCTAAAATCATATTGAGGTTTCTAATATCATTTTTTTCTAACCTAAATAGTTTGCGAGAGAGACTCTTCCAAAGTGGTAAAATGTGTGTGTCCCCCCTCTAACTTCTAAAGTAGGGGCATGATAAGTCTGAAAAAAATATATGATGTACTTTACTATAAAAACTACCAACGAAAATTGGTTTGAACGAAATCTAGAAAGTAGTTGTTTTTTTATACTTTTATATTTAAATATTTCTTTTTTTTTTTCATCTAACCTATGCGTGTGGGGATAGATCTTCAAAAATCATATTGAGTGTCTATAGTAGTATACTATCTATGGATAGATCTTCAAAAATCGTATTGAGGTTTCTAATATCATTTTTTTCTAACCTGAATAGTTTGCGAGAGAGACTCTTGCAAAGTGGTAAAATGTGTTGTGCGGTTCAGAAGAGTGTAGACGTCGTGATGGCCTCTAACGTGCACGTTAAAAAGTTATCGTCGACGGAAATTTAAAAGCGTCTTCGTATATTTTCATACATTTTACTTCCCTATGTTATCGTTTTACCGTGAACGTTTACTATATTACCGCCACGTCCAAAATTATAAAAGCGTACATTAACTTATGAAGTCTTCTTAGCCGTGATAGTTTTCCTTTTAAATTCAGCATATTTCCTACTCCCGTGAATTTTTTCACATTTCCAGAAGCAACCGTTTAGCTAGTAGTAGGGGGGGACACTGGACTCTAACGAAATTTTCCACTTTAAAACTTCATATTTCACAAATAGATCCCTAAATCGGAAAATGAACTTTGAATACTTATAATATTTTTAAAAAACCTATCCAACGACACCCCACACGGTAGGATGGACGCGCAAAAAAAAAATTCATCCCCGCTTGATGTGTAGGGAAGGTACCCTAAAAAAAATTTTTTTAAAGATCTTATATACCATTTTGTCGGCATTATTAATATCATCCATGCTGAATAACAGCTTTGTAGGTCCTATAGTCTCTGAGCAAAACCGCGGACAGACAGACGGACGGACGGACAGACGGACAGACAGACGGACGGACAGACCGAAACTATAAGGGTTCCTTGTTGACTACGGAACCCTAAAAAGTACGGTTTCCGTGTATCGAGTTTTTGTGCAACAAAGTTGCAGGCACTATCTAGTTTCCTTTAATCTGCTTTAGATAGTGTTAGTTATTACTAGACATCGGATTAAATGTATTATGCACTACCAATGAAAAAGTAATAAAATGCATGAACGCCATAAAAACTTGATGATATGCATTTGCCAATATGAAAGTGCATATAATCCGATGTCTAGAAATTACTAATTATTTTCTTTAGGATTATAATAAAATTATAATAGTAGTCTAGATGAGGCCCGCAACTCCGTTGCGCCAAAACTCGTTTATCGCGCAGAAACCGTCAATTTTTCCAGGATAAAAATAATCGTATATCCTTTTTCGACACATAAAGTATCTCCATTCTCCGTAGTCCGTACCAAATTAAAAAAAAATGGTTCAGCGGTTTGGGCGTAAAGAGGTAACAGACAGATGGACACACTTTCGCATCAATATATTATTAGGGTTCCGTACCCAAAGGGTAAAAACGGGACCCTATTACTAAGACTTCGATGTCTGTCCGTCTGTCCGTCTGTCCGCCTGTCTGTCACCAGGCTGTAACTCAAGAACCGCTATAGCTAGACTTCTGAAATTTTCACAGATTGTGTATATGTGTTGCCGCTATAACAACAAATACTAAAAATAAAATAAATTAAATATTTAAGGGGGGCTCCCATACAACAAACGTGATTATTTTTTTTGCTATTTTTTGCTCTTAATCAATAACGGCAACACATAGGCAATTGAAATGTTCTCAAAATACTTAATTAAATAATTATACACTTTCCTTGCACTTATTTCACTATATTTTAATAGATTTATTACAAAATTAGTATATACACGACCGGTTTCGAAAAAATCATCATCAGGTGTACTGCAGGTAATTTTAAATTTTTTAAAAATTTTGTAAACCATAATCGGGTTGTCAGCATCATAAAATTTTTCTACCATTCAATACAAATTTTTACCAAAAAACAATATTTTCTACCAAAAATCACAATTATTAAAGTACAAATACTTATTTGTATTTGTACTTTAATAATTAATTATAACATTTAAATAAATTAAATAATTGAGGGGGGCTCCCATACAAAAAAATCAATTTTTAGCCTATTTTTGCTCTGTAGTGGTACGGAACCCTTCGTGCGCGAGTACAACTCGCACTTGGCCGATTTTATATTAGTGTGGATAACATTCCTACATTACACTACTATTTTATAGCTACATACAGCATACTACACTGATACGTTCTTACACTGACTTTGACTAGCCTACTTTAGTTTTTTAAAGCCATTTTTAATCTACACTACAAATCATTACCTATATCAAATCTATCTAAATCTAGATCATTCTGAATTATTTTACCTCTATGTTCTATGAGACTTATCTTTATGTGATAGACATAAAGAACTGTCAGAGGCAAAATAAGTTAGTCCGGCAATCATATAAAAGGTGTTACATAAATCGTGTTGGGCGCCACTCGGCCGGCCCTGTATAAATATTAATCAAGCGATTGATATGCATTTTAGTCCTACGCATTCAAATTTTTGTTGGCGACTGTGCTAGGGCCAAGGAAGGGCATTGGTCCACCACACACCGGCATAATACACCAGCAATAAATAAAAATAAAATAATTAATGGACTACTTCCGAAAAAGAAAGGAGATTGGCAAAATCAGCCCTATATTATCCGTCAAGAGTTCAAGATACCATACTAGACCAAGGAAGGAAAGCCTTTAAAATAATTAAAAGTGAAAAAAAATATTAGTAGGATAAAACCTATTAGAAAAGGAGGAGAATATTATAAAAATGAAAGGAAAAATAATTTACGGGCGATCTGAGGTCGGGAAGAGGATGGGGGTAAGTTTTTAAGGGTAAAAAACGGTTTATCTCGATTTCCGGCAAAACTAAAAGTCCTATGGAAAAAAGTTTAAGAGCAAAGTTGTAGGTAATAAAAAGATCTAAAACTTTTGTATTTATATTTTTTTCACATAACCTCAAAATGTATGTGAAAATTTAAAAAAACCAAGTTTCTAGTTTCCTATTTTTATCTTTTACAAAAATATTTTTTTCACAGGTGAAAACTTATCTTTTTATGTCCCAAATACGTTGTAATTTATTTGATTAGAAATAATTTATTTTTTCACCTTATTTTGAATTAATACCGAAAAAGCACCCTAATTTTCAATCGAAAATTCATCCGTCAAAATATCAGCTTTTTTCAAAAAGTTGGTACATTGCTTTCTGTTCATTGAAGTCTCTTCTTTCCGATGGTGGAAAAAATATATACTTTACTTTAGTAAATCTTCTCAGAAAATGCAAAAAATGGAAAAAATAATTTTATCTAAAAAAATTTCACGAAATTTGGAACGAAGGGGATGGCCCTTCCCGACCTCAGATCGCCCGTAAATTATTTTTCCTTTCATTTTTATAATGTTCTTCTCCTTTTCTAATGGGTTTCATCCTACTATTATTATTTTTTTTGGTTTTAAAAATTATCGGCACTGGTCTATACGTTCAATTTTCGTTTGCAGTAGAATGGATTATATTGTTAGTTCTCAAACTTTTGTTGGTGGCAAAACAAATTACAGAAGTGACGCTTTTTTGGGGGGTCCGCCAAAAAAGAATGTTTTGTCTTTAAATGAATTGTCTCAGTGCTGGTATATGATGTCAATTTCTTAAAACTATTTATGAATCGCTGGCGGGGCCCCAGGTATGGCTGTATTAGTAGAAAATATTGGGACAAACAAAAAAGGTAGACCGAATAAAAACTGTACTATCCAAATCCAATAGAAAGTAAAGCCGGTGATATCAAATTAGATCTGATTCATACACCAGTTTAGGGATGATTTACTGTCTGTCCGTTTATGTTTTATCTATTTTTTAATTTATGTGTTTTTGTGAAGCTTTTGGTGTTTTTAATGGGAATTGAGGCGAGTCATGCTACGATCTACATGCTATAGTCTATACGTACATATCACACTAAGATTTAACTTGCAAAGTCTGCGTTTTCCAAGAAATTTTAGTAGAAATTTTGTTGATATTTTTAAATATCCTTGAAGAGTCAACTTCTGAAAAATAAGATTGAGTAAATGAGCAATATATATTTTATGATATTTACAAACAATAGTAATATCCTTAAAAGTGACCCAAAAAGGATCAAATAATTCTTAGTGCCTTTTTCAGAATTCGACTAAATCTCAAATATTAATTTTGTACTCAATCTTCATTCTTTTAAAGTCGCTACAATTTTGTAATACTAGATGACGCCCGCAACTTCGTTGCGCCAAAATTCGTTTATCGCGCGGGAACCGTACATTTTTCCGGGATAAAAAGTATCCTATGTCCTTTCCCGGGACTCAAAGTATCCCCATACCAAATTTCAGCAAAATCGGTTCAGCGGTTTAGGCGTGAAGAGGTAACAGACAGACGGACAGACACACTTTCGCATTTATAATATTAGTATGGAAGTATGGATTGTGTATTGACTACACAATTTAGCAAAACAGTTTACGATGTGAGCTCAACTAAGTATTAGTCGTAACAAGCGACTGAATCGCGGAGTGACGGCGACCCGTTATTCGCCACGGCAACACACGGTAACGAGGTACAGCCGCGCCCTGTATTCTACTGGACAATACTAAATACTACCAATTACCATGAATACTATGATCGTGCAATGATTGAGATCCAGACTTCCATATCCATACCAAAGTGTTTCTGTCTACACGCCCAAGACACCAATGATGAACCCATGTTGCTGTTTGGTATAAAAACTTTGAGCCCCGGGAAAGGACATAGGATATCCCGGAAAAAAGCAGGGTTCCCGCGATATAAACGTATTTCTGAGCAACGGAGTAGCGGCCATCGACTACAGTGTAAACCGAAGGTGTAAACTCTATATTATAACGTCACTGAAGGGACCGTGCATTTTATGACGTTATAGAGAGTTGTCGTTAAATGGAGAGAAGTAAAATCAAAAAATTTCCGTCAATATACAGTGTTTTTTTTTCGCTAACCGTATTTACTGTTTGGAAGTTTATGAGCAACTGAGAATATGATAACGTTTAGATACTTTTTTGTTCAAAAACAGTACACGTGCAAGCAATCCCAATTTGTAAACAAAAAAACGAATTTAAGTTATTTAAGTTGCCTAAAGTTAAGTTCATTGCGGGCTAGGATAGTAAAACGACAAAAAAACATACACAGCTGCGCAGTTTTACTAATATTATTAACTTCAAAGTACTTTTTATTAATCAATCGTTGTGATTTTGTCGTTATTGAGTGTGGGAGTGATGCTATAGTCTATACACAGTCAAATGATACCAAAGTCAAATGATTTCGACGCTATATAAGAGAGTTTGTCACTAAATGGAGTGACGTTACATGGAGTTTACAACCGTATATAAAAAAAAATATTACCAAAGCATATCAATGTTTCCAGTCCTACACTTTTTTTTAATTTATCAATTAAATCAACTTTAACTGGACTTATTTTTTAATTAAGTTCTGCTAGTAACTTCTTAAGTAACTACTTATTATCATAGGAAAGTTTGAGTCCGCTGTGCCCGATTGTTACTGAAATCTAACATTAATACAGATTATTCTATGCCCGGTACAGAATCAGAAAGAATTACACCGAAATATCGAAATTCTCAAAAAGGCCAAAATGTAAAACTTATGTTCCGGCCGGTCTTCCCACACCGTATGAAGACATTTTATTTTATTGCCGAATTTCGTTTATCAAAATCTTTTAAAATTTGCCTCGCAAACTTTCTACTGAGGTTTCACTTATATTACTTGGTATCAAAAATTATTGCCAACACCAAAACACATGAGCGATTTTAAATATTGTATCATCATCACCTTGCAGGCTTAATGCTAATGTACTGGATATAATCATAGGCGCCGGCAGAAATAATTTCCAAGGGGTGCAGATTTTAGTTTTCTTTCATTTCTTTTTACTTTTTACGAACAACAGTGACTGTCTATTTACGCCAACAGAATACATTTAGTGCCGAAACATTACGAACTATCTTTGTACGGCATGGTAATGCGGCCAATAGACGGCTTTTCATTTCAATAATCCCTGTTGATCCCGAGATTCCCAAGGGTGCGAGTGCACCACCTGGTCACGAATGTCAAATTAGTACGAATTTAGACCAATTGAATCACGAATGTCAAATTAGTACCAATTTAGACCAATTGAATTGGTCTAAATTTGACATTCGTGCGTTTGTCAGTTTTGACAATTCATTTTGTGAATTGATTGAGAGGAATTGCTATGCGACCATTTTAGCCCCGCTGTCTGTAATCTGTAATCTGTATTCTGCCGGCGCCCATGGATATAATATAAATGAGGATATTATAACATAAAGGGTGGCAAGTCGCTTTACAAGGTACTGCGGGGTTAAAATGGTCGCATAGCAATTCCTCTCAATCAATTCATAAAATGAATTGTCAAAACTGTCAAAGTCACGAATGTCAAATTAGTACGAATTTAGACCAATTGAATCACGAATGTCAAATTAGTACCAATTTAGACCAATTGAATTGGTCTAAATTTGACATTCGTGCGTTTGTCAGTTTTGACAATTCATTTTGTGAGTTGATTGAGAGGAATTGCTATGCGACCATTTTAGCCCCGCTGTCTGTAATCTGTAATCTGTATTCTATCTCTTCTAAATATTTTGGCAGGTTTTTTCTGTTTAGGTATAAAACCAAGAAGCAACGGCAAGACTGCTGTGGCTTTTACAGACATTATTGACAATTTGACTTTACAAAACAATAATATTTTGGAGATTAGGGGCTGTTTCACTACTTCCTGATGATAAGTTCCGGATAGGCTATCCACAACTTATCTGACAAATACTCCATACTTCATCTGTCAAATAAGTTGTGGATAGCCTGTCCAGCATTTATCAGGAAGTGGTGAAAAAGGCCCATATTATATTTTTTAAATTTTATTCTAAAAATTAAAAATATTTTTTTTAAATTATCTTTTTTAATTTTATACAACATACAACCACGGTATCACCTAAAATATTATAGCTTAAATCAAAGTTAACCTTATGTGGATCTCTACATTCTCTACTTTATACGTTTTTATTATAATCTCACACTTATTGCTTAAAAAACACGACCTATTTCATTAAACAATTTAGGTTCCTACCAACATCCTACATCAAATTTATAGTACTTTCCTGCAGTTTTCACTGCGGAAGTGTATCTGGCGCCATCGAGTGGGTGAAACGTCAAGTGCTGGCCTCGTCACCCCGCGATCCAGGGTCACAGCCAGGGGCCAACACGGGCATGGGCTAGATTAGACATGGCTTTACCCGACTGTGCAAAGAGGGTGATTGTTGAAATGCACGCAAATATGTACAATCGAGGTAGTTGATCCCTAGCCAGATCGGGGACCTACGTAGTTTGGTCGCGTAACGTCAAACCCAGCCTACAGATCACAATAATTAACATTAAATTGACATGATCCGACCAAATGACGTAGGTCTGTCAACTGCGTAGGAATCAATTTCCTCGATGGTACATCCAAAAATTTATTTTATTCGCCGTCGCCCATTTATTTATTTACTTTAAAAGTAGCAGCGCTGCAAGAGTTACTTTTGACTTCTGTTATAAAGTGCCCTTCAACATTAAATTTCTTTTTAAATTTTTATATTGACAAGTCATAAATGACCATACAGATATTAATAATGAAGTAATTCTTTCAGAGCTGCTCTGCTTTCACAGTAAACTCTATATTATATTATGGGTAATGGCACGCATACTAAATGATGTTATGATTTATTTATGGTACTATTAGAGAAGTTGATTCCTAGGCAGATGGTGGACCTAAGTAATTTGGTCGCGTTAAGTCAAACCCATACGACCGGTCACAGCTAACATTGAATTGACATAAGCCGACCACATGACGTAGGTCCGTCAACTGCCTAGGAATCAATTTTCTTGATGGTACATTCTGTAGAGTCCCAATCCCAGGCCCAATCCTCTACCCTATTCCCTTCCCTTCCCTCCCCTATTCCCTTCTCTTCCCATCCCTACCCTCTCCTATTACCCTATTCCCTCTTAAAAGGCCGGCAACGCACCTGCAGCATCTTCGATGCTGCTAGTGTCCATGGGCAACGGAAGTTGCTTTCCATCAGGTGACCCGTTTGCTCGTTTGCCCCCTTATTTCATAAAAAAAAAGAGTGTAGATATGCCAAAACTGTATTAAAGCCTGTAGATGTGCCAGATCTGTGTTAAATCCTATAGATGGGCCAAATCGAATGTTCAGCTTCTAAATGTGCCAAATCTATACATGCTACGATCTGTGCAGTATTTTGGCACTGTTTTCCCCGCTTCAAAGTAAAAGCACAGGAACTGATGAAAAGAAAGAGCTGTAGGTCGATTGTTACATAATGTTACGAAGGTCAAACTATATGAAATGGTATTCACATAAAATGTCAAACCATCCTCAACTCCTCGTGTGTTTTCTGATTGGCTGAAACTCCAAAACTCTGGATTTGGATTAGATCGAACTTTCATAATGTTGGAACTTAGATTAGGTACTTACTACATATACGAGTATAATAGCAGAACTGGGCGGTGTTGATAGAATACTGAATAATAGAGTGTCCTTTAACCTAATACATAGTAAATAGTTATTAGTTATTACTTACTAGATGTTCCGCGCGGCTTCGCCCGCGTAAATTAGATATTTCACAGACAAATCAGTCTACAAAAAATAGCAAATGATCCTTCACGTGGTCTACTTCTTATCTAACCCAAATAACAGACAAATTGCTCTAGTAATTCGTGAGATAAGCCCTTTCAAATAATTTCCCCCGTTTTTTCCACATTTTCTTCTATTTCTTCGCTCCTATTAGTCTTAGCGTGATAAAATGTAGCCTATAGCCTTTCTCGATAAATGGGCTATCTAACACTGAAAGAATTTTTCAAATCAGACGAGTAGTTCCCGAGATTAGCGCGTTCAAATAAGCCCTTTCAAATAATTTCCCCCCGTTATTTCCACATTTTCCTCTATTTCTTTGCTCCTATTAGTCTTAGCGTGATAAAATACAGCTTATAGCCTTCCTCGATAAATGGACTATCTAACACTGAAAGAATTTTTCAAATCGGACTAGTTGTTCCTGAGATTAGCGCGTTCAAACAAACAAACAAACAAACTAACTAACAAACTCTTCCGCTTTATAATATTAGTATAGATAATAAATTAATATCTTAAAGACAGTTTTTTTTATATTTTAATAGTAACCAAACCTTGACTGACTGATGATAATTGATAACACATCTACATATAAATAAAAATTAGTACTTATTACCTAATATAGCTTCGATTAAATATTATTCAGAAATATTTGATCGAAGCCTAACAGGGACTTAAGGTGACGCCTTGATCATTTGGCTGCAGCGATATCGATTTTTCTCAACAATGACTAAAGCTAAGGAATTAAAGTTCATTGTCAGTATTCATCATGTCTTTATCTTTGAATTACCCATAGCATAACACGATTGGTCAACTTTTATAACACTATCTGATAATGAATGATAATGAAATATTTGATCGAAGCCTAATAGGGACTTAAGGTGACGCCTTGATAATTTGGCTGCAGCGATATCGATTTTTCTCAACAATGACTAAAGCTAAGAAATTAAAGTTCATTGTCAGTATTCATCATGTCTTTGTCTTTGAATTACCCATAGCATAACACGATTGGTCAACTTTTATAACACAGAACAATTAATCAAAAAGAGCTCTATAAAAACAGGGATTCTAATTTTGCCAACAGAGGAGAGTGATTTAAGCTTCCAAAATTTGTACATAGATTAGTTCAAGCATACACTATAATTTGCCCATAGCTTATATGAAATATATTCATGGTTTTTAAATTACGTGACAAAAACCATTTTGTCGCTTACGCCCTTTCTGTTTCTAGCTGTTCCATTTCATGTCGCGTTAAGGCGTCACCTTAACGCGACTTATTCTAGTAGTAATGCTACTACATACTTTTTTCTCGACGTTTCGGCCGTGTTACAACGGCCGTGGTCACGAGGGGACTGCAGGAGCGCGGCGTCTTCGTTTGCACCGGGCGGTCTGTTCTACGACTACCCTCGAGTTGTCCAATATTTGTGTTCCAAATTCCAATATATTTAAGAGTCAGTAGGTTCAGTGCGACACACAACACTCACTGTATCCGGGTTTACACTTATTGACAAAGGTGACACACGCGGTTTGCACTTATTAACCACTGGATTCCAGGCTGGAGACAATTTAAATCCGTCCTCACGATTGAAATTCTTGTACTTTTTAATTTCAATGGCTTCACGTAGGTATTACTCTCGTGTGGTAATGACGATCCGTAGAAAGGATTTTGGGGTCGTGTAGCTCCATCCAGTGATTAGTCCCCATATCAAGCAGATGTTCTGCTACCGCGGATTTATTTGTCTGGCGATTTTTCACTGCGGCTATGTGTTCTTTCACTCTTTTGCCAATAGTCCGTTTCGTTTGACCAATGTACGTACTACCACAGCTACAATCTATTTTTTAAATCCCAGGAGTATGGAAAGGCGAGGAATCCTTTGGTGACCGCAGTACTTGTGATATTTTACGTTACGGAGTATAACCAGTCTTAATGGAGTATTTCCTCAGCTCTGTTTTAATTTTGTCCGTTACGCCTTTGACGTATGGTAAAAATGCTGCTTGACGGCTCACCTCCGGATACCTCGTTCTCTCCTTCCGCCTTCTTAATCCCCTCGACACCTTATATCCGTTCCGTCTAAGTACCTCCTGAACATGTGTTAGCTCCTTGGGTAAATGTTCAGGGTCACAAAGGTTATGAGCTCTGTTTGTTAATGATGATATAACAGACTAGACGTTCCGCGCGGCTTCGCCCGCGTAAATTAGATATTTCACAGACAAATTAGTCCACAGAAAATAGCCTATGATCCTTCACGTGGTCTACTTCTTATCTGTGCCAAATAACAGAAAAATTGCTCCAGCAGTTCGTGAGATAAGCCCTTTCAACTAATTTCCCCCGTTTTTTCCATAGAATTATAAGCTTTAGAAGAGGCATTCCATACAATCGTCAGCGCGAAAATGTGTCACCCTCGAAATGAGTGAGCTCACTCATCTGAGAGCAGTGTGCCTTAGGACGCGGCGACAGTCGGACGTGTTTAATGCATTGATTACGTAAAATATGCATTGAAAGCGTGAATGAGTGAAAGAGAAAGTAGTATATGCTATTACTGTAAGACAAAAAAGGACGACAATATTTTCTCGATACACATTTTGCATGCAAAAACATTGCTACAGTTTTGATGGCGTATGCCATATCCAAGTATTGACATCGTTGGTTTTTTCCACGTTTTCCTTTATTTCTTCGCTCGTCTTAGTCTTAGTGTGATAAAATATAGCCTATAGCCTTCCTCGATAAATGGGCTACCTAACACTGAAAGAATTTTTCAAATCGGACCAGTAGTTCCTGAGGTTAGCGCGTTCAAGCAAACAAACAAACAAACTCTTCCGCTTTATAATATTAAGTATAGATTGAAGATGCCGAGGATGGTGGTGAGAAGATGCGCGTAGATATCTGTCAGTGTTTGTAGGTTTTCTGTACACAGTGTGGGACAATGTAGTGTGGGAAAAAGTATGTAATCGTAGTAGCATTACTACTAGAAAAAGTCGCGTTAAGTAAGTTTTAATTATAATGCAACGCGAAAGTTTAAAATGTACCACAAAAGTGCTCAGGTTGTGGTTTATACTAGGGCTCGCGAATCGCTTCGCTCGCCCTGATAAATAGGAAAGTGTGTTTCTCTTTCTGACTGTTACGCATCTTCACGAATCACGCCTTAACGGCTGAACCAATTTAGATGAAATTGAGTATGGAGACACTTTGAGAGACGGGAAAGGACATAGGATGTATAGAGAAGTTTTTGTTGCGGAATAATGTACGGTTTCCGTGCGATAAACCAATTTCGGTGCAACAGATTACTACAATATAACTAATAATTATTATTATAATAAAACAAGGAACAGCCTTAAATACGTAATCATGAAAATTATCCAACCCAACCGGGAACCTACTATAGCTTTCTACTTCGAACAGTATAACATGACCCGTGGTGGAAATGTGAACTAAACTACCTCGTACATCACAACCTGTTTGTTGACAACTAGCGCCGCCCGCGGGGGTCAGGTTACGCTGGCAACAGGAGTTTGCCGGAGGCAATACAAGTAGTACTGTTTTTGTGCTGCAGTTAGTGTCTTTATACATTACATACTTTATACACGCTAATTACTAAATAAATAAAATGGAAAAAGTCATCAAATTTTTTCCATCTTATTAAGTCGTAGTCGCTATAATTTAAGGAGGATGCCATAAAACACTAACCCTCTTACTAATAAACGCTGTATAAGCTTTGAATAGTTATACACCCTCTTACTAATAAAAAGTTACACAGCGTGTATAGAGGGTGCATAAGATTTTTTCTACTAATAATCATTTTTTGACATAAGGCCTGTATAACGATGCTGTCATTTCCATACTAATTTCTCTGTATAGACTCTGTGTAACGTGTGTGTAACTTAAAAACTCCTGTTTAACTATTCACACGTTGAATGCATGTTTAAGAAGTTTTTATTAGTAAGAGGGTTAGTGTTTTGTCTTCTTCAATCCAATTAAAAATGTCACTTGTGTGACAGGAACAAAACACTGTATAACTATTCAAAGCTTAATAATATACAACGTTTATTAGTAATGGGGTAAAAGTATTAAGATAATTGTTCTGAAAGCGAATAAGTTAGTAGTCGTAACTCGTAACTATTTTGTATGTCTATCTATGTCTCGGTCTGTCTGATGCTTCTGATGTCTGAAAAAGGTGAAAAGATTCAATCAAATTATAATACATAGTTTGTAACCTCAAAATATATGAAATTTAATTCGACGCAAATAAGTTGCAGACGTAACATCCAGTATTGAGGATGCTCCGGAAATATTAATATAGCGTAAATCCGCAATTTATTTTAGAGCAAGGTTAATCATTTTAAGAATAATAATAATGTTTTTTATAATAATTATTATATTTAACTATATAATACAATGGGGAAGAGAACGGGCGTCGGGCGACCCTGACGATGTGCATTCAGCACTCGATCACTTTTGTAGCTTGATTCATTTTGACGTAATTCATTCAAAATTGTATTGAATTAATTTTCCTCTGAGAACTCTTTATTTCTTACCATGTAAGGGTCACTTTTATAGTCGCAGAGGTAATATAATACTGAATACTCAGTTTTCAAAATGCACATACCAAAGTGAAACACTTTACACATAACTCACTCATACTAGTATATTAATTATGTTCTAATTTTAATAAATACCCAAAATATAAAAATATAAAAAAAACTTACAAAAAACAAAATTTCAATTTCAAACTAAGAAGTAAGAACTCTCGATCGTGTTAGCTTTCAAAAACGACTTACCCGTTTGGATGCTATGATGCAACAGACAGACTCACACACACACAGACACGACACTAGACAGACAGAAGGACAGGCAGACAGACAGATAGACTCGTCAAACTATTCTAGCTGTTTTCCTCGAGGGTTAAAAATTAGGATTCTAGAATTATCATCTGACCAGCCATTTTGTCATCGACCAGCCGCAGCTCATTGTAAATCCGGATGATCGGTCGGCGTCGACGATAATAAGCCCATTTACACACATGCTAATGTACCACGCATTGTAATTACGTTGACCTGTTCGTCTATTTGTCACGGTATAATGAAAGGAAGCTAGAGAAGCTTTAAGTTTAGCTTACCGCTGAAGCAGTTTTTCTGTGTAATTCTTTTAAGAATTGTCATTTTTGTCGGACCCCCAAAATAAGATTTTTTTGTCTTTGTATGAATTGTCTCCATGCTGGTGTCTGATGACATTTGTAAAAACAATTAATGTATCGCTCGCCCTACAAGGAAACTTTGAGAATGACTGCGCTAGGCTTAAATTTAAAGGCTGCAGCTGTGTTAACGCTTAAGGCCGTCCCCCGAGCAAACGATCTTGACCATACATTTGCCGCGTTGCCGAGATCGAGATTTTTTTACTTATCTTAGTTCAAAATTGACCTAAAACGTGGAATATGTAGTTAATGATACTGTCGATCTATTGGCGTGTGTTTCAAATAAAAGTAATTTGTAAATACTAGGGAGATGCTGAATGTACGCTTCAATTTTAATAAATTGTTATTACTTTGGAAGCTGACATCCTGAGTTAATAAACAAAAATAGGAAATTAATAACGTGAAAAGGAATGTTCGCATCAGTATGCGAACATTCCTTTTCACGTTATTAATTGATTATTGGTGTATTTTTATTATAATTTTGTAGCTTTCAAATTATAAGTAAATTACAGCATCTCCGTAGGGGGAGCGCCTTAAGCTACTTATTTAAAGCTTTATTTTAATAGCGCTATAATATTTAAATGTGTTCTTCACGCCTACTAGCCCTTAGGTCAGTACGCAGGTTACGTCACAACTCAAAAGCCATTGGCGCCAGTAGCTTCCTAGACTGAACTTAATAATAAGCGAAAGTTTTACGCTATATGTATTTATTGTTATGTTTATTGTTTAAATAGAATCTTCTTTATCGGCGTTATACACTTCTTTTAATTTTGGCTACGCGCTAACAGACCCTTGTAGATCAGGCAGTTATACTTATGTAAATTGAATGAGTTATGAGGTACATTTTTTTTAAACGGGCTTTGGCCCACCACACATTCCCACCACTGTATCTCCTGTGTAAATGTATTGAATGATGAAGAGTTATGAGGTACATGTCTTAACTAGTTTATTTCAAATTTGGACCTATACAAAATCAACTATCAGCAATTCATATACTCGGTATTTCGTCTTATAGAGCTACAATGAAGCTATATTATTATTTCTCTCCTCAAATACATCTTCTCGCGCGGGAATATAGTTCAGTTTTCCGGGATAAAACATTTCCTTTCCCTGGACCCATAGTATCTCCATAGTCCGTACTCCATACCTATCAAAATTTGTTATTAAGCATGAAGAGGTGACATACAGAAACACTTTCGCATATTTTATATAATTAGTAGACCTTCGTACATCGCACGTTTTTGGTCAGTTACAAAATACCAGGGTATTATTCACTCTTCTGGTGCGCTGTCTGTCTGTCTGTTAGCTTATCACGCCCAAACCGCTGAACCGATTTTGCTGAAATTCCGAATGGAGATACTTTGAATCCCGGGAAAGGACATAGGATACTTTTTATCCCAAAAATGTACGGTCCCCGTGCGATAAACGAATTTTGGCGCAACGGAGTTGCGAGGTCATAAATAAGTACTCGGAACATTGTTCGCTTGTTCTAACTCTAGGTAGTAACGAATCTCGACGTAAGAATTTGTTAAATACGTTAGTAAATAAACTATTGAAGCATTTAAAGCATCACAAGGTTAGATATTTCAGTGTAACAATTAACTGTGATACTTAAGAGTTAGGAAGTAAACAGTTTGCACTTAGGGACCACTTAAAACCGTTTAAATCTGTCACCAGCTTCGTCCGTCGCACTAAAAACACGTGAAAAACGTCCACCAATCTTCCCACAGTAATAAAACTAATTGAGTTAGCTATGATCCACTGAAAATACTTCTGACGTATGAGCATCACCTTTTTGGCTCCATATTTTATATGTGTCCGCACGATCGAGCGGTTTGGCCGCTATACCGCGAGATCACAAGCAATAGTATACAACGATTCATTTAAATAGCGGCGCGGATTTACAATATAATACATAGGTACACCTGCTTGTGATCTCGCGGTGTGGCGGCCAAACCGCTCATTTGCGCGGACGTGTGAAACAAGCCTGCAATATGCTGACATTGAGCAGAATTCGTGAATTTTTATGGTGCGATTATGAAAGACCAGCCTGTGAGCTTATATCAGTCTTAACTCTTTCCCAAAGTGGGCGATAACGCCCTCTTGTGGGCGCTGAAGGTCTGAAGGGGGCGTTGTGGGACCCAGAAGAAAAATGGGGGCGTTGTGTAGAGGCTTGGGGGGTGATTTATTTCATTTGGATGCATTTTAAATTGAAACAAGGGGGGCGCCAAAACATAATTTGTTCTTAAAGTGGGCAGTAGACAAAATAAGTTTGGGAACCCCTGGCTTATATTTACAATAACTTTGGGAAGCTATAAACAAGTACAGTTTATAGCTACCCAAGTACATCTTTTAAAAATACAATCTAATATTACATTAGTATGTAAAATGTTTTGTCGGCGAACGTCTTACGATGTACGTCCTTTAAATAAAGAGAAGAAAAAAAAATCGCTAAACCAATTTTCATGAAATTTTACCCCGGAAAATGTTTTTCTAAGCCATATTATACCTAGACATGTTTAGATGAAATACAATTAACCGAAAGGCCCTATAATTTTTTTAAGCCTATATTCGTGGCTTATCCTAAGTTTTATAAATTATAACATTTGCAACAAGTGTTTAAATACTGGTTAAAAATAGTTATCTTGTGTACAGATCTAAGAATTGATATGCCAGTGGCGCGGGCGTAGGGGAGCCCACAGAATACTTAATGACTGTATCCATAAACACGGTAAAGGATTGTAAAAGGTAAGTTTTAAAACAAAAATAATGAAATCAAAAAAATGTAAGTTGGCTAAAAGCTTTATTTTTGAATCCATCTTAAAATAAAGCTTTTAGCCACTCATATTATAAATGCGAAATGCTTTTCGCATCCCCAGCGGATTGGGGACATCGGCCGGGGTATGTGGGCCTCCCTGTAGACCCACTAAAACCCCATAGTCCACTCCCTACTTAGGCTGGATTTGAACGCGCGGTTTAGCGGCCACATCGCAATTCGCAAGATGATAAGCAGATGAATGTAAATGACAGCGCGTGCGCCGCTATTTAAATAAATCGTTACAGACAATTGCTTGTGATCTCGCGGTGTGGCCGCCAACCGCTTCGTGCTTTGTTCGCGCGTGTGCATAATAAATTATTATAGGTAAATCGAGCCTGCGCGTACGATAGAACCTACCGCGACTGTACAAGACGGTTGCTCTGCCTAGCCTTTACTAATTTGATACACATTAGTTTAACTAATCCGTATTAATCCATTAGAAAGTGAGGTTCCGGTGTGCGTGGTTTCCTGGTTTCTCCGGCTAAAACCACTCCGTAATAGTTAGCCATTAATAGTTATAGTTATTGATATAGTCTTACATTAAAGCTCTTACATATGAAACTTGTTGGATAACGCGGATTTTAGAATCTAAATTTTAACAAAAACGTGTCATTTTATTTCTTTTTTTGTGGTTAAAACATAAAAAAGTTGGAATTATTGCCATCCATACTGAGCTTTGTTTAAACAGGAGTTAAGTCCTTTCATAGTAAGTATTACCTCAAAGTATGTACCTACAAGAATATGATAGCTATGTGTCCTCGGCTGGGTCCTGTCGAGGAGAAATAACTCTAAACGCACTGCAGAAACATTATTATATTATAAAGATAGTGTAATAACTATAAAAAAACTTTACATTAAATGTCAAAGTTTGTGTTTGTGTTCGCCAAAATGGCCCATTGAGGCACAAAACTTAAAATTTCAAAATTTGTCTAGTTATTTAAATTATAGTCTCGTGGTTCCATTGTTACTAGATAGAAATATCCCTTTGCTGTAAATAATAATTTGATTTGACATTTCGCTCAATTAAGATTAGTTTTCATAGCTTGTTAGTTGCGAGAGAAATTATGACTACAATACACCTGATTCTGACCGGGTAATAGTCAACGAAAGTAAATTTGGCCGCGAGCGATTTAAATTATACTGGTTCTATTAGGTACGTCACGAGCTACAAACATTTTTAGTAGATCCGGTGTAAGGGTCAGTTCACATATTGAGGAGTCGCATCGCATCGCCACGTTGCAATTGCGGTTAAAGTTACAAATAAAAAGTGGAGTAATTCATCATAATATCTAAATTAGTAGCAAAGCATTAGTGGCAAGTTGCCACGAAGCAAGTCAAAAAGCCTCCTTTTCACTCGAATACATTTCAATAATAGTTACTCAATATCATCAATATAATCTTCAACCATTTTAAAGAAAAAAACTTTAAAAACACGGTTTTCATTTAAAAAATGGGTAGATTTTACCGAAACACTTGCAACCATTGCATTACATACAAACATACAAAATCGTCTCGTTTAAACTATACAACGATCATTTCATATTGTAGAGATTCCTTTTAGAAATAATTCCTTTGTGTCGTATGTTAATTGTAATATTTTTTCATGTGTATTTTTAACAATGAGAAAACTCATTCTTTTTGGAAGTCGTTTAAAAATGAAAATGAGATGATATATCACATTTTTGTCATCCAGCTCGACCGCATCCATATTCCAGGCACGCCCAGATGCCGTTAATCCAGCAGCAATGCGGACGTCACCAATTATGGACCTGGTCGCTCCACTCCACCTGAACGGATTTCTCCGAGGTCGATGGATTTTTTAATATGTACAGATACAGATCTAATTATTGACAGTTATAAGATAAGAATCGATAATTAATAATTATTATAGTTATGTATAATTGTTCTCCATAAATTGTATATGGTTAGAATATTTAGATGTGGTAAAAAGCATATTGACTTCTATTCTACGAATAATAAAAACTAAGGAAACGTAACTCCCATACTATTACCGTTTTAAATTTGGTTCCTTTCAAGATAGATAAATATAAGATACCGCTCAAGGCCACCTAAATATTGCAAATGTATTGAAATGTGTACCTAAGGTACACATTTTTGACAAGTATTGTAGAGCATGTTTTTTGACGGAGTTACTTTTCCTTAGTTTTTATTATTGGTAGCTTCTATTCCTATGAATATATGCCATATCTCTAGGCGAGGGGAAAAACTTTATAAGACGTGTTAAATTTGTATAAAGTGCTATGCCTTGGACCTGCATATAGTGTCCCAATTCTGCAATATTGATTTGGTTCAGTCTGGATTCTACGGTTGTTCGATTCTCCATAATATGAGATGATGCCCGCAACTCCGTTGCGCCAAAAATTCTTTTATCGGGTGGGAACCTTACATTTATCCGGGATAAAAAGTATCCTATGTCCTTTCCCGGGACTCAAAGTATCTCCATACCTAATTTCAGCAAAATCGGTTATGGGGCTTAGGCGTGAAGACGTAACAGACATACAGACAGACACACTTTCGCATTTATTATATTAAGTATGGATAAGATTATATACGTGAGAGAGCCATGCTTCGGCACGAATGGGCCGGCTCGACCGGAGGAATACCACCTTCTCACAGAAAACCGGCGTGAAACAGCGCTTGCGCTGTGTTTCGCCGAGTGAGTGAGTTTACCGGAGGCCCAATCACCTACCCTATTCCCTACCCTCCCCTATTCCCTTCCCTTCTCATCCCTACCCTCCCCTATTACCCTATTCCCTCTTAAAAGGCCGGCAACGCACTTACAGCTCTTCTGATGCTGCGAGTGTCCATGGGCGACGGAAGTTGCTTTCCATCAGGTGACCCGTTTGCTCGTTTGCCCCCTTATTTCATAAAAAAAAAGCACACAAAATTTCAACACAATCGGTCCAGTCGTTTTGTAGGACTTTGAACAAACACAGAGGCATAGGCACAAGAATTTCATATACTAGATTTTTATTATTGTGTATCTTAATCCATTAATTACATAGGAAAGCGCCATTTCACATTTCTAAACGTGTTCTGTAGTCCAGTGGTAGAAAGTTAACGGTACAGGGCTCGAAGGACCATGTATGGTCCTACTGCACCGGTAAAAACTGGTACAGACGATCAATGAACGAATTTCATTGATCCAGGCTGGAGCTTTTTAGGGACCCGTAATAAAAAGGTAAAGTCTAAAAAGTTAAATACAAATAATATTATACAGTGGAACTCGGTAGTGTGAAGAGACGATACTGTATTGTTCAGCTGAGTAAAGATGTTTGAAAGTAAGCATGCACTAAGGCCCGTATAAATAGTCAGTAATTAAGAGCGCGCTGTGAAAACGCTAGCCTCGCCTACACACAACGCTATCCTCCAATCGTGATACAATAATTCCATGAATCGTGCTCCCGGGCAATGTACTTTAGGCTGCAGCTAATAGACAACAATATCGCGTAACAACGGTTCCCGCATTATGGCACGAAAGTAAAGGTCGTAAGTCCCAAAACTATTTTTGATGATTACTTAAAAACTGAATACAGTACTAATATTACCTTTAGCTATTATTTTATAAAGTGTGTGATTGTAGTAGTGCAAGTTATTTAATGATAGTAACTCAATAAGTGTAACAGATATTGGTTGAAATGGCTAAAAAGATTCATAATTTCGAAAAATAAAACTATCGAGTCAAAATGGGTGAATCGTGTTTTCCGTTAGCTAAATATCAGATAAATATACAATGATTAAATAAATCTCAATTTCATTTGAGTCAATCGTCTTCCGGGATCGTAATACTTATTAGAAAACACAGCAAAACTGACAGACTCGGTCTCAAGACGCGGTTCGGCTCTGTGATTGGTCCAAATTTTGACAGCCAACCAATCACAGAGCCTGAACCGCGTCTTGAGACCGAGATGCATATTGAGTACTGACTATTTATACGGGCCTAAATATAACACAATCCGTAATACATATATTATTACTATATTAGTCCCTATACTAAGTTGGCCCTTGCAAAGAGTGCTTTTGAACAGAATAAAATAATTTTAGGTAAGTATCTTTCACACGCTAAATGTTTTAGGCATTTGTGTATAGAACCTTTGGTGTACAAGTTCGACTTTACACTTAGCCAGTTTTTTGCTACCAGAGTTTCGAGTTCGTAACATCAAAACAAAAGGAATAAGAATTAATTTGGCGTGCGCGCGTTTGAGTCTTTTTCACTAACGAAAAATCAAGGAGACGTTCAGCAAAAGAAAGGCTTTGTAATCCCTGTATACTGTATAGAGATGCGTTACTTTGGTTATTGTGATAAATTTAGTAAAAATTTACACGGAAAACTGAATCAAATATTAAAATATCTAGTTGACGCCCGCACCTCTGTTGCGCTGAAATAAGTTTATCGCGCGAGAACCATACATTTTTACGGGACAAAAACTATCCCATGTCTTTCCTTGGGACCCAAAGTATCTGCATACCAAATTAAATCAAAATCGTTTCAACGGTTTAAGCGTGAAGAGGTAACAGACAGACAGATATAGATTCGCATTTATAATATTAGTATGGATTTTTCAGTCTTAATTTTTACAGAATCTGGTCAGTAATAACAAATAAGTCGTGAGCCATGACCATGGAACAAACGTATTTAATTACATAATTCCTTTGCTAAAGTCGGAGAAAAATATATTTTTAGGGTTCCGTACCCAAAGGGTAAAAACGGGACCCTATTACTAAGACTTCGATGTCTGTCCGCCTGTCCGTCTGTCTGTCACCAGGCTGTAACTCAAGAACCGCTATAGCTAGACTTCTGAAATTTTCACAGATTGTGTATATGTGTTGCCGCTATAACAACAAATACTAAAAATAAAATAAATTAAATATTTAAGGGGGGCTCCCATACAACAAACGTGATTTTTTTTGCTATTTTTTGCTCTTAATCAATAACGGCAACACATAGGCAATTGAAATGTTCTCAAAATACTTAATTGTATTTGTACTTTAATAATTAATTATAAAATTTAAATAAATTAAATAATTGAGGGGGGCTCCCATACAAAAAATTCAATTTTTAGTCTATTTTTGCTCTGTATCGTGCGCGAGTACAACTCGCACATGGCCGATTTTTTTTAAAACTATATACACCTAACTAATGCTTATAAAATCCGATCGAATTAACACGTACAATGTAATATACCTATATATTGAGAATTGAGATAAAATTATACTGATTTAGGGTCGTTATTTAATCGGTCTACAAAAAATCTACCTATAGACAATTTTGAAACAGACTAGACATAAACCGATCAAACTATATAATATTATGTTAAACATGATTATGTCTGTCCGTTGCAGATTATATTCAAATGACTGTCGATGGACGACAAAAAATATCGACTTATCAATCAAACAGCGGGTGTACTACATCCGAGAACATAGCCGACTAAACTGTATTGACAGGCTATGAATCAATGACTCTATCGGATTATTACTTATTGATGAGCTGTGAGATGTGACGAAGTGACGCGTCACCAACTCAAACACGTTACATAAGACACGCAGACGCTATCAGTAAAGTATAAATCAGCTTGGGTCAGATTGCTGAAAATAATTTATTTACATTTTAAAACCTGACATAATATATGTAACAGATAACTATGTTACAATATTCCAGATGAATTCCATACTTTCTCGGGATAATCTAATATCCATACTAATATTATAAAGCGGAAGAGTTTGTTTGTTTGTTTGTTTGAACGCGCTAATCTCAGGAACTACTGGTCCGATTTGAAAAATTCTTAGCCCATTTATCGAGGAAGGCTATAGGCTATATTTTATCACGGTAAGACTAATAGGAGCGAAGAAATAGAGGATAATGTGGAAAAAACGGGGGAAATTATTTGAAAGGGCACAAACTACTGGAGCAATTTTTTTTTATGAAATAAGGGGGCAAACGAGCAAACAGGTCACCTGATGGAAAGCAACTTCCGTCGCCCATGGACACTCGCAGCATCAGAAGAGCTGCATGTGCGTTGCCGGCCTTTTAAGAGGGAATAGGGTAATAGGGGAGGGTATGGATGGGAAGGGAAGGGAATAGGGGAGGGTAGGGAAGGGAATAGGGTAGGGGATTGGGCCTTCGGTAAACTCACTCACTCGGCGAAACACAGCGCAAGCGCTGTTTCACGCCGGTTTTCTGTGAGAACGTGGTATTTCTCCGGTCGAGCCGGCCCATTCGTGCCGAAGCATGGCTCTCCCACGTATAAATAATTTTTCTGTTATTTGGTACAGATAAGAAGTAGATCACGTGAAGGATCATAGGCTTTTTTTTGTGGACTAATTTGTCTGAAATATCTAATTTACGCGGGCGAAGCCGCGCGGAACGTCTAGTTATTATTATAGAGTTATAATATCGCATTTAGCAAGTTCGTGTCAAAAAGACAAAAATATTGTGGGAAATTCTAGCCCCTTAATTCTGAAAACCCTTCACAGGACCCGCATACCGCAGCTGTGGCTGAGTGGAATAAAAGTAAGTGGATTGAGGAGAACAATACTACTATTTTATCCGACTTTAAACAAGGTGCAGATTCTATATAAACATTGAAATTGAACCTAACATCAAACTCGTAAAAACCCCCCACAGGAAACGTTTCGGACACAACGATTGTCTAATTGCGACGCAACGTGGCGACGCGCGACGCGCCGCACATACAAATGCCTCGTTAGAGATCAATGGATCAACAATTCCAATGTTTGGACACAAAAAGTGGTAGCTGTGCTGTAATGGCGTCTTCATACTGCACGCGGCTGCGGTTGGAAAGTTATGTTTTAGATGTATGTTTTCGACAGTAAGTAAATGTTTTCATTATTTATGATTTTAATCAACTACGGGCCACGGTGAAGTCAAAGGGATGGTAATGATTTAGAAGGTAATGTAAGTAACTTTGTTTTCGTAATCCTTATGGTCAGATCACATTACAATAAGACACGTCGATGCAATGTGATGCAATTTTTAACCGACTTCCAAAAAGGAGGAGGTTATATGTTCGGCTGTGGATATTTTTTTTAATTTTTTTTTTGTACGTTCGACGATTACTCCGCCGTTTGTGAACCGATTTTCAAAATTTTTGTTAAGTAGGTTTCACTCCAATTTGGTCCGATTTTCACAAAAGTGGTGATCTGATGATGGGATCCATGAGTAATCGAGGGAACTCCTCAAAATTTATATGGAAACATATGGTGATTTTGGTTTTATGAGAAGTATCCTAAGCATATGCTACCAAAACGCAAGATTTTGCACCAAGGTACACTATGGTTCCGAAAATACTCAGAGAACTCCGGATTCCTTTAAATAGATACAAGTTTGGGGGTTTAGGCGCTGTTTTAAGAACTGAAAGCATATGCTACTATGCAAATTACATTCATCATCGTCATCATCATTACCACGTCAGGGTCACCAGTGTCACATGGTTGTATATGAATACAATATGCCCCCACAACACCATAATATATCATCATAAAAAAACGTCGTTATTATAAATATAATTTGAAAAGAATCCAATTTATAAAATATTTAGAAATTGATATTAGTGAAAATAACTTATGTAGAAATGATAAATAAGAAGAATAAGATGTTAAAAATATAACAACTATAAAATTAGGCAATAACTTTACTAGGTAACTAAAAAGAGTGAAAATTTATATAATATATTATATTAATATATATTTATTATTAATATAATATATTCATATTATAATATATATTTATATTTTTATTTATATAAAATGAGCCATTTGAAACAAGCAACACCGCGAGCAGCAAGTATGTCGATTCAATGTGTTTCTTCTCCTGTAATAAATTGACACATTCAAAAATGTTCAGTTTTGAATCCCTCATTTATTATTATTTTTAACAAAAAAATTAAAACCGAATTCCAAGGTAAAAACAATAATAACATCCTTATAATATGAACTAAAAAGTATTAAATAATTTTTCCTATCTAGTAATGCCTTTTTCTGAATTCGGCTAAACCTCAACTATTTCTGTACTCAATCTTCATAATTTTGAAGTCGGTGCCAGTTCCAAAAGTTTCAAATATTCTGTCAGAGAACTGAAGATTCAGCTATATCTGGTACCGACTTCAAAATTATGAAGATTGAGTACAGAAATAGTTGAGGTTTAGCCGATTTTGGAAAAAGGCACTACTAGATTAGAAAAATTATTTAATACTTTTTAGTTCATATTATAAGGATGTTATTATTGTTTTTACCTTGGATGTCGGTTTTAATTTTTTGTTAAAAATAATAATAAATGAGGGATTCAAAACTGAACCATTTTTGAATGTGTCAATTTATTACAGGAGAAGAAACACATTGAATCGACATACTTGCTGCTCGCGGTGTTGCTTGTTTCAAATGGCTCATTTAAACACGCGGTCCGCGGAAACAGATTTTCATCTTAAATTTTTATAAATGTATTTAATTAAAGGATTAATTTACAGAATTTTTAAATATTTTTTTTACAAAAACCGCGATCTGAATTCACAGATTTGAAATCAATTTTTTTGTTTTATTTACTTAATCTAAACCGCGTCATTTCTTTGTATATTAGTCCAAACGCATTACCGCAGTTACTATGAAACGCCAAAGCACCAGTTATAAAAAGCCAGTCAAGTGGCGTTCGGCGTCGGAACTTCCGCTGGCAGTAATAAGGGCCAGCCCACATACTTGCCCCTGGTTAGTTGTTTGTTGCTTGGTACATGCTAGTGGCTGGCAACTGGCGCGGCGTACTGGCGTTAATACTTCTTTTTTTTAACATGGGGAAATTCTTCACGCATCCTCGGCGAATTGCATTAAACCTCCATGTTGAATAGGAATTATAGTAATATTTTGAAGTGCGCAGTGCAAGGCGAAAGAGGAAGGCGAGGAAACTCTTTCACTACGATCTGTATTTAGAGTGTTACTGGCACGACTCACGAGCCTAATTTTGTGAGTCGTGAGTCGCAGAATTTCGGGTGCCAAAAGTTCTGCTGCATTCAGTTACGTAGAGAAAATTCCTACTTCATTCACACGACCGTAATTTTGTGAATGATCAGTATGAAAAATAATTTACGCGACCGAAATTCCTAGACTCACGACCAGAAATATTTGATCGAAGCTCACGACTTATAAAATTACGCTCGTTTGCTTTCACCTTAACTCTTCGCTATTAACTATTCGCTAAAGCTAGCACAATCGATCACTATATTCTTCAAGAATCTAGAATTAAAAATCGCAGTTTATGCAAGTTACTGCAATAGTTGCGATATACTTTATTTTTCTAGGAGAATAAGCACATCGTTAGCACTATATGCAAGTTACTGGCATACACAAAGTCGACGCGAGACAGTACTGATTTGCGAAGCATGCCAGCATGTCGGCACAGTGAGAAAACATCAGCTTATTAAATATAAACAATGGTCTATTTGTAGAATTTCGAAATATCCGGCTAGAAGGACCATTAAACTTAAGTTACCCGTAATAGTTGTACCGTAAGTTAAAGTTCAAAGACTTTTCAAAAGTTCTTTCTTTTTGGCCAATTTATTAGGTATAAATCCATACTTCCATACTATATACTATATACTATAATATTATAAATGCGAAAGTGTGTCTGTCTGTCTGTCTGTCTGTCTGTTACCTCTTCACGCTTAAACCGCTGAACCGATTTTGCTGAAATTTGGCATGGATATACCTTGAGTCCCGGGAAAGGACATAGGATAGTTTTTATCCCGGAAAATTGTACAGTTTCGGCGCGATAAACTAATTTTGGCGCAACGGTGTTGCGGGCGTCCTCTAGTTACATAATATATCAATCAGTTCTTTAGGCCTTCAGATAAAAATGTTATTAGCAAAAAGTTACCCATATGAAATCAAATTAATACTTTTTATGCCATTTATCATTAATTATTAGGTATTATTAGAAAATAGTCTACAGACAAAAAATCTTATTGAAAAATAAATGTGTGGCGCTTAAATTTTCTGTCTCTTTGCCTTAGCCTTAGAGATTAAATTGGTTGAAAGGTCAAAGTAAATAGATAAAGTAAACGAAATCCGGAA
This sequence comes from Cyaniris semiargus, assembly GCA_905187585.1. Classification (NCBI taxonomy): domain Eukaryota; kingdom Metazoa; phylum Arthropoda; class Insecta; order Lepidoptera; family Lycaenidae; genus Cyaniris; species Cyaniris semiargus. The sequence goes on along the minus strand of LR994566.1, from coordinate 4,884,419 downwards.
ATATAACTATTTCGCACATAACGGGGTTTCGGGCCACGCCATTGTTGCAGTTCTCTTTTACTCTACTTACACCTGACGTATGAAAGAAAGGGACAGACGTATTGGATAGAACAGATAATCATGGGGTCGCTAATAGTTCTAATGGTGTTCCAAACACGATGGTTAGCACCCACCTGACCTACTTGTGGTTATATCCCATATTAACACCATAATCTCATGGCTATACATATATACATATATACATATATACACAGTACATCCGTACTAATATTATTAGCTGTCTGCCTCTTGACGTCCAAATCGCTGAACAGATTTGGCTGAAAGTTATAGAAATACTTTAAGTCTCGAGAAAGGACAAAGGATACTGTTTATCTCAGAAACATCAAACATGTACGGTTCTTGCGCAATAAAGGTAATTTTGGCGCGACGGAGTTGCAGGCGTCATGTAGTAATAAATAATAATATGTATATGAATACAAGACGTTACACTCAGCTCTACCCGCGTAAATAAAGAATTTAGGACCAGAATTTAGGATTCTTAATTATATGACCTGAATTTATGATTTAAGATCTAGAATTTACTAAGTCGCAGTCCCTTAGCGTGTCACTGATCTGATAGTCCTAGGCCACAAGTCATGGGTCCTAGGTCACAGGTCACAGCGGACTTAAACGTGATGCTCTATATTCTAACGAAATATTGCTGCAGCATTTATTCCCGAACTAGATGTTGCCTGCAGCTTCGTATATTTTGCATTTGCCAAAACTATTACATCTCAAGACTCAAATATCTCCATGGCTAATGGCTAAATAGGACTAGATGTCAGGAGGTAATAGGCAAACAAAATTTTTCATACCTAATTTATAACTCGTGTATTTAAAGCTGTTTCTTTTCGAAATGGACTGCATCTTAGTAGCATTATTGAGAGATGAGTGGATAAAGTGGGTAAGTAACAATTTGAAAAATGACGTTTTTTTGCATAAATGGAGGCTGGACCGGGAAAATGCTTGAAAAAAAAATTTTGCTTCTTAAGTTACACAGTTTGTTCAAATTATAATAACCCAAGGGCCAGCAACAGCCGGACTTTCGTCATTTTATAAAAGCTAAAAGTTGGCCTGTATATGACCCCTATAGAGGTGAGAACGACCAGCAACTATACAGTTTCAGTCGCGGTTAATTTAGCCGCTGAAAGTCTACTTAAACTTTAATAAAGTTTAAGGCTCGATGTTTTTATCTTTTTTCTTCATAAGAATCTCGTCTTTTACTGCCTGAAAATTTAGGCAGTTCCATCTCACTGCCAGTCGCCAGACGCCATTGATAAAATTGTTGCCTTGATAAAATTTGGTATGCCCAGGTAAAGGTATAGGATAGTTTTTGTTCCAGAAAAATGTACGTTTCCCGCGCGATAAACGAATTTTGGCGCAACGGAGTTTACGTAGTAATTTTTAGATATCTGTGACAGAGTTGCAGGCGTCATCTATTTTAACAATAACCTCATATTGTGGAAGTCGGTTAAAACACGTTTTGTTAGTATCAATATTTCCATAGCAACTTTAGTCCCACGCTAAATGCGCTAGGGACACAGCGCAGTATATTTCATCAAATCAAACTCGCAAAGTGAAGGGAGCGCGTAGGCTGATTGCCTGCAATTGGCGATGTTCCACGATAATACATGTATCATTCGTCATATATAATTGAACCGACGACGTACCATACGGGGATATCGAGCAGTGCAGAATAAGCTGTGAAATTGAGGGAAATAGACTTTTTTTTTCAAAAAACGAAAATATTTAAAAGTATAGCAGCCACATTCTCAGACTTAATGGTTATACTTAAAATTAATGTGATAAGCCGCTTCAGGCAGAAAATATATGCGGGGCATATAAGTCAAAATCTTTATTAAAGTTATTAATTATTATATAATTAATTATCTAAAAGTAATTATAAAATGTTTTGTGGGGTATTAAATCTACTTAAATAAGTATGCAATAAGATAGTATAATATACTATCTTATTGCATACCATTGAGGTATTGTAACTTATTGCTGAAAAGTAGTACCTAGACTTTGTAAATATAATATAGGAAGTGAATCTTTGATTTTTTTAATATTATTTACAAAGTCTAGGTACTACTTTTCAGCAACAAGTTACAATACCTCGTAGTAGGGGCACAGAATACATATTAGTACAAGTAGCAGAGATCTAAAATAAATAAAAAAATATAATGCACTTGCTGTCACTAAGTTAGTTTATTGAAATAAATACTGCACTTGATGTCACTAAGTTTATTGAAATTACTGAGTAATAAGTAATTTTTATAAATTGTGCCTTTTAAACACATTTCATAGAAAACTATTAAAAGTTGATAAATATCTTAATTCGCCTGACATAGAGACATTTAATGGATCAAGAAATAACAGGCCATTGCTTGTTCTAGCTCTACCATAATCACAAACACTAAATGTATTTTCTGGAACTTCATCGTTCGTCATTTTTAACCGACTTCCAAAAAGGAGGTTCTATGTTCGGCTGTGGATTTTTTTAGGTAAAGTCAACCATAAGTGTTAAAATATTTTATGCGACGTCCCTAATACGATACGTCAATGAACTGAACCGACAAACTTCCTTTGGGTCATCAGAGTATTACATTCGATACGCATGATTTACTGCTTTATCTCTATAGCCGGAGGGCACAGAATCCCGTGAACAAAGATCCGACATATCAGCAATCGATGCATTGATAGTAAGCTTGTTAATAATCGTAGTAATTTCTCTTTGTAACAATTAGGCATATCGGTAGGTCGGCAGATAGATCTAGTTAAAGAGTATATTTCGTGTTCCATACAAAACTGCTCATGTTAGGATGGATTAATTATATGCCTCCGCGCGATTTAGCCGCAACACTGCGAGATTACAAATGACAGTGCGATTGCGCCGCTATTTAAATAAATCGTTCGATCTATTTAAATAGCGCTATTTAAATAAATAAATCGATCGTAATTATAATAATTTTTAAAGACTCAATTGTTGTGTGCACTAATTATGGTTACCTTTTTTCTAAATTTCCTGTAACAGGTCTACTGGAAGAGATTCCAATCGGAATAAGTAGTACCTTTGTACTAAAATGTATTTCTAGTTTTAAGTCTTTCACTGTAAACAGTTTTGTGTACATAAATTATTAAATAAATAAATAAATAAATAAATCGTATGACAATCAAATGTATATTATACATTTGATTGTCATTTCGCAGTGTAGCGGCAAAACAGCGCGTTCGCGACGCCGCATATAAACCCAATCTAAATCTGACGCCTGACATTATTAGACACCGTCTTTTCATAAGGTCATGTTTTACACAGTTCGATCTCGCTACGCTTCTATTTCCCGCCGTGTTTATTCGAGGCCGTGTACAGTCGGTCTACTGATTGGGCAATAAGTAAGGTCTCAACTCTCACTGCGCCCGCGCAGGCGCTTTCTATATTTACTAGTATTTGTTACTAATATGTATTCTGTGCTAATATTAAAAAGCTACAGCATAGACAGAGTAGACTACGGGGAAGGACATAGGCTACATTTTTGCGGGAAAATGTAGGGCTTCCGCGGTATATATTATTATTTACGCGTGCCATGACGCGTGACTTGTGTTATGACTATATAATCGAATATTGATCCTCCGCCACATAGCGGGTCGTGAGTGACCTGTGATCCTCAGAGGTCGGCAAAAATAAAATACCAATTAATAAAATGTAAACCTTATAACACTATCTTAGTCCTAAATAGATTGTTAAAACCCAAGTGTGGACCCCGGACTGGTCAGTGGGATCGACAGAGCCTCGCCCTTCCCAAGAATTCACATATTGTAGCGTTAGGAAGGACACGGTCCTGGCGATTCCACTGGCTGGCATCTGGTAGATTCGACACAGAACGATATCTCTTTAACACCCTAGAAACTCCACCCAGCTTGAGTGACCCCTCTCCACCAAGCCAATGTCACAACATCTAAAGGCAAAGGGTGGAGCAGCATAAAATCTAAGGAAGTCGAAAAATGTCGGATCTACTGGCCGCCACACTGGGACCACACCGTTCAAAACATTAATATTATAATTATGTAATTTATAAAACAATAAATATATATTTATTGATTACATGTATAGGTCAATGTGGAGAAGTCCGTCTGGGAGGTAAGTCCGTCTAGCGGCAATAACTTCCATATTTGAACGACTAGTTTCATATGGCTCAGTGGATAAAACAATTTTGCAGAGTTAGTTTGATCTAAGAAACAAACATGTCGCTACTAACTACCTGTTACGAAAAAAACGTTCTGCCATTTTTTCCCGTTTTGGTTCTCGCAGTCGGAGTATAAGTCTCTGCCAAAAAAAAAAAGTGGAAATACGAAGGAGTTTTTGGAGTTTTTTGGATTACGTAAGTAATTTAGTGATCCTTTTACTTATTACTGGTGTTCAATTCGTTAATATCGCTTTAATTTTGTTATTATCACCTGCAACATATGTCTTACCTAAAATTGCAATAATCGGGAAGTCCGTCTAGGGAAATATTATTTCATAAGGAAAGGCCGTCATATGCCGGTCTTGCCTCGAATCAGATAATGTCAACCTTTTCAAACCTACATGTATTTATTGTTAATTTGCATTAAAAATAGGACTACTAGATCATAGCATTGCCCAAATTTTTCTGCACGAAAAGAGCGCACTCCTTCTTAAAAAGTCGGCAGCGCACTTGTGGCACTGACTCCCCTAGTGATACAGGTGTCCAACGGCGACTGTAGTTCACTTACTATCAGGGGATCCGTTTCCTCGTCTGCCCCCTTTTTTTTTGTAATGCCATAATTATTCATTTCAGATTTATACACGTCATGAAGAGATGCCAGATCTACTAGATGTTGATTGTTTTTTTGCAAAAAAATGATGTAATAAAGAAGATTGGCAGAGTTCCATACAACGAAATACCTGGATTTTTTTTCCGGCGTCTAAGGTTGCAAAAATATCTAAAAGATAGCAAATGCATTACATAATCATATTCAAAAACAATTTTGTCTTATCGAGGCCACGAAAAATACTTATTCATATATTTGTTTTTTGAGGTTACCTATATGCTATTTTATACTAAACGATAATGTTAATTGTTGACTCCCCGCCTTATTTACGCTTATATTCTTATAATACGATTTTATATTAAATTAAAATCTAAATAAATACATCTTTGATTAAAATACATTTATATAGGTATGTAGGAGTTTTACTAGGTAGCGCGTTTTAATTGTTCACGGGCCACAAATAATAAAAACGATTGAATGATTATTCCTACAGGTACATATTATAATATAATATTATATCTAAGTCATAGAAGAAAAGCCAAAAAAATCGTAAAAACTATTTTTGCATGTAAGTATATTAATAAATAATAAGTTGAAGAAATGGCATGCTATTATTATATTTTAGATATCCTATAATATATTATCTCATATTACAAATAAAATGCATGATTTATTTAGCGCTTGTAAGTATTATTATAGAACCATTTACTGTATTAAGAATAATGGCTTAAATATCATTTTTCATGGTTTAAGTAAATAAAAAACTTATTGATATTTCAAAGTATTTATTAATCATCCTCTTATTTAACTATATTATCATCTAAATATTCTCTTATAATAATATCACTTTGCCTTCGTGCAATAGAACATCCACATAGAAGGCATACACGAATGTGATCTCGTTGGCTAGTTCCAGCTTGATCACTGCTACACTGGTCATGTTTCGCTGCATATTGTGATTAACTGCAGCTATTGCTAGTTCCCAACAAGCTTCACAAACATAATCATCTTGAACAGGTATCTGAAACAAAAGGTTATTATATTATGTAGCTTATTATTATGAAGTATAAAAAGGAACATTATTATTTTTTGGATTAAATAGAACTAAAAGCTGTTCATTAACTAATTATGAATGCATAATATTGCATATTATGCATTAATTGGAAGTTCGAACATCTCGTCGGTGTTAAGATATTAACTAAAGGTGTAATAAAACTTACGATTTGCGGATACACCCAAATGCACAGTAAAGAACATAATCGTGTGTTCCTGGTCAATGATCCGATATCGGCGAAAAGTGTTCAGTGTTCACGCAGATATTGCAATTTACTTTGCGTTTCCATTTTCACAATTCAGTATTCACTATCGTAAGGCAGCCATTGTCCGTCAAGTGAAAACGTCAACTGTCAAGTGTCATCATGTTTTAGATAAACGGGCCAATCATAAACGTATTATTACCTCATTGGATGCGGCCATTTTATACAAATAAATTGAGAGTTTTTATTTATTTACAAAATAAATCCGGCTTTTACATATAAAAACAATTACGTGAAAAAAAACTGCAAATTAAATGATTAGTTTTTGTATATGTGACATTTTTAGACGCTTCCGAAAACACTAAGGTACAATCTTGCCATGACTCTTTGAACCAACAAAATTTAAAGTGGCCTTGGTTAACAACTCACTTCATACTAATTGTAGCCTGGTTCACAAGTGCCATTTCGAAACCTGAAATCCACCACCGAAAATTATGATTTTGGGCTCATTCAATTTGGAATGGTATCTAGAACATTATATCAAAAGTCCAAGAGGGGCTGATAAAAATTATAAGTAGAGGAGTATGTTGAAAAATGTCTTATCGCATAAATGAGAATGAAGCAAAAATGTTGTACTAATTATTATAATTTTGAATTTGTAATAAACATTTTTGTTTATATTTAGTGTTTAATTTTTCAAAAAATTCGCTACAATTTTAATGAAAATTAAAAGTTGAGACACTGACACAAGTGTCTCAAGATACTTACTAGGTGGATCTCATCTCTTTTGTATATTATGTAACAAAATTGTGAAATAAGGAAATAAATTATTATTATTATTATTATTACCTTTTCTAAATGTTTTTACAAAAAAAATAAACTATTCGAAAATGTTTGCAACCACTTACGATATGACGGACTTGCCTTAAAATGATTTAAATTTAATTTTCTCTGGAATGCGAACCTTACTACCGACACCTTAAACACATATTTGAATAGCCGTTTTGCGGCTCTGCTAGAAACTGTTGCCATCCATATTACTTCACAAGTTAGGGCTATATTGCTACAAGACGGACTTACCTCAAACTGTAAGGGAAGTCCGTCTACACGCCGAGTTTTTAAAAAATACCACGTTAGTAAAAAATACTGCAACTAAGATTATTTTTAGATCATTATAGGTCTAATTAATATATAGCCTATAATTTCCAATGACACAAGTAACTTTAAAAAGCGAATCTCAAGTCAATAAATTATGTTAAACTTTAATTTTAGAAAAGTATGCCGGACTTCCACACATTGACTTATATATTATAATCTATTCTATTGTATATCTATATTAAAAAAAAAAGTCCACGGCGTGATGGACTACAATTAATTAAAAATATAAAATTAATAATATTATTTAAATTATCCTTGGTGCGAAAAATCTAAATAATAAAATAACAAAAAAAGGATATGGGCGAACAGCCCATAGATGGCCCCAATTTTATAAAAAAATCAATATATATTGATCCTCAATCGCTACTATTTAACGCCGTGTTTCTACGAGGCCGTGTACAGGCGGTCAATTATTGGGCAACACTCCAGTATGCGCCCGCGCAGGCGAGGCGCCATCGTGTATAATTGAGCCGATCTGGCCCTACCTGTCCGGCTACCTGTTTGCATAACCTAATCATTTCTCATTCTCTGATGCAATTTTCGTCATCATCAACACCGACTATTTCAATCCAGATTCCAGAGTTAGGCTGGATTTATATGCGTCCGCGCGAACGTGCGGTTTGACCGCTACACCGCGAGATCACAAGCAAATGTATATGTAACGATCTATTTAATCGGTTGCGGTAAGTTTATGTCCAAATCTTGATTAAATTAAAGTACAAAGTTATCACTGCCAGTAGCCGCCGCACAGAGACATTAAATTATGATTAAACTTCAATTTAATTCATCAAGCCCCATACGGTCACCGGTGACCGAGACACAATAGAATATCTATTGTGTCTCGTTTTCCCACGATCGACGGACGATTAACCTTCAATTTAATGAAGAGTTTGACAGATAATGTGGGCTTATGTCAAAATATTCAGATAATTACAGTACAGTTAAGAAAATAATGTTAGTCTCTGACTGCCGTGGAACATTAATTACTTAAATGTAATTAATTCAAAATTTTGATTTAAGCCCCATACATTATCTGTCAAACTCTTCGTTAAATTGAAGGTTAATCATAATTAAATGTCTCTGAGTACGGCGTTGAGTGCGGCGGTAAGTGTTTATTTTAATTAGATTTTTAACGCTCTCTAGTCTCTAGGGAAACAAGTGTCAAAATAAGAGTTTATAAGTTCGTGTAACATTACATAGTAAACAAATTGTGCTCAGATTTATTAGTGACAGGCAGATATAAGATACAACATGGCACAGTCGGTGTAGAGTTACTGCTACTGTTGGTAGAGCCCGTAGACACAAGTAGAGCGTAGATATGGCAGTAATAATATCTATGGACGCTTCACACCACGTCAGTCTGGCCCCGTGCTAAGTACCTGAAGGACTTGTGTTACAGGTACCAGACAACGGAAATATATTTAATACTTTTATACTATACATATATTTAAGATTTTTATTATATCATACACATATTTAATACACAACCAGACCCGGGAACATTTAAAACTTTTTGTTCCGTCGGCGGGATTCGAACCCGCGACCCCCGGCTTGAGCTGTCACACACTCAACCAATTGAGCCACAGAGGCCGTCAAAGGTCGGCAGTGGCCAGTTATTTCCGGCTGTTATTTGCGAGATTACCTTTACCATTTCAGATAGACCATTTACATTACCAAAAGAAATAAAATCATTTTTTTTCGTGTACCTATACATTTTTTAACGTCGAGCCTACCTACTAGCCCATGGAAAATGGAAAGAACCGGTGTTAGTTAAACTTGCTCGGCGCTATATCTTTTACCAAAAATATGGAAAATGATTCTTTTAAATAAAATATATATTATATATTTAATTTAAAAGAATATAATTATAAAATAATAATTAGACGTACGTTGTAATTTACCAAAAAAACTTGCAAGTTTCATCCGGGCACCCTACTCCTAAGATGTAGTTTCTTCAATGAAATCATTGACTTTGTTATAGGCTATTGCGCACAGTGCTGTTCTTTAATTATTATTTGTTTAAATTACTGCGGTAGTTGATCCAAATTTTCGTATGAAAAATATCTAAAGACTAGTTCTGGCTTGTGGAAAAACAGCCTAAGCTGCCACTTCTAAATCCACTAAGCATCATTCAATCGACAATACTAGCAAATACTCAATATCTAAGTAAAACACGATATTGTATACAGTAGTCAAGGTCCCATGTATTATGTTCGAATACCTATAGGATTCTGTGCCGTGTGAATGAAGTTAGATCACGTTCATTCATTTATTCAATAGTTCATTCATTAATGTTTTGTTCTTTTTATCAGTTGTGTGAAGTACTACAGAGCATTTTTCTATAATATATTAGCTAGTATCTAGGATCTCTAGTACTAGTGGTCTGCCCAACATGACTATAATAATATTATTATTCAGTAGATTTCTAAGTTATTTTGCTTCTTAGAAAAAAATTGAAACTGTGTCTAATGTTTATATTTTTAATTTTTATGTAAGTATGTTTAGAAAAAGAAATGCTTATTCCAGTCATTTCTTATTCCACGTTTTTCTTCCATCTGTCACAGATTATCAGTGATAATGACGTTTTTATTGTTATTTTTCTGTTCTGCACTGTCTAGCGGCGCGACTAGTAGTGAAAAATCATGGTCAAATTCCCCAAATTGGGGATAAAAATTTTGCTGATTCCCCACAAATTCCCCACACATGTTTTTTTTTTTAAATGAATGAATATTCTACTACCTGAGTGTAATTCGCATTAGTATAATAATTAATAATAATAAAAACTCAAACAGTTATCATGATTCATGATCAATAAGTTTTATTTTATTTGTTTCACGCTACTTTCTTTATTTTTTCGTACAAGAACCTTCAGCTGAAAAAAAAACACTTCAAAAAAAAGTAAGTAGCAAAATTGGTCAAACCGTTCACACGTGTGACGTAATGCCGTGACCAATGAAAATAGCGATACATTTTATTTAAATAGATTGTTGAAATAATACCTCTATAAAAATATTTAAAATATTCTTTTCTATATTTTGTGGAAGGCATTTTCTTTGAAGGGTTTAACTTGACACTGTCCCCTAGTTTTTAATTCCTTCTCTTTCAGCCAGAAATTGTAAAGAGCCAGCGCATTATATGTGAGCATCAGACATCAAACATTACGTTTGATTTGCCCTATGATTATAAGCAATATTGTCAATCTACTACGATCAATCGATCTTAAAAATGTTCGATGTGTCAATGTAGAATGATGAAATATTTGCTAATTATTGAAAAAGGTGTCAAAATGTTAAAATCCCCGCATTTTCCCCACATAATGCCAATCCCCAATGAATCCCCAATCAACTTGAAATTCCCCGCAGTTTGAGGAATTCCCCACAAATCGGCAACGCTGGAGACGAGGCGAGCGCAGTGTTGCCATAATATATACAGATTTCTCCGTATTTATACAGATTTTTGGTGAGTAATACAGATAAGTACTGGATACAGATATTTATACAGAATTACAGAATTTTGTAAATATGATTAATTTTGTAAAAATTCAACAACGAAACAGGCTAAATACAGACACCATTGAAGGTCTTTTGCATACATGATACAAAGTAACTGATTGGTGCAAAACCATGCTCGAATCTAGAGGTTAATGAGCAGTTGCTGTCGAAAAATAAAAAATAAATACAGATGAAAATAATAATATTAATTCTATCTTATTGCTATGTTTTTTTTTAAGGGCCTGTTTCACCACTTCCGGATAAGTGCCGGATACTTAACTTGACAGATAAAGTATGGAGAATTTGTCAAAAAAGTTGTGGATAGCTCATCCGGTACTTTATCAGGAAGTGGTGAAACAGGCCCTTACGGCCGTTCCCAATATTTGATCTATCTCTGGTTTTGCCCTACTAGATATAGGAATAGCTCTCATTAGACATTAGAGACATATATTTTATGTCAATTCAATGTTAGCTGCGATCGGTCGTATGTCAAACCAGAGATAGATTGAATATTGGGAAGGGCCGTTAGTGTGTTTAATATATTTTTTTCTATTAGATTTTAAAATTTTAATTAAAATAAAAAGTTACCAATTTATGTATATTTTTATTTATTATACGATTATCACCTTATCACGTATTCATTTTTTTTCATAAAAAAGCGTAGATAATGATTAATAGGTAATATTTTGTTGACTTTAATACAGATTTTATACAGAATATTAAGACAATTTAACATACAGATTTTATACAGATTTTAGCAGTTCCCACTACAGATAAAAGTTTGAAACCGTCTGGCAACACTGGGCGAGCGCACCCATTTACACTCTGTTTAGTCAATTTTTGGATTTTAATTTTTCGAAAAATTCATCAAAAATTTTAAGAATTGTGACACAGAGTAGGAGATAGATAACGAAAGACAGCATAATGGATTGATAAAGAATAATGACGAAGGCAATGATAGTTATTTGTTGGGAAATTTACTTATACTTATCTATATTTTTTATATATGGAACATGCTTATTTCGTCTGTAAAAACTAAAAACTGCTTCAGATTTTAAGACGAAAAAGTATTTTTTTATTAGTTTTGCTATCCAGTTTATGTGTTATTTTGTTCTTATGTTGTGTCTATTAAAAGAAAAAAATAGTCTTTTTTGTTGTTGTTTTCATAATTTCGATAAAAAGTCATAAATATGTGGCACTACTAATTTTTGTGAGTTCTAATTGTGCATTATCTTAATTTAATAAATAAATTACATTATTCAATTCTTTTTTACAATATCTCTCTTAAATAAGGTCAACATATAACCAATGATGAAAAACTCAAAGCAGATATTATGTTACTACCACGCGCGTTGTGAAGATTCAAATACGGCCCAATTGGGTCGTCTGTTATTTAGTCCGCATCGAGCGCAGTCACGAACGTGCCGCGTCTTGTCTTACCTAAATAAATTGAAAATGACGTCGTGCGTGTTTCGAAAATGTACCAATTATGACTCAAAAGAAAACAAAACACATGGAATCTCTTACCACATGTTTTAATTGCAATAAATACCTCGATTATTTACATTTTCAATTATTTTTTCGAACAATCTGGAAAAAATCGAATTTTCGTCATAGCTCAGGCGAAGAAAGAGACAGCGATACGATTCGACGTTGAAAAATAGAACTGTCTCTTTTATGTAAATGGTTTTTCGTATCTTTTGTTTCACTTATCTGTCAAATTTTTCAATGTTTGCAATTTTGAATTTGAAAATTGTTCGGAAGAGATTTAAGCCGGAAAATAGTATGGACGTAACAGATCTGTATAAGTAGAATATCATTGCATATAACTAAACCTAATGTTTAGTTATATGCAATGATATTATATTTTGTATTTAAAAAAAGAGATATTTAAAATTATAGTGTATAATAACCACATAATCACCATCTAGGTGTACCACACCCACCTAGCGCTGTTTGCTACATATTCCAAAAAATATACCAAAAAAAGATAAATTCTTCTGCCATTGTCAAAACGTTACATTTTGAAAAAAAAAAATTAGTCTAAATTTTCGTGAAATTTCTGAAATTTTCAGTTTTTACAAAATCAAGTCACCGGTGACCGAGTTTTTCAACGAATCGTGGACCAATATCAACGGGTTTATTAATAGGTAAGTGGTTATTAATTATTAAAGTACACTTCTACTTAAGGCGAGCACTCAACTCAATTCCAAAACGATAACCTTGCGAATGCGAGTTCCAAGCGTGTACGCATCGCAATAAGATTCATTTTGGCTTAGCATAAAATAAGTAGTTACGACGGGCGGATCTTCTCTATTTTATTTTTCGTGTGTTTTCTTTAAATATCTTTCGAAATAAATACTAGGAAAAAAAAAAAGTTCGGTTCAAAATTTTTCAATATAGATTCATTAATAATTTATTAAAATAAAATGTATGTTATCCTTGTTAATACTTATATTTCGATGATAAGGATTTTTGTCGGAGGTGAGTTTGTAAATTAATTACAGCCAAAGTATTACGTTTTATTAAAATGTTTATGGTTTAAAACCTTTTAAATATTGTGCTTTATATCTCATATTTTTTTTACATTTCGTTATTATATTGGAACTAGGTAAACCGGGAGTCAATAAATAACAAAATGGGGTTTGTCCTCGCCTTAAGGCTTTTGTGAAAATTTCAAGTGCCTACATATTGCCATTACTGATTTCGAGCAAAAAAGGCCAAAAAAATCATGTTTATTGTATGGGAGGATATATTTTTTTTAGCATTTGTTGTTATAGCGGCAACAGACATACGCAATCTGTAAAAATTTCAATTATTCTTACCCTTTGAGCACGGAAACCTAATTATGAAAAAACATTTTAATTTTACATTCAGTTTTAAGAGAAAAATCGACCAAGTGCGAGTCGGACTCGCGCACGTAGGGTTCCGTACCGTTATAGAGAAAAAATAGGCCTGAAGTGAGCACGGTCCTCGCAGGAGTGCGAGGGTGATAACTTGCCCGACTTTTAGTTTGAAGGTGCAAAGAAAATTATTATTATTAACAAAAAATTAAAACCGACTTCCAAGGTAAAAACAATAATAACATCCTTATAATATGAACTAAAAAGTATTAAATAATTTTTCCTATCTAATAGTGCCTTTTTCCGAATTCGGCTAAACCTCAACTATTTCTGTACTCAATCTTCATCATTTTGAAGTCGGTACCAGATATAGCTGAATCTTCAGTTCTCTGACAGAATAGGTATTTGAAACTTTTGGAACTGGCACCGACTTCAAAATTATGAAGATTGAGTACAGAAATAGTTGAGGTTTAGCCGAATTCGGAAAAAGACAGTATTAGATGGGAAAAAATATTTAATACTTTTTAGTTCATATTATAAGGATGTTATTATTGTTTTCACCTTGGAAGTCGGTTTTAATTTTTTGTTAAAAATAATAATTTCACTCTTTTTAGTTACCTCGATTGTTTTTCTTATTCCTATTACGATGTAGATTGTTTTCCTATGTAAGTATTTTCATACTAAGGGTTCAATTTATTACTTCGACCGTGGGAATCGCAGACACAATAGATTTTTAATTGTTATGCGGCAGCCGGGTGCCGCTTGGGGATTGATGGGTTAATAGTTAAACTAGTGTAGTACCTATCGAAGCAACTTACTTCTCTTTTTTCTTTCGAATCTCAAAAGTAATGTCAAATGTGTGCCTTACGCTCTGGAGTTAAGGTTGACTTTGTTATGTTTAATTGCGTGGTACATAAGTCGCTTAGAACTTGAATCATTTATTTTGAAACAACATTATATTTTTATTAAAATCGCTATGAAAAGTACCAATTATTATAAGGATATAACGTGATGATATAATTATGGTGTTGTGGGGGCATATTGTATCCATATACAACCATGTGACACTGGTGACCCTGACGTGGTAATGATGATGATGATGATGATGAATGTAATTTGCATAGTAGCATATGCTTTCAGTTCTTAAAACAGCGCCTAAACCCCCAAACTTGTATCTATAAGGAATCCGGAGTTCTCTTAGTATCTTCGGAACCATAGTATACCTTGGTGCAAAATCTTGCGTTTTGGTAGCATATGTTTAGGATACTTCTCATAAAACCAAAATCACCATATGTTTCCATATAAATTTTGAGGAGTTCCCTCGATTACTCATGGATCCCATCATCAGATCACCACTTTTGTGAAAATGGGACCAAATTGGAGGGAAACCTAATAGAACAAAATAAAAATTTTGAAAATCGATTCACAAACGGCGGAGTAATCGTTGAACATACAAAAAAAAAATCCACAGCCGAACATATAACCTCCTCCTTTTTGGAAGTCGGTTAAAAACGTAGGTACACGATGTTCAAGCTGAATTATTTTAATATAATAACAAAATTTATCAAAAGTACATAATATATGTAACGACGCCGCGCCGTAAGAAAACCACTACAACCACCGTACGACGGGCCGTACAAAGTTCTTCGACGAGAAGAAAAATACTACAGTATACAGCTACCCGATCGCACAGCAATCGGCGACTGTGAGATCCCCTGGCGCAACACCGCCAAATATCTCGATTCTCGAGGTCACCATCGACCGCCACCTCACCATGGGAGAGCAGTGCAGACAGGCAGTTGCCGGCGCTAGCCTCTCAATCCCCAACCAGTGTTGCCATTTTAGTGCTTTCGGCACTAAATCTAGTGCATTTTTGGTATGTTCAGTGCGCATCCAAGATTTTTAGTGCCTAGTGCAATTTCTAGTGCTTTTACATGAGCAATTTCACGCATTTAAACTTTTCTCTTAAAAATTTTCTTGCATTTAAACGACAATTCGAACGCAGCTGACTGCTATGAACAGCGCATGCTACAAGTATGAACTGCCAAGTGAGGTTGTAAAAATGATTGGATCCTCCGAGAAATATTTAAAAAAAAGATTCGAGCCAGGCTGGCCCATCAAGATGTGGCGGTACCCACAATTCGCCTAACATTCCTGCATCGCGTTATCGAAGTTTTCTGAGCGCGTCGATATATATATAGGTACGACAGCTGAAATGTATCACGTGGGCTTCGGCCTGACCGGGCACCGCGCCAGCCAGCATCGCCTCATCGGGTACCTCGTCGACTAGCCGCAATGTACCGCGGCCTGGACGGACTCTGAACTAAGTTTTGAATTTTATATGTCTTTCTTTTCAAATCCATGCCAATTTTAAATACTTAGTGCTTTGAAGTCGAAAATACCACAGATCTAGTGCAATTCGCACCGCTTTTAGTGCTCTGGCAACACTGTCCCCAACCGGTCGCATGCGACCGGGCTATAGTAAATATTCCGTCAAAACCCCAAGGGGTCGCATGCGACCGCTCTTTCATTCGATTGAGTTACGTATTTCGTGGACTTAGAGACTACTTTTGTATGAAAAAGTTTGGTTAGTTACGATCTATGATACATTTGCCACATTCTGAATGCAAAATGTTATACAATCTGTGGTCGACGAATATTTTTCAGTCATTTTAAAATCGTGAATTTTTTAGTGTTGTGTTCTGCCATGTTGTGTAATTTGTTTGAAATAATTGATGGATTTAACGAATGTAAGTAGTAAAATAGTTTAATTTACTAATCATAAATACTTTTAGATAATCATTTGCAAGAAATACATCGTAATAATTTCTAGGTTACACTCAAAAAATTGTGTGTGATTTATGTCATTTCAACGCAATTTGCTTCATATATTTGTAAATTAATTACGTAAAACGCTTATAGAAGTTATTACACAACGTCTACAAGACGATTTATATCGATAGTATGCATTACGTTACTAAAACAATTGAAATAAAAGTTCGCAGGTAACGGCCATATTCTGCCGGCCGCGGCCATTTTGAACTTTATTTGTAAAGCCCTAATGACGAAGTGTGCTTGTGGGTAATACGCACTGACCTCCATTATACAAGTACGCTGGACCTATGATACCCACTTTTTTTTTGTGCCTATTTGAAGCGGAATCAGCGCCCCCAGTGAGCGGGAAGAGAACTAAATTTGACGTAACTTGCAAATGGCCGCTTAATCGTTATTGGTTGTCATCACTAGTATTAGTTCCAAATACTCCCACTACTGCTATCAGCGCCAATATGGCGACTTTCAAACGTCATTTTTACGTCAAATCATAGACAAAATATATATTTGGTCAATGGTCAAATTTAGTTCCTATCCCTCCCATCGGGGGAGCTGATTCCGCTTCAAATAGGCACAAAAAATAGCTGTCATTTCAAAGGGTATCATTAGTCCAGCGTACTTGTATAACGGAGGTCAGTGGTAACACGAAACCCATTTTTTTCGGGTCATATTTATGACCTGTTTTTAACCCCCGACCAAAAAGAGGGGTGTTATAAGTTTGACGTGTCTGTCTGTCTGTCTGTCTGTCTGTGGCATCGTAGCATCCAAACGGGTGGACCGATTTTGATCTAGTTTTTTTTGTTTCAAAGCTGACATGATTGACATTTTTCCCACTTTGGAAGAGTTTCCCTCGCAAACTATTCAGGTTAGAAAAAAATGATATTAGAAACGTCAACATTATTTTTGAAGACCTATCCAAAAATACCCCACACGCATAGGTTAGATGTTTTTTTTTTGTTTCAGTTGGCTACGCAGTTGAAGGTCAACATGATATGGACCATGAAAAAAAAAACGAAACTGGCACTGGTTTCACCATTTATTGTTTTTGGCCCCTGTAAGTAGTATTTATATTATCTGTTATCTTTACCAAGAATCTTTAAATGTCGGCTGTACACTCTCGTCGAGAGCTCTCGAGCGAGAGTCTCGTGCGAGAGCCCCTTGTCCGAGTGCGATCATGTACATTCTCGCTTAGTTCGATCGCAGTTATGAACTCAGAGAAGAGGAACGAAAACGCTTCTCTTGCAGCTGCCGTAGCTCTCTGTGCTATGAGCTTTTATAAATATTTACCAAATATTTACACATTATAAGTACAAAAATAAAAAAATGGCGATAACGTAGATGGTGGATGATCAGTTGATCACCATTCACCATGCATCGAAAGCGATCATGGTAATCCAAAGAGCTTTACTCATTTTTCATTTTATTTCTCACAGATAATGACTGATAAATTCTGTGCAAAATTTCCTATTCCTCCTTACAAACGAATTTTGTTAAAATATTCCTTTTTTTTTCAAAATTAATGGAAAATACGGTCCTCATAATGTGAACATTTTACCTTTACAACCTGCACTTTGCGTTCATGTCAATAATTCTAGAATTAATTAGTCTAAACTACACTACACTATAAATAGGCACCAATTTCGTAACCTCAGCATTCCTATGTCCGATTGTTTGGGGTCCAGTACCACATTATTTGCATACTTCGACGCCCAGTCGTGTGCATGTCGCAGCCAATTGGATAAAATAGCCGTTCACGGTTCAATCAAACAGCTAGCCCTTTGACTGAACAACGCCGCTATACGTCGTTTAGACGACTTGTTGATTGCAACGTTCAACACTACAGAGTACAGCTAGACGACGCTTAGCCAACTGGTCAAGTGGCAAATTAAGTAAGGTGATCATTAGTTTAGTATGTCATTTGAAAGAATAGGAAAAGTTTTTGTAATTTCTTGGAAGATTATGCGTGGATTTAGTTTAAGGCCATCCCCCGAGCAAACGACCTTGACCATACATTTGACGCGTTGCCGAGATCGCACAAAAATCCTATTTTTTTTACTTATCTTAATTCAAAATTGATCTAAAAAAATTTTAAAACGGGGAATATGTAGTTAATGAAATTGTCTATCTTTTGTCATGTGTTTCAAATAAACGTAATTTGTAAATATTAGGGAGATGCTGAAAGTATGTTTCGATTTTAATAAATTGGTCTTACTTTGGAAGCGATTTGGAGCTTTCATGAGTATAATAAACAAAAATAGAAAATTTAAAATGGGGAAAGAAATGTTGATATACTGAAGATTATTGCTGTATTTTTATTATAACTTTGTAGCTTTCAAATTATGAGTTTACTAGACGTTCCGCGCGGCTTCGCCCGCGTAAATTAGATATTTCACAAACAAATCAGTCTACGAAAAATAGCCTATGATCCTTCACGTGGTCTACTTCTTATCTGACCCAAATAACAGAAAAAATGCTCTAGTAGTTCGTGAGATAAGCCCTTTCTAATAATTTTCCCCGTTTTTTCTACATTTTCTTCTATTTATTAGCTCCTATTAGTCTTAGCGTAATAAAATATAGCCTATAGCCTTCCTCGATAAATGGGCTATCTAACACTGAAAGAATTTTTCAAATCGGACCAATAGTTCCTGAGATTAGCGCGTTCAAATAAGCCCTTTCAAATAATTTCCCCCCGCTTCTTCCACATTTTTCTCTATTTCTTTGCTCCTATTAGTCTTAGTGTGATAAAATATAGCCTATAGCCTTCCTCGATAAATAGACTATCTAACACTGAAAGAATTTTTCAAATCGGACCAGTAGTTCCTGAGATTATCGCGTTCAAACAAACAAACAAACAAACAAACTAACAAACTCTTCCGCTTTATAATATTAGTATAGATAAGGCTCTAAATACAGTAAATTACGGAATCTCCCTAGGGGAAGGTCCTTAAGAGGTAATCAAAAGTTATATGTACATCTATTCTTTATTACACCAAGCAAAAAATTACAAACTCAAAAATTTACGAAATAAGAAATTATATACCTATTATATCTTTTGTTCGTAATGTTTATTCTTTTAACAAACAAATAAATAATATCTTAAAACCTTCGTATTCTTTAAAAAGTAGATAACAAAAATCTAAACTCTTTCATAAAAAAATAATATTTTAATATGAATTAATAACGTAAAATCAGTCTTTAAAAACAATCAGCCTTTCTGAAAAATATCTTAAAACAATTACAAACACCGGCTAGTTGACGCCATATTGAAAACAAAACGCGCCTAGCGTCGCGGTGGTGAGCGCTGAACTAATTCAATTGGACGGCGGCTTTTGAATCAGCTGTAGTGTTGAACGTTTTGAGCGACTCAAATGTTTAATTAAAAAGCTAGACGTGTGGTTGAATGGCAGGGCTAGCTGTTTGATTGAACGGCTATTTTAACCAGTTGGCTGCGACATGCATATAGCCTTAAACACCTCCACCATGCGAATATAACCTCTATTTCTTACGACAATACTGCTATTATCGTGTAGCATTGGTATGTTAACTCTTATAACGTTTCCCCAAGCGAATGTAAACTCTATCTGATGTCAATAAGAGCGATTGTTTTTGTAAAGCGATATTGATAATATAGTATATTTAAATTAATTACATTTTATATGTTAATATATCTATAACACATGAATTGTATGTTATGGTATGTGTAATGTGACTGCATCTTATTGTAATATATTGGTTGCCGCTTGAAATGCATTAGAGAACTCACAATATTCACTATATTCTATTAATATTAGAAATGCGAAAGTGTCTGTTAGTCTATCTATCATCCTCATCCGCTAAAATGATATTGGCTAAATTTGACCAATACTTTAAGTCCCGGAATGCACAGTACCTAATTATAGGTCTACCAGAATCTGATGGGAATTTTTGACAGCAGATTTTCATAAAATATCCTTGATCATTGGATAAATTTTTATATTTGCATGTTTAACACACAGAATCAGCTGCTATAAGAAAAAAAAAGGATCAAAATGTTTTATACCAATTACCCCGGTATTGCTAGAGTCAATTTATTTTCTCACTTTTTGCCATCAGATTCTGGTAGACCTATACCTATACCTAGTTTTTATCCCGAAAAACGTACGAGAATGGAGTTACTGTGTGCCCTATGATTGGGAAAAGGCTCAAGAATAATTTTATTCATGCAAAATTTACGATTTCCGAGCGGTAAACGAATCACGGCACTATGAAGTTGTAGGCTACTTTTAGTATTATAAGACTACTAGATTTTAGCCTAGTCTATGCGAAATACCTTCTATAAATAGATCACAAAGTGCCGGACCACATTTACCTGTTCTTTCACTTAGTGGCTAGCCGAGTCAACCTATCTGAATAGGAAACCTAGAGGCTCTGTCTAGCACTGATAACATTATTTTTGACAATAATGAAGAAAGTTTAAATTTTACTAGATGACACCCGCAATTGCGTTGCAACTTGCACCTAAATTAGTTTGTCACGCGGGTACCGTACATTTTTCCAGGATAAAAAGTATCCTATGTTCTTTTGCCGGAATATATATACCTAATTTCAACAAAATCGGTTCAGTGGTTTGGGCGTTATAAGATAACAGATAGACAGACACTTTCGCTAGTCTGGTACCTTGTAACGCCCAAACCACTAAACCGATATTGCTGAAATTTGGTATAGAGATACTTCGTGTCCAGGGAAAGGACCTAGGATACTTGTGATCCCGGAAAAAGGATCGGTTTCCGCGCGATTAACGCAATTTGGCGCAACGGATTTGCGGGCGTTATCTAGTAATTAGTAAATAATATTAACTATGTCAATCATACTACGATCATTTATAGTCCACACGCTTAAAACTCTCCAAGAGCATTCGATGACCAAAACCATAAAAGGATAAGCTAATTAGTGACATAACTTATAACTATTAACTACCAGCTCTACAGGCTCGAATAAATTTTTTACGGAGTGTCATTTTAATTTTATACCTACTCAAATTTTGGTTATGACATTTCATAATAATTAATTAAAACTTAATTGTAAGAACCTTTGACACGAACATAAGATGTCTTTATTATTATTTATAATTAATACCTACAAAATAAATAAAATAGCGTTAAATAAAAAAAGTTATCCACCACTTCTCTACCACTCTAGCTAGAGCGTAAGCAGTCTACTCGGCAGAAATACTTTTTTTTAAGAAACAAGGCATAGGGTATTAGACAGCTAGACGTAATAATAATTATTTCAATGCTAATAGGTGACGCTCGCATCTCCGATGCGCCCAAATTGTTTATCGCGCGGGAACCGTACATTTTTCCGGGATAAAAAGTATCCTATGTCCTTTCCCGGGACTCAAAGTATCTCCATACCTTTCGGCAAAATTGGTTTAGCGGTTGGGGCATGAAGAGGTAACAGACAGACAGAAACACTTTCGCATTTATAATATTAGTATGGAGTAATGAGTTAGCGGATCTCTAAAACCGCTAAAAATTGATAAGGGCAATGTCACATTGTTATCAGTTTGCACATCCTCTGGTTGGCTTAGTTCACCATGCGGGCTTGTGTGTTGCTGTTGTGTGTTTTGGCTGTTAGGGGGGATGAGTGTAAGTGTTTTATATAATGTGTTTTATATTATAAAGCTGTAGAGTTTGTTTGTTTATTTGAACGCGATAATCTCAGGAACTACCGGACCGATTTCAAAAATTCTTTCACCAATGTATAGCTAAGATGTCCCAGTGTCCCAGGCTATGTATGTACCATGGGCGAAGCCGGGGCGGACCACTAGTTTATAATATTCTAGATGACGCCCGCAACTCTGTTGAGCAAAGTTCGTTAATCGCGCGCGAATCGTAAATTTTTTCGGGATAAAAATTATCCTATGTCCTTTCCCGGGACTCAAAGTATCTCCATACCAAATTACAGCAAAATCGGTTCAGCGATTTTGGCGTGAAATAGTAACAGACAGACAGACGGACAGACTTTTGCATTTATAATATTGGTAGACTAGACACTAGCTGATGACGCCTGCAACTCCGTTTATCTTGCCGGAATATTTATATTATCTACAAACAAATCTATCCTATGTCTGTCTAGTAGGAGCTCTATCCTATCTCTACAATTTTGCATAAAAAATAAATATTAACATTGAAACTTAAATAATACTTTGATCACACTTACAAATATGTTTTACGCGTAAAAGACAGGCGAATAAACTTATGTTTCACAATAAACTCCGTGTTTTAAAAGTTTAGCGTGTTTAAAACACGCTAAACTTGAAAATAAATTAATGCGCTATACTTTTTAAAATCATCAGATTGTTAATTGCATAAAGTAAAGCCGGTTCGATTGCACAAGCGACGAAAGCGATGAGTATATTTGAAGTGTGGATAAAGTGGATAACTAACATTTTATAACTTAAAAGCAAATTTACTAATTTTTCCCCTTATAATTTGAACAAACCTTGTATAACTTACCTACTTCATCATCTAGCTAATATGTCTACACATAAAATCCACATTTTTTGATTTCAAATTATTTTCCCCGTTCTAAAACCACCATTTATGCAAAAAATGAACATTTTAAAATTGTTAGTTACCCACTTCTTCTACTTACATCTTTATATTTTATGTAATTTAATTAAAATTTGCCTCTACTCGAATAAATCGCATACTTTATGATAAAAAGTCGATTCAAACAATATTCGCTAACGAGCATCACACGAAGGACGTCAACAGCAAGGATGCTTAAAATAATTAATTATTAATTAACTTAGGGCCTGTTTCACCACTTCCAGACAAAATGCCGGATAGGTTATCCACAACTTATTTGACAGATTCTCCATACTCTATCTGTCAAGTTAAGTGATGGATAGCCTATTCGGCACTTAACAGGAAGTGGTGAAACAGGCCATTAGTAATCAAAAAATGTACGAAAAATGGTATTATTAATTTATACCTCATCCATAAGAGCATCAAGAAGATTACCTGTCTATACTAATATTGTAAAAGTGAAAGTCTGCTTGTCTTTCTGTCTATCCACAATAAAAACGCTGAAACTTTTTAAAAACTATATAATAATTATGGAAATACGTTGAATCCCGGAAAAAGACATAGTATACCTTTTACAGGGGAAAGCAGAAAGAATACGATATTTCCACAACGATAAACATGAGAGAGAAACCGCTTCAATTTGCTGACCAGCTTTATCTTGCAGCTCCCCTGGCGAAGGAGCTGCTGGACCCAGAATGGCAGCAGCTGGTTGAAGCCGGCGGGATGAGCATCGGCCACGGACGAGTCAAGAGGTTCGTTGAGCTCAGCAACTCAGAGGTAAGTTGACCACGATGAACGCATGTCCCTCGGGATCCCTGAGATCATATTATCAAAGGGTTTTCGTGGTTGGATACCGCTGTCGATCCTGGCGACACAGGAGATACAGTGGGGGGAATGTGTGGCGGGCCAAAGCCCGTTACAAAAAATAAAAAAATTGACCACGATGCTGCTATTTAGGAAACGGACGGACGGATGGATAATTTGATAGGATATGGACTAAAGCGAACAAGGGTATTTAGGAACGGACTAAAGCGAACAAGAAATAGCGATTTTTGGGGAGTGCGCACCATAATGATGAAAACGCTGTTTCTAGGTTTCTATCGCTACCTCTATAAGCCATGATATTTTGATGTTTTCGAGTAATCCTTTCTATAGCTAGCTCTATTATCGTTTAGCATAGTTTAAGAAGCTATTCATACAAATATTACGAGCTGGCAACAAAGCGTAGATTCGCGGAGAGTGTAAGCTCTAAGCACCACTAGTATCAAGGAGTACCTTGAACAATTCAATCAGGTTGGCATGGCGCCGTCGCGCGCCTACGCTGCACTTCACTAAGAGCAGAGTGCTTAGTAAAAATGCATTCGCTAGTTTTGATAGCGAAGTTAGATGTCCAAAATGTATGGAATTTGACAAAATGCAACGCAAGCGCCAAGACATGAACTTCACTTTCAAAACTAGCGAATTCATTTTGTGTAAGCACTCGACAGGGATTTCCAAATCAATCTATAAATCACGTAAAACCAAAGGGAAACGGGTGGAATGGGTCTCATGACGTCACTGTTCCAAATCTGTTAAAGTTGCCATTAGAAGCTCTGTTTGATACTTTCCAAAAAATCTGAATAGTAACACAACATCTTTTCCTGTTGCGTAAAATATTACTTTCGTAAGTTTCGTTTAAATCTCTAAATCTTGCCGATTGTCTCTCAGTGACAGTTGAACTATTGATTTTAGTGTTTTGTTAAGTTGTTGATTAATTTACAAACATTTTTATGAGTTTGTACTTTGCGATACGTCATTATTAAATTAATCCGAAAGGCTCCGTCCGTGTACGGTTTAAATAAAGAATCTGGAAACCGTACATTTTCGTGCAAAAAATATAATAAATGCCATGATCTACATTCTACTCTACACCTGTGCTTAATTACATTAAAATCGGCCCAGTAGTTCGTGAAATTAGATTCTAAAAAGCACTCTACTATTGGTACAGGGATATAGTTGTTACGGCACGAATGGGCCAGCTCGACCTGATAATACGGCCTTACAGAACCCGGCTTAAAACACGGATGCCTAAAGGACTGGGGATTTTAAGGACTGAGAACTGCAGGATTTATATTTTTTAACTGTGGTCCACTTTATTTCCGCCGCCCCGTGTACGAAATCTGCCGCCCCCTTAGGACGCTGCCGCCCCTAGGCCACGGCCTATACGGCCTATTTAAAATTCCAGGGCTGTCTAAGTGTCGTGACACATCTGCGGAACGTACGGCGCCGAACGTTCGGCTCAATACGCTCGCAATGTATTTCAAGTTCTCTATGACACATCAGCGTAAATTACGCCGCGTTCGGCGTAGTGTGTAACCTTCCGTTGGGCAATTTTTTCAGCTAACGCATTTGATGTATTTTGCATAGCGGTTGGTTTGTCATAACAACTGAATATGCGACACACTTCAGCCGCTGAACTTTCGGCGCCGTACGTTCGGCAGATGTGTCCTTAACACTTACACCGCTAATTGTCCACAGCCCAACATCCCGCACCAAGCGTGTCTCCTACCCAACGGCAAGGCGGGTCACTGCCGGCACCTCCACTACTGCGTGCAGGACGACTTCAAAAAGGATTTCACCAAATTCATGGACTACCTCTGCATCATCAAGCATTCGTGAGTTTTGTGTCTACTAATAAAATTAAGGTTCACGTTCAAGCTTTTGTTCTCGTCTGACTACTAGCTACTTTTTGACTTATCAGACAAGGACAAATGCATAGGCGTTTGATTTGCACTATATTACTTGGGATGTTAAGGTTAAGGCTATCGTCAAATATGGCATCCATTATTGACATTAGCAAGAGATTTGACAGTTCATTTGACATTTTGTCATGCTGCGTTTCTATGCTTGCCAAGGCTTGACCAGCGTCCACAAGCACAAGCGTGTAAAGAAAGTATCTGGCTTGGCTTGCGTGAGCTTGTGGACGCTTGTATCCGATCCGGTGTAGTGTCGGTTTTTGGACACAGATCCAAGGGCGCTTGCGGCAAGCGCTTGCGACGCGTTCACACGTTGGCGTGCGCTTAGTAGCCGCTGTGATCTCGCGGTTCACAAGTTCGGTGTCCGCCATGCTTGGATGTACGTAATACACTGACGCATTCACAAGCGTGCAAAGGCGCCGGCAGAAATAATTTCTAAGGGGTGCAGATTTTAGTTTTCTTTCTTTTCTTTTTACTTTTTACGAACAACAGTGACTGCTATTTACGTCAACAGAATACATTTAGTGCCGAAACATTACGAACTATCTTTGTACGGCATATTAATAAGGTTACAGGGCTTTTTATTTCAATAATTCCTGTTGATCCCGAGTTTCCCAAGGGGTACAAGTGCACCACCTGGCACCCCCTTGCCGGCGCCCATGCAAGCGTGTATACGATTTCCAAATGCCAAGCGAGATTTGTGGAAGCTTGTGCCTTGTGGACACTTGCCAAGCCTCGGCAAGCATAGAAACGCAGCATAATAGTTAAAGTAAGTTGGTGCAACCCACCCCTAATGTCATCATTTTATCGCTGCAGACAGCTGTTTCGCCGGCAAACAATGTTCAATGTTCAACAATCCACGGGAACAATGTTTCAAGATAATAGTAGTTTATATACATTCAGATCCATAACAGCCACAATCATATGAAATTTCGTTAAATTAGGATAACATATTTTGAGAGCAGAAATAGTGAATATAAGCAATGAAAAAATAAGATAAGTAAAACGCTTTAAATTATAAACTTTCTAAAACCCCCATGCTTTTAGTATTTGGGTATACCATACCTATAGTAGGCCGTAGCATGTAACTGCTGTAGGTATAAGGTACAGTCAACAGTGCTCCCAAAGTGATAATGCGCATAGAAATTTTCGTAATTTTTCGGCAACGGTCGTATTTCCCGAGCGTCGGAAGACGTCGCTGCAAAAACACCGCTTTGCGGCGACGAAGAGACGCAAAACGTTGCTTGGACGATACCATAGTAACGTCACTGGCCACGTCGCGATGGCTTCCCGGTGAGTTAAGGTCCAATTCCGTGCATCGCGACCGTCGTAAGCCGCACGCGGCCTACGACTGTCGTCGGCCGCTCGCGACAATAGTCATTATATGAAAATGTATGGCACCGCTTCCGAGGCTCGCGACAGACGCGCGCGGCCGATGACTGTCGTAAGCCGCGCGCGGCCGTGTCTTGAAGTTCAATACGTGTCTTGACGGCCGCGCGCAGCCTACGACTGTCGACGGCCGCGCGCGTCTGTCGCGGGCCCCGCGCGACCGTGTCAAAATTATATGACACGGCCGCGCGCGTCTGTCGCGGGCCTCGGAAGCGATGCCATACATTTTCATACAATGACTATTGTCGCAAGCGGCCGACGACAGTCATAGGCCGCGCGCGGCTTACGACTGTCGCGATGCACGGAATTGTACCTTTATAGCACTTATTGACGGACGGGCGACAGCGGACAGCCACCGGCTATATGATATTTACTTCTATTTCCTTTGAACAAGATGCAAAATGCAAGTGCATTGTTTGGGGCTCTTACGTTTCATAGATTCAGTACCTAGTTTTCGTGATTACGACAATTAGTGAAGATTTGCATGCGCATTATTAATTTGGGAGTACTGTATCTACTTAGCTGTATTTGTATACAGCGTTTAGTAGGTATACCGACAATAATTCAACACACTATTGTACCACTTTATTGTAATATTAGCTAATTTTTTAAGACTTAACCCGTCGATCGAGGGAAAACGAGACACAATAGATATTCTATTGTGTCTCGGACGCCGGTGACCGTCTGGGGCTTGATGAATTAAAATATATCTTTTAATAATTATTCATGGTTTGTCCTACAGCCGGCTTTCCACGTCCTGTGGTTAATATGAGCTTTACAAAGCCTATTTTGCAAGAAAATATTTACTTAATTCATTACAAAGTTGTCTACAGAGAAACATTTGTTATGTAGTGCTAACTTATTTCTCGCAAATATAACCATAAATAACGCATATTATCTAAAATTAGCTGATTATATGCAGCGTAGGCGGCGGACGTGGACGTCCAGACAGATAAACGATAATACATATCACTACTCGCTCGAACGATATCATAAAAAATGTAATTCCAGTTGCGATTAGAAATTATGCAATATCATTTAAAATTAAATACAATACTTATTCTTACCAGGGCCGGATTTATATTTTTTATGAGTATAGGCCACTTTAATTTTGCCGACCCTATGAACTCTGCCGACATTCTAGGACATAGGCCATGGCCTATAGGCAGCATACTGCCTATACATAAATCCAGAGCTGATTCTTACTAATATTATAATTAATGCGAGTGTGTGTCTGTTACCTATTAAGCTATAAGATCAAGCCCATTTTGTTTTCATTAGTTTTAAAGAGCAATAATTATGCCTGCAGATTTTGATATGATCTTTCGTGCAGGCGTTCTAAAAAATTATATTAATATTTCTCTTTTATCACCTTCACTCCATTCACTTTCATTCTCTACTAAGTAATTAATTGTCTCGCTGATACTGTTATCGAGGAGACCTGCATTTCTCTTTAACTCTTTCTGACCCTTTGACCATTACATTTTATACCTATTATCTCTAACTGCCCTTATATTATCTTAAATTATACAGGGTGTAACAAAACTAAGTGATAATACTTTAGGGTGTGTATGTGTTCCTTATAGCGAGTTCACTGTGAAAGTAGCAGCACTGAAAGACCAATTTTTTTCTCTATTCTTTGGGCAAGCGCCCCAGCGTCACGAGTTTCCTCATACAAAAGTGAAAAAAATTGGTCTTTCAGCTCTGCTGCTTTCACAGTGAACTCTCTACGAGGAACACGTACACACCCTAAAGTATTATTACTTAGTTTTGTTTCAACTTACAACATGTAGGCTGTATATATCTCTATTTCTCTCTAGCTTTACATCTCTAATACTCTAACTCTATCTTTTTCCTCTAACTCTCTATATTATCTCTCTCTCTCTCTCCCCCCAGCTCGATCGGCGTGTGCTGCCCCGACGGCATGGGCGGCGCGGCGGACACCGCAGTGGCCGGAGACCTGCCCGCCACGGCGCCTCGCGACGAAAACGAGATCACCTTCAAAATCAGCCGCGCGGAGACAAGAGGTTAGATTAAAGTTTTCAATGGATTCATGTCTTTTATTTTTACCACTGATCCCTAATAGAATCCAGTTCAATTAATTTACAAAAAAGATACACAGATACAAAGATACAGAAATCTGTCATTATTTCACCAAAAATCGCAAGTATAGGTCTACCACTCTGATGGCAATTTTTGACAGCAGATTTTCAAAAAATATCCTTGATCATTTGATAAATTTTTATATTTGCATGTTTAACACACAGAATCAGCCGCTATAAGAAAAAATAAGGATCAAAATGTTTTATTCCAATTACCCCGGTATTGCTACAGTCAATTTATTTTCTCACTTTTTGCCATCAGATTCTGGTAGACCTATACTTATTGTGGTATGGCATTTGAATGTTACCTCCGGATTTGGGAGGGGGGAGGGGGAGGGGGGGTACCTACCCCCTGGTACCACTCCCCCCCCCCCCCCCCCCCCCCCGCGGAGATTCGTAGTTCCCGAGATAATTAATTTTGAAATTAACCATCTCGTTGGCAGAATCGATATGCTTATTAAAAAAGGTCATTTCAAGCAGAAAATACCAAAATAAAGTAAAATCGCTTTCGCTTCTTAAAAAAAAAGGTCGCCGGTAGGAAAATACTAGCCTAACCTAACCTACTTTTGGACTTTCTGGATTGTGTTTGTTTTTGTTTTGGCCCTTCTGCCCTTTTGGGGGGGCTGCGCACCCCCCGTCCCCCCCGCTTCGGTATTCGTGGTTAAGTAGGCCCTCTAGGTTAAGTCTTTCATTAATAATAAGATGAAATAAAATGAAATGTACATGGAAATGTTTATTTACACTTGATAATTACCCTTTTATTTGTGGTGGTCTAAGTTCTAACCTAACCTAACCTACTTTTGGACTTCCTGGATTGTATTTGTTTTTGAGCCCCCCTTCTGCTGCTGGGCTGGGCTTCTGTATAGATATGTTTTCACGCGAGAGGTAGCGCCAGCATAGACAGTAAACAAAAAGTTTTGTTCGACGTTTCATAACGTTTCTGCACCCGTAGCACGGCTACAGTAGAAATACGAAAGTATAGACAAACAGCGGAGATAAACTGAAGGTGCCGTTCCGATCTTTACCGCGGCTAGCCACGATCGACAAAAATCAAATATAATGCCACTTTATGTCATAGACTATAGTCTTTGTCATAAAGTGGCATTTTAATTGAATTGTGAAAAATAATATGATGTGTGCCGTCGGACACATTCCCTATTCAGATAAAGGCATTCGAGCTAAGGTATTTAGTAGTAACCTAATTACCAGTAATAATATTAAGTTCCATACAAAAATAAAACAGACGCTGGTTGGATGGATACTAGTGATTACAAAATAATGTTGTTAGATAATTACAAGTGACGAAAGCTACTACGATCGTTTGGAGTAGTAATTGTAAGTAGAAGTAAAAAACCTAAAAGCGAAGACAAGATCCAGTATCTGCAGACTCTATACAGTCACATTCCCGCCTACATAACCCCTGGTTGCAGGTTGCGGGCTCAGCACGCGGGCGACCTCACGCGTGGTCGGTTCCCGGCCGGCCAACCCACGCGAGTGGCCGTGGATCGCGTCCGTCACCCCGCCGGGCTACGACCAGTACTGCGGGGGGGCGCTCATAACAGACAGACATGTGCTCACCGCCGCGCATTGCACCAGGAGGTAAGAAAGAAAGAAGAAAGAAAGATTTATTTTCAACTAGATGACGCCCGCAACTCCGTTGCGCCAAAACTCGTTTATCACGCGGGAACCGTACATTTTTCCGGGACAAAAAGTATCCTTGTCCTTTCCCGGGACTCAAAGTATAAAGTATGCCGAATTTCAGCAAAATCGGTTCAACGGTTTGGGCGTGAAGAGGTAACAGACAGACAGACAGACACACTTTCGCATTTATAATATTAGTATGGAAGTATGGATACACACAAGACACAAAACGCCTTTTCACCCGACTACGGCGAAGCAAAAGGAGGGCAATGATTTTATGATATGCCTGTATGTATGAGGCTTTTGTGGTTCACCTGTTCCCTCATAACTTCTAAACTAGTAATCATAATTAGACAAATGAAGTGTCGTGGGAAGCCTCTTCATAAGTCCAGGAAACGTGATTTACCGTCACTCGCAAGTCACAACACTAGAGGAGTTAGACAATAGACATGGTGGAGTTGCTTGTGAAGGCACCTTCTGGATTCCTTCCCGCGATTTCACACACACGATAGTATTTAAGTAGCTGTTCGCGGTAGTATATAGTTCCACCTGACTATACTTGCACTATTTCCACTATATTTACTAATCATTATACATCCCTTCAATCGCGGATTCTTGGAAATGTTATTGTATTCTATTGTTTTCGCAATCACCGGTGATCGTATGGGGCTTGATGAGTTAAACAAAATACAAAACCGGTTTTGATAAAATCATCACCCCGTGGTTCGAATTGCGAATACGGCGAAAGACACGCGCGGAGTCGCCGCTTAAAGTGTGTTCTGGGAAAAAGTGAAGGTAGGTGGAAAACTTAACCGCTTAACGTCGATATACTACCCTACAGATAAAATATTTGATTGGACACTGAATTTAACAGAACACATTGCTGAGTCTCATGGTCCTTGCGATGCGTTATGTCAGACCCCATATTATATTTTTGACATATTCTAACTTCGCTGTCAAATCTAGCGAACGACTAATTACTCGTTTCGACATCTAACTTCGTCGCCGAAACCTGCAGCGAATGCAATGCGACTAATATTGCATTCGCTGTTTAAACTTGATTGGCTAACGTAGCTGTCGAAAAATATTCAAAACTAGGCATTAACACTGGATCTCCCATATTACAGGTGGAAAGCGGAAGAATTGTCCGTCCGTCTCGGAGAGTACGACATGCAGCGCACCAACGACTCCCGTACATACAACTTCAAGGTCATCGAGATCCGCCAACACGAGTTGTACGAAGTGCCCAACTACCACCACGACATCGCGATATTGAAGCTGCATCGCGCGGCCGTCTTCAACACTTACGTCTGGCCGATATGTCTGCCGCCTGTCGGGTTGGAGTATACTGATGAGATTGGCGTCGTTATTGGTGAGTTGGGGAATATTCTAAAAACTATATGACGTAAATTCTAGAAGAGCGAACGATATCGCGATACTGAAGCTGCATCGCGCAGCAGTCTTCAATACTTACGTCTGGCCGATATTTCTGCCACCTGTCGGGTTGGAGTATATGGATGAGATTGGTGTCGTTATTGGTGAGTTGGGGAATATTCTAGAAACTATGACCTAAATTCTAGAAGAGCGAACGATATCGCGATACTGAAGCTGCATCGCGCGACAGTCTTCAATACCTACGTCTGGCCGATATGTCTGCCGCCAGTCAGGTTGGAGTATACGGATGAGATTGGCGTCGTTATTGGTGAGTTGGGGAATATTCTAGAAGCTGTGACTTAGATTCCAGAAGAGCGTCATTTCTTTTCGAATCTAGAAGTGATTATAGAAGCTGCATCGCGCGGCAGTCTTCAACACTTACGTCTGACCGATATAATTATGTCTGCCACCAGTGGGGTTGGAGTATACCGATGAGATTGGCGTCGTTATTGGTGAGTTGGGGATTATTTAGTAGAAACTTTCACTCAGTAATAAAATCAACGGTAGATATTGTAGGAACACAATCTACTGCTTATAACGATAAACGCTTAGTCAAAAAAGTCATGCTGAAAGTAAAAGCAAACCCGCTTATACAACGAAGTTTTCCTCGATTATAACAATTATTTCCCTACCTAACCTTCAATGAACTACAGACCCGTGACAAAAAAGTATGGAAGACTTGTTAGAACTATGCCGATATTTATCATTTGTTTTATTAGACCCTGTATATCTTGGTGAGTTTTTAAGTTAACAGAGTCATTCTTTTACTGATGTTTCAATTTTTGAGAGTTCCTTTAATTACTGCCAAGAAAAAATATTCATCATGCCTATTATCCAGGTTGGGGCACCCAGTGGTACGGCGGGCCGACCAGCGACGTGCTGATGGAGGTGTCAGTCCCGGTGTGGGACCACCAGAAGTGTGTGGACTCCTTCGTCGATTCCGTCTTCAACGAGACCATATGCGCCGGCGGAAGAGAGGGCGGCAAGGACGCTTGCCAGGTGAGTTGATACCTTATTACGAGATAATAGGGTTCTAAATAGAATGTCGATAGGAAAGGAGGTTGGCGAATACTGCTCTACCCTAGCTGTATGGCCTGTATGTAAGTGCCTGACAGATAGGATTTACCATTATTACTAGGCAATATAAGGTACTGGAATCTGGCGTTTAGTCACAACCACAGAAATAAATCAAGATAGAACGGCTAAGCGGGTGGAGTACGCATGTTTCAATCTTGCACAAGTGTGCAAGATTCGTTGAACGTTCATTCAGTCAGCGCGCACGTCTCGACTTGATTACACCGGAGCGGTTGTGTAAAAATGCCTCATTGTGCAGTGTCTAATTGTAAAAACAGAAGTACGAAAGTGAATCGGTCAAAAGGAGGTATTTCTTTCCACGGGTAAGTTATTTGTTCTAACTAAAAGCAAAGCAAAAATTGGCACGAGCGATTCCTTAGCAACGCACGCGCGTCACCGTTCTATCTTGATTTATTTCTGTGGTCACAACGCATTAGCCAGTTTCAATTGCAAAGTTAGTTATCAAATAGTACATAACTATTGATATAACGCATCGCAAGCACCATGACACTTCTTCTGGAGTCAAGTTTTTTAACTTTTACTTCTTTTTAAGATTTTTTTGTCAAAACTTTACTCTTGTTAACTCTAAGATACTTCTCAACCTAAATGTTTTGTCTCCCCGGTTTAGGCCTTGTACCATGAAACTGTTTTGAGACTCAAACAATCGGACGAGAATGCCGCGTCCTACTCTACTCACTGAATTGACGTTGTTAGAGCAGGACGCGGTATTCTCGTCCGATTGTTTGAGTCTCAAAACAGTTGCGTAGTAGTCCTATAGGTTCCCCGGCTACTTTATAGGCTACCATTATAGTTGGTGGAAGCCTGTACTGTTCGTTTCTGAGAATGTAGCCAAGTTTATAAAATTTAAAAAATTAACAATGGATAGTATGAACAGTATGGCTAGTATGGACAACTCCTCGACCCTACCTCTTTTCCAGGGTGACAGCGGCGGCCCCCTCATGTACCAGATGTCTAGCGGGCGGTGGGTGATCATCGGGGTGGTGTCGTGGGGGGTGCGGTGCGGCGAGCCTGATCATCCCGGCCTGTATACCAGGGTCGACAGATACCTGGAGTGGATACTGCAGAATGCGCAATTCTAGATGTGAATACAGCAGCGTGGATACTGTAGTGTTTGGATACTGTATAGTGTTCGGATATTGTAGTGTTTGGATACTGTAGGGTTCGGATACTGCAAAGTCCATACTACAGAATCAATTGAGCAGTTCTATTTTCTAGATATCACAGATTTTGGATACTGCTGTGTGCATACTGCAGAGTTCGGATACTGTATTTTTAAGATTGTGGTTTTTTCAAAATAAATAAAGCATTTTGTAAATTTTTACTGTTTTCTGTCTTTTTTGACCTTACCCTCTTACTTTCTCGTTAAAACATTAAAAAACAAGATAAAAAAAATCCCATTCTTTAAAAACGTACTCCATTATATTGCATCATAATTCAGCCTCCCTAATCACTTCTCCGCAGTCCTCTACCGCCTGGAGAATATCTAGGATGTTCTCCTTCTGCACAAGGGGATGGAATGTGAGAGCGAGACGGAAGAAGTTTCTGTACTGTCTGACCGGAGAGTACGAGATGAGGAGGCGGGAGCTCAGCGTCAGGAGTTCCTTTATCTTTGGCGTTACCTGGAAATTTAGATAATAAATTTAGTTTTTTGCAGAAAATCTAACAATGGAAAAAACGACTCGGAAAATCTACGTCGTTTACACTCAGCCACCGCCACTGCTCCTCGCGCTGCTGGCAATATTCCCCTGAATATGTACTTCTGAGGCATAAATAACGACACGAGTGAGCGTTTACACTGAGCCCTTTACATACTTGAAGCAGCGGCAGCGGCATGACGAGGGGCAGCGCGGGTGACTATTTACATTCTCGCATTGCCCACTTCCCTGCCCTGACCTGAGTATAAACGAAGCCTAAGAGTTTTCTGCGTACTCCATATTTTATATTACAGCCAGACAGACTAAATGGAAATTTTCATAAAAAAATGTACGGTTCCCGAGCGATAAATGAATTTTGGCACAACGGAGCTGCGGGTGTCATCTAGTACTTAATTGATTTGTGCTTTAACATAGTAATTTTTATTTACATGTAGATGTGTTATCATCAGTCAGTCAAGGTGTGACGACGCGAGCCCTCACAAAGCTCGGCTTTTAGCTAGTTACCTTATGCATCAAATCCCACCAGGCCCCATCCCGTTCCCTCTCCCTCATAAACCGTGGTATATACCAGAAGCAGACGTTGGGGCACTGAATTCTGGTGGTCACCAGCTGGAACCCTGGTCTACTGCCCACCGTCTCCAGGGCGAACTCAGCCATGTTCATCGTGTGGTCCATGAGCTTCCCGAAGCCAGCGTCACCTCTGGCCTTCCACATCAGCCAAAGCTTGAAGGCGTCTATCTGTAATGAGAAATCACTATAAGAACACCCAATTATTATTAACACTTTAAAAGGGTTCTTATATTAAAGAAAGTCCTGTATTTTGAGAATGTTTAAGTTACACTGTAATATTATTATTATGTTAACTGTTTGACACGACAAATGACACGAAAGACGATATTATGGAATATGGATACAATATTGCTCTACTGGCGGTAGGATAGTGTCGGAAACTTATTTTTGACACACGCGCACACACAGCTCTCAAAACACTCAAGTGTATTGCGCACACTCACCTTCCTCCCACACGCACGTCCCTAATACCTATCTCCAGCATTATCAGACATTATGTTTTGCACGACACACTCAGACCCAACTCATCTAGTATCGCCAAACGCTTTAGGCTCAAATCACACCGAAATGGCAGCAGCTGGCAGCGCAGCGGCAAGCATTTTCAGTGTCATATGATTTTAAACTTTATCTTCATTATTGTAATACTTGCTATCGCTTGAGAAACTTGGATAGTCTCGCGGCCGCCCGCGACGCCTCGAGCACTCTGACGATTCCTACGTGGCGGCGCGCCGCTGCCCTGCGCTGCCATTTCGGTGCGATCTGAGCCTTAGTCTATTGCGCACACTCACCTTCCTCCCGCACTGCACGCTCTTGTCGCCCGTGTCGTAGCTGACGTCGTAGAACTTGTCCTGCTGGAAGAGGTACTGCGCCGCGGAGCAGTTGGCCCGGTGCAGCAGTCCCCCCTGCCGCAGCAGGCAGAGCGAGCACTGGAGCGGAGCACCCGCCATCTTGTGAGGGTTCCACGAGATGGAGTCAGCCCTGGAATTGGGAGAAAATACGTGTTGATATTTAGGTGGTAACATAAATGAGGGTGTTTGATATTCTATAGGCATATAATCGTGACACATGACAGCTATATCGTGACATATGACAGCAGTTTGACATGATAGACCCTAAGGCTACATAGCGGCACCTGGCGGCAAATAGAATATCAAACACCCTCATAATACCATGATACCATCTGAAAAAATACAGGGAACGTTCAATGACCATCGAAAAAATTGGTTCCTATGCAGTTGACGGATCTACGTCGTTTGGTCGGGTTATCCGTTATGTCAATACAATATTAGTCATGACCACTGACCTCCATTACACAAGTACGCTGGACTAATGATACCCTTTGAAATGACAGCTATTTTTTGTGCCTATTTGAAGCGGAATCAGCTCCCCCAATGTGAGTGATAGGAATTAAATTTGACGTAAAAATGACGTTTGAAAGTCGCCATGTTGGCGCTGATAGCAGTAGTGGGAGTATTTGGAACTAATACTAGTGATGACAACCAATAACGATTAAGCGGCCATTTGCAAGTTACGTCAAATTTACTTCTCTTCCCTCTCACTGGGGGCGCTGATTCCGCTTCAAATAGGCACAAAAAAAAGTGGGTATCATAGGTCCAGGGTACTTGTATAATGGAGGTCAGTGGTAATGACTCATGAGCTGTGGGCTGAGTTACCGCTACCAAATTACGTAGGTCTGTCATCTGCCTATGAATCATTTTGTCTGATACCAGCAGCTATATTGTATGGGGAAAGTTATGGAAACTTGGGTTTGGGGTAAATACCATCTGAGAAGTTGATTCCAAGGCAGATTGCGCGAACCTTGGTATTTTTTTCTTTGGGCGTTTAAATTTTTTCCAAAGGGTCCAAGCTACTGGTCTGGTTAAGACCTAGCTGGTTTAAACGTTACCTATAACAGCTACTTTGTTGCTAGTATTGAAATAATAAAAAGTGGCTAACCTTTCAATTCCTTTGAGTCTGTGTTTCAGTTTCTCCGACAGTATAAGGCTGCCTCCCCAACAAGCCTGAAAATAAAGAAGACGCCTATTTCAAACCAGAGCTTCAAAATGTTCAATGAAAAAAAAAACATTTAAAAACCGGCCAAGTGCGAGTTGGACTCGCCCATGAGTGTTCCGCAGCAGCAATAAGGTTTATTTTTATGAAATTAAAAGGTTTTTGATTTATTTTTATATTTCAGATGATTTAATGAAAGTTAAATTAAGTTTACGAGAAGACCTATCCATAGATACCCCACACGCATAGGTTAGATGAAAAAAAAATTTTTTTGATTTAGTTGTACCTATGGGGACCCCTAAAATCTATACTAATATTATAAAGCGGAAGAGTTTGTTAGTTTGTTTTATTTGTTTGTTTGTTTGTTTGAACGCGCTAATCTCAGGAACTACTGGTCCGATTTGAAAAATTCTTTCAGTGTTAGATAGTCCATT
Source organism: Cyaniris semiargus (assembly GCA_905187585.1). NCBI lineage: Eukaryota > Metazoa > Arthropoda > Insecta > Lepidoptera > Lycaenidae > Cyaniris > Cyaniris semiargus. The sequence continues at coordinate 4,846,372 of LR994566.1, read as the reverse complement.
TATCGAGGAAGGCTATAGGCTATATTTTATCACGCTAAGACTAATAGGAGCGAAGAAATAGAAGAAAATGTGGAAAAAACGGGGGAAATTATTTGAAAGAGCTTGTCTCACGAACTACTAGAGCATTTTTTCTGTTATTTGGGTCAATTAAGAAGTACATCACGTGACGGATCATAGGCTATTTTTTGTAGACTGATTTGTCTGTGAAATATCTAATTTACGCGGGCGAAGCTGCGCGGAACGTCTAGTTAATAATAATATGTACTTTTTAACGCGAGCGAAGCCGCGGGCAAAGGCTAGTTTTTAATAATTTTTCCATTATTGTATCAAAATCTTAATGCGGTTCACAGACTACATCTACTTACAAAATTTCAATAGTATAGCTCTTATAGTTTCGGAGAAAAGTGGCTGTGACATACGGACGGACAGACAGACAGACAGAAATGACGAATCTATAAGGGTTCCGTTTTTTGCCATTTGGCTACGGACCCCTAAAACTTGAACCGAATAGGTACTAAAATTATTATAAATGCGGAAGTGAGTCTGTCTGCCTCACGCCCAAGCCAATTTTGTATAGATGATACTTTGAGTCCCGGGAAAGGTGATATACTTTTTATCCCTGTAAAAAGTACGGTTCCCGAGCGATAAACGAATTTTGGCGCAACAGAGTTGCGGGCGTCATCTAGTAATGACTTGACTCAATATTTTTACAACTCTTTACTAACTTAGCCGGCCCCTAGACGATCAATTATTGTATTGTGTAATATCAAGCTTGAATTTTATTGAACAGTTTATTTGACAATTAGATTGAAGGCGCGCGATGTTCAATTTCAACCCTAGACGGTCGATAATATTACGCAATACTGATATATCTATACTTAATATTATAAAGCGGAAGAGTTTGTTAGTTTGTTTGTTTGTTTGAACGCGCTAATCTCAGGAACTACTGGTCCGATTTGAAAAATTCTTTCAGTGTTAGATAGCCTATTTATCGAGGAAGGCTATAGACTATATTTTATTACGCTAAGATTAATAGGAGCGAAGAAATAGAAGAAAATGTGGAAAAAACGGGGGAAATTATTTGTAAGGGCTTATCTCACGAACTACTAGAGCAATTTTTTCTGTTATTTGGGTCAGATAAGAAGTAGACTACGTGAAGACGTGAAGGATCATAGGCTTTTTTTTGTGGACTAATTTTTCTGTGAAATACCTAATTTACGCGGGCGAAGCCGCGCGGAACGTCTAGTTGCACCACAAAATTGCTCGTCTAAGGACCCGCTTAAAGTTAAGTAACCATTAAAAGTAAACTTCAAGGTCAAATCTTACATCAACATGCATCCATATCCCGTATTTTTGGCAGACACCAGCTATAGCAACTAAGTCGTCTATAGCACCAAGGACAGTGGTACCAGCGGTGGCATTCACCATGATGGGATGTTTGTTACTCCTCAACTCCTCCTGGATGGCCAGCTCAAGGTCACGGACTAGCATCTGCCCGCAGTCGCTGGTCTTTATCGTCCTTATGTTGTCCGTGCCGAAGCCCAGCCAGTGTGCGCCTTTCTTGATTGAGTAGTGACTCTGGAAATGAGGAAGGTTACATGAAAAGTGACAAAAATAAACTAGAACTCTACATTTGTGTATTATCAGATTGTGTTATATGAATTTGAAACAAAGAATAAAATACTAACTCCCGTTTCCAAAAGTCACATGACAAAACAGGACACACGCTGCGTAAATATAATATTATATATCCACGTCCGCCTTTATCTGATACTTTAGAAAAGTCACTTAAGGGCCTTCCCCTACGGAGATTCCGTAATTTACCGTATTTAGAGGCTTATAAACGCGTAATTTGAAAGCTACAAAGTTATAATAAAAATACAGCAATAATCTTCAGTATATCAACATTCCTTTCCCCGTTTTAAATTTTCCATTTTTATTATACTCACGATATTATCTTCCAAAGTAATACCAATTTATTAAAATCGAAGCATACTTTCAGCATCTCCCTAGTATTTACAAATTACGTTTATTTGAAACACACTACAATAGACAGACAATTTCATTAACATTGACCTATAGTCTACCAGAATCTGATGGCAATTTTTGACAGCAGATGTTCAAAAAATATCCTTGATCATTGGATAAATTTTTATATTTGCATGTTTAACACACAGAATCAGCCGCTATAAGAAAAAAAAGGATCAAAATGTTTTATTTCAATTACCCCGGTATTGCTGGAGTCAATTTATTTTCTCACTTTTAGCCATCAGATTCTGGTAGACCTATACATATTCCCCGTTTTAAATTTTTTTTTTTAGATCAATTTTGAACTAAGATAAGTAAAAAAAAATAGGATTTTTGTGCGATCTCGGCATCGGTCGTTTGCTCGGGGGATGGCCAGTGTATTGACAATCTTAATAGTATAGTGCAGTGTTTTTCAACCTTCTTGACGATGTGACCCCCAGGGGGTCGCGACCGACATGTTGATAAACACTGATATAGGGATAGAAACGAAATAAGAAATTACATCCTCCGAAGTGAATATCACCATATCCGGTAGACTCTTCACGCCTTTCGTCTTGACTTCCGGAAAGGCTTTATACCTGGCTGCGACCAGGGCGTAAAAGATGGATATACTGCCTCCAGGGCTGAAGATCCCGTCACCCTCAGGTATACCGAAGAGACCCAACACGTGGGCTATGATCTTGGACTCTATGAGAGAGAAGACAGGTGCCACTTCGAAGGTATACCTGGAAAATATAAGAAGATAACTAACAAAACATTGTGATGACTGATGTAGTTACTAGTTGATGAACGCAAATACGCTGCACAAAAACCGTTTATTGCGTGGGAACAGTATCTATATTTTCCAGGAAAAAAGTGTCATATGTCCTTTCTTGGTATTCGGGACTCAAAGTATCTCCCAACCAAACTTCATCAAAATCGGTTCAGCGGTTTGGGCGTGAAAAGGTAACTCACAGACAGACACACTTTCACATATTTTATAATATTAAGAAAAGATTCATGAATGCAGGCAATTTGAAGCAAAACTTTGGTTTCCTTTTCCATATGAATTTACTAAGTTTAGTGCGTTAGAATGTATGAAGGCTAACAAGTCTGGCTCACAAATCTGGAACGCCAACTTTTTGTACAGCGCTTGGCCGAATATTACGCTTTTAAAAACTTTAAAGCAAACCTAAACTGTAAATATTCAAGATAATTTATTTTACTAAGGGCCTGTTTCACCACTTCCCGATAAGTGCCGGATAGGCTATCAGGGGTTCCCAAACTGTGCGCCGCGGCGCCCTGGTGCACCGTGAAAAGCCAAGAGGGGCGCCGCGCCGTGAGTCGATCCTCCATCCTTATCCGAAACCACAAATATCAAAAATATAATATTATAATATTAATTAGGTGAAGCAGGTAGATGACTAAATATTTTATTTTGTTTATTAATATTTACCTGCATAACCTAACTATAATCATTATCCAAACGTATTTATTTATGTAGCTTTTCTCATAGCTAGGTAGAGTAGGGCGCCGCGCCGTGACAAAATATTGACGTGCAACTGCGCCGCAGGCTGAGAAAGATTGGGAACCCCTGGGCTATCCACCACTTGTTTGACAGATTCTCCATACTCTTTCTGTCAAGTTAAGTGGTGGATAGCCTATCCGGCACCTTATCAGGAAGTGGTGAAACAGACCGTAAATGAAGTATCAAAATCAGTCATCACTTTGTTTTATTACACCCCGTCTACACGAAACTCACTGACTAGTGTTGAAGGCCTCAGCGAGCCAGGCTCCTGCGAGGCCGTACACATCGGTACCAGCATACAGCTGGTTTCGGAACACCACCTGGTTGGTCTTCACGCTGTACCGCAGCACCTGGCGCACAGACCGCTCCAGGTCCTCATCGGAAACCGGCGACGATAACTCCAGGTCATGCTGCAGTAGCTTCTGGAATTACATATCGTTTTCAATGCATATTGTGTGTTTCTATTAGGCTTATCTACGAAATGAAGAATTTTCCATCTGTCTTTCCTAAATAAGTTCTGTAATCTGTGAAAGAGTGGCCAAATACAGTAAAGAATGTGTGAAAGGAAAGAGGGAAGCTTTTGCCCAGCAGTGGGACAATAACGGCTGTTAAAAAGTTCTATAATAAGCATGTGATAGTTCAAGTACATTTTAGGATGCTCAGAGCTTAAAATATGGACCGTACTAAAAACTGCAGTTGTGGCTCCGCACAAAGCAACACTACGCGGCAGCCGAATCTAGCCGTAAGTAACTTGAAAAAAAAATGGTAGCATATTTTCAAGTGTTAACCTTTCCGAATGTTTGTCAAACCCCTGGCTAGCGTGTGAGGGTGGCATTACACAATAAATTGCTCTAATTAGCTTGCAGACAATATAGATATGAGCATAAATTGATAATAAATTATTGCCAAGTAAATAAACAATACTATAATTATTACGAACTAATTAAACAGTTAATTAAAGTTTAATTGCCTATTAAGTTAAGTGAACTAACCATTAATCCATACTAATGTAAATCGAATGTCTATCTTTTACCAATTCAAGCTTAAGCCACTGAACCGATTTATCCTGAAATTTGGTATGGAGATACTTTGAGTCTCCGAAAAGGACATAAGATATAATATTATATCCCCGAAAAATTTACGGTTCCCGCGCGATAAAGGAATTTTAGCGCAACAGAGTTTTGGACTTCATCTAGTAAATAAATAAATGATCGACAAATGATATGGTACACGAATGTGAAAGTCCTTATTACATCAACCTATCATCCTTATTGCATATCTAGCTAGGGCTTCTAAATCTGAAAAACTGGACAGCTTAGCCAAACGCCAGACACCCCGCTTTTAAGTACTTAGCATCTCAAATCGAGATCTTAAATCGTGAGTTCAGATCATTATATCTGCTCTCAGTATCAAGAAGTTCAGCATCGCGCTTTCAATTTTTTAGTTGAATAAGACGTAAACTCGTCTTACGTTAGTGAATTTTCATATAAAATTGTAGGTGCAGCTCTACAAAACCTGGACTTCCTCTAATTTCGGCCGGATACGTAAAAAGCCTTATTTTGTCCGGCTTTATCGAGACGACTGGCAAGTGGCAACCCTAAGTCTAGCTAGTACTTGCACTGAGGTGAATGACCGCTAGTGTCAATTATTAGTGTCAATGTATTGCTGCAGCCTGCAGTCTCCGAAAATGGCCGTTGATGGTATTTTCCGAAAATGTCATCAATGTTTATAAGGGAGCGTTCATTGATCACGTCAGAAACTTTTCAGACAACTAACCGTACTACCACAGGGAGTGGTAACCCCCTAGGAGTAAGAGTTACGACTTATGACAATAGCGACAGGAGAATTTTATAAAAGAGATTTTTATTCCTCAGCACTTTTGCATAGAAGAGCTGAATTCTTTTTGCTTGTAAATGAACTTTGAAAAACTATTGCCGCACAAACAAAATCTTTAATAAAGAAAAATTAATTTTAAATTTTGTTAGTCTCGCTTAAACTCGAAAACGGCTGAACCGATTTAGCTAATTTTCGTCTTGAAACTTTCGTGGAAGTTCATGGAAGGTTTATATTAGTGATACGAAGTTCACCGGCTCATAAATAAATAAAAAATAGTACAAACTCACCTCCAAATTCTTGGGATGTTCAAATCGTACTAGAGGTTTGTCTTCACCTCCTTCTTCTTTGACAATACTCAGTATTCTATCTAGGAAGCTCGACATAGTCTGTCCGTCTGTATGGTCAGTGGTAGACTGAGTACTGTCCATTCGTTTAGCATTATACCGAGGAGTTTGAGAGCCTTATGCAGTTGGAACAAAGGTCAAGTCAGGGGTAAAATAACAGTGAACAAGTTGTATAGAGACTGGGCACAATATAAATATAAACAGTACATTCATACCAGACCGACTGTGAGCACAATATTAGTGTGAGAGATCAGGCGCAGGACCGAGTTTTTACATGGTTGTCAATCAGGGATCATGTCTCCAACGTCGGAATCGAACCCAACCTCCGAGTCAAGAGCCACGGTCAAAACCACTGAACCACGGAGGCGCGATCTAAATGGAATTTACCTAAGTTGCATCAGGAGTCAGGATGCAGGATCCCGCGGCCACCGTACTATCAACATCGTAAACAAACGGCGAAGGAGGTCTAACGTCAAAGTTTATCATCGAGTGTCCTTATTCAATAAATTATTGATCGTTAACATAAATAAGATAATTAAATAATGCTATGGAGCTACCGTTAGCAATTTGCATGGGATTTGATTATAATGACGACTTGTATTTGAAATGTTTTTGATAATTTTTATTGTACATATTTTATTGTTTTACCAAATAAAGTTTCTTTCATTCATTAAAATGTGTGAAGTGACAATCTGCAGTCTGTCATTGTATTCAACTCCCTTGGTCTGTCAACCCCTGAACCGATTCGAATGAAATTAAATCTGGAGATACCTACTTTGAGTACAGCGAAATAAGATAACATAATTTTGTCCCTCAAAATATACTGTTTCGGCGCGTTTCGTAGTGCAGAAGTTCGTTAATGGGTGATTCTTCGGAAAACGATGCTTCGTCTCATTACCATGGTCAATTTTAAACGTTACTTTTTTGACTGGAATTCATATTTTTATGATAATATAAAGGTCAAATAACCTACTTTTACTTAAGGGACTCGTTTTCATAGAGAAGATTTAGTAATATCGAAGTTCAAAAATTTTGTGGCTAGGGTAATGATAATTGCATACAAGGTAATTATAAAAGTAACAAAAAATTAAAAAAATATCTAAATAAAATATTTTAATTTAAAAATAATCATCTTCTGACAAAAACTATTACATTTGTTATAGTTTTTGTAGCATAACATTTGTTTTATATGTTTGAAAACGACTAACATTCCTTGTATCATCCTAAAAAATAATTAAGTAACTAGTGATTATAGTACTCTTAGAAACCAGTCTTAGTTTAGTCTTGATAATTTAAAATTCATTTGCATTCAAAACGTTTGATTTAAATTCATACAAAGTGATTTTTTCTTCTATACGAATATTATAAAAGGGAAAGTATGTCTGTCTGTTACTACTTCTCGCCCAAATCACTGAGCAGATTTTTTTTTTTAAATTCGGTATGGAGCTACTTTTGAGTCCTGGGAAAGTACGCAGGATAGTTTTTATCCCGAAAAAAATGTACGGTTCCCACGAGATAAACGGATTTTGGGGCATTAGAGTTATGGACGTCATCTAGTAGTAAAATAGCACGATTATCAAAAGAAAAATTAAAAGCAGTATTTGTTTGGTTTTGTACTAGAAGTTGAGTTTAAGTAATTCTCAAAATTATTTTTTGTTCTCATGGTCTTTTTTTACTGAAATAGAAGTCAATAGCAAACATTAGCAACTTGAACAATTTTTATTCTTCTTTTTTGTTCTGAGACTTCTTAAAGTAAAAGATATCATATGACTCCGAGTCTGAATGGCCAGATAGAATTGTTTTATGTGGAGAAAAAAATGTAGAACCTTAAAATCTTCACAATCATTTTTTTTTCTATAGGAAGAAAATCCTTTCTGTAGATCGATGTTTTTTCCTACAGAAGAAACACTTTTTTCAAATATTTCCTCCTTCTCTTCAGAATACATATATTTTATTTCTCCGTTAGCCATATTATATACACTGCATGCTTTTCCTGATCTTGCTTAGTTTTTTTCTATTCTTTTTAAAAAAAAAATCTCTTTAGTAATTTGTGACATCGTTTTTACGTTATTCTAATGTCTGTAATCATAAGTTACAAACAAGTTTTTATAAGGAAATTTAAAAGAGTCTTAAGAATTAAAAAAACTTTATGCAAGGATATTCAATAGTCGTAGTTACTCTACAGAACTCGTGAATCGCACATAAAAGTGCATATTTCAGGACAAAATTAATATATTTTATCATTACCCTGGTCTTTTGACCAGGTTAATGAGACCCACGGAAATGAGAATTATGCCTATAATTATGCATAGCTCATAATTCTTACAAGCATCAGATTTGATATTTCATAACATAAATATGTAACCCAAGAGCATCAGTTGACACGCAGATTAAAGTTTTGAAATAATTAAATAAGCTCGATATAGTAGACACATAAATGATAAACTACGCGAACCAAACATAGGGTAATGATATATTTACCTTCCAAACACCTGGATAGAAATCAATTAGCCGCCTGATAGCTTCTTTCGCATATGACTGGCTTGCCTGCATGCGGTAAGATACACTCCTATTGTTTTTACCAGAAAAGTTATGATCGATCGCAACTTGGGCCAAAGGAATTATAACTTTACGTTGGACACTCTTTTCTTATTTATTTATAAGTACTGTAATGTAGCCATGCCTACTGTATTTATTTTTTATAACAGGTAAACTAATGTTATTTCGTTATAATTTTATTTTGCATTGATTTGTCAAACAGGAAATGAATTATAGACGTTTTTGTTGAAGAAAATGGCAAGAGGACGCTCTATGGTAATGAGAAGAACGGACTTTAAGATTTTTTTTCCTATACTGAAACTACAATTATTAAAAAAAGACAGTTGTTTCTAGGTAGACACTGAGCTCAACTATTTAAAAAATATATTTTTATTGTTTGCTTTTGCCTGGTTACAGAAAAAAGTCCGTTGCCGTCAAAAATTTAGCCTCCGAAGAAATGCCCTAATCCGGTCGCGCGCGGTGGGATAACGAACTTCTGCACTACAAAATTAGGTCCACGGTACACGGCTATTTAGTTTGCATAACTTAAAGTTTCTTAAATAATTGCCAAATATATTTAAAGTTTCAATAAAATATTTAAAGTTCATTACCCTGTACCATAAAAGGGATGCTGTAGCTTCGAGTGCAGACAAAAGTAAATATTTAAACAACAAATACTCCACAGAACAATAAACATACTCGATGTTTAAACAAATAAGTACTTAGTGTTAAAATAATGAATAATGTAAGATCTACAGGACAAAAAAGTTAATGTTATAAATTAATATTATTTGTACTAAATACAAAGATCTCCTCTGTTGATTACAAACATTATAAGTTATAATTTATAACTAAACCAGATGACCCGGTGAATTTTGTATCACTTTCCTCCTAAATCCTAATATAAACCTTCCCTGGACTTTCACGAATATTTCAAGACTAAAATTAGCCAAATCAGGGGGGTATGCTAAAATCTTTTCGTTTTCGCTTCGTTATAAAATCGTCGATGAAAATGTATGGAATTGACATAAGCGTTCGTTAGTATGACGTTGAAGTTCGACTCGTCTTATGTCAATTCCATATATTTTGATCGGCGATTCTATAACGAAGCGAAAACGAAAATATTTTGGCACACCCCCCTGATTTGGCTAATTTTAGTCTTGAAATATTCGTGAAAGTCCAGGGAAGGTTTATATTAGGGTTTCGGCTAAATGGCTTCAGCCGTTCTCGATTTTCAGCAAGACTAAAAAAATTAAAATTCATTCATCAATTTTTATTTAGACAATGTTTTGTCTTTGTCTGTCGAGTTATTTTTGTATCTTGATAGTAGGTACCTAATTACTAAACGTCTCTGAAAAGTGTGGATCTAGCATAAAACTCGAGTTGGCTGAAGTAAATCTGTCCAAGTCCATAGCCATTTAGATTTATTAATTTAATGTAACAGCAAAATGTAAAAATTTTAGTTTTCGAAAACAAAATGTTGGTAAAAACAAAATGAACTTTAATCGAAGATCGCGGACGCGCTCTCGGCGAAATTCCTTGAGTGTTGTAGCTGGTTAGTCAATTATACTTTAGGGTGTATGTGTGTCTCTCATATAAAGTTCACTGTGAAAGTACCAACGCTGTAAGAATTACTTTCGACTTCTACAATCTACAGGGACTCAAAGTATCTCAATACCAAATTTCAGCAAAATCGGTTCAGAGGTTTGGGCATGAAGAGGTAACAGACAAACAAACACACTTTCGCATTTATAATATTAGTATTGATATTAATACAAAACATCATGAACATTACATTACAGGACCAGAAAAATGGCAAAAATATAACAAAAAGATAAAGAACGATGCAAATCTCGATTCATCAGACGAAGATGGTCTAACAGCTAGCGAACTCAAAGAATGGGTCGATGAATTCTTCGTCCGCAAAAGCATGTTAGAAGACAATATAGACCAGGACGTAGAAGTAAAACTGACAAGGAAACAGACACTCGTGCTATCAACACTGGTGCCAGACGAAATACTGCTGATGGAGAAGTAAGTAATTAGAAGGTAAGAAATAGAACGATTATGACATAAAATGGTAATAGAGAGAGTCGAAAAATAAATAGAAAGAGAGAGAGTCGAGTAAGAGATAGAAAGAAAGAGAGTCGCATAGATTAAAAATCTAAATCAATCATAAAGTATTCTGTGTTTTCAGATTTGATGTGTCAAGTCCGCGGCGCTTCGTTGGCGTCCTACTGATGGCCGACGTGTCCGGCTTCACAGCTCTCTCCGAGAGATACAATAACGCCGGAAAAGCCGGCACTTACCAGCTGACGGCGATTTTAAATACTTACCTCGGCTCCTTGATCGAAGTCGTGTACAGCTACGGTGGGGACATCATAAAGTTTGCTGGCGACGCCTTCCTAGCGCTGTGGAAGTTGGACAAGCGATCTTTTCTATGCCAGACCATTCACACCGCCATAGCATGCTCTCTAGTCATCCAACACGCGTACGGCTCCTTCGAGACCGACGCTAAAGTAAATCTAAAAGTAAAGCTAGCTATAGCGGCCGGGAACCTCATCTTCTCGCCTATAGGCGCTGGTTCCGAAATGAACTACGTTCTAATTGGCCTGCCCGTCTTAGAAGCGAAGAAAGCTGAGAGCCTCTGTGCCTCCGGAGAAGTTAAACTGACACCTACAGCATGGGGTCACTGCTATTCGAGGAACTACGTCCACCACGTAGATGAACAGGGCTACATCACAATAAAAGCGATACTTTACGACCCACACGAAACCAATGTAACCAAACCCTTCCTAGATTTTCCAGCGATGCTGCGACGAGTTAACAAACCCCAGACGATGTTAAATGAACTATCAGATTCCCTATTCGAACCCTCGAAAAAATTGAGTAACATTGAAATTATTAAGCGAAAAGAATTTCTAAGTCTGCGAAAAACTATACTTTTGGGCGAGGAAAGAAATATTGGCTCTGACATAAGAAAATTTATGATAAGGCCCGTCCTCACGCAGATCGATGCACATCAACCCTTGGAGTATTTAACTGAGATGAGACAAGTTTCTGTGATGTTCGTAACCCTAAAACCAAAAGATTGTCCTTTTTCGCAAGTAATAAATATAGTAAACAATTCTTACAAGATAACTTGCGAACTAGTTTACAAGTCAATGGGATGCGTAAACAAGATAATATTATTCGACAAAGATGTGATGATTCTGGTCATATTTGGCCTACGGGGCTTTAAACACGAGTCGGAGGCTCAAGCCACGCTCAAATGTTCCTACAACGTTAAAAAGTTGCTCTCGGCTCTGGATGGAGTACTAGAAGTTTCCATTGGGGTCACGACCGGCAAAGTATACTGTGGTGTTGTCGGCCATCCGCTGAGAAGAGAGTTTACCGTAATCGGCGCGGCCGTCAACAGAGCTGCTAGATTCATGTGCACTTACAGAAATAAAATAACATGTGACGAAGCTACTTATTTGAATAGCAAACTTTCAGGCAACGGGTTCACCGTTCAACCGTCTATTGCAATGAAAGGTATAATACATCCCGGTAAAATATACGAATACAACGAGGATATACGACTCAAACAAATGTTTGACATAGCAATAATCCCGACACTCCTGAATCGGGAAGATGAAATGGACTATTTCAAAAGTTGGTTAAATAGTAACACACGAACTTACCGAGATTTTGATGCCTTGTTGCTAATCGGTGAGAGCAGAGTCGGCAAGACTAGACTACTGGAATGGATGTTAAGATCAGCTAAAAATAATGAAATTATTACTTGTTGCGTCAGCTTAACCTCCATTCATGCATCTACACCATATTTGGCCGTAAGTCAAATAGTCAACCAACTACTTGGATTGAATGAACCATTGAGTGAATTTGAAAAAGAGAAAAAAATTGTTAACATTCTTAGTTACTACAGCGAAGATTTATGCTACCTTAATGAAGTTTTGAAAGTTCGATTTGCGTATCACGAACGTTCTAGCGATATTAGTGAAGAGACACGATTGGAAAAAGCAAAGTATATATTTAGTACAATTTTGAAATCTTTGCCTCATACGTACGCCATTTTTATCGACGACTTGCAGAACCTGGATGATCTCTCCTGGGAATTCATTTCCCTTTTACTGGATGACATAAAAATATATTCGGTACTGACTGTGACACGTGGAAAATTTCAGACGATGAAATCGTGGTTCTATGCGGTGTACATGAAAAGCAATATAAGGAAAATGGTTTTGAAACCCTTAGATAAACAGTGGATACCTTCACTCGCTTGCCAGATTTTAGACGTGAATGGAGTTCCTAAGGAGCTATGTGATGCACTGACGTCAAAATGTAACGGAATGCCAGGACAAGTGGAAACATTTTTAATGCATTTATTTTCTTGCGGAGCTTTAGATTTAAAGAGGATAAATAAAGAAGAGTTGCCATCATATACCGAGGAACTTCATTTTCCGAAACCTGCTCAGATACAATTTGTCGCTTTGGATAGCAAGGACCAACCATCCCTTGATCAAGCTCATAGCGAAAATCAGAGTGACCAAGTATCTGTCTGTATTCTTAAAAACAAAGATGATTTGAATGCTGAACTCAACGAAATAAATTTGGATGCTCTCATAATGATACAACTTGATTCACTTGCCCCGTATCAGCAACTACTTTTAAAAATAGCATCTGTTATTGGTAATATATTTTCGAGGGATCTTCTGGAGAACATTATGTATGAAAACGATCCTACTGCCACAGCTAAAGCGATCAAAAGACTTTTTTCCATGAAAATAATATCCTGCGCGAATATCAAGCGTAAACAACACATAACCTTTAGAGAATCTACCCCTGTAGGCTCGTTAAAGGAGAGTCCAACCTGCGAATGTGGTTTCGAATACGATCCTGACCAGAACGAGGGCCTACCGAAGTACGCCTTCTGTAAAGTTATGAAGTTCAAGAACAAGAACTCGAGAAAAACATTTTATGAACTACTACCTTTGAACCAAAAGAAGGAATTTCACACTCGTATCGTTAATCATTTAGAAAATAAGAAGCACAAATGTCATAGCTGTGGCGGTAGCATTACTATTGTACAATCAATAATTGTAGGACTAGAATGGCTAAAAATCAACTCCACGAAAACGACCTCATTAAATAAACAAACGAACTGCGATAGTGCCAAAGAAAATAAAATACTAAATACATCTTCAAATAATGCAATGGTATTGCAAACTCCAAATTTAACTACAAACAGTGACGACGTAACATCAAACGAAAAGACACATTATTGGGTTGATAACAATTTGATGTTTGTTAATATCAGGAACGTTCTGGAAGCCAAAACAACAAATGACTGGGAATCAATTGGTATAATAGAGAGTGAGGACAATTTAAATGAAAACAAAAATAATTTTACTCCACCAGGGCTAAAACTTGAACGAGGTGTTTCTCGCACTGATTTCAAAACATGCAGCTGCGCAGAGCTCAATATCACGGTATATGAACAACTTATTTCTCACTCGAGAGAAGCAGAACTTAAAACGAAAGTTGTAGACTTTCTTATTAAATATAGTTATTTAAATTTATTGGCACATATTTCTGACAGTAAAGTAATAGTAAAACTTAATGAAGCAGAAAGTATTTGCATAGATAAATCAGTTAATTATCTCTCTAAATGCCAACGCAAATTATATTTAGGCAAGATTTATACCCTAAAAGCTAATGCAAATCTTCTAGCTGATAAATTGATGGCCGCAAAGATAGATATCGATAAAGCTATGAGAATTTATGGCTTCGATGTTAACAAAGTTAGAAAAATTCTCAATTTTAGAAGCATTATCAGTCACATCAAGTCAAGGCATCGTAAATATCGCAACCAAGCAGATGAACTAAAATCTGATTCGATTATGTGTTTAAACGTCGCAACAGCACTGTATTCAGCAATCAACGATGAAACATCAGCAAAAGCTGCAGCACAACGTGCGTTATATCTCAGTCAAACCGTAAAGTGCAATGTTATCGATCTTTGCAATGCTTTCTACAACTTTATTGAACTAGAACTGCCGGGACTGGCTAACACGAATCTCAGCCTCGACAAACTAACTTACATGACACTGTCAATGATTCCTAATGCAATACAGTCTGAAGAACTGTACGCTGTGGGGAAACTGTTCATGGCTCTTTTCACAGCGTACACGGCAAGATCCAATATACCTGTAGCCATTCGATACGGCTACCAAGCTCTGGCGCTTAGTCAATTCCTATACGTAGTCCACATTTCAATAGACATCATCCCGAACCTGTTCTATTTGCTAATATCGCGTTGTCGAATAAAGGAGGCGGTTGAAGTAGTGGAAATTTTATTGCAAATAGGTTGTCCCGAAGAATGGTTCCAATGCGAGATATGGTACCACGCTCTATGCATGGACTTCATACTAGACGCGGGTCTACAAATAGAGACCCCAGAAAAGATAGACGATTTCGCCGAACTCAGTTTGCAGAAGAGAAAATTTTCGGGACCTTGCAGGAGACGACTGATTCTCAACCTCTGGACCTATTGGCTCCGAACGGATGAGAGTAAAGCTAAACGATTCGAAAATGAAGCGTTGACAATAATGTCGAGACAAACTGAAGACAGCTCGCTAAAAACGTTGATGAGTTCTATGAGGCTGGCTGAAGGGATGCTGGAGAGCTTAGCGCGAAAAGTTGGAGATTTGAGTAAAGTAATTAATTATGTTTATCGGCCGCACTGAAAGACACCATTACTAAACTTTAATTCAATGAAGAGTTGAACAGAAAATATATTATGGATCCTATGTCAAAACCTTCAATAAATGACGGTTAAATAATCATTAAATGTCTCTAAGTGCGGTAGTTAGTTTCATAACTAATATAGATATTAAATGTAAGATAGCAACCACGATGTCTCGGTTAAAAGTGATTCGGAATTCAACGCGTGTCGAAGGATTTTAAGTAGTTGTACACTTCATGACAATTTAGGACTCAATAATCATATGATACCAGGTGGTGGACTTAATGGAGCTACGTTCGCTGGCTGAGAAGGAGCTAAATGAGATGGAGGGGGACGTGCTCTGCATGCGCACCGCGCTGCCCCGCTGGATCCTCCTTAAGGCCTACTCTCTCGTCCTCTCAGGACGCCATGCAGCCGCTAACTCACTGTTTCTACAGGTTTCTTATCATGGTCTATGTTATACAATGATTTCGTGCATCAGAGAAAATGATTCAGAGGCAGATGGCGGACTTGCTAGTTGCTTTAGTTTATTGATACTTATACGTGGGAGAGCCATGCTTCGGCACGAATGGGCCGGCTCGACCGGAGAAATACCACGTTCTCACAGAAAACCGACGTCAAACAGCGCTTGCGCTGTGTTTCGCCGAGTGAGTGAGTTTACCGGAGGCCCAATCCCCTACCCTATTCCCTTCCCTTCCCTCCCCTATTCCCTTCTCTTCCCATCCCTACTCTCCCCTATTACCCTATTCCCTCTTAAAAGGCCGGCAACGCACCTGCAGCTCTTCTGATGCTCTGAGTGTCCATGGGCGACGGAAGTTGCTTTCCATCAGGTGACCCGTTTGCTAGTTTGCCCCCTTATTTCATAAAAAAAAAATTGACGAGTTATGTCAATGTTGAGCCTTAATCACACCTACGGAGAAGAGTGGCGAGACAGTGCCCTCGGCCAATCACTCGAAGAGCACTGTGAACTGTCTTGCCACTTTACTGTGAAAAAAAAGCCTTTCTATAAATCTGCCTGCTAGATTTGACATAACATAAATTGATTAAATTATTATTAATATTAGATCCACCAACATAATAATTCATTTCTCTGATCTCCATTGGAGAAAATAATTCATAGGCACATGGCGGATCTACTTTATTTCATAAGGTTATGTCAATGTTAGTCGTTATTAGCTCAACAGGCTTAACAGAACTCAATAAAAGTCCCATATATGACATGGTCCACCATCTGCTTCAGTGTCAATTTCTCCGATAGTACTATCAGGGAAATTGATTCATAGGCAGCTAGGTATATCTACGTTATTTTGTCGTGTTATGGCAAGATAAAGGCGTTTTATTACCGTAAGGTACTAATAATGTATTCTGTGGTTTTATCAACTGAGCTTCACACTACGAATTTCACATAACCATTCTGAATTACGCAAATATTCCATCTCACTAGTATGTCAACTCACCGTTATGCCAATATTGGCGAAACACAAAGCTGTGGTCTACAGCAGTTGTCTGAGACTCTGGCTCATGGACTCCCTGTAAAAAACGATAAAATTCGTTAAAATGTCACACCAACATCTTAGATATTAGATACATACATATAAAATATGACAAAAAGGCAATTTACTGTTAACTTTGTATGGTACCAAGGGCGTCGCCAGCTTATGACTAAGAAGGGGCAATAGGGCAACGTTATGGAGGATAAAAAATATGAACGGTACAGTCGAGAGCATGAAGCTTTATACTTTGGAAATCTTTGCCTCGATGACGATTGTAATAAAACGGTTCTAATATCAATATCAATATAAAAAAAAACTTTACTTGTATTTGATCTCTAGGGCGATTGCCTCCCCCCCCTTGCCATTCTTGGCGACGCCCTTATAAGGTACCAATTACCATCGGCGCAATTTCGCTGGTACTCACATAAAAACCTGCCAAGTGCGTGTCGGGCAGCACACGCAGTATAGGGTTCCGTAGTACCGCTAGTTTTCGAAAATTTTTGTATGGTCAATGAATGTATATTTATAACGTGTTTTACATTACTAACAACATCATCTCAGTTACTTTCAAAGGAATTTGAACGAAAAGTTCCTTACTTCGCCGAATACATTTTTTTTTTGTTGGTCGACTTTTACTCAATAACTTATGAAGTCTTCTTAGCCGTGATAGTTTTCCTTTTAAATTCAGCATATTTCCTACTCCCATGAATTTTTTCACATTTCTAGAAATAACCGTTTATCTGGTAGAAGGGGCGGACACTGGACTCTAACGATTTTTTCCACTTTAAAACTTAATATTTCACAAATGGATTCCTAAATCGGAAAATGATCTATGAATACTCATAATATTTTTAAAAAACCTATCCAATGACACCCCACACGATGGGGTGGGTACGGAAAAAAAATCATCCCCGCTTGATGTGTAGGGGAGGTACCATAAAAAATATATTTTTTTAAGATTTTATGTACCATTTTGTCGGCATCATTAATATGTGTATTCATGCCAAATCACAGCTTTGTACGTCTCTGAGCAAAACCGCGGACAGACAGACGGATAGACGGACAGACGGACAGACGGACAGACGGACAGACAGACAGACAGACAGACAGACAGACAGACGGACGGACAGACCGAAACTACAAGGGTTCCTTATTGACTATGCAACCCTAAAAAATGCTGATCATACCTTCACAGGCAATAGGAGAAGCACGTCGCAGCAAGAACCGCTTGGAAGAGGCGCTGGCTCGAGCGGCAATGTCCAACTCACTGATCTGGGTCCAAAATGCCGTCCACTGCACTTTCTACAGCTGGGAAGACGGTATCCCACTAGCTAAAGCTTGTTGGCATCAATATCTCTACAAAATCACGTCCAATCGATGAAATTTTCGACTTTAATTAAAAAAATAAAATAAAAACTACAAAATAAAGTATTATACTTTGTTGACCAACTTCCAAATAGGTGCAGGTTTCTCTTTTCTCAGTTTTTTGTATGCAAATTTTATACAGAAGGTATTTTCAAGTTAGCCAGGAAACGTTATTTTAAAATATCTTCTTTTCATTCTTTATAAGAGGCGCTTCGGCTAAATACCAGTGTCGAGCAAATAGGTAACGAAAAACAAAATTCTCGTAAAAAAATTGGCATAGTTTTTAGGGTTCCGTACCCAAAGGGTAAAAATGGGTGGATGTATGTCTATCTCCAGGTTGTATCTCAAGAACCGCTATAGCTAGACTTTTGAAATTTTCAGAGCTTATGTATTTCTGGTGCCGCTATAACGACAAATATCTACTAAGAACAAAATAAAGTTAATATTTAAGGGGGGCTCCCATACAATAAACGTTATTTTTTGGTCTTTTTGGCTCGTAATCCATAATGGCAACATGTAGACCTACGAATAATAAAAACTAAGGAAACGTAAATCCCATACTATTACCGTTTTAAATTTGGTTCCTTTCGAACTGTTTAAATGTAACGTCAGCCTGATAGCGCTGAAGGCCACCTAAATATTGCAAATGTATTGAAAATGTGTACCTAGTTGGTACCTAGGTATACATTTTAGACAAGTATTGTAGAACATGTTTTTTGTGTGGTTTTTTGACGGAGTTACTTTTCTGTTTTTATTATTCGTAAATGTAGACACTTGAAATTTTCACAAAATCCTCAGTTATATTATGTGTACTTTAATATTCAATAATACAATGTATTATGTAAATAAAATAAATAATATATCACTTGTCCGTACTAGTGCACGATAACGAATATTAAATGGTTAATATTCTAGCCCAGGGGTTCCCAATCTTTTTTCAGCCTGCGGCGCGGCGCGGCGCATCGCAATATTTTGTCGCGCGGCGCGGCGCGGCGCGGCGCCCTACTCTACTTAGCTATTAGAAAAAAATACATGATTATAGTTAGTTAAGCAGGTAAATGATAATTAGCAAATATTTAATCATCTCTCTGCTTTACATAATTAATATAAAAAAAATTATTTTATAATATTTGTGGTTTCGGATAAAGAGTTTGACAGACAATGTTTGAGGCTTACGTCAAATTTTTAAATTAATTACATTTAAGTAATTAAGGTTCGTCTCTGACTCTGAGTGCGGTGGTAAGTCTTGAAACTTGAATCTCGAAACTATACAGGTTTCCAGATTGTAATAGTGTGGTATTTCAAAACAAAAACTATTTCAAAATTAGCATTCTATGATTTGTGTTTCAAAACTTTCAAAACAAAAACTACTACAGCTCGACAAGGCTTTAAATGAACGTGGCGAAAAAAGGAACTACAGCTCGACAAGGAAAATGAAAGTGGCGAAAAAAGGAACTAACGCTACCATCATACAAAAACGTCATTTTTGACAGTTTTTGACAGTTCTCCTTTACGAGCAGCGCCACCGCCCACGTTCATAGCCTTATCGCACTTTAAACTTGTGCACGAGTTCAAGTAGATAAAGTACGCGCACGATAACTCTGCGCGCGACAGGTGGCGTGCCAGCGTAGGGATTCATTAAAAAAATGGGTAATCCCAATGATATTTTTTTAAATAACATTGGTAGTTTTACTTTAATATCCTTATTTACTTATTTAAATTATGTATAGGAATAGGCGTATCGATTATCATGTAAACGTGGCGGCCCGACAATTAGTTCCGATTTCAGCCGCGCGCAAAGTTATCGTGCGCGCACTCTACCATAGAAAAAAACCTATTATGACAGATAACAGCTAATTGTCAAAATAGCAATGACAATCAGCTGTTTGTTGTTTTTATTTCATTTGTGATAAGCAAATGATAAGGATAACCTGTTGAACATTGATAAATGATAACTTTTGCAGAAAAATCCTAATAAATATTATATAATTCTTCTGAATAATCCCACTGTACATAGAACTCCTCAATCTGTGAACACTGTGATACCTCATACTTCAAGATTGATTTACAATTTTACAAAATGTCTTGGAAAATATTCTTGGGGAATATAGTTACGTCTTCTAAAATTAACGAGTTGAACGCATTTTCTGGTTATGTGGTCGTGAAAGATGGACAGGTACGTACGGGATCTTATATTATATAAACTTAAGGTACCTACAAGTTGGAAGCCGGTTACATGAAGCGGCAGCAGACGACGTGTCGTCGCGACACTATTGGTTTCTAATGTATTTCTATGAAATACCCTGCGCAGCTAGCGACACGAAGCTAGCGACACACTCATAGAAATACATAGAAACCGTAGTGTCGCGACGACAAGTCGTCTGCTGCAACTTCATGTAGCCGGCTTTCAACTTGTACCTTTAGTGTCGCTAGCTTCGGAAGGTATTTCATAGAAATACATACAAACCAGTAGTGTCGCTGCGACACGTCGTCTGCGGTTGCTTCATGTCGCCCGCTGCCAACCGGCACCTTTATGTTATATCAAAATCATATTTATTAGAAATTGTCGTTAAATTTCGGAAATAAACCAAATTTAGTTTAAATTATAGTGCTCAAGTTACACTTTACTGTAACAGTTATTGGAAATAAAATTAAATTATTTGTCCTTTTAGATACATGGAGTTGGAAAACTAGCGGACTTAGAGAACGAGTATAAGGATTTTGATACTGAGTGTGAGGTAATACACTTGTTGCCCCATCAATTCCTAATGCCCGGCTTCGTGGACTGCCACACACATGCTCCGCAGTTCCCCAACATCGGCCTGGGCTTGGATCTGCCACTGCTGCAGTGGCTAGACAAGTATACATTCCCACTCGAGAAAAAGTATGAGGATACACAATTCGCTGCTCAAGTCTATGATAAAGTTGTTGTAAGTTTTAAACATCTTGTCGGTTACACCAACTTAACTATCTTAATGTTGTGCTATTTAATTTGGCATGTCAATAGTGGCCCATGATGTTACGAATATCTTGATGGGCATACTTGTCTAATTATAATCAGACAAGTATGCCCATCAATAATAATTATTTTTATTGATTATGCATGATTTATTTTTTTTATAAATTTATCAGGTGTTATAATTACGAGTTAATAAATGAGCAGGAAAAGAAATGGCTGTTTCTTGAGCTTGACTTTTTCCTGAATAGCATTATTCAAATCTTTACAGTAAGAAAGCAGTTTTGATTATTCTTATTTTATTTTTATTTTCAAAGGAAAAAACATGACCATGCCTATTATGACCTTAATATCAAGGTAATTAACCCGTCGATCGTGGGAAAACGAGACACAATAGATATTCTATTGTGTCTCGGACGCCGGTGACCGTATGGGGCTTGATGAATTAATACAAATTCATGGCACTATATAAATATTTTAACTTGAAAAGTGATTACTAAATATTGTTATTTGAAAAATATAATTAATGAAAGCATCTATTACAGAGGAGGTTACTCAACAATGGCACTACAACAGCATGTTACTTTGGCTCCCTCCACTCTGAAGGCACGGTGGAGCTCGCCAAAAGTGCTCTCAGACACAAGCAAAGAGCATTCATCGGTAAAGTCAGCATGGATGTCAAAAATGATACCGGATATTATAATAACACGCAAGATGAACTGATAGAAGTGAAAATGTTCATTGAGAAGATTAAATCGTTTAAGGTAATTTTTATTTTTTAATGATTAATTTAATAGCAATTTTGACATAGCATAGCTAGTCAAACTCTTCTGTAAATTAAAGTTTGGTAATTATGTAATGTCCCTGAGTGCGGTCGTTAGCATTAAAAAGAACTTAGTATTTTAATGATAACACAACTTTTTTTTCATGACCATTTGGACATAACTCCATATTTATTTATTTGATCAAAGAACATTAAAATTTTCTGTTAAACTCTTTAATTAGTTTTTTTTTTTTTTTTGTTAATTCAGTTTTTAAGTACAGCTTGGCAAAGAAGAGTGTGGATTAAATGAGGGCGCTTTTCTTTAAATACAGGCAACCCTACTCTTCGCTTTTGACACAATATAACTAGAGTTGACAAGTAATGTAGTGTTGTCATAAATAAAAACTCTTAGTTCCAGCTGTCACCGCATCAGACTCTTCTTTGCCAAGCTGTACATTAAAATTTTCTGTTAAACTTTATTTAGTTATTTTTTTTTTTTTTTTTTGTTAATTCAGTTTTTAATTAATCAGTAATCACTAATCATTGAAATTTAAATGTCTATCCGCCGTACTCAGAGACATTTAATTATGATAAACCTTCAATTGAATGAAGTTTGACAGATATGTATGGGGCTTATGTCAAAATTTTGAATTAATTACATTTTAAAGGTAATTAATGTTCCACTCTGAGTGCGGCAGTTAGAGTTAGGACGGACCGTAAGCATTAGTGTACTTATAGTTTTTAGTGTGTAACTGTTCACCCACAGTATAACCTAAAGCTTTTCTTAAGCCTTTCCAAATAAATGGACTATCCAACACAAAAGCGCTTTCCAACAAAAATTCATTTTTTGAATTTCATTACTTTATCAATTTTCAATTTAAGAGTATATGTTATTTTTTTAGAATGAACTAGTAAAACCTATAATAACGCCGAGATTCGCGCTCAGCTGCGGCGGCGAGCTCATGAAAGGACTTGCTGACCTGGCTGATCAATACATGTGTCCAATACAGGTACATATATTTTTTTTAACATTGCAGTCCTCGCTAATCCGGCCCCTGGCTAATCCGGCGACCCTAGTAATCCGACTAATCACTGGTTAATTTAGGAACCTAAACATTCTTTTGGCCCATCTCTATTTAGGTACGTAATGCAAAATTGAAAACTAAATGTCCGGAAATAAAAGTTTTTTACTCGAGGCTACTTGAAACTGGGTACTATGAGTATATGAGGTACCAAGCTTTAGGAAAATGATTTGTAGTTCAGATAAAACCTTATCATTTTGATTTGTAATGTATTATAATGTGTAAAAATCTAGGCAGTACTCTATAATCCGACAAATTAGGTAATCCGACACTCGACAGGGCCATGCAAAACGTTTGTCGGATTAACGGGGGTCTACTGTATTAAGGCGAGGCCGCACTAGGCGACACTACGCTGCAGCGGGGCCACGCGACACTGCACTTTCCATAGTATTGACGTTGTGTCGCGTAGCGTCGCTGTCGCGTAGTGCGGCTACTGCTGGATTTATATGGGGCGGCGCGAACGCGCGGTTTGGCCACTACACCGTGATATCACAAGCAAATGTCTGTAACGATTTATTTAAATAGTGGCGCAATCGCGCTGTTTTTTCATACATTTGCTTGTCATCTTGCAGTGTAGGCGCCAAACCGCGCGATCGCGCCGCCGCATATAAATACAGCTTTAAAGTGACTTTCCGATCTTTTACGCGGCTAGCCGCGACCGACAAAAATTCAAATAATAAAAACTTGAGAGGTGTCCAGGGACACCCGAATGGAACGAAGTTATTTCTTATGTTCAAATAACCTGTACTGTATACATATACACTCAAAAAAAAAAACGCCATCTATTGACGCCCAGGAATTCTAACAACGCGTCGCTGTTTATTCTCAAAAAACGCCCTTTAGTTGACGCACAGGAATACTATCAACGCCCTCGGTCCCTACTATGCAGGTACTAATAAAAAAGTGTCGAGGTCAAATATCGTTCTGTCTAGCCTCCTTTCGCAACGCCGAACGCGCCATAAGGGACTTCGTTCCAAAATGCCACTTTATGACATAGACTATAGGTATCATTTTCTACTGACATTTGTGTAGTGACCCATGCTGCCGCTGCTTGTGGCGTAAAAGCTAGTGACTTAGAGCAAAATAAAACCTATAGCCTATGTCATAAAACTCATAGTGGCATTTTATTTGAATTTTGTCGGTCACGGTTAGCCGCGGCAAAGATCGGAACGGTAGCTTAAAGCGCCACTACGCTGCAGTGGAGTGACGCGTCACTTCTGTGCGTGAACTGACGTTTTGTATCGCGTAGCGC
Organism: Cyaniris semiargus; assembly: GCA_905187585.1. Classification (NCBI taxonomy): domain Eukaryota; kingdom Metazoa; phylum Arthropoda; class Insecta; order Lepidoptera; family Lycaenidae; genus Cyaniris; species Cyaniris semiargus. Next base: position 4,822,460 of record LR994566.1, on the reverse strand, counting down.
CGCTATCGCGTACTCATACCATAAAGTTAATATACCTAGCGGAATAGAGAAACAAAAGCCTGAGCAAGCGAGATGTCACTATCAGTAACACTGCGTGGTAAAAAGAGACGTGTGATACATGACAGCAGCACTCTTTTTTTGACGTCCAGTCGGCACTTATCGGCACGTTGACAATTTAATCTCATAGAATTCATGTTCAATCATGCTTGTGTAAGTGTATACGTACACATATTTTTACACACAGATGTAAACCAATTTCGGTTTCGTTTGACAGCTCGAGATTGTTGCTCTATTCCGCTAGGTATATTAACTTTATGGCTCATACTATTTCATACCAAGAATATTTGGCCGTGACGTATCACGTCGACTGTTTCCAGACTCACGTGTCAGAGAACAAGAAAGAGATAGAAGCGGTACACGCGATGTTCCCCGACTGCAGCTCGTACTCCGAGGTCTACGACCGCTGCGACATCCTCAAACATCGGGTAAGAGATCACTACGATATCGTACCGATAAATTAGGCTCAATGAGGATTTTTGATATTCTATTTGCCACCAGGTGCCGCGATGTAGCCATCAGGTCTATCGTGTCAAATAGGCATATTATCGTGATACATGACATAAGACAGCAGTTTGACATAGACCCTAAGGCCACAGAGCGGCACCTGGTGACATATAGAATATCGAAAACCCTCATTGCTACTAAAGGGCAATGAAGGTGATGCTGTGATGAATGATGACCTTGGGGGTCAAAATGTTTCAAAAAACAAAATGAAAACTTTAGGGTGGTTCTGACAACCGGCTAACGTCTATTTTTCATACCCCAAATTACATCGTGACAGAAAAAACAGCGCACAATCCTCCTAAAGGTTGGCAGCGGGCGACATGAAGCGGCAGTACTGTTTCTATGTATTTATATGAAAGTGTCGCTAGCTTCGTGTCGCTAGCTGCGCAGGGTATTTCATACAAATACATAGAAAACAGTAGTGTCGCGACGACACGTCGTCTGCTGCCGCTTCATGTAGCCGGCTTCCAACTTGTACCATCGAGGAAATTGATTCATAGGTAGTTGATAGACCTACGTCATTTGGCCAAATTATGTCAATTCAATACTAGTCATGAACTGTCGGCTGAGTTTGACATAAAGCGACCAAATTACGCAGGTCCGCAATCTGCCTATGAATCAACTTCTCTGATAGTATCTTAAGGTAACCACAACACGCAACCCAAACTCCATAATCGCTGGTCGTTCTCATCTCTGTACGGTTGAGTATACTAAAATAATGTGGTTCCAGTGCATCCTGGCTCACGGGGTCTGGCTGAGCGACGCGGAGTTGGCGCTGCTGGTGTCGCGGCGCGCGGCGGTGGCGCACTGCCCCGCCTCCAACACGCGCCTGCGCTCCGGCCTGTGCCCCGTGCGCCGCCTGCTGGACCACGGAGTAACCGTCGGCCTGGGCACTGGTAAGGGCCCTTTACAAGTAAAGCTAGATGTATTATCAGAGAAGTCGATTCCTAGGCAGATGGCGGACCTGAGTCATTTGGTCGCGTTACGTCAAACCCATCCGACCGATCACAGCTAACATTGAAATGACATAAGCCAACCACATGACGTAGGTCCGTCAACTGCCTAGGAATCAATTTCCTCAATGGTACCATCGAGGAAATCGATTCCTAGGCAGTTGACAGACCAACGTCATTTGGTCGGATCATGTCAATTCAATGCTAATTGTGATCTGTCAGCTGGGTTTGACATAATGCGACCAAACTACGTAGGTCCCCCATCTGCATAGGAATCAACTTATCTGATAGTACATAGAGTCATAATAGTGTAAATACTGAAATCAGTTGCTGCCGCGTGTACACCGAAAGAAATATGCTCATTTGGTCATCACCAACACGGCAGCAACTGATTTCGCCATTCCGCCATTTCTCTGATGGTTTCTCGTTTCAGACGTATCGGGCGGTGACAGCGCGAGCATTCTGGACGCGATGCGGCGCGCCATGGACGTGTCCACCCATCTCGAGATGTTGACCGCTCGAGAGCGCGCGCTCGACTGGAAAGAAGTCTTCTACTTGGCGACGCGAGGTGGCGCTAAAGGTAAATTATACCCTCATTTTTTAACCCCTACATAATGTGTTATAAAATTTGATGTGCCTAAGTGAGTGCATGCCTGTATGTGTGCGTGTGTGTATGTGCTATATAATTATCAAAGAAATTGCGGTAAAAATTTAATAAACTCTAAGTGGGGAAAGGAAACCAACTATTAAAATCTGAAATTATTAAAACTTTCTTTCAGCACTATCCATGAACAACAACGGTTCTTTAGAAAGTTCTTTTGATTTCGACGCTCTCGTAATAGACGTATACACAGACGGACAAGTGGACAGATTTGACTATCCGCCCGCGTCGAACGAGGAATACATACTCCAGCTACTACAGAAGTTCATATACCTCGGCGACGACAGAAACATAGTACAGGTCTACATCAAAGGAGAAAAAGTAAAAGATGTTAACCACCTTGAGATAAACGTTACGACGTTGCAAAGTGTTATCAAAAATCTCACCGGGTAAAAACAGATATGCAACCATAGCATAGATTAAGAATTAAGATAGATACCGCATGTCCCTCCATTTGTATGAAAACGAGCGTGCCACTTTTTTCATGCCTACTGCGACGTACCGATGATAAGAAACGTGTGCATTATCTAGGCCAACGTTTCTATTCGAATTTCTACAGCTCGATATGGCACAATTAGGCATTTTTTCAATCCAATTGACGTCCGATTCCGATAACGGTGGAGCGCTGACTAAAGAACAGACTTTCGAAAGACGAGCATTCGAGCAATGCGTTTGGGAACGCGAGATGGCACGCGAAGTACATACACATGCGGTATCTATTTTGATCTATGTCTGTGTATGCAACAGAAAAAAGCGATAATTCTTTGAAAGTTTATGGTCTCTATGTGTGTATATATGTATTAGGTACAAGTGTAACAAAGCTAAGTGATAATATTTAGGGTGTGTACGTGTCCCGTATATAAAGTTCACTGTGAAAGTAGCAGCGCTGAAAGACCAACTTTGTTAAAACTTTTGTATGGAAAAATTCCTAACGCACGGGCGCTTGCCCATACAAATCACAAAAAAAATTTGCTCTAACACACCCTATAACTATTATCACTTAAGTTTTGTTACACCCTGTATAGAGCAGGCGGCTGCGCTGAAAGAATTACTTTTAACTTCGTTAATACTTTAGAGTGATAAATGATTCATTTATCACTTTGTTTTGTTAGACCCTTTATATCTTTTTTTAAATCACCTGTATAACTATTTTTTTCTGTATATGTATCTAGTTTTTGATTCCGTTTCGACTCGTTACAGGGTCCAATACAAACAACTTACTATGAAGCAACTTTCTTACATCTGCTGCTTTCATCATGCGCCTTAACACTTTAGTATAAAACAGCTAAACTTTTAGTCGAGTAGGAAAGTTGCTTATATTTATGAGTATAAAGTGCCATCGAGGAAATTGATTCCTAGGCAGTTGACGGACCTACGTCATGTGGTCGGCTTATGTCCATTCAATGTTAACTGTGACCGGTCGTATGGGTTTGATTTAACGCCATCCCCCGAGCAAACGACCTTGACCATACATTTGACGCGTTGCCGAGATCGCACAAAAATCCTATTTTTTTTTTTACTTATCTTAGTTCAAAATTGATCTAAAAAAAAAATTAAAACGGGAATATGTAGTTAATGAAATTGTCTATCTATTGTCGTATGTTTCAATTAAACGTAATTTGTAAATACTAGGGGGATGCTGAAAGTATGCTTGAATTTTAATAAATTGGTATTACTTTGGAAGCTAATATCGTGAGTATAATAAACAAAAATAGAAAATTTAAAACGGGGAAAGGAATGTTGGTATACTGAAGATCATTGCTATATTTCTATTTTAACTTTGTAGCTTTCAAATTATGAGTTTATAAGGCTCTAAATACGGTAAATTACGGAATCTCCGTAGGGGAAGGCCCTTAACACGACCAAATTACTTAGGTCCGCCATCTGCCTAGGAATCAACTTCTCTGATAGTACATATAGGTATGTAGTACATTCACCTCGTAATCGTAAAACGGGATAAAAATCACCCTCTATAAAAAATACATAGATACAAATTATTGTTATTATCTGTTTTCTGTAATAATTATTTCATTATACGATTTTACAGACATTTTTTCAGTATTTATATTTTTTAAACGGCTCTACAATGTTTGTCTTTGATACTTTGAAAGAGATGTTTTACAGTCATTTTTTTTTCAAAATCCTCATCTAATTGCAGTTAAGTTCGTCTCTGTGTGCGGCAGTAAGACTTATAAACTAACCCTCTTACTAATAAAAACTTCTTAAACATGCGTTCAACGTGTGAATAGTTAAACAGGAGTTTTTAAGTTACACACACGTTACACAGAGTCTATACAGAGAAATTAGTATGGAAATGACAGCATCGTTATACAGGCCTTATGTCAAAAAATTATTATTAGTAGAAAAAATCTTATGCACCCTCTATACACGCTGTGTAACTTTTTATTAGTAAGAGGGTAGATGGATAATAGGAACATAAGCTCCGAAGCAGAGGCGTAACGTGCCTTGGTGGGGCCCCATTAAAAAAATGTTTGGGCCCTTAAGAATCGCCTATTTTTCTTTTCTAATATTTCTTAAAATAAAAAAAATGAAAGTTTTTATTAATTTTTGCAAATGCACGTTGGGAGCACCTGTGGCCCGGGAATCCCATATAATTGATACGGCCGTAGCTACGCCCCTGAGACCAAGTCGCAAAATGATGGTAATAAAAAAAACACAGTGTACATACTATATAATATTTTCGTGTAATCGTTTATTATAATTTGTAGAAAAATGTGCAAATACAAACATAAATATGGAATAATATGAATACATTACAATACTTAACATATTATAATACTATAGCGAAACTGTTACAGAAAAAGACTGGCATTACCTTTAGTCTGAAGTGAAGTTAGCAACGAGATGCAAATAACAAAATGTGTCATGTGCAAATTGTTTCAACTTCATATACAATCGGCAATATTACTGCAATTTTGTCACGCTAGAGGCAGCATCACCAGCGTAAACAAAAGGTTTTGTTCGACGTTTGACAACGTTTCTGTCAATATTCTGTCAATAATATGACGTGTGCAACGTGTCGGATTATTTACTGAATGTGCTAGTAGCGCCCTCTGCTCCGACCTTCGCGTTATATTCCCTATTGTATTTCATTATGGACTATCACTTTCCTTATTCAATACAATTAATTTTGATCCAAATGTTATCAAAGTTAAGTATGAGGCGTCTATAATGTTATTAATGCTAGCAATTTCAATTTTTCGAAGTTCAATTTGTTTTCATTTAGATCAAAATTAATTAAAGAAGAGTACATTTGAATTTCAAATATTTAGCCTCCCGAAAGTATTTATATTATTTAAAATGAAGTAATTTTTGTTTTAAATAATATAAAATATTACTAAGATCAGACAACATTACAAATTATTATTTTAAGATTGCAATGTTCGCCGATTGTACAAATTTTAATTATCACTGAGAGCGCGTTACCTCATAGAAAACGCCTATTTGTTTCATTTATAATTTACTTTTTCATTTAAAAGCTTCGAACCTAACCAGTTGAATAAAAAAAATGTTGGCAACGAAATAGAAACCAATATCTACAAAACTTAAAGTCTAATGAATTAATTTTTCACCTATTAAAAAATAATAACCTCTTTCAACAATACAAAATGACCGACATTTGTAACAAAACTAAGTCGGTGGAATGATGAACGTATAATCCGTTAAAACTGTTTTACCTCGGAGTATCTCCCTCAGGCTGGATTTATATGCGGCGTCGCGAACGCGCGTTTCGGCCGCCACACCGCGAGGTCACAAGCAATGGGGGCTACCGTTTTTTTGCTCACTAGATGGCGCAACTGTCGACTAAGGTCTGAAGTATAGCTATTATGGAGGCACTTCACATGGCTATTTGTATTTGCTATTCGCTATTTGTTGCATTTGGCAAAATTATTGACGTATACATAAACATGCAAATAAAGGCAAATACGGCCTTCCACACATGGACATCAAATACCAAACTTTTACTTCATTTTGTTTACTTGCCTATTTGACTCTTTTGATGTGCGTCAAAAACCGACAAAGGTACGGATACGTGTATTTAATATTGGTCATATTTGTCAAATAGGCAAATAAGGCCAATACTTTGTCAAACATACCGTCTACACATGGTGATTGTTTGGCGAATAAATCAAATACGCAAATACAAATAGCCATGTGAAGTGCCTCCATTAAAGTCGACTTTATAATAATCTAGAATCCCATTTATTTATTTAATCAAATTTAAATAATATCTCCTTTACTTTTGCTAATTTTTTTTAATAACCGAATATTTTTAATACGATAATTATTTATTTTCTTAATTTCGCTCTCAAAGCATTTACATTGATCGCTAAATTTTACTTTTGGGGATAATTTTACGAAGGAGATCGCTTTTCAACAGGTAAATTGGATAAATAATAATTTTTGCCACGAAAACCGCTAAATCTAGTACAAAATAGACGTTTTTGGAACTCGCGCGACACTAGCGCCTTTAGTGGAAAATTCACACGCGGTAGCCCCCATTGTATGTAACAATTTATTTAAATCTCGCGGTGCAGCCGCCAAACCGCGCGTTCGGGCGGATGCATATAAATCTAGCATTATGCATTGAGAAGCTCTCAAAAAGAATTTGGCCTCTTTCTATCATTATCTTAAGGTCTCATCGTAGGTAAAATAAGTCTAAACGGACTGTATTCGAGTGTCAATCATAATGGACAGTCTTAAAAAAATCTAGAAATATCCAGAATCTTGGTTTACGTACAAAAACTGTAAGATGACTACATAACACTAATAATAATAGTTAATATAATAAAATATTGGACGGAGATTTATATTGGCGTTGACGCTTTGCGTGCAAGAGACAGTGTGGGATTGTTTTCGTACGCAGTTGGTACATATTGTGCGTACCTGCGCCCGCGCCACTTAGATTTTCTTTCAAAAACATAAAAATCAATATTATTTTTAAAAAATCTTTCATATTCACAACTGTAATAAGTAAAATTTTAATAGGACCGGTGTATACATTTTGACGACCTCTGTGGCTCAGTTCGTGGGCTGTTGGTAGCTCAAGCCGGGGGTCGCGGGTTCGAATCCCGCCGACGGAACAAAAAGTTTTCAAAGTTCCTGGGTCATGGATGTGTATTAAATATGTGTATCATATAATAAAAATCTTAAATATGTGTATAGTATAAAAGTATTAAATATATTTCCGTTGTCTGGTACCCGTAACACAAGTCCTTCAGGTACTTACCAAGCGTCCATAGATATTATTTTTATTATACATATACAGAAATATATGTTATTTTTTAACTTTGTGACGATTTTCCGACAAATCATTAGTCGCTCTTTGTCATCCCTTCCAATGACATTGATTACATCGTTACAAATATCTCGTGCCCAAAACATCAAATCCTTGCTAATATTATCAAATGTCTGTCTGCCTGTCTCTTCCAACAAACCGATTTTGATACAGGGATTTCGAGTCCAGAAAAAGGACATACTTTTTTCCCGAAAAAATGCACGGTTTCAAAGCTGCAACATCTACTACAATATAAATCCACACCAAACTTACAATCTAACAATGAACACAGAACTTGGAACAACCGAGACGTTTAGAACCGAACCAAAAGTCTTCGTATGGCTCGTTTACAGTTATTTTACCTTGGAGTTATATGAGATTGAACCTTATGTGCACGAAATAGAGGTCTTTCAAAGGTACAATAACTGTAAACGCACCGTAGCTACCACAACCTCATCGCACGTTGAGCTGCCGTAAGAAATAAAACTTAACTATTTACAAACAATAATACTCTCATATCTTAAAAAAATCATGGTAGAATTCGCTGAGATAATATGGCTTTAACATTTATATTTTTGTTTTATTTATGATTGATTTAAAGTTGCAGGTTACAAAATAATGTTTATTATAAAATTATTTACGGTATGCGAGCTACCTGTATAGCAATTTTTTGGCAATTTTGATAAAGTCATAGAACAATTAATACAAAGGTAATGTTTTTTTTTTTATTATTCTGGGTTGCCATTCAAATTAAAATGAAATGTAACATTATATAATAAAATGCCCTTAACAGTTGCCTTTAGTGACTTTGTCTTGATAACATAAAACACTTTTAGAATTTCGCACAATCATACCATAATATCTATTTATCGTGTTTTTTTTTATATAATAAAAAAATAAAAATAACACAACATATACACGTCTTATTCCAATTTGACATTAAATTCTCAGTAGTATACGAACTAACGACAATAATTTACTATTTTCATAAGAGATTTCACAATCAGCTAGCACCTATAAATTATATTTGAATATTCAAATTCATCTGCCTTGTTCTATATTCTACATTTAAATCACGAACACGAAAATTTTAAGCCGGCAACACTCAATTCAACCTAGTGTTGCTAGTTGCAAATTTAGAAAAACTTGTATAGTCTGTCAAAAAAGTGAAGAAATTAAAAAGTGGCAACATCGTAGTGTCATCCCTTTCAAATCAATCTAAGAAAAAAGGGATGACACTACGATGTTGCCACTTTTTAATTTCTTCACTTTCTTAACAGACTATAATCTTATTTACATTTTGAAATTGCACATTTCATGAACCGAAATAACAGAGTGTAAAAAAAATATCAGAATACTATAAAAGCGAAAATACTTTAAATTGACAACACTGAAATATATTTAAAACTTAAAGAAATCGATCAAATTGAACATGTTTGTACTGTGTAGTATTCGATTGCTTTTTTAGTATGTCTATCTCTAAAGTGATTAGAAAGAGAGGGAAAACCTATCGTTAAATATTTTCTCAGTCTTACAATAATTATAGCTCGGTTCTAGGAAATTATACAATAGTTCATATTCGACAATTTAAAAGTATTTAAAAAATTTTAACATAGAGTTTAGTAAATATCTGACAGTAGTCGAAAAATATTCCTCGAATTAAGTAATAAAATTCTGGTATTTTTACAAAAAATATAAAGCTACATTTAAACAACGTGTAAAACACTTGGATTAGTATATATTACATCCTAACATCCATACCCCCTTACTCATAAAAAAGTAAGTTAATATACCTAGCGGAATAGAGCAACAATCTCGAGCTGTCAAACGAAACCGAAATTGGTTCGCATCTGTGTGTAAAAATATGTGTACGTATACACTTACACAAGCATGATTGAACATGAATTCTATGAGATTAAATTGTCAACGTGCCGATAAGTGCCGACTGGACGTCAAAAAAAGAGTTCTGCTGTCATGTATCACACGTCTCTTTTTACCACGCAGTGTTACTGATAGTGACATCTCGCTTGCTCAGGCCTTTGTTTCTCTGTTCCGCTAGGTATATTAACTTTATGGTCTATATACAGTGTTTTGTCTTTGTCTTTCGAGAAATATCTTCAATATATCAGACAAGAACAGAGCATTGTTTAGACTTTAAAGTATCCATTATATAGTATATTTATATTATTATAAAGGGGATAGTCTATACACATACAATTAGAAAATAAATTCATTTTACAAAGACAGTTCGAGGGATATACTTCCAAATTAAGCCTTAAAGTGAGGTAGTAAAGAAAATGAGTTTTATTTCAATAGTTACAAGTCGCAATTTACATTGTCCTATCTAAAATCGGGAATGTTACAAATTTTGACCCTTATAATATACAACTACCCACAAGCCGCCAAAAAATAAAGGCGACATACAATGGCACATACAACTATGTTAACTATATAAAGCTTGACCACAAAACTATATTTACTACACAATTTGACTAATTAATTCATCAAGCCCCCCCCATACGGTCACCGGTGACCGAGACACAATAGAATATCTATTGTGTCTCGTTTTCCCACGATCGACGGGTTAAAAGAGAAATTCGAATTAAAATTTTGAATTTGACTGATCGTTTAATATATTGTATAAAATGTAAGGAAAAAAAACAATATGAAAATATATCTAATTTTTAGATATACCATTATTTTCCAAGAATTAATAACTAAAAACTTTTATAGTCACAAGATAATTTTAATATCAGATCAAATTGCAGTATTTACAAATAATTATAATAACACAGAAATTGATAAGCAGATGACGAACTACTGTTGTTTAGTCGAGTTATGCCAAAGACATAACCTAACCAAATTTTGTAGGTCCCCCATCCGCTAAAAATCAATTTTTGTTCCAAAACATTTGTGACCTATCCTCAAAAGCGATGTCTTAAATAAAAAATACTTGTAAAATTCGTTTCTCAGTTCTCAAAACAGTAGAGCAAACAAAACATTATAATATTATACAATTCGAAATACTCTAAACTTTCTGATTGCTCATTGAAAATAATATCTAGGAGATCGAAGTAGCAAATCGTTCGTTTTTTACCTTTCAGTTGTTAACATCAAGATAAATCATTAGTTCGAAAATTGAAGGTCAAACGGTTCAACTGTTAAAAGTGAAACAGAAGATATTCTATCTCGCTTTCATTTGACCCTTGGTGCGTCGTTAGGTACTCGATGCATGGACAGTCTTCATGCTTTTAGTGTGAATAGGGTTACTCACTTTGCGACATATGAACTCAGATCAAATAGAAAAGCAAGATGGCGCGCGGCCTTTCAATTAAAGTCGTTTTTTCGCAAGCGTTTTAAACGCCCGCATATGCAAGAACTATACTATTTTTCGTACGTGACTGACACATGAATAAAAAAACGGCCTCACATCGAACTTACAAATCCATCTTTATTTTTATTTGGTCTGAGCATATTCAGAACGTGTGGACGCGGATTCGGATTCGACAATATTATCCTTCGACAACCAATAAACGGCAGAGACTCAGAGAGATAAGCGTCGCCATGTTGCAAGTTCTCGAATCAGAGTCCAACGTTTGTGAACAGCCTCCATAGTGTAGGTACATACTGCTATGTAACTTAGTAGGACAGTAATCACAAAGGTGAGACATACAATATTCATAGTAATATTTCTCTTTGAACAACAAAAGTTGCGACATCGCCATTTCGAATTTCGATGCGTGCATGCAAGTTGGGGGCGTTTGGAACTTGCACGTGAGACATGACAGCGCGGCCATTTTGATTTGCGATGTTGGCGCCATTTTGAACGTCATCTACAGCGCTATATCGAACGTGGACGTCATCGGCAGCGCCATATCGAACGAGGACGTCATCTACAGCGCTATATCGGACGTGGACGTCATCGGCAGCGCCATATTGGATGTGGACGTCATCGACAGCGCCATTTTGAAGGTGGACAGCGCCGCCATTTTGGGTGGGTGGGTGCTAGAGTCAGGCGTGTCAGGCGGTCACTTTACGAGACTGGAGAGCGAGCGGGATCTCAGTGTCGGAGAGTGCGACGCGGCAGGCGCCGCCGCCGCACACGCGCGCGCGCCGAGACCGACGCCGCGAACCGCCTGTGAGTTGCGACACACCGTTACGTCGCGTACGCGTGCGCTCGCATCACGTGCTCGCGTAATACACCATTATTAGGGTCAATTCACAAAGCAACGCGATAAGGCGATACTTTATTTACTACACAAGAAGATATATATAGAATTGACTACCTCACTAGTCACTCTGGCTGCCTGTTCTAATTTGAAAGGGTTTATTTAGTAATGCATCGCCTCGTTAAGTTGTACTGTGAACTGACCCTAAGGCTAGGCTTAAGAATGTTTACACATTGGGCGATACGAATAACTGGACATAACTGTATGTTTTTGACATAAGGACTCTTTTTCAACATCAAAATTGAAAAGATGGGCGTAATCGTACCGCCCAATATGTAGACTCATAAAGGCCTTGAAACGGTCAAACGATTCTAACGACGTGGGTTTTAGTTTTAAATTAAAGTTATGATATTTTGAAGTTTTTTGAATTTCTTTTTTTTCAACGATTTTATCACATGGTTTGAATTGTACCGTCTCTGGAGCTAGGGATCAAACTACATCTGTTCATAAAAAGCAGAATGCAATTTTTATGCACCTATTCTTTTCTTTATTAATTAAAAGCGCACTGGAATACGCTCTTTGTCTTTCTTTATTTTTGATTCTAGAAAAGGATAAATATAATAGATGTAGCTAAACCCTAACGGATCACAAGCGTAATAAATATCCATGTATAGATTAAGTGTCTAAAATCTAAATGATTACCTCCATTTTTAGAAAGTCGGTTTAAGATGTCAAGCATTTCGAAAATGCTAGTCAGAACGCTTTTTAGATTTTTTTCATATTATTATTAGACACTGAATGTATACTTGGGGCAAATAATATTTTGAAAATATATAGAAATTAATGGACCATTCTCTATTCAAATGCACTAGGCAGTGTAGATATAACGGCGACGAACAACAATCACACATTGTATGTATTACTGACGATAATTCGCCAGTTATTTGACCACAACAATAAAAAAGATTTTATTGAATAAAAATTAAAAATAATCGGTCCAAAAAGCCAACATTTTACCTCTCTACTAATAGAATATTTACACAATGGATATCTCACACAATATTGTTATCCTTGTCTAACAGCCGACTCTTCCATCGTATCTATGTATCGAACAAGGGCAGCAACTCATAAGTTATTCATTGGCAATTTCTATTAGTAAAGAAGTCATGAGCGTTAGATTTTTGGTATACTTTTCTGTCGTTTTTTTTGTAGTCAAATATTTATGCGTGTACTTATAAAGAGCTTATTACATTCTTATGTATGCAGTCTTTCGATGCAACCGATTTAATCTCAATAAATATTTGATTTTGTCATAATCTTGATGTACGGTCGATGTCGGATCCGAGTTTACTACTTTACAACCTTATTACTCAGCAATATGGTCCAAAAGTTATACTCTCTCTAACGATATTATATAATAATTTTAAATTGATATTTTCTATTGTCTAAAAGTAAAACTTAGCTACAATTTAGTGATAAAGACTGACTGCAACAAATGTAATATGCTCCAAAACAAAAAACAAAATGCATGCTACGCATTCTCACATTTCAGCAGAATCATGAGACATTAAGCGCCAAATACATAACAAACAGTAAAGAGGAATACATTAAAATAAGATACAGACGTACAAGGCTGGTTTGACTTGGCCGTAATCAGACCTAACGACGCCATGTTGTAAAGTGTCATTTAAGATGTTCCATCGAGGAAATTGATTCCTAGGCAGTTGACAGACCAACGTCATTTGGTCGGATCATGTCAATTTAATGTTAATTGTGATCTGTCGGCTGGGTTTGACGTAACGCGACCAAACTACGTAGGTCCCCCATCTGCCTAGGAATCAACTTCTCTGATAGTACTTTACACTCACGCCATTCAAGTATGGTTATTGGCGTGTGGCCAAAATATAGACTATTATTGTTGGTGAATGACAGTTTGCGTGAAGTTCGCATCCACATGCTATCATGAGGATGACATTGTGGATGTTATCGTGGATGACATTGTCATGGTGGCGTGAATTCAAAGCATCCTTGTAGGTGTTTTATAGAGAATTGTTAATGTAAATAATACTTAAATTTTTAAATAAGTTGAAGAAGTAAGAGTCTACACAATATACGCGTTATATAAAAGTTCTAATAAATTCGTTGCGATAGAATACATGTATTTAGGAGACTTATAAGCTTTTTCATGCCTTGAACAATATTGTCGTCGATCCTTAATAATTTTTAATCTTCTTTTCATCTATTATAAATCGTAAGTTATTCATGAATCTAAAATAAATCTAGGTTATCCCGTCCTTTAAGAAAACTCGGAACCATTTCGAATGTCGGTAATATAACCGTAACCACATATTTTATGTTTCAAAGGTAAACGCGCATTACGTCAGATCACACCGGACCGGACGGCATTTTCTTGACACTTCTACGACCTATCGCACACTAGGTCATAAAGTGGAAAATGCGGCCCGCATTCTGCAGCCTGACATAATGTGCGTACTTTAAATGGTATAGAAGAAAATATATATATGTCAGTGTACAAATAAAGCAGCAAACGTGCAAACATGCGAACATATACAAGTTATGTACCACACTAAAGCTACCCCCTGCGCCACACTGTTAGTTGCGAAGGCATTTCGACGTGTAGTGAATTTGTCAGTCATTTATCTATTCATTAGCACTATTTACAAAATAGTTTTGTTTTTTTTTTTTAATTATAAATTGAGTCCGACTTAATTGACCAATGAGGTCCGCTTGCGGATTCCACAAACAAGGTATGATAACTGATAAAACGGGAAAACAACAATAACTTCATTGATTGTTTATGAATATAGAACATTAAAAAGAGACAGCGCGATTTAACAAAACTGCGCTCATCATCTACAGCTCAGGAAACTAAAAAAATAATAACTTTTTATGATCAATATTTATTTAAAATCTTGTTTTATTGGCCTCTTGGCTGTCAAATCTTTAGCCTTTCAGGACAATTGCTGTCCTGAATGTATTATACATTTTTCGATGTTAATGTATTTTCTAAATTGCGAACAAAAGTCAACTCAAATCATGCTCGTCTTTCGTAGAACTTCCGTCGACTCGATCTAATCGTAATTGTATGTAATCGTAACAGTGATACTCCACAATATAAGCGTGTTGAATTCAAACTATTTCGTAGGTTCGGGTGATGAGTGAAATGCCTTCGCCGGATTAGTCCGCACCACGTTATAACACAAACTGTACCGGTGCGCGGCCGCGGGGTTCAAAACAGAAACTCTAGGCAGGCGACAAGCACGTATAGAGCGGTGCTCTCCGTCGGGGCCCCGCAAGCGGCGGTGGCTTGCGGGGCCTCGGGGCGGGGGCCCGGGGGCGGAGCCGGGGGCGGAGCCTCGGGCGTACCGGCGCGCGCTCGCCCCGCGTCCAGCGACGCGGCCGGCTGCAGGAACCACTCGGAGCGGGTGCGCATTCGAGCCCGCTGCCGCTCGTGCACCTACACACCCGGCCAAAACTGATCAGGCGCGGTCAGAGGTCACGTGAACCCAAAGAATCTAGGTTTCTTTTATTTCAACATAGGTATTGTCTATTCGTGACCCCCTTCAAAATCTAGGTTGCTGTGTCTTTTGTATCGACGTAGGTACTGTGGTCTGGGCCTTAGATTATTCGTGACCTTGACAATATCGTTACAAGCCCCCCACGCCCCAAGTTTCAGACAATGCCCCAAGGGACATGACAACCCAAGATTCCTCTAGATTAGACCTCTAGATTACTGTGTCTTTTATTTTTATACCTATTTGTGACACCCTCCCCTAAAATTATGTGACAACCCCAAAATGTCAGGCTGCGACCGCACCTGCACCTGATATACCGTGACGGTATGGGGTTTCAGATCAGACATTATCCGTCACTCTTCATTATACGGGTTCAGTTTCAGACCATTTCACCACTATTCACCTATTAATGGAATTAGATCATTTTACAGATATTATTTTTATTAGTATTTAAGGCTTGACTAACCAATGGTATCCACTAATACCATTTGTATCTTACAACCTTCCTTAACCTACATATCAATGGCACAGTTGTTAGAGCTATCATACAAAATAACACCACCTTATAAGCCCAGATTTAAGGGAAATTAAAACTTATATACTTTATTTGTAGTATAAAAAACTTGATATTTTTATTTTCTATACAAATAATTATTTTTTATGTGAAGCACTTTATAGTATTTACGATAAACATAATAGGAAAAATATAATTTAAAAATTCCTTCAAAAAAGATAATTTTACCAATATCAAAAACAACTGACATGCCAAAATTTTACACTTCAACACCACATCATCATTTTTTTTCATTCTGTTAGTTATTAAGCACCAACATTAAAAAATTTAAAAATATTATTCTTTATTGTTAATTATTAACACTAATTACGGGGTTAGTGAAATGCTGGGATCGGGTTACACCTACCATCACAAAAATTAGTACCAATGAACACAGATATAACTACTTAGAAATTTAGTTCCAATTATATATAAACGTATGCCGTTTGACCATAAAATAAGCACAATCAGCTAAAATCCCATTACCAGGAGAATGAAATCAAAACCAAGCTTATTATCAAGGTTATATCAGATTCAGGATAAGTCCGGACAATTCAAGTTAACGCTGAGGATCGATATATATGCGCCCGTGTGAACGAGCAGTTTGGCCGCTACACAACGAAATAACAAGCAATAGGGATGACGACAAGGTCAAAGATTAGCTGGTTTTTGAAATAAAATAAAGACATAGCGATGAAAAATAGGTATTCCCAAAATTTCAGCTTCATAACTTATTATATTTTTTTTTTGTTTTGAGCCTTCAAAGTTTTTTCGTCAAGTTAAGTCAAGTCGAATATTTTTTTATAAAATTCCTTAATTTTTGTGTACCATTCAATAAGTTATGCAATTTTTAACATTTTTTCTTACGAAACCACTTTCATAAACTCAATATTTAACATAGCTATCGAACAACTAGCTAGGCGTGACGTCACAGTTAGCTGACATTTTGTATGGAGCGTTTTGGGATGGTCTATTTTATGTGAGTTTTGAATTGTAATATCTTGGAGAATTTTTATGCTATCAGAGTCATTTTTTCACTGATATTTCTATTTTTGAATGTACCTTCACTTACCAACAAGAAAAAAAAATTTCGTCATGCCTATTCTATGTAAATAGCGGCGCCGTATTTAAATAAATCGTTACATACAATTGCTTGCGATTTCGTTGTGTAGTGGCTTAACCGCTCTGTTACGCGGATGCATATATAAATCGGGCCTAAATCGGCGAATATTTTCCTCGCCTGACACGACAGTGCAACGACGCCATTTTATTGTCACCGCAGTGCTAGGCGAACAAAATATTCGCTTATTCAACGTTTACTTGAACTGTCCGGAAAAACCCTGTATCTGAACTTACCTTTTAAACTGATGAAAAGGTGTAGTTTTTTTTAAAACCCAAATAACATTTACTGGTAATGGGTTTTATGCTGATTGAACCACAATGTAAAGTTTTTTAAACATTTTTGTAATTTCTTGTTCAGTAAGGGCGATATAATACTTTAACATTTAAACTATTTTTAATTTTCTTATACTCGCTACATAATCTGTATTTTTCTATTTTATTAAAAAGTAATTTAAAAACCATTATTAAAAACTAAAATTCGCCCTTTCTAAACAAGACAATTAGTTTCATGTATGAAGCATTGTTGCCTGGCAGAAACCATTTTGTTTTACATGCAACGATAAACCACTGAATTATACGATACATCAAATATTTTCAATTTTATATATCACACATAAAATACACTTATTCTTTTGTTGACTGTAGTGACTAGTGACTATATCTTTGAGTATATATAATGAGGTTTTGCTAGACATCAAATACTTCCAAAATCTTTCGTTGCTTCTTTTGATATCACGAAAAAAACGCAGATATCGTCAACCAGTGGTTTACATAAGTGAACAGATAGACAAATACATTTCGTGACTACGGGTGCGTTATTAGTTAAACCTTTTCACCATTATTTAAACAATAATTCCTTTAGTGCGCGCTAAAATTCAAACAATTTCAAATTTAATAGAAAAGAAGGTTTGTTATTTACACCTGTATAAAACCAGTGATTTGTGTATGTGGTTCCTATCTATTTGTTATCAACTTTTAGGTTGGGTAAACTTGGGTCAGGTAGGGTATATTGAAACCTACATAAATTGAAAAAATATATAGAACTCTAGCATTGGGGAATATAGTCTAAAATTTGTAATTACTTAAAACTATAAAAGTTATTTTGCTATACAAACCATTAAAATCTAAAGGATCTAGCAGATCTTTTAGTGTTTGTTTGGGGCATTCTAGAACCTAACGAGAGTCCGTTTATAAACATACAGGCCAACTTAAGCCTGACTAAAAGTTAATCGTTAATCAAATATCTTGTTTTTTCTCTCGTTTTATATGAAAGAGATGTCACGATATTGTAATTAACATTTACCAATAACCTATTTGTATATCTGTATAAAGACCGCGCACAACTTTAAGAACACTTGGCTAATCTGGAGGGGATAGTTGGAACATGTGTGCGATATCTATTAATAATATATCAATGACCTACAAAAGCCACCGATAACGTGCTATCGTCTGATCGCAATCTGCCAATAACGACTCATCTGATCACTTAGGGTCAATTTATACTAGCGCAGAGTCGAAGCGCACCGAAGCGTCTTACCAAAAACTGAACATAAAGAATTCAACCTAACTGCACAGCGTAACACACACATTACTTCTGAGGGCCAACGCTAAAACTCGCGCGGCCGCACGCTCGCGTGTGTATAATGAAAAATAGTATGGGCAGCGCAGGCGCGTGCGACGGAGCGCGGACGCGGGCGACGGACTGTCACACGCGCGGCGGACGCGGGGCACACGGCGCGGGCGCACGCTTTTCGCAGTCGACGTTGTTTCCGTTGAAGTCTTTTCGCCAAATAATAAATTAGTAAATAATCCATGGTAATCTACTCGACACAACTGTACACGCTCGAAATAAAAATTATACTAGCAGCGCTAAATGAGATGGGTGCACGCGACGGGTGCCCGCTCGCGGATTCGTGGCCCGCGGCGGTCTTCCGACGCGTGCGTCCGCGCCCGCATCCGCGCCTGCATCCGCCCGTGTTTTAGCGTTGGCCCTGAGATTTTGCGCGAGACCAATGAGCGTTGGTTACGCGCAAACGAGCGAAATGCCCTACCTTTTTAAAATCTCAGAAGTAATGTGTGCATTACGCTCTGGAATTATGGTTGAATTTGTTATGTTCAATTTTGGTAAGTCGCTTCGATGCGCTTCGACTCTGCGCTAGTATAAATTGACTCTTAAGTATATATCAATAGCGTACCCATCCCGCTCACCAAAGGGACCTAAAATGCGCGTGGCCTTTACTTTTATAGACTAAAGTATATAGAAGAATATATATCGATATATAGTAGACATGCTTGGACCTTACCTGGGGCAAGTAGGAGAGGCTCTTAGTACTCTCAGCGTACTTGTTGATCGCTCGCAATTCATCCAGCGTCATGTGCGGGCTCGAGTTGGACCGAGACGACTGGGACGATGAGCTCACTGACACCTAGAATCATCGTCATTGTCATCACCATTTATCATCATCACCATGCTTTATAGACGAGAGATAAAAAGGATCACAGATTTTTAGAAATAAGTCATATTATGTTATGGGGGCGTGGCACTAGGCACGCGTCGCCAACTAGTGCGCAATTGTATATAAAAGAGTCGTATGCAAAATTGTAGTGTTTAACCAATCGACGAGATATTTTATTCGTGCGAGTTCCATTAAAATTACATTGTGAATATAGTGAATTGTATTTGGGTGAGTAGCTGGCGACATCGGCTCATTAGTGCGTAGAGTACCTGATGCCGAGCCCCGCCCCACTCGAATGTGAGCTCTATCGCGTGCACATAGGGTGCAGTGTACCTTGAAGATGCTCTCCTCGAGCGAGATGGACAGGCGCGTGCAGGAGTCTAGCAGCGAGTGCTCGGGGATGATGCCGAGCCCCGCCCCCGCGCCCGCGCCCCCCGCCGCCCCCATCAGCGCCGGCATCGACTGACACTCCTCAGACTTCGATAGACCTGCAAGAGAATGCTTTTGTAGTATTTGTCTCACCTCCCTGATATATAAATAAGGATAAGTAGTTCATAAGTCAGTCAATAAAGATTCTTCGCAAAGACAAGTCATCTTTAATTACACCCCCGAAGCCTGCACATTGTACTTTATTCACAAACTACGGTAAAGGGACCGTTTAAGAATACAACAAACAACGCAATTTTTGATGATTTTAGTTAAAGCCTCAACCCTGTGTAGCAAACCTTGACTTTCTTTGAAACATTAGGTAACATTTTAAGCCCCTCCCTCTCACCCTCCTAAATTGCATTACCTTATACTTGAACCCCTAACCCCCCCCCCCCCCCCCCCTCCTCCCTCCAGCAGTAATATTATGCGAAAACCAAAAAATAAAACGCCCCCCCCCCCCCCCCCCCCATTGGCTAATACTGTTGCGGCCGCGCAGCCATCGGTGTTTTGCTGTTAGAGTACGAACGTGATTCGTTCGCCTTTTAAATGATATATATTTCGGACAAGTACGGTTAACACTACGCCTGTACTACTTCTACTTGTTGTGAAAATAATAATTGTCCATTAATGCCAAATAACAAAATGACTGAGTCTAGGGCGACTGATTCAAGTTAAATCAAATTTTTATCTACTTAATTTAGAAGACTATTAATAAATGAATATTAACAAATACTGGTGCTCAACTAATGAACTACAATTTTTATGTGCTGCCTCATACCTTTCTATGTGTTAGTTTTACTCTTACCAAAATTTTACACTCACCAATATTTACAATTTAAATAGTAAACTTTTATTGTAATATACTCAAGAAGAAATTAATGACCGTCGCAGCGATCTGCAAAGTAATTTTTTATTGAATTTCGTTATCGATTTTGTTATCCTCAAGGCCTGCGGACTCACTGGATAATAAACAAGACTGCATTTCGTGTCATTGTTTTGGGGAAACATTTAAAGATTATTTTTTTTGTACAAGCCAAAATACACCAACTTTTATTCTTTTTCTTAATTTTAAATATCTAGTTACTAAACCAACAGACTATCAAGAAAGAGTTCATGCTGAACTAAAGTTTCTAAGCATTGTCCGTGCAACAGTGTTTGCACAGACACCTTAGCACTCTCAAATATGACCAGGCTAAGGTTTTTAAACTTAAGGTTTTTTTGTGATTTAAACAGCAGCAACGCAAGCAATTTAATACCTCGATCGTGGGAATCGCAGACACAATAGATTTTCAATTGTTATGCGGCACCCGGGTGCCGCTTGGGAGTTGGGTTAAAGATTAGACCAAACATTGTTAAAATATTATATTGTAGTTAGATATGTATGCAAATCTTTTTATTAATAATGTTTTCAGGATGTTAAATATGTACACATTTCTAAGAAATTCTCTGTGCTATAAAGTAAGAAAAAATGTAATAAATATTCATTATTTTTACATGTGTAATTAGTTTATATCATAATAATGCAAAGTTTATATCATAATAATGCAAGGTCAACGTTCGCAAATATTAATAGAGGTATAGAGAGCTCTTTTCAAATAAATGTGGCAAGCCAATTTTACAACACACACATTACCCACAGGAGCACTCTTTCATTCTTTACTCTAAAATTAAATTAACGTTAGCCAGTGGGACGGATAACCGACACGAATGGTTAAATCAGACGCAGGCCGACTTTTTACATGCCCATGCATGGATCATCTCACTTGTCAGACAATCAGGTGATCTGCTTGCATCCTAACCAAAGTTAGGATTTGCATTTTTCCAATACGGAAATAGAGCCTACGACCACCGAGTCAAGCTTAATGAGGCTGTGCCACGAAGGCGTTTTTAGGACCCACATACTATGGAGTGCGTGGCGACAGAGTAGCAAACAAAATGTAATTTTTTGTGTACTGTACTGCGTTCACACTAAACTGAATGTCTTAACTTAAGCTTTACCTTTATTGAATACTATAATAACGTATTGTCGGTAAGTTGTGAACGAAAATTGTATGTACAGTTGACTCACCCTCAAGGTTGTACTTGTTGCCCCAGCGGTCGCACTCGCACTGCAGCCAAGTCTTCTCAGCCTCCAGCGACAGTTGCTCTGAAAACAGTAGAAAAATGGTTTTAATATCAGGCAACACGTACAATATAGTACCCATTCCAATTTCACAATGGGACTCATGAGGTCTCAATGGGTCCAAACAGTGACCACCTAGCACGGATAGGTTAAGACCATCGATTTAAAACCGAGCTATATCGTACCTTCGGTAAGCATTTGTCTTACGATATGTTATGGGGCATGGCATGGTCACCAAAACGTGTGCGATGCTGGGGTTTGGAGAGGTTTTTACCGCCAGATCTTATCTTGTGCGCCCACTGTCACTGTAATGATCTCAGGGGTGTACTCACTAGCTTACTGCGTGGGTTTGGAGCTCTACTCACTGACACACACCTCCTGCTGACTGCCATTTGGGGGATGTACTCACTGCTCTTCTGCTTCTGCCACATTAGTCTACATACTGGTTTAAATCTCCTGCCAACTCTCAGGGGATCTCAGGATCTACTCACTGGCATACGCTTCCTGGTCGCGGCGGTGTCTAGGCGGCGGGGGGTCGCGGAAGGAGCAGATCCACTCGTCGCGCACCCTCAGCACTCGGCCGGTCACGCGCGCGTAGTACTCGTAGTTCTCACGCCCAAAGAGATCGCCCGCGCTGAACTGCTCGATCAGTTGACGCATTATACGCGTCGCCACCTGGAGTGTTCAGTGACATTAGAACCATAGTGATATTTTAGGATTGAAACTTCTTTAGGCGCGTTGATTGTGTTTCAAGGTCACGTCGTGAAAAGGGGAACGTTAATCACGTTTTTCGGCAGAAGTTTCACTTCTAAGTTCTAACACAATATGTACTCTGTACACAAACTCTTTTTTTCGCAGAACTTATCTGCGATAAGCCCGTGGGTTTTAAGCAGATATGATGAAATATGGATTTGGCGGCTCAGGGCCTTTCAGTCCATTGACTAGTCCACTACAGAATCTTAAGAATGTCAAAGTAATAGTTTTAATATAAATAGATTCTATATACAAAGTCACTGATCTTAGGGAAAAAAGCTATGCATTTATCTGAAAGAATAATTATTTATAATATTTCTTTGCAATTGTGTATAAAATCCACAAATGCCTAAAATAGTCTTTAAAACAGCGTCTAAAAACTCAGTACCTGTTACGAAACTATGATTCATTCGAGTGATAATGAAATGTTATATCATAAGTGAAAACTATTAAAATTCCACATGAATTTGTAATTCTGTTTGTTTTGAAAACGTTTAAGTCGCAATAGTGTGTGATATTACAAAAGTAACAATTAGATACACTCCAAAAAACACACATTAAATTTTATCTATGTAGATTGTAGGTACATTTAAAATATTTATCTATTTTACATCTACTTATGTAAATTAAGCAACTTAGAAATACCCCTTACTGATAAAAAAAAAAGTTACACAGTAAATTAGTTATACAATTTGTCCTTGTCTATCAAGCGCATTTCCCAATATAATAGACAAGGACAGTAAACATAGTATAGCATAACCATTGTAAGATATCTACAGACTACAATACATTAAATAATTGCACAAATAAACATACAAAAACGCCCTAAAACACTATAAGAAAAGCTAAAAGAAAGATTAAACGGAAGCTATACATTATTCTATGATTAAATTAAAAAAATATATGATGTGATAAAGAATGAATGGATGATGCTGTGGTAATATATGACATTTGTGTGCCAAATGTTATAAAACGGTCAATTGCCCGATGTCATGTCTATTTTACAATATCTAGAAGAGGACAATGTTAAAAAAAAATCAGTCAAAAGTCTATGAATAAGAAGAACTATTTAATTGAAGTATAGAATAGGATGCTTCATATTTGTGGGAATGTAATTAATTAATTTAGGCGAAAAAATTAAAAATCGATAGCTACGTACTGTACCTGTGCAAAGGCCAGATTTTTTTTTAAATCAACTCTGCTCTTCAAGGTAAATATGAAAGAGCTAACCTAGATTCTAACTCTAATAATAGATGAGAAAAAGTAGTATTCTCTTGAATTTTGCTTCTTTTATGCCTAGTATAATAATTGTCAGGAGTTTGATCCAACAGGCTTGTTGATAAGTTAGTGTTTTTTACAATAGTCAATCGAAAGCGCTAATGAACAGAAAAACTGTCAAAAAACCTCAAAGGCTGGCATTAATAAATAAATAGATGTAGCAACTTGCTCTAAGAAAACTAACTTTGCTTGTACTAAAATGATGTTTTCGCTATTCAAAACTAATTTTCCTACTCAAAATGAGGACACTCCTAGCGGGTTGCAACAGAGTTGAACATCCAATCCCGCAGTAATTGTATCAGCGTGGATGACTCAGGTTGATGACTTATCAAAATTGTGAATCAAATCCACTAGGGTTGCCGACCGAACGAAAAATGTTGCAGATAATAATTTTAAAATTACCTTGCTAGTTGCTACGCCGCTATTTTTACAGTTTGCTTGCTATACAGTTAAAAGTACAATTAATTATTATCTACAACCCGTTTAGAGTTTTCTTATTTTAAAAATATTTTATGTATGTCAGGAGTAAAATAATAGTATCCCCATTCTACTAGTTTAATCTAGCTGATTAATACAGCTTCGATCCAGTCCAAATCAAAATATCAAACAGCTAAATATTGTTTTGATACGCTTCAAACAAACGACAATCGACTTGTTTTGGAGATTTGATGAAAACGCATTTGAAGTTCGTTTGACGCTTACGATAATTTTATCTTTTTTTGTAGTTTTGTCTTTGATTGCATCGGAAGCACTTACAAACAGAGCTCGACACAGTATTATTGCAAGATTATTTTGTAAAATTGACTTACAGAACTAAAAAACAAACATGTAGAAATTGTTAAAACAATCAAAGTTGGCAACCCTATTTATCTCAAGTATAACAAGCAAATAGCGATGGTGCATTATATGAACTTATGAAACACATTCACTCGCCTATCAGATTCAGATTTTTTTCTTGATCTGATAAATGCAATAGTAAAATAATGTAGTGTTCCCCGTTCCAAATTATGCCTGTCTATCTTCTACATAAATAAAAATAATTTTAAATTTTTTTACTCTCGCTAAAACTCGAGAATGACTGAAGTGATTTGGGTAATTTTAGTCTTGAAATATTCGTGAAAGTCCAGGGAAGGTTTTATAAAAAGTTCACCGGGCATTATTTTTTTAATGAAATAAGGGGGCAAACGAGCAAACGGTTCACCTGATGGAAAGCAACTTCCGTCGCCCATGGACACTCGCAGCATCAGAAGAGCTGCAAGTGCGTTGCCGGCCTTTTAAGAGGGAATAGGGTAATAGGGGAGGGTAGGGATGGGAAGGGAAGGGAATATGGGAGGGTAGGGAAGGGAATAGGGTAGGGGATAGGGCCTCCGGTAAACTCACTCACTCGGCGAAACACAGCGCAAGCGCTGTTTCACGCCGGTTTTCTATGAGAACGTGGTATTTCTCCGGTCGAGCCGGCCCATTCGTGCCGAAGCATGGCTCTCCCACGTATATATTATTTTAAAATGTACATATTATTTAATGTTAATTATTTGTATCTTTCTTTATTGTCCTTATATTTAGTACCTCTTAAAGATAATATATGAATGAACTTGCAAAGCTAGCATGATGTTTTAGCATTGTGATCGGGGGACCTATTCGCATGCCTTGAATTTCGATCGGAAGCTGTCGCCCTCGCGAGGACAAATCGTATGCCCGTGAGACAGCCTGGGCGAATCGACATTCGACTTACGAGAATATGCCCCCTGTCATTATAGAAAATTACTGAAATATGCTTACAATATACAAGCATGCCTTCCTTTTCCGTGTGCGAACTACCAACACGCAAAACAAGCGTAATATATACAAAATACTTACTGATACCTCCGCCTGAGTGTGCGTGTACATACAAGTCTTATAAGCTATTTACATAACGCTTACATTACTATACAGTATAATAGTCTATAGGTAACATGCGGACCGCGGTCCGTATGCGGACCGCGAAAGGTCGAATCTCGGACCGCGAAATATTGTAATTTATTTTATACCGAGTACCAATTAATACATAGATAAAGTATACGTAATACCTTTATTAATTAAAATAATATTTTTAAGCTACATAGGACAAGTATGTATTTTTCTGGACCTCGTTAAAAATTTCCCACAGTATCCGAACCCCACCTAAAACTACTTGCCGACCCCTGGTCTATACTCTATACGATCCCCAAAATGAATCAGGACAACGTAGAAAACAATTTCGATTAATGACTCTGCTTCAATTTCGATTTTGATACAGCTTTAATTATGATCACTAGTACTAAATCGAATCAAAATCGATTTCGCGTTGACCAAATCACAAACTTCAATTATTACAAAAGCCAATATAGCACGGGAGCAATAGAACAATTTTTTTTTTTTTATTAATTAATAATTTTTTGTGAGTAGCTTCATTTTGATAAGACGAACAACATTTTTATTTGCGAAAAATCTCGAAGGCTAACAGAGATAAAAAGGATTTACATACTTTGAATTGATGGTCCTAAAATATGTATTGTTTTATTTGTAGGACAATGTTACTCTTAAATTATATGACTATTAATCTATCAATACACAAAAAAACAGCTTGTTAGGGTTCCGTTTTAGGGTTCAGTAGTCAACCAAGTTTTGTTAAATACAGAACCCTATGATCAAAAAAAATTGTTTTCGTGCGCTAGTATAGGTCAGATGTCGGATTGGAAGTACCAAAAACTACTGTTATCGAGTAAATTGGATTCTCGATTTTGGAATCAGGGAGTCTGGACTAATGCTCAGTAGAAGACACAATAGAGAAGTTGTTTGAAACCACTCTTCTACCACGTCTCTAAAATCTAAATCATGCTAATATTATAAATGTGAAAGTATGTTTGTTTGTTACCTTTTCACGCCAGAACTGCTAAACCGATTTTGCTGAAATTTGGTATGGAGATTGGCGATACTTTGAGTCCCGGGAAAGGACATAGGATTCTTTTTATCCCGAAAATATGTACGGTTCCCGCGCGGTAAACGAATTTTAGCGCAACGGAATTGCGGACGTCTTCTAGTATTGTAATATTTACACAGGAAACCACATAAACTGTTAAGTGTTATCAATCGACATAATCGACAAATGGAGTTTATCTCGCGCCGTAATATCCCATTATGGTGGAAATTGATTCGATAAACGTAAGAACTCGATAAGGAGCTAACAGGACTGATAAGAGTCAACATGGTAGTTAGTCATCTGATGACAAGTGATATCAAATATCAATTATGATGGTATAATAATTAACATAAGTCACTAAAATTTTTAGAAAAAGGCCTTTCATCCCCCATGATCACAAAAAAAAATTGTTAAATTGGACGAGAGCAAAGATGCTCTTACCACAGTCCACAACATGTCCGGATTCAGCGGTTTTCAGACAGGAGTACATTTTTTCAATAGTTAGACATTAGCCAATCAAAAGCGCTAGCAAATGTTTCCTGTCAAAAACCTGAAGGTTTTTGACAGACTGTTTTCAGGTCTTAACCGACTACAAAAATATAAACTCCTGGTTTGGGCTAAAGTATAACGTTCTGTTATATTTTAGATAAATATTACCGCGCGTTGCGTCGACGCAGCGTTGACGTTGCGTTGCTTTACATACAAATATGAAATAACCTAGGTAAGGTGTTGTAAGGTGACAACAGCCCCCGAGACGAAGCGGGAGGGGTGTTGACGTAAAGACTGCTTCGTTATAACGCTGCGATGGCGCAGCGCCCGTGTGGCCGGCTATGCATCAAAATATTGCGTCGTCGCAACGCAACGCAGCGCGACGTGTGGACTGACTCTTACCCCTACATTTCGAAACTCGGTTAAAATGAAACAAGACGTTATATTAATAGTATTACAACTGTCTACAGGCGATCTAGAATCTAGATTTATGACCGCTGACTGACGACCTAGTCGTTATCCTAGATAATTGAAATCCGGGCTGGTCTATTTCTGGAGCGTGGTAGCCCTAGCACAAGCACCATCTGTAGAAAACTTTATCACCATAGTATATCTGTATGTCTGTCAGTCTGTTACCTCTTCAAGCTTAACGGCTGATCTATGTATATAAAATTTGGTATAGAGTTACTTTGAAAGACGAGATAACATATAGAGCTGTTTAAGTCGCGGATAAATGTAGTTTCCGCGCGCTATCCTCTATTAAATTACGATCAGTTTGGAAAGGCTCATTTAAAATTACATCGCTGATCGCCTCATCACGTCGCAATCCAAACTGACACTAGGGTGGTATTCCAACGCAACAACCCCATCATCACACGTACATGTTATGTAAGATACATAATCGCATTAAAGTGTGACGCCACCCCATAATAAAAATAGCCTCCTTTACAACTGTACAAGAACTACAAGATAATAAAATTACTTGTCTCTTTTCTGCGTCTTCAGAGAAATTGATATTTTATTGGCAGATGGTAGAACATAGCCTATGAATCAATTTCTATGATGGTACATTTGCCGAGTGCTGACTGCTGACAAGTCCGAATCCACCAATTTCGAGTTAGTAAAATACTGTTAAAATTCAGTCGTTACGTAGGTACACCCTTCTTCCAATCTTAGAACTACCATACTAATCACACAACGCACAGCTTCTAAGCATCCCCTGTCCCAAATCCCAAGTCATTGGTATGGGAACTGACCTTGAAACGCTGAACGTCCTCCATGGTCGCTGTCTTGCCGTCCGACACGCAGGAGTGGAAGAAGGAGGGAGCCACCGACACGCCCAACGCCTCTGATGTCATACCGGTACCTGAAGAAAAAGAGTTGTTCTGAATTGGGAGTCCGGGGCCCTGATTCACAATGCGTAATTCGACTCGGTTTCGGAAATTTCATCGCGCGACATCCAATAAACGCTCGCCGCTTTAGGCATTGACCAATGAACGCACGGTAAAGTTTCCGAATCCGTGTCGAACGGGAATCGTGAATGGCCCTGGTGTAAGGTAACTACTTCCTACATTCTTCTGGTGATTTTATGTGGGGATAGATATAGCATATGTTCCTGGGACACCCCTAATATTATTCAGTGTTTCAAATAGTAGTCACCACTCACCATTAGATCCTTTTTTTTATGAAATAAGGGGGCAAACGAGCAAACGGGTCACCTGATGGAAAGCAACTTCCGTCGCCCATGGACACTCGCAGCATCAGAAGAGCTGCAGGTGTGTTGCCAGCCTTTTAAGAGGGAATAGGGTAGGGAAGGGAATAGGGGAGGGTAGGGGAGGAAATAGGGGAGGGTAGGGAAGGGAAAATAGTAGGGGATCGGGCCTCCGGTAAACTCACTCACTCGGCGAAACACAGCACAAGCGCTATTTCACGCCGGTTTTCTGTGAGCCCGTGGTATTTCTCGTGGTATATCCTAGCTACATTACACTGTACACAGTTTGCATGTGGTGTGCGGAACCATTTGCCCGTATTTGCAGTCAGCATGCTAAGTGTACATCCGAATGCGCGTTACTTTTCAATGACCAAAACTATTACGTGGAGTACATTACACTTATACAGCCCAGCATTATTTCCATTTATTGGCATATGGCTGCCAGTTTTTATACCGATCGCCTTCCAGTGGTAGCATCGTTACTTTGTCGGACTTATTTATTTTGTGACCTATAGCGACCGAAGTAGTAAAAAACTACGCTACGCTAGTGAGATTATGTTCTGCTCCAATAATACCACCTAATGGGGGTACAAAGCCAGCGGTGCATTCACTCATTTTACAGCGCGCCGCAATACCGATATATTATGACTTTACATGTAATATGTATTGTGTTACGTGTCTCTTTTAAGATGATATATCAGTAAGAACTAAGAATTACTCCCATACTCACTGAAATGGACAGAATCTTGCTCTGAATAAGAATTTGGATACATAATATCTATTTCCTCTCTCTCCGTCTCTTCTTTTTTATACATGAAAATTGGTGCCAACTCCAAGATCTCTATCCTATAGTTCTGATTACTTTTTTCGTGATAGCCAAAGGGTAATGGGTAGCACTCGAAGAATGGAGGACATACGTCATCCTTTTTTCTCCATCATACAATTATTGTTCAAGGAACCCTAGTGAAACTGGCCGCATATTTCCACCATTGTCACATATCAACGGCGGTGTCATTTACAATGTGGCATCGGACAAATCGAACAATAACCGGAAGCGTACTATTTCCATGATGGCGAGCAAAAATGTAACACGACCAGGCGGCTTGTTTGATAACATTTTATACTAACGGGCCCGACGGACGTTGTCCTGTCATATGAAGTTTAAATTGTCAATAGCGGAGCCCAAGAACAGTGGCGGCCTTAGGGGGTGGCGGCGAACAGGGCAATCGCCCGGGGCCTCGCTCTTGCAGGGGCATCGCGTCGAGCAAATTGTCAAAAAGTGTTATTTTATTTGAATTTTTTGCGGTGAGGTACCGATGTCGGCGGCGGTGGACAGACGGCCAAAGGGCCTCGCAAAGACCTGCCGCCCGAGGCCCCTCAATGTGTAAGACCGCCACTGCCCAATAATGAAGCCTAGACCCTAAAACGGTTCATCAGTATAGACTAAAAATCCCGCGCCAGATTGATGCGTTTCGTCTTCTATTTAGTCTATACCTTTAATTAAAGTTTAAAAATGATCTTTATGTCGTTAACCCAAGGTCCTGTCATAGGTAAAATAGCTGTGAACGGTTACATGCGCGCACGTACCATTGAGCACGCTTCCGGCTCATTGAGCTAGCGACTAATTGACTGGAAACTTTACATCTTTCCGTGTTGTCACCGAAACACCGACCTCCGTATTATGGCAAATTTAATTTGAGGTTAGGGTCTTTACATTCCCATCTGAACTTTACCTTATCCATACTAATTATGCGAAAGTTTGTCAGTCTGTCTTTCTGTGTCTGTGTGTCTGTTACCTCGTCACGCTTAAACCACTGAATCGATTCTGATGCTATTAGAAAATGGCCAATACTTTAACAGAGCAACATTAACAACAAATAGCAACGCTTTCGAAAAAGCTTTAAAAGCTCCAAGCTTAGCATGGCCACCATTTTCAGCGTGGGTTTGTTTCTACGAGAGAATAGACAAAGTAACAAAAAGCAACGATGTCAATACTTGGATATGGCATACGCCATCAAAACTGTAGCAATGTTTTTGCATGCAAAATGTGTATCGAGAAAATATTGTCGTTCTTTTTTGTCTTACAGTAATAGCATATACTACTTTCTCTTTCACTCATTCACGCTTTCAATGCATATTTTACCTAATCAATGCATTAAACACGTCCGACTGTCACCGCGTCCTAAGGCACACTGCTCTCAGATGAGTGAGCTCACTCATTTCGAGGGTGACACATTTTCGCGCAGACGATTGTATGGAATGCCTCTTCTAAAGGTTATAATTCTATGACAAAAAGGACATATTAATTGTTTTTACGCTAGAGGCAGCACCAGCATAGACAGTAAACAAGTTTTGTTCGTCGTTTGACAACGTTTCTGTCAATATTCTGATATGACGTATACGTGGGAGAGCCATGCTTCGGCACGAATGGGCCGGCTCGACCAGAGAAATACCACGGGCTCACAGAAAACCGGCGTGAAACAGCGCTTGCGCTGTGTTTCGCCGAGTGAGTGAGTTTACCGGAGGCCCTACCCTTTTCCCTACCCTCCCCTCCCCTACCCTCCCCTACCCAATTACCCTGCCGGCAACGCACCTGCAGCTCTTCTGATGCTGCGAGTGTCCATGGGCGACGGAAGTTGCTTTCCATCAGGTGACCCGTTTGCTCGTTTGCCCCCTTATTTCATAAAAAAAATGCATGTCGGATTGTGGTCGGATTATTTACTGTATGTGCTAGTAGCGCCCTCTGCTCCGACCTTTGCGTAATATTCGCTATTGAAAAAGGAAATCTGTCATTTAGTCTTACAGTTAGTACATCTTTTGCATATTTTGCTTAGTACATTATGGCTACAATACTGACACTGTTTCATGACGTTGATTGAAACTAAATTCTAGGTCTTATTAAATCATGAGTAACATCGTTATTGTTCCCTTCTTGTCTCTGCCACGTCAATGACGTTATGAACGGGTACTTTCCATATAAGTGAATCAAAGAATAACTCTGTTGTACCTTTTACAGTGTGTAATGTAAGGTTCACCCTTCCTAAATTGGATTTTGTAAAATTAAAATTAAAAAAATAAAATAATATCTATTATGATACTAATAATATCGAAAGAAGCTAATGCAAAATTGTCAAAATCTGCTTTCAAAGGAAAAAAACGTTTTTAGTGTTTCGAACGTGCAAGAGAAAATCACATGGTGCCTAAATTTTCCTGAGAGAAAATTAAATAGCTATAACTGTGTAGAGTCTACACTCTAAGCTCCGTCTACATCAAAAACGATCCATCATTTTTTAAGCTTGTTCAATTCAAACAATCACGTTTTAATACAGATTTACATAATATTATGCTTTATGTCGGTACATTGTAAAATCAAACATACAAATTACCGAGTTCTCGCTTTCGTAGCGTGCGCGTGCGCATCTGACCGCGATACAACCATCAACAGACAAAGGCAAATTATTACTTTATATGGAAATCGGCAATTATGTACTTAATGCTCTGATTACTACGTCTCAATGATCTCTGGCATCATCTTAAAGTATGAACATACCTACTCATAAAATATTGTTTATAAAATATTAATTGATGCCTGGAACTCCGTTGCGCCTTTTTTTAATCGCGCGAAATTTTTCATTTTTCCGGGATACAAAGTATCTCCATACTAAATTTCAGCAAAATCGGTTCAGCGGTTTGGGCGTGAACAGGTAATAGACAGACAGACAGACAGACAGACAGACAGACACAATTTCGCATTTACAATATTAGTGTGGATGTATGTAATTAATTTGTAAAGCACATCCACAGGTGGAAAAGAAAAGTCTTGAGTAGAGTAGGTATTAGAAATATTAATATTTTTTTTGAACTAGCACGTCGCGTATCTAAACTTGCGTGCAAAAAAATCGACCCACCTCTCTCCTTATGATTCAAACGCTAATAGGCCGGGAAATGGTGACACAAAATTCTTGGTCATTTGTACCAGTATGGCGGTTCTTCAGGGATCTAATTACGTAAAGGCAAAAAGGAAAATGATGGTCATAGCGCTCGCACTGGCGCGGGCGGCCCAAACGCATTGGCGTTAATCGAACGCGTCGGATAAATAACGAGTGTCGAACGATTTGTTCCACAAAAATGCTTGTATTTTCAGATAGTCGAAAAAAAGAAGTAGGCGGTAGCGTAATGACATACTTCTCGTGTGTGACTTACAGCCCGCCATACCGACGCGAATACATTAATTTAAATATAACAATTCAACCATTTGTACCAGACTAATTTTTGCATAGCTAATCATTGTCGAGTAGCCATTCACGAAAATCACCTTGCCATACTTTTCCGACAGTTCCCAATGGCCGCCATACCACTACAAAGGAGTGATTTTTTTTTCTTCCGCCAAACGATTTGTACCACCTTGAAACTTTTTTTAACAGTTCCCTGTATGATCATAAATAGAATATCCTTTGAATTAGAATATCCTTTCCTATAATAATCTTTGTCTGATAATGCCATACCTGTGGGGGGTGGCGAATGTGAACAATATTTTTTCAAAATCTCAAGATTTTATTCGTAATTCAAACGGTTTTTCAAATATGGCGATACTTTTTCCCTCTACTAGCTTAATTTCGCTCGTTCTTGCGTTAATTGGCCATTGCTCCAATGACCAATAATTAACGCAAGATTTATTTTTTTGCGGGAAAATGTACGGTCCCCGGGGAATGTTTTCGTTTCTGCGGGCGGAGCCGAGCGAAACGCACGCTATGCATGCGTTGCCGCTATTCATCAAAGGTTTGTGGACATTTACAAAAAGTCAAAAATATATTATTTAGACAACGCCATTACTAAACTATTAAATCTAGCCTACTCTTAATTCATTCTTGCAGTAACGTGGCTAGGCTAGTATGGGGCCTAAAAAGATACGTTATTACTTAGTATTTCGTTTTACTGCAAAACTCTATCTACCCAACTACTTTTGGCAAAGTATAAAACAAAATGCCCGGTTTCAAATTTTTTTAATCACTCTCCTTTTTTCTGTATTATTATTTTCGGGGATATACTTTTTAATATTATGGTTCATGCGGGTTACAAAGCGCCTAACATAATACAGTTGAAAAATAAAAACAAACAGAACGATACATCCTTTTTTTTTACTTTGAGAAAAATGATCTCCAGATTTCGGGAAATCCGAATTTGGGCCATTTTTTCCGAAATTCAAAACTCGAAGGCCCCCTGCACTCGCCTTAGCTACGCCCCTGTCTGCGAATGACCGACAGACCTTGCGCCCACACGCGCCAGTAATTGCCTCATTATACTAATTATTTTCGGCTCTGAATGGTGTCGAAATTGGCGTATTCGTCGCCTGCATGGTATTGATTTATTTCATGGCAGGTTTGTATACAATGCATTACTAAATATTATGTTATTGTAAGATACCCATACTAATATTATAAATTCGAAAGTGTGTCTGTCTGTCTGTCTGTTTGTCA
This sequence comes from Cyaniris semiargus, assembly GCA_905187585.1. NCBI lineage: Eukaryota > Metazoa > Arthropoda > Insecta > Lepidoptera > Lycaenidae > Cyaniris > Cyaniris semiargus. The sequence goes on along the minus strand of LR994566.1, from coordinate 4,787,950 downwards.
CCTCTTCACGGCCAAACCGCTGAACCGATTTTGTTGAAATTTAGTATGGAGATTCTTTTGATCCTGAGAAAGGACATAATATGATACTTTTTCGCATTTATAATATTATAAGTAAGGATTGGTTAAAGTAGGCCTATTGCTGATAGAACAGTACCTACATTATCATGCATAATTGCAAAATATTATGACATTTTCCTCACGCATTACACTAATTTTCCCTAGGGATAGAGAGTCCTTCAAATATCGCGATTGCGACATGTCGCTCTATGTATGGTCGCCAATAGAACCGCAATAGAAGTAAACTCTACAAAGTAGAAAATATGTTAGTAACAGAGAGCTAAAATGTTTGAAAGGGCACCCACACATAACTGCGAATTCGCATCAAATATCTGCGACAAAATTCATAATAAAAATGTCATTGCGATGCGATGCGAATTCGCAGTTTTGTGCGAGAGCCCAAAGAATAACTTCACTAGCTAAGATTATAAAGCAGTCTATAATAATTATGCTACTTTGCCGTAGCGCCCGTAGGCCAACGTCAAATGGACGGGCCCATCAAAACAACCATATCGAAGCCGCATTCGGCTGCGTTTTCACCGGAGCTGCTTATTGCGATGAATCTGTTTATAAGATCGCTATGGTTAGCGAAATGCAGTCAAGTGAAGGCTTTAAAAATACATAATTTCACGCAACGCGCAACTTAGGCTTCTTACAGACAAACGGCAGTGGAGTAAAAGCAATATAACAATATATTTCTTCATAGGAAGCCATTTTGGAATTGGCTCCTGTACTGAAAGAATCCGACAAAATCGTTATACGCGGCACACCACAACTGCGAGCGTCCTCAAATGTTGGCGGCTGCCGTCAACGCCTCGACGGCTGCCATCGATATGCAGCGACAGTAACCGTCGTCAAGTGGCGACGGCTGCCGTTGTATCTGCCGTTGGCAGGTGCCGTTGGCAGGTGCCGTTCGTTTGTAAGGAGCCTTAGCTCAGCTCCGGTGTAAACGCACCCTGAATGTTGCATATTATATCAAAATTCTCACAGATCTGTGCAACCGGTTCTAAAGTATAGGTAGTTACCTGCTTTGTCGGCGTTGGAGGCCATCACTCGGAAGGTACCGAACAGCAGCACCAGTAGCCGCTGCGTGCACACCGGCAGCGACAGCAGCAGCCTGCGGACAGACACACATCAGATCACAGATGACATACACTTGATATTTACCCGACTACGGCGAAGCAAAATGGAGATGATTTTGATATGCTTGTCTATGCCCTATGGATGTAAATCTGTTCTCTTACAACTGTTCTTGTTAGCGGACCTCGTGTTTTTCGTGAGCATTTTATTAATTAATAACTAGATGATTGATTGATTGATGATGATAGATGACTTGCGCGGAAACCGTACATTTTTCCGATATAAAAAAATCCTATAATATGTCCTTTCCCGGGACTCAAAGTATCTCCACACAACATTTCAGCAAAATCGTTCAGCGGTTTGGACATGAAGAGGTGACAGACAGACAGAAAACTCTCACATTTATAATATTAGTATGGAAGTATGGATGTGGTTAGTCATCAACTCATCATGATATAAATATATCGTTTAATCATAATTAAAAACACTGAATTAAAATCCGAACAGTTTCTGCCTTTGTTAATGCAAAAAGGTTTCCCAGATTCAAAATGATAAATCCAGTCATTAGAGCGCTAAAAACTTAGTCATCGGAAGCAATTAAATATGCACATAATAAAAAATAAAGCCTACATATTTTGTACATTTTACATATTAAAAAATAAGAAAAAATAGTCGTCTACATTTAAGAGGTGGGGATGTGATTGGGAGCCACAAAGGAAGATCTTCCGACCGAGCGAGGTGGTAAGCTCCGGTCAGGGCGAAGCCCACTAGATTGATTTTAGCTGTGAGCTGGCGTACATGAACCACCGTATGTAGAAAACTTCAAAAGCGCGATGCAGGTTTGTGCGCTGTACTAGGTCTTTTCGGTGGGACGAGCGATCGCGCTATTGTACATCAGTAATCAGACGGGTCATTTTCGGCAAGAGTTATTTTCATTTTTCATCGTGCCCAATGGCCTGGATCCATTCCAAATGAGAGATCACCTCCAACCAATAGCGAGTTCGCACGCCCCAGCATTCCACCAAAGACAAATTAAACAATAAAAATCAAACAGTACCTTCCATTTTTGCCAAGCGACCCTAAAGTTGTGCGTGGCCCATACTAAATTATATGTCATACTAGCTGTGCCCCGCGGTGTTACCCGCGGTTTAAGTGATATACAGGGTGGTCTAATTAGTGACGTCGTCTTTTTTTTAGATTTCTCGCACCTGGGGGTATCCGAAAATACCCTATGTATGTTCAGCGATTTTTCTTAGTTTTCGAGTTATAATTTTTTTTGTGTATTTTTAATGATTCCTGCCAGCGAGGTTTCAAAAATCCATATCTTTTTTTGTAGTAGGTATTTTGCAGTCTTTTTTGTGACATGATTTGTCTTGAATGCTGTTTTAATTAAAAAAAAATAACTCAACTTCCTGAACTTACTTAAAGTTACTCAAAAAAGGCTTGAAAGTCAGAAGTTTAGTTTTTAGTGGGATTTACTCAAACCTTCAACTTCAATTTAAAAATACAAAAAGGAGTTTCCAGTACTTCTGGTTAAGTTTAAAAACTCCGCATGCTTCTAAACTACAAAAATCGTTAAAAAAAATAATACTTTATCGGCCTATTTTTGTTGTAATTGGCCTTCGAAGGCGGATAGGATAATTAAAGCATTAAAAATTATTTTATCTATTTTTTATCGTTGTTATGGTAAATTAAACTTAAAAATGTAATTTTAAATTAAATTTTATTGAAGTCCCTGTAAAATAACTGGGTATTTTAACATAGGGTATTTTCGGATACCCCAGGTGCGAGGAATCTAAAAAAAAATTGTTGACGTCACTAATTAGACCACCCTGTATAATAAAAGACTATGAAAAGTACCAATAATAGGGTCAAAACGGGACGATAAATGGTTCTATAATGGTTTATGGTAGTGATGATGATGATGATGAATGTAATTTGCATAGTAGCATATGCTTTCCGTTCTTAAAACGTCGAAACTCCCAAACTTGTATCTATAAAGAGTCAGGAGTTCTCTCAGCACCTTCCGAACTATGGTATACCTTGGTGCAAAATCTTGCTTGTTGGTAGCATATGCTTAGAATACTGCTCACGAAACCGAAGTCTCCACATGTTTCCATATAAATTTTGAGGAGTTCCCTCGATTTCTCATGGATCCCTTCATCAGGCCACCACTTTTATGAATATGGTACCAAATTGGGATGATAACCTATACACCAAAAGAAAAATTTTGAAAATCGGTTCACAAACGGCGGAGTAATCGTTGAACATAAAAAAACGAACATAACACCTCCTCCATTTTGAAAGTCGGTTATGTAGCCTATGTGTTATTCTGATGTATAAGCTATATTATTGTAAAGTTTCATTAAAATCCGTTCAGTAGTTTTTGCGTGAAAGAGTAACAAACATCAATACATACATACATCCAAACTTTCGCCTTTATAATATTAGTAGGATTGTGCGATTTGCAGAATCAATGTGACCGTCACGTGTTCCCACCATTACGTATGACCCAATTAGAGGAAAATTAAAACAATAAGAGCGAGGTCAATGACCGCGACACAACATAGCTTATCTATCGCCATATTAATCACACAATACGCTTTTTGTATGGCATAATAAAGATGTACTGATTTAACCGCGTTTGTAATTAGTATGATTATTGATTTTCTTAAAGCTTGATTTAAATGTGTATGATTTTATGAATGAAAACTACGATTTAAATTTTGCGTAAACCTACAGTAAGACAAGAGCACAAATTAGTTTGAAAATGTTAAGCACTTATGCCTGTTTTAGTGTGGTGTATTTAAAAAGTTTTTGCGACTTCTAGACAATAAAAATGTGGTATCACTTTTTCCGCGTATAACAAAACTCAATTATTTCTAATTGTATTCGACTATTTGATAGGATCCAGTCTGGATTCCAGACTGGATACAAGCTATATTAATGTTGGATTAAAATAGCAACACTTGCACTTTACCCTGTGCAATATGCACATAGGACACAATAATATGACAATTACATTAACAATAAACATCCTTGTTTGGATTCTGGATTAAAATAGCTCCCCTTTTCATCAGTTACTGCTGGGGGAAGAACTAACATCCATACTATACATATCCTAATATTATAAATGCGAAAGTGTGTATGTGTGTCTGATTACCTCTTCACGCCCAAACCGCTGAACCGATTTTGCTGAAATTCGGTATGGAGATACTTTGAGTCCCAGGAAAGGACATAGGATACTTTTCATCCCGGAAAAATGTACGGTTCCCGCGCGATAGACGAATCACGCGGGCACCGTATATTTTTACAACGGGCGTCATCAAGTAGTCACATACATTCTTTAACATAATTCGAGTGCACATACAAGGGTGTCATGTATTGTGATTTGTGAAGCCATAACAAGTTGTATGACGTTGGCCATTGTGTGTTGCACTGTAAGTATCCGGTGCATAATCTCATTTTCCTATCGAAAACGTCTTATTGTATAGGAGAATCAATTGACCGCTAACTGGTACTGTGTAAACCCGAGATATAGTACACTAGCTGTGCCCCGCGGTGTTACCCGCGGTTTAAGTGATATATAATAAAAGACTATGAAAAGTACCAAAAATAGGGTCAAAACGGGACGATATATGGTTCTATAATGGTTTATGGTAGAGATGATGATGATGATGATGAATGTAATTTGCATAGTAGCATATGCTTTCCGTTCTTAAAACAACGTCGAAACTTGTGTCTATAAAGAGTCAGGAGTTCTCTCAGCACCTTGCGAACCATGGTATATCTTGGTGCATAATCTTGCTTGTTGGTAGCATATGCTTTAGAACACTGCTCACGAAACCGAAGTCACCACATGTTTCCATATAAATTTTGAGGAGTTCCATCCAAAAGAAAAAATTTGAAAATCGGTTCACAAACGGCGGAGTAATCGTTGAACATAAAAAAACGAACATAACACCTCCTCCATTTTAAAAGTCGGTTAAAATTGTAGTATATGTGTTATTCTGTTGTTTAAGCTATATTATTGTAAAGTTTCATTAAAATCCGTTCAGTAGTTTTTGCGTGAAAGAGTAAAAAACATCCATACATCCATACATACATACATCCAAACTTTCGCCTTTATAATATTAGTAGGAATAATACTATTAAAGTAAATGTGTCCTCTTCACGGTTCACCCATAAACCGCAAGAAGTTTAAATTTCGAGTAAGAAAAAAATTACGGTTCCCGCGCGGTAAACGAATTTTGGCGCAACGAAGTTGACGAAGCTATTTTTAATTTGGTTGCAGAACAGAGAGAAATTCGACCATTGACCTTTTGCTAGTGACCTCTTCTACTCGCACACGAAAATATTGGTATCTCTTTTCTTATCTTGTCTTACGTACGACACACACGTTTTACAATATTATTGTGGTTGAAAGGACAAGCAGCTCTTAATTTCTTTCTAACCGTCGTCCAGACTCTTTAAATACATTTTTGCACAAATGTAATATTTCATAACTGTTAAAAATGTATCTTAATATGTCTAGACAATGTTCTTAACAATTATTATTAATCTTCTACGAAATGAATCGTACATCTTTTTACAAACATTGCAGTAAAAAACCGATGTGCCAAGTAATTACACAATTAACGGACTCAGTAAGGCGTGTATAATTGTGTCTATCGGCGCTTCTGATGCGCTAACTGTACGTAATGGTATTTTCACTGTAATGAATGTTTGTTACTCTTTCCCGCAACTACTGAACGGATTTCGATGAAATTCGTTACAATAGATGTTAGGCTCAATTCACACAGGGGCAGACTCGAACGGCGTTTCCATATTTTCATACCAGAGGCCTTAGTGCGAGTTTTATTCGATCATACGCATCGAACACGTTAACGCGAATTTATATGGGATCAAAGCAGCGCCATTTACTGGCTAACGTGGATACTGCTTTGATCCCATATAAATTCGCGTTTACGCGCTCGATACGTATGATCGAATAAAACTCGCACTAACCCCTCTGATACTTAAATAATAAATAATAGTAATTATAGAACAATAGTGATGATTGATCAATTGATCATTGATGAATATTCTGGTCGCAAAAAACGTGACGAATCGCAACGCTTCAACTCTGCCCCAGGGAGTTGAGCCTTAAAATTGGGCAAAGATGGTTCCTGGTAGCTTGAGAACAAACATTGTAACTAACTAGATCGGATTTCGATGAACTTTAGTTTGGTAGCTGGTGGTGAAGGCTGGTTCTTCGTAAAGGGTAAACTATAGCCTGTATGTTAAGTAGATATTTTGATGACACTCTTCAAAACCGCAGGCCTCTGCTGACTACTTTTACGGAAATATTAGAGTCCAGTGGAATAGTATTTATGCTAGCAGAAACGGGAACAGCTAGTCTCTTATTCACATGATACTAAACTGTAAAACTGTGTAATCTGCAGTTACACTTAAAACCGATAAACAAGATTAAAACATTATCTTACAAACACTTACAAACCACTCAAAAAATGTGTTAGCTATTTTAATTTGTTTAATTTTAAACTTGAATACAAGACTGCTATTATAGTATATTGTATTCAATTTTAAAATTAATTAACTAGCAATTATTCATTAATGTCAACGAAAAATTTTATATTTAATTATAACCTACATGAAACATACCAGCATATGTTTAAGGACATTACAATGAGGTTTACTAAATTATATTTACACAGCAAGTCGTTTAAACTAAGAAATTGATAGTAATTATGGTGCAGTTTGGCCTGCAAACAGTTAAAGGGTGAAGTCATAGCTCATACATTTTTTGCATGAGTTTAGTATGATATGAATCATAGTCATACTATGTAAAGGGCCAGCCACAACAACTGCGTTGCGGCGTCGTCGTATCGCAAAAAAACCACAGCCGTGTTGATTTTTACGATTAACGACGCCGCAATGTACTGTGGTATTGACCCTTAGAATTAGTAAATAAAAAAATAATGCTCCTCACCTTTTTATGGCTTCAATCTGCTTGTTAGGTGGTAGTTCGACTGCAGTGAACAGTTGCATCTCCCCTTCCCGCCCGAACACACCACCGGGGATTTTCCTACAGAAGTAGGAGTAGCTTGTGTTAGGGCCAAAAATACAACATGATACCTGCTGTATTTCTAATCTCTAAAAACTTGTTTCAATCATGTGAACATACTTTAGTTTAGTAAACATGTTAGAGCTTGCCTAATTTGAAATGACGCGCCCCACCACGCAAATTTTTCATTTTATTCACTAGTTGATATAAATGAAAAATTTTGTTCTGTGAATACGAGGGAGGGGCGCGTCATTTTAAGTTAGACAAGCCCTACTGTGTTATGGATCTATTTTGATAAAATTTGACACAGATATAGAGTAAACCATTGAATAGGCTACATTTTACTGTATTTTGAGCTAACATAAGATAGGGATTACAATGTGAAACCTGAACAGTTAATTTATAAACTTTAAATACAACATACCTAAGAAATTTCTTCAGCACACTAGCAATAGTGTACACGGAGTAGTTGTCTACGTTCACAAGTCTCCCTGTCTGCAAGAAGTGTATCAGCTTCTTCATGGCCCCCTGGTGACCGGGAGCTCGAAAAACATCTCGACGTAGAGGCGCTTCCTTGTTTAGCTTCAATATCAGCACCTATGAGGATAACTTTGATCAGACAAGGGCAAACAAAAAATAGGGGACATTTAATTTTTTCAAGACAAGATTTTATTAAATAGAAAAACATGCAGTGGCCATAAATTCTAATCTATAACTTCTGTCTCAGAAAGATTTTAACAATTTATGGTTATTTTATTTGCATAGAAAGCACACATTTTGGCATGATAAATTACTATCCTATATATCTCTTTCCAGTAGCCCTAGCACGGCGATCAGTGGAAATGCGAAAGTATAAACAAACTGTGGAGATAAGGTGCCGTTCTGAAAAATTCAATTAAAATGCCACTTTATGACAGACTATGGTCCTTAAAATTCAAATAATATCCTATTTTCATGACATATACTATAGTCTGTAGAATTTTTGTCAGTCGCGATTAGCCGCGGTAATGATCGGAACGGCACCTTAAATTTATGTCCACAGTTTGTCTATACTTTCGCATTTCTACTGGTCGCCGTGCTAGGGCTACTGGACTCAAAGTAATATATTATAACAGAATGAATATTTGATCAATATTATTATTCAGTAACAGTACTATGGACAGAGCTTAAAATTATTTATCAATGCAGATATTTTTTAAGCCTAGAAAAGCTATCTGTAGGTATCACAGCTTTGATGATTTTGAGAAAAATTTAAAAAACAGTGAGTTTAACTTTTTTGATGATGGGTGTAGAGTGTTTTTATGATATGATAAAATTTCGTGTCTACTATAAGACCTTCTATAAAGGTAATTTATGATGCGAAGCTAAATAATGCCTAAGCAAGCAACATGTTTTACTATAGTAAAAAAAAAAAAAAAAGATACATATCAAAATAGAAAACCTCTTAGGATAAGAATATAGAACGGTATACTAACAAGAAGAGGTCCGGGAATATCGTCCTTACACACTTCATGTAAGGGAACACCAAACTTCACTTTTTCTAGTCTCCTCGGGTAAGGAAGCGAATTCGGATGGCCGCAAGAAGTAACTACATTACTTAAAGTGGCCGCCCGTCTGTGCATCCGCCTCGCCCAATTACTCATGATTATCTTCCTTTTTAATCAAGATGCGGGCCCGAAAACTTAAAAGCGATATCCAGCAAATGCCAAAAATTTCGTATACGACACCCAATCACTGTTTATTCCGCACATTCTTTAGCACTATCATCGTTGTTATATTTATTTCCACCCTCGGACTCAATAAAAATATTATTACTGTCGGCAAGCATCGTCTCGATTCGAAAGAAAAAAAAAATAATTTCACTATATTCGACTTTCTGGACTGTTTTTCCTCGCTGGGGTTACTATCAAACACAAATGCACTGCACTTTATCACAACAAATAAATTAAAGATGAATATTTGCTATGAATATTCCTTGTTTCACACGAGTCACGACTCACGACACGGCTAGGCTGTTGTATTCGGCACTGAGTACTATTGACGCGGCCATATTGTAACAAGAAAAATGACGAATGGAGACAGCAGTCAGCACAATGTCATTGTCAATTGTCAGCTGTCAAATGGTTCGACAGCTTACCTTTTTATTCAATGCAAATGTCATTATAGTAAAGATCCTTATCATATTCATGTCTTCTGAAAAAAATCCCTAATGCGGCCTCCACACGATGGGCCATCATGGACAATCAAGAATGTGCCATTAATTATGATACATAAAACTGACCTCCATTATGTATGATCGTGATTGATGATTGTCCATGAGGCCCATCGTGTGGAGGCCGCATTAATATTGGCTGGAGCGTTCATCCCTCTCCCTGAACCACGCCTGCAAATATACTTCAATATTATCAGCGGTACTGACGAATTATACCTAAGCATAAAACTATATTTTAATAAAAAAACTTAGCATCCTTTCTGAATTTTTTATTACTAACCAACACTTATGCAAAATGCAAAACACTTATGGGAAAACACATTTAATAGAAATTTTGCTCCTCAGTACTTTTCTTTTATAAAATATGACTTATTTAATATTGAAATTCAGAAACAACCATTTTCAATGTTAAACACCAATGAAAACAAACAGTAAAATTTAGTTTTACAATAATAAAAGATATTGATTAGTATAGCACAGATATTTTACAAATGTAACGAAACTGTTAAAGCTTTATCACATTACATAGTACAATATCAGTTACCACCCTGGTTATGGCATATACTATTAGTCTATTACTGCCACCATATACTGGCTTTCATGTTTTTTAGACTTGAAAAAAAACATGAGTAGTGGCAAAAAATATTATTAGCCTATGAATCGTTAATTTTTATCACAACATAAGTATATTGCTAATAATAATTGACAAAACTTAGTATCCAAGACTTAAAGTATTCCTAATTATTTTACTGTCACAAGTCATAGTCCATAGAACACTCAAGATGAAATAAATTCTTAACTGTCTATATAGTGGGTTTTTTACACATTTTCAATTTTAAACCCTTCAAAATCTGCTTCACATCTTATCATTTTATGGCTCTCCAGGAAGTCTTGGACAAAACTTTGGACTTCATATTCAACTGAAAAAAAAAAACAGTTGATATATTTTAATATTTCTAACTCACATAATATATGTAAAAAAGTATTTATTGCCTTATAGAACAAGTTAAAAATCTACTGATTAGGTATAAAAACATATTATCTTTGCAATCCTTTTAAATTCAAGCTATGACATAGTCATATTGTCACTTAGGTAACAATACCGCGTAAGTCAAATTTTAATTTTTAGGAGAGACAAAAATCTTTGTATTTCATAAGGAATCATTTCATTTAAAATTATTTCTTTTTCATTACCTCGATCGTGGGAATCGCAGACACAATAGATTGATGGGTTAAAATAGTTTCATATAAAATGATTTCTTATGAAGTATGAGTTTTTTTATCTCTCCTGAAAACTTTAAAAATTTGACTCACATGGTATTGTTACCTAAGCGACGATATGCAAAAAATGTAAAACAGAAACTTACATGGATATTTACTACACTGATATATTAATTTGATGAGATGTCTGGCTAATGATTTAAACAACGCCTTTCCCCTGATTCTTCCTTTAACATAATAGGGGTTGAGTATTTTCACCACCCAGGGTGCTATTCTTTCCTTGCAACTAGTCATGAATTCCGGTGTCTCATCTATTGGAGACACCACTCCTTCTCCATCACTGTCATAGCCGAACAGGTCAATCATAGTATTTTTTATCTGTAAATATTTTTTATTAGCTTTACAATAAAATCATTACTAATAATATTTTAAATGCAAAAAAGTTTTGTCTATTTATTACCTCTTCACACCTTAAGTACTAAACTGATTTAGATGAAGTTTGGTATTAAGATACTTTAAGTCCTGAAATGGGCATTGGTATAGTCAAAATACCCTACATTTTGACTATGCATCAACCAAAAGTTCGGAGTAAGTAGGCAACATTTTGTAAGAAAAATTGTATATAAATAAATTTAATTAAAAAAACATTGATAAGCCTCACCTTATTAAATTTAGTTCTTCTATTTTCTCTGATTTCATCTAGTTTTTCGTACAATTTAACTTTTAAAAAATATTCTTCACACAACCACTTGGTTGTGCGGTGAGGTTTTTTGTTATTTTTGGTGGGTTTAACATCTGAATCCATACTTGACAATATGCCACTTAAAGCTGCCAATCTATCTTCTAAATTCTTAGCCTGGGCTTCAGCTGTTTGTGCCGTATCTGATGGTGGGTTTATTTCTGGTAGTTTGCTTATAGGAGTTGTAACTTTCTCAGGGACAGTTGTGGGCATATCAAATGCACCTTCAAATATGTCATCATCATCAGGTATTCCATGAAATAGTTCTTCCAGCTGCTGCATTATATCGTCTGTTTTCGATTGTTCCTTATCCGCTGTTATAGTTTGATTATCTACTTTTGCTTTTTCTGTTGGAGGGTTTTGAGAGTCAGGGAATGGAAGATCATTTTTAACAGGTTCTGTTTTATCAGGAGGGACTGTAGGCTGTACAACAGATGCTCTCTTTTTCCTTTTTAAGCCACAGGAGCATTGACAATCACATCCACCGGTAGCAAAACTTGCCTGAGTCCGCTTCTCATTATCTGGCTGTACTCTGAGACAGGTGTACAGCTGTTTATATAATTTCCCCTTTTTTGTCATTTCCTTCAATTCCTTTATCTAAAAAGTTTCTTATTTGTAGAGGTCAAGTTAAATAATTTAATCCTTCGATCGCAGATTCTTGGAAATCTATTGTAAATCTAATGTTCTCTCGGCCCAAGTGGGCCTTATCGGAGTTGAAGGGTTAATATTAACATGGTATAGCATTTACTTGAATAGATAATTGAAAAGTTATTCATACTCAAATGATTATGAATATTTCAGCAAGAAAAGTCCACAGTAAGGGACAAAATACAACTAAACATCTTAATTACATGTCATGAAACAAACATAAAAAATAAAACATAATATTTACCACATTTAACACATTCTGTCTGTACAATTGCACGACCATACAGGACTTGGCAGCGGATAATTCCAGTAATTTTGCACACCGCCATATAGCGCTTGGTAGGTAGATGTTTTTATTCATTAGTTTTTGGCTACTCTCATAATTAGCCGCTAACAACTTAATGAGGTACTCCATATAGTGTTTGCGGACCTGGAATAATAGTTCAAACAATGTATACGAGTACCGATATTACTGAAGAAGCCAACAATGGATAAGGAGCATTTCGTTACTTTGGAAATGAGTAGATGGGGGTCAGATTCCATACTCGGCATTGGCATAGATGTTTCATCGTTATCTTGTAACCACCGCTGCACTATAACATCAGAATCCCATAAATTCATTTTGTTATTTTATTAATATGCTGAATAAACAATAACAAAACGCCCGGGCATATGCAGGAGGAGGCAGGAGCGTTTTTTTTTTTATGAAGCTGTCAAATGTCAATTGTCATTGTCAAAAACAGATTTTTTTTTCTCATTATGGCACTTCGGCTATATAACCATGGCCAGTGTCGAGTATAAATATGGCGGGAAAACAATATTCAGCATCGTTTTTCTATATTGTCAGGTCTAAAGTCTAGTCAAAGTCTAAGTAAAAGTCAATACATACAGTCAAGGAGTCAAGTCGGTCGATTCAGTAAAGTGGTAGACGCTTTACTGAAACTTTCGATGGAGTTTTAGAGGGAACACAAAATAGCACGTTTCTGGATCATGCATCACTTTCCTACACTTGTGCACGATAAATAATATCTAATGGTTAATATCCTACCAATATTGCACATTAATAACCCATCTAACACAATTTTAGGAAAATAATACAAAAACACAACATCACTCTTTCACATTCCCGACAAAACTCAAAACATAGAAATGGAATCAAGAATGTCAAATCTAAATTAACTTTTTTTTTCAAAGCTATCTTCAGGCTTCAGCTATGATTATGAAATTTGAAATCTCGTCCACATAATATATTTTTAAAGTTTTTAAACAGATTTTACTGTGGCTGATAAAATCTTGAAAAAAAAACATTTGCCAATGTCAATAATTGTCAGATAGAATTTGACAGTATCCATGACAGTATCAACCACAGACCTATTTCCTGTGTTTCCACAATGAGGGGAAATCCCCCTTTTGTGGGGAAATTAGGGTCCAGAGGGGAAGAAAAAGGGGAAAGACTATAAAAGGGAAAATTGCGAGAAATCATAATATATAAAACCTAGGGAAACTGGAATTCTTCCTACTTTTCCTATTTTTTTCTGATTGATTTCGTTGTCGGTCTCTAGAAAGCTTTAGCATGTCTTTCGGGCTCCCTGAGATCATATTAATGGGTTCTCGTGGTTGGATACCGCTGTAGATACTGCCGACACAGGAGATAGAGTGCGCGCACGATAACTCTGCGCGCGACAGGTGGCGTGCCAGCGTAGGGATTCATTAAAAAAATGGGTAATCCCAATGATATTTTTTTAAATAACATTGGTAGTTTTACTTTAATATCTTTGTTTACTTATTTAAATTATGAATATGAATAGGCGTATCGATTATCATGTAAACGTGGCGGGCGGCCCGAATTAGTTCCGATTTCAGCCGCGTGCAAAGTTATCGTGCGCGCACTTTACGGTGGTGGGAATGTGTGGGGGGCCGATTTAGTTAATATACTAGTGCCAAAACTTAAAACTAAAGCAAAATAAATTTTGAGGGGAAAAAAGTCCTAAAAAGAAGAAATCTGAATTGAGGCGTGGGGAAACGAAATCATTATAGTGGAAACACTACCTATTTCCTTTTTCATTGGTATCAACCAAAATGTTTACTCACATTTTTAGGTTAATATTTGGTCCATAATAATAACAAGGTTACTCAAAGGACTGCAGAAGTGTACGCTTCTTACATGTTTAGGTTATAATGATATTATTATAAACAAAAATATGGCATCAAAGGAACATCAAGAGTTGGCACAATTTCTGAAAGATGTTCACCTTAGCTTGCGAAAACAAACATGTGCTGTCGGTGCCGAAACCGCCTGGAACAATCATTGCAAAGACGAGGAAGTTTTACGGAAATACGCAAAATGTATGGAAAAGTTAGCAACTACTTTCTGGGATGAAAATAGTTCTCAAGAACGTGGTGTAACAGTCAGTCGTGTCAAATGGTCAATTGACATAATTTCTGACTATTTCTTCAATAAAACATACATAAAATACAGAGACAGAGAAAAAGATATCGGAGCAAAAATTGGTATAACTGTTAATAATGAGGAAACATTCCTACCACCAATAAAGCTATTAGATGTTGGTAGTTGTTACAATCCCTTTAGAATATTCAAGTTTTTAGACGTAATAGCAATAGACTTGTGTCCAGCAAATGAAATGGTATTTAAATGTGACTTTTTAAATGTTCCTATAGGCACAGATAACACCATAAGAATCAACAATGTAGAACAATTAAAAGAGAACAGTTTTAATGTTGTTACATTTTGCTTTTTGTTAGAGTATCTACCTACTTCTGAGTTACGGATACAAGCTTGTAGGAATGCATATAAACTTTTAAAAACTGAGGGTATACTGGTGATAGTGACACCAGATTCCAAGCATGTCGGTGCTAACAGTAAGATAATGAAATGTTGGAGGTACTCCTTAGCTCTTATGGGTTTCTCGAGGATCAAATATGAGAAATTTCAGCACATGCATTGCATGGCCTTTAGGAAATCATTACATTTGAATATTGCATCGAGATGGGCAGATTTGCATCAGGAACCTTATATGAGCTTTAACATAAATATACCACAAGACTTTTCTGTGCCAGAAAAAAAATGACAGATTATACAGAAACTCGTATATCAGTGAAAGACTTTGCAGAGTTGCTGTTTGAACCCGAGTGATTATATTTGAGTTAACCCATTCCATGCGGCAATAAAAACTACACTTATTACCCAGGTGCGGGGACGATTTTCGTCGTGACGCCGATGGGCGTCTTCCGCACCTCAAAGGGTAACAATAAGACGCCGATCGGCGTTTTCAGCACACTAATAAGAAATTAATCATTATTACGTTAAATTCATTGGAAAATCTTCAGTTACGTCAAACGTGTGGTGTGTTCAAGAGCGTATTTTGCGTAAAAATTAATCTTACGGCATAAATTATTATTTGTGTGCAGTTATTGGCCTTCAATTGTTATATGGTGAAAATTGGTTGAATATGGCGAGAAATGGTAAGTAAATTGTATTAATTAAATAAATTATGCCCCCTTTCGACTAACATCTCATATATTTTAGTTTTTAGTGATAATAATAGCAAAATTATCAGTATAAATTAATAACAAATTAATAACAGGGGTGGCAAACCTTTTCGTAATTTCCGTAAGCGTATTATGCATATTTTCAAGAATATTTTTAATAAGTAACCTGAAAATAAACTATGATAACATTATGATTTTTTTTTTGGAGATTTGAGATAGTAGGGAATATATATGCATATTTTTTTGTTTCTATCTTTTATAAACATATCGTATAACATCATCATATTAATTAATTTAGAGATAATTTTATTATTTACTTACCTACATATATAATTTTTTTTGTTACAAC
This sequence comes from Cyaniris semiargus, assembly GCA_905187585.1. Taxonomy (NCBI): domain Eukaryota; kingdom Metazoa; phylum Arthropoda; class Insecta; order Lepidoptera; family Lycaenidae; genus Cyaniris; species Cyaniris semiargus. Next base: position 4,772,067 of record LR994566.1, on the reverse strand, counting down.
TTTGTTAAAATCAAAAAAAATCAAAATCATAATTGTTTTATTTTGATTTGGTTAATGGGATATACATGGGATATACAAATGGGATTGTACCTGTGTGTACTAAATTATACTTAGTAGAGCTGTAGCAAACCGTATGTATTTCGGTACTGAGTAACGGGTACGCCATCTAGTACCGAGTAACGACACGTTACTCACGAATGCGTTTCGTTACTCGAATTTTTCGTAGTTGCCATATATTTTTTATTTAATTTTTTTTTTTTATTAAAATGTCGCGACGAGCATATCGCATACCAGCTGATGATAAGCATTAACGCTTGCAGTATTCTAGGTTTAATTTAATTTCTCCGGGTTCCCTAGAACATTTTTTTTTAATTATTATCAAGCAAATTTAAAGATATGATATTGAATGTACTGTCACTTCTTGGTGGAAATTCATGTTCAATTAAATAATTATACACTTTCCTTGCACTTATTCCACTTTATTTTAGTAGATTTATTACAAAATTATTATATACACGACCGGTTTCGAAAAAATCATCATCAGGTGTACTGCAGGTAATTTTAAATTTTTAAAAATTTTGTAAACAAAAATCGGGTTGTCAGCATCATAAAATTTTTCTACCATTCAGTACAAATTTTTACCAAAAAACAATATTTTCTACCAAAAATCACAAATTAAATTTTAAATGTATTGGAACTATAAAATTGATAAATTTAAACAATAATTACATTAAATATCATCAAACCAATTAAATGTCCTATAAAAATAATTAATAATTAATAATATTATAATAAGAATTCATAAAATGTCAATCTTTATATAAGTAAATAATGTCACAAAATAATAAATTGATATAAATCGTGTCAAAGTAATGCCAATGTTAGTATAAAATCTCTATTAACTACATTAAATGTCAAACATAAAATAATGTCCTAAAAAATTTTATGATGCTGACAACCCGATTTTTGTTTACAAAATTTTTAAAAATTTAAAATTACCTGCAGTACACCTGATGATGATTTTTTCGAAACCGGTCGTGTATATAATAATTTTGTAATAAATCTACTAAAATAAAGTGGAATAAGTGCAAGGAAAGTGTATAATTATTTAATCAAATTTAAAGAGTATTAACAGTTAAAGTAACGAATACATACTATTTATTAGTTTCTTTTACAGGTCTAATACTCAGGTATATTAAGTATTTCACATCTTATTTTTTAATTTTCCAGATAAAAAACGTCCTTGGTCACCCAACATATTAGGTGATACTGGAGATTGGAACGATCCTAATAATATGTCTCAGTCCTTATTGTCACCGCAACGTAAGACAACATATAATGTTACGACTAAAGAAATTAAGAAAGATGTAACATGTCAGCATTCATGTGAAGATTGCAAAATTGTAACTCAAAATATTGAACATGAAGATAAACGGAATGTCCTATTTGGTCAGTTAATAGCCGAAGAGTTGAACCAGATTAAACCCTGTCTACGTACCCGGACTTATGCAAAAATTTTAAAATTATAATATGACTGTAATATGCACTATCAACGAAAAATTGCCAAAATATGCACTAACGCCTAAAAAGTGTCATTATATGCATCTGCATATTATGCAAATGCATATAATCCGATGTCTAATAATAACTTTTTTTTAATGAAAAAAGTGGGCAAACGAGCAAACGGGTCACCTGATGGAAAGCAACTTCCGTTGCCCATGGACACTCGCAGCATCAGAAGAGATGCAGGTGCGTTGCCGGCCTTTTACGAGGGAATGGGGTAATAGGGTAGGGGAGGGTAGAGAAGAGAATAGGGGAGGGTAGGGAAGGAAATAGGGGAGGGTAGGGAAGGAAATAAGGGAGGGTAGGGAAGGGAAAAGGGTAGGGGATTGGGCCTCCGGTAAACTCACTCACTCGGCGAAACACAGCGCAAGCGCTGTTTCACGCCGGTTTTCTGTGAGCCCGTGGTATTTCTCCGGTCGAGCCGGCCCATTCGTGCCGAAGCATGGCTCTCCCACGGTAGAAATTTTTTATATACTTACCCAGTGGCGGGGCAAGACCTAAATTTGATGTGGGCAAGATTATATCTTGCGAGGCCCCCTAAAATATATTTTGCGAGGCCCCTGATGGATGACGCAAGAGGACTGATTTGTTGAGAGAAATAATTTTTGATACTTTTATTTATGAATATTTGGGTATCCAAACTCATAAATTCTTAAAAAAACCTCTCGGTCCTAGGGGCGCGAGGCCCCTTAGAGCGCGAGGCCGTGGGCGGTCGCCCACGTCGCCTACGCCTTGCGCCGCCTCTGTACTTACCCCAAAATCAATTAAATAATTATATTTATTTAATTGATTTTGGGGTAATTTGAATAACATGGCAACACAAGCCCGGGCACCACATACATAAAACCGGCTTCACGCGCGTTGTTTGAAGCAATCTGAATTAGAATATAGATAATAATATTATTATAGATGTTTATGGTATTACAGTTGGCTGAAAAGTTGAAGAAAAATTTATTAAAACCAAAGGTTGTCAATAGCTGGAAAACGCCTTTAGGCGTCTTCCGCATCTAAAAAGGAATTGGCCATTCTGCAGAAAGTTGAATTTATTGAAACGGCGTGCATTACGTTATTGTATTTTCAAAATTTGAGCATATATTGCACGTATAAACTTTTATAATTTGTTTTAGCCAAAATATAAGCTACTAAAAAAAGACGCCGATGGGCGTATGCCGCATCTGAATGTGACGTCCAAAGACGCCGATGGGCGTCCGCCGCAGCGAATGGGTTAACTTAACTATATTAATACAATTAGATTACAACTTACACTTAAAATGATATAAAAATATATGTATTTTCGTATTAAACTTTTATTTAAAATTTAATGTAATATAAATTATTCCTATATTGTTACACTTAATGTAAATTATTAACACGTTAAGAACCTAAACCAAAATGATGATCCACTTAAAAATATTTTTAATGTGGTTTAAAAATAAAAGAAAGATATTGTAAATTACAATAATATTAGAAAAAAATTCAACAATTAATGTTGATGAAGAAAAACAAAAAAGTCTTGGTTACCATTTCTATTTTCTGTAATAATATTTTAAATCACACTTCCTATTTCAATGCTTTTTGCTGATCCTTTCTAAGAGCAATTAAAAGACCTATTGTCACATGCTATTACTTAATACTTTTTTTTTTGTATTAATTCATCAAGCCCCATACGGTCACCGGTGCCCGAGACACAATAGAATAATATCTATTGTGTCTCGTTTTCCCACGATTGATGGGTTAAATCTTTGCTGTAATTATGAAAAAAGTTAAGTTTACTTTTGGAAACAACTTACTACTAAGTTCATTAAGATTAAAGTCAAAGAGTCAATTCTACTTCACAATGTTGAATTTTTCCTTGCGTTTCTCCAACTTTTCCTTATTCTCTATTACTGTCATTATCGAAGATACATTTTGCCCAAATCTTTCTGCTCTTTTCCGCAATTTCTCAATGTTTTCTGTCAATGTGGCTCCAGATTCTGGTGTACTGTTGGGTGCAATTACTGAGTTCTGATTAAATCTTTGTTTCCTAGCCTCCTTGCGTTCGGCATCACTCATTTTCACCGGCAGACCGAAACGTTTGGCTCTCATTTCTAACCTCGTCTTGGCGTCCATTTCGCAGGTTATTTTTATTTTGTTCGACGAATTGTTGACCGGCTCTGGCTCGGCTGCGGGTTCCTTTTCGTCTTTCTCCTCGGTCACTTTTGGGGCTGTTATTGAAGTTATGGATGTGGTTCTGTTCAAGACAATCTTTTTACTGCCCTCCTCTTTTTTGTCTGTTTTGCCGTTGTCTATAGCGATCTTCCGTTTGAGTGTTCTCGGCGGTTTGGGCTCGGCGGCGGGTTTTGGCGGCGAAGCGTCGGCGAGCGCCAATTCCTCGTTTATAGTGTCCACGGCCGAGTCGTCGAGTATATCGTTCTGGCTCTTGTCGTCCTCGTCTTCTAGCACTCCGTCTGAATCTATCTCGTCGGAGTCCAGGTTGATTTCTGCATGCTCTCCCTGTGTCATCGCGCCCTGCAGCCTCGCTATCAACTCGGCTTCCTGTGCCATCGCGCCCTGCAGCCTCGCTATCAACTCGGCTTTGTCTCCGGCGTAAGAAAGCCCACGTGACTTTAACTCTTTACGCAAATCGACTACCTTCATTTTGCTAACGTCGTTTAATGTCGAGTCAGCCATGTTTATATTAAAAATAGAAGTTTTAGAAAATATTTAACAATTCTAAAAAATCTAAAATGCAACTCCAAACATGAAACAAGCGAAATGTCAGTTGTCAATGTCAATTACGTCATAGGCGGTAGAAAATTGTCAATTATTTTTTTTATAAATTAAAAGCAAGCACGTTTAGGGCCGATTCACACGGGAATGGCAGCGCAGCGGCGAGCATTTTCAGTGTCATATGATTTTTTTATCTTCATTATTGTAATGCCGCGGCCGCACATGCGTCTATCGTACGAAGCTTCGTGCTATGACTTATGAGACGAATTGAGACGATACACGCAGGTTGCCCGCGGCCGCGATTTCTCATGCGATACTATATATGTATTACAATAATGAAGATAAAGTTTAAAATCATATGACACTGAAAATGCTCGCCGCTGCGCTGCCATTCCAGTGTGGGTCGGCTTTAAAGTATTAATAACAGGTAGTATAGAGCGCGCATAACGAAGTGGGAACAGTATGCACAAGTGAGAAGAACACGGCGTTCCCGCCGTGAGCGCTTGTAGTCGTCGTTGAGTGCTTGCGAAGAGCGTTTCTCCAAAGTTTTTTTCATATTTACAAGTTAAAATGGTTAAATGTGCAGTTCGATCTTGTAAAAACGATACTAGGAAGCAAACGAAAGTGGAATCCAATATTACTTTTCATCGGTAAGTCGATTTTTACACTTATTTTAATAAAAATAAATTACGGATCACGATCATTTGTGGGGGTGAAGAAGACGCGGGAGGCGGGAACGCCCCCTCACAGTGATGTGACCACAGATTAAGGATATAGGTAGATGGCTTCTTAGCTCGCCAGCGCGTGGCCATTTTATGCTTGTGTGCAATTGTAGTAGTGTGCGTGTAGGGATGGGCGTATATCTGCTTGTATATCGATAAAAATATAAAATTAGACTACAGCTATCGACCAATAGTCGACCATAATTTTATGTTATAGATTTTTATTAAACGACATAAAAAAAGGAGGTTATCAATTCGACCCGCATGTTCAATGTAGGATATATTATGCTCATTAAATTAGAAGTCACTTTCAATTTGGTGAAAAGATAGACAAGTTTGCGGGAGCGGAAAACACGTTTTTAAAAACTGTTAAAATTTTATTTTCGAATTACATTTGTATTAGACTTAATAGTAATTACAATTAACGGGCAGAGCCTTTACAATGGTATCTGTCCGGAGACTACCTAGCAGAAGCTCATGCTATGATCGACTGACTTCCTATCCCGTCTCAAGGCGGTTGTGAAGCCAGATTACATTGTAATGCTTCTATGAATTAGATATTTAATAAACAAAACCTTAACTGGAACTATTGTTGATAAGCAATTAATATGTCATCGCTGCATTAAATAATGATGACAGGGTGCTGAGGGGTTGACATAACTCCTCCCTCCCTAAGTTCGGAACCCTCGGGAATTTTAACTTCTTGAGGGTTGCGACCTTTAAAACACAAGAATCTAAAAATAAAATTTCTATATTTTAAAATACTTAATATTAAGATTACACCAAAGATTACATACAAAATTAGGGTCGCTACACTTATGCTTTTCACTTTAATGACTTTTATATTTTCACTTTCACTGCGTTCACTCACAGACTCCTGCATCTTCACTAAATTTGTCAAATACTTTGTGTCATCTAAGTTTACTCCCTGCATGTCTATAGGGGTTACTTCTGTATCTTCAATCTTAATTTTATTTAATTTAATGCGGGGTGTGCTTTTATAGGTTATTTCTCCAAATGAATTTTGTAAGTGCCTTAGGTATAAATTTCCCAAGTTAACTTCACAACCTGGGTCCGTCTTTAGAATATACGTCCCCTTAATAGGTGTTTTATTTACTTCCTTTCCGCATTTATCTGTCATAATTATATTATCCTTTGAATATATTATCCACTCCGATGTTGAAAGGCGTTGGACCTTAATATCCTCAATATAGACAGCATAAGGGATGCACAGCGACGTATCTTCATGATATTCCATCAGCTGTTCTACACAGGTGGGTAATTTATATGACACAATTTCTTTATCGGTTCACAGGAATTCATCATTTGCTATTTCTTCACAAGGTGATGCTACGGATGAGTATAACGAACCTTTCACCATAAGGAAGGGATATTCAGGGATTATAATAAAGGTCTTGTTCTTACTCTCATTATAGACTGGTAAAGAATAAATTTGGTAAAAGTCGTAAGTATTATTATCTATCAATGGGACCTCTATTATAAACGTTATCTGGTTTCCTTTCACATAAGCCTTAACTAATAACATACGTTCTATTTTAACTAGATTACTCTCTATTACGGGATATAACAAATGATTATTTGATTTTTGTACATTAGTCAAAATTTTAAGTAATTCTGTTGAATTCACAATTGACTGGTGTAAAACAGAAACTTTGCTTAAGGCAAGAGCATTTTCAATTTCATTTAAAATAATATATATTGTTCTGAAACTATTTATAAAAGTTGTAAACATACTTAATATATAAGTAGAGTAAATTGACTTATTTTCTTTATTGTTTAAATCTTTAACCATTGATTCAATTCGCTTTAAACGTTCGTTTTGAATAATAGAATTATTATAAATAATTTCAGTATTGTTATTTTGATAATCCAATACTTTGGTAATTAAGGTAATTTTGTTTTGTAATAAATTTTGATTTTTATTTATGTCCTGAATTAAGCTATCATATCTGAGTGCATCATCATTGTCTAGGTTTCCAGTGATGGATTTAATCACTGTACCTAACGGATTTAGTAAACCTCTTTTAAATCTTTGCGTTGGAACAATCTGCCTATATTTAGAGATTGTAGAGTCTCTTATGAATTCTGTTTGAGATCTAATAATGTTAAATTCACTATGATGTGGCTTATTATCATTTATTAACTTAATAAAATCTTTATATCCATTAATATTATATTCTAAATTATCATATATTTTAACTAAATCTAAAACCTTTATAATTATCCACTTATTTTCTTGCTTATATGCAGAACCTTTTCTTACAGGAAGAAGTCCTGGATTACCATCAATCTTTTGAAGTTGAAGGGCCAGGCTGTGACTCATCAGCACCGTGGCTATGATGCACGACCTGTGGAGGACGTTTAATGTTTTTTAATGGGACCTTACTATTTCTAGCTCCTATATTTATTGGTATTGTATTACGAATCTCTGGACCAATGACTTGGGCCTTTTGGTATAAGGGTTTATCTTTACTTTGACGCTTATTTACTGCTTTTGCGAAAATAGTACTTCCTTCATTTAATTCGGGACTAGTTTCTCCCCCTTTCCTTTTAATTTCTCTTTCTTTCAACTCTATCATTCTATTAGTAATAAAATTATATAAATATTTCGTTCTTTTTGCATGCTCCTTTAATAGCTGTTGCATATATGTTTTTTCGAAGCTAATATTAAATATACTGTTAGAATCTGTGTGTCCAAAGACTACTTCAAATGGTGTAAGTTGTGTTACACTATGAATTGTATTATTGTATGCCATAATTGAATATGTCATTATTGATGCTGCATCTGTAAACTTTTGTTCGTATTTTGCTAATCTATAAATTTCTAAAATGGTAGAATGAAATCTTTCTATTATACCTGTTGAACTTGGGTTATTTGGTGTGGTAATATGTAATTCAATTTTATACATTTCTGTTAATTCCTTCATTAATAGGTTATTAAATTCAGTCCCTGGGTCGCATGATATCTTTTTAGGGGTTCCATAAAATGAAAAATATTTAATTAACGCTCGGACTACTTCCGGCGTTGAACGATTACTTATATTGATTGCTTGACCTAATTTACTAAAAGCATCAACTAAAGTTAAATAATATCTACCCTCCATGCTAAATAGATCTATAAATATTTCTTGAAAAGGCGCATTTTGCGTCTGTGTAAGTTGTTGTAAGGGTTTTATAGGTTTTCTTTCATATTTCATTCTCCTACATGGTCCACAAGCATTTATTATCGCTGAAACAGTTTCCTGTAAATTTTCCCAATAATAATTTCTTTTAATTCTAACTGTTGTTTCTTTAATTCCACGATGGCATGTTTTTCCCTCGTGATATTTTAATACTATCGCCTTTTGTTCCTTTTCGTCTTCTATATAGACTACTCGTTCGGTGCACTCTATCATTTTTATTGTATCCTTTTTAAATAATGTTATAATGGTTTTTGCAAAATCAACCCTGTGTTCCTTTTCCTCAAAATAGATAAAATATTTAATTTTTGGTCTTACATATTCTTTTAAAAAGTTTTTAACTAGTTCTATATTATTTAATGGTAAAAATACTTCTAAAATTCTTTGTTTAGGTCTAGATAAATCTTTTACATGTAACTCGTCTCTAAACCATGAAAAAACTAAAATTTGATTCGGTTTAGTATCAATTGCTTCATTTAATATAGGTATACCTGAGGTGTCATAATTTACATTAGAATGTGTTGTTTCATTACTGCTCGATACTGAAGGTATCGGATATTGTTCCTCAAATTCTAAATCATCTGGGCTTACTGAAATGGTAGCAGATGAATCTGAAATAGTTATTGTTTTAGACTCGTCTGATACTCTTTGATTTTCGGCTAGTCTAGCTATTTTACCTGTAACATTTGTTAAATATTTTTGTAACTTCTTTTCCTTCTCATCTACATTAACTACTAATGAATTTTTATCATCATCTATTATATTTAATTTTACGCGAGATAATGCATCTGCGTTTGTATTTTGTTTTCCTTTCTTATAAATTATTTCGAAATCATACTCTTGTAATCTTAAACGCCATCTCGTTAATTTACTATTTGGTTCTTTAATAGAATAGAGCCATGCCAATGGGCGATGGTCTGTGTAAATTTTAAATCTTTTGCCGAATAAATATGGTCTGAAATGTTTGACTGCCCATACTATGGCTAACAATTCACGTTCTATTGTACTATACCGTGATTCTGTATCACTTAAAGTTCTACTTGCATATGCGATTGGATGATCTTCGCCAAGAGATCCTTGAGAAAGTACTGCACCCAACGCTATGTTTGACGCATCTGTCGTTAAAATAAATGGCTTATCAAAATCTGGATATTGCAACAATGGTGCATTTATTAGTAACTCCTTACATTTTTCAAATGACTCTATATATTTTTCATTAATAATTATCTTATTTCTCTTCTTTAAGCACGCTGTCATAGGCTGTGTTATTTTTGCAAAATCTTTTATGAATCTCCTATAGTATCCTACCAGTCCTAAAAAGCTTTTAATTTCAGTAATAGTTTTAGGTATAGGGTAGTCTAATACTGTTTTTATTTTATCATTATTTGGCTTAAGGCCGTCCTTAGTGATTGTATGCCCTAAATATAATACTTCTTTTCTTAAAAATTCTGATTTGTCTAATTGTACCTTTAGATTTGTTTTACGTAGTCTATCAAAAACTATTCTTAAGCTATTTATATGATCCTGCAGTGATCCTGAAAATACTATTATATCATCTATATACACCATACAATGATATCCTTGTAATCCTCTTAAGACATTGTCCATTGTTCTCTGAAATGTCGCCGGTGCCGTTTTTAGACCAAATGGCATTCTTAGGAATTCAAAATGACCTGATTGTGTACTAAAAGCTGTTTTCTGACGATCACTTTCATTTATTTCTATTTGGTGGTAACCACTAGCTAAATCTAGGGTTGAGAAATATGTGCTATTTCCTAATTTATCAAAAAGATCTGTAATATTTGGCAGTGGGTACTTATCATCTACCGTAATTTCATTCAAGCGACGGTAATCTATTACCATTCTATATTTTTGTTCACCCGATGCATCTATTTTTTTTGGAACTAAATGCACAGGTGCACTCCACGGAGAAAATGACTCTTGTATAACATTATTCCTTAATAATTTTTCTACTTGGTTTTGTATTTCATTTGACTGTACTGGGCCCTGTCTGTACGGTTTAATATAAATAGGGTCCTCATTTTTTGTTCTTATGTAATGCTTAACTTCATTGGTAAACGATAATGGAAAATGTTCACAGTAAAATATATCTTTATATTCTCTACATAAGTTATATATTTGATTTTTTTCTTCTTCATTCATGTGCTCTAACCTTAGTTTGTTTTTTAAGTTTTCTTCTAACAAATTATCAATTTCTATATTATTATTATTATTTATATTTATATTATTTATTTCACATTTACGCATGTTTCCGTTATATTTAATACTTTCAAATGGTGCTAGAATTGTTAATATCACCTCTTCCTCTCTTGTATTTTGTATAATGGTTTTCGCAAAACCATTTTCGCATGTGACTAACGCACTAGGCATACGTACGCCCTCACAAAATTCTACAAAATTTAAAATTGCTTCGCCTGACTTTAATGTTGTCGGTAAGCTAACACGTAATTCACAACGTGGTGGTAATTTAATAATATGGCTTTTTTCGTTATATATAATTGGAATTTTACCATTTCTAATATGAAGTACTTTATTTTTTAAATCTATTACTGCATCTAATTGTTTTAACAAGTCATTACCAATTAATCCGTCGTATCTACTGTCTACATTATACACGTAAAACTTATGAAAATTATTTGATTTAAATATGGGTAATAAGGGAATGTTAATAACTTCGTGGTGTATGCTCGACGCATGTGTACTGATTACTTCAAATGGTTCATTATACATATAGTAACTAAAATATTTATGTGCTATATCGGGTCTTATAAATGATCGCGTACTACCCGTATCTATCATGAATTTAGAATTAATTTCCGGTATGTAAATGTGCGGCAACCTAAGATTTTTATCACAGTTTATTTTGATTATTTCATGGGGCCGCTTGAGGCTTTTTCCCGAAAATTTTCAATTGGCTGCGCTACATAATTTTTTGAATTAAAACTTATATTATCAACTTCATCTCGACCATAGTCCTGGGAAGTTGAAGCTTGAGGATCCTCCTCATTTAATTGTAAATGATTTATAGCTGGTCTAGGGGCTGTTCTCATAGACACATCCGTATTCTGTTGCTGAACCTGTGGTTTGTAACCTAAATTTTGTGGTGGTCTATAACCGAATTGAGGTCTATTATCGAATTGAAATTGTGGCTTCTGGCCATACAATTGATTAAATGGTTTATTTGAGAATTGATTCTGAAACTTATTATTTTGACCAAACTGTTGTGGTGTCATTCGCTGAAAATTATTATTATTAAAATTTGGTCTATAACCAAGCTGAGGGTTGTTATTAAAATTAGGCTTATATCCGAACTGTTGATTATTATTATTGTTATAATTGTTAAATTTAAATTTTTGTGACATTGGTTTTTGATAATTAAATTGCGCCTGTTGCGGAATTCCAAACTGAAATGCATTTGGCTTTTGCATAAAATTATTTTTATAGTTAAAATTATTGCTTTGAAAATTTTTATTTTGGGAGTATATTTTATTTTTTGCGTTATATTGTTCATGAAAATTCACTTCCTCTAATACAATGCTAAGTGCATTTTCCAAATTATTCGGTGCTTTTAATCTCACTATTCTCACCATATGCTCAGGTAAGTTGTATAAAAATACATTCAATGCTATATTATTATAAATTATGATTTTACTTTTCTTAATCTCCTCGTTGTCTATTCTATTGACTTTAGAAATTAAACTTGATCTGACAGATTGTATCCTATTGCAAAAATCTAAATAGGTTTCGTGAGTTCTAATTTTTAAATTTTCTAGCTCAATGGCTATGCACTCTTCGTTACGTTGATCACCAAAATGTTGGATTAGCAGATCCTTAAAATCTGTCCAAGATACTACATCCTCTCTTTCACTAATAAGAGCAGCAGCATTATCTATTAACCTGCTCATTAAACAATGCATAATATAAGTATTTTGGGCTTGGCTACCCTTAAACTTTTCGATTACATATTCACATTTTCTTATATATAAGTTTAATTGTCTTTTATCACCATTAAATAATGGGATTAGTTTTATAATTTCACTCGGAATTAATGTAATTTGCTCCATTTTTGTAGTTTTAATATTTATTTAACTCAATATAATTTTACTTTAATATTATATTCATTCAATATTCCTCTTAATAAATTTTAATTATTCTCGTTCACCTTTAAATTTTAATTTACTTTAATAATTTTCAATTTCTTGTTCATATAATATTCATTTAATTTTTAACACATAATATAACACTCTTAAAATACTAACTGGGAAACCAGATTACGTTAAAACGGAAGATTTATTCCTGGATTAACAGTGGGCAAGGGAGGTGAAAAAGTTCGACTCACCAACACGCCGTATTCATCCTTCTTCAAGCTGCCTTGTCGAATTTGTTTGGTTCTGGATCTCTCCTTCACTGCGCCAGGCTCGTTCACGAATTATCAAATCGATGACTTAAACGCGACGATTGACTAGTGATTTCTCGGAAAAATCCTACCGGCTGCGCCAGACAAGTTTGCGGGAGCGGAAAACACGTTTTTAAAAACTGTTAAAATTTTATTTTCGAATTACATTTGTATTAGACTTAATAGTAATTACAATTAACGGGCAGAGCCTTTACAATGGTATCTGTCCGGAGACTACCTAGCAGAAGCTCATGCTATGATCGACTGACTTCCTATCCCGTCTCAAGGCGGTGGTGAAGCCAGATTACATTGTAATGCTTCTATGAATTAGATATTTAATAAACAAAACCTTAACTGGAACTATTGTTGATAAGCAATTAATATGTCATCGCTGCATTAAATAATGATGACAGGGTGCTGAGGGGTTGACATAACTAGATATTATTTTATTTATAAAATATTTAAGTATATAATTACACTCTTATATAATAGTTAAAAATATACATAATATGTATACTCCATAAGCCACGAAGGCTTGTCCGGAGTGTAATATCAATAAAATCAACAGTTTTTACATAAACTACAGAAGAACCAATATACTTTATTATACTTAACTATTAAGCAACAATTTTGCAAAATAACAATTACTATGTATTATCGAAGAAATAAAGACGTTAAAGCATTGGATGACCTGGTGACAGGACACATAATAATATAATGTGTCCACTGTCCCAACACCAGTGTCCGATCCTTCAGTCAATAAAATATGCCATACATCATAACATGTATAGATCGGATACCGGTGTTAGGACACATTGAATAATATATTTACACACATATTAAAAAAATGAAATTAAATGAAAAATATTTAAACATAAGGTTTTATTGAATATGTTCTTAGTCGCAACTCGCAGCTTTTGAAGTAAATATAATATTAACTTCCTTATATATATGTTCTCAAGCGTCATCATCATCACATTCACCTCTTCTCTAGGAGCATTTCTTTAACCTAAAAAATATTTTGTTTAGTATCAATATTCAAAAATTCCATTTTTTGCACATAGCAAAAGGCGAATGGCAGGATCCGTACAGCAAAATTTTGTTATTGTTTTTAACAAAATTTATACCATGTATTAAGGCAATTAAACCATTTATTTTAATATATGTAAATCATTTTTAGAACTCCGGAATAATTAATAATAACATATTAAACTCTATATATACATACATATATATATATATATATATATATATATATATATATATATATATATATATATATATATATATATATATATATATATATATATAATATAACTCAAAATGAAAAATATCTATTACATAAAATCACATTACATTAGTTTTCCATCCATATTTTTTATTGGCATGGCATGGCATTATAAAATGTATGGAAAAGTTAGCAACTACAGCTTTCTGGGATGAAAATAGTTCTCAAGAACGTGGTGTAACAGTCAGTCGTGTCAAATGGTCAATTGACATAATTTCTGACTATTTCTTCAATAAAACATACATAAAATACAGAGACAGAGAAAAAGATATCGGAGCAAAAATTGGTATAACTGTTAATAATGAGGAAACATTCCTACCACCAATAAAGCTATTAGATGTTGGTAGTTGTTACAATCCCTTTAGAATATTCAAGTTTTTAGACGTAATAGCAATAGACTTGTGTCCAGCAAATGAAATGGTATTTAAATGTGACTTTTTAAATGTTCCTATAGGCACAGATAACACCATAAGAATCAACAATGTAGAACAATTAAAAGAGAACAGTTTTAATGTTGTTACATTTTGCTTTTTGTTAGAGTATCTACCTACTTCTGAGTTACGGATACAAGCTTGTAGGAATGCATATAAACTTTTAAAAACTGAGGGTATACTGGTGATAGTGACACCAGATTCCAAGCATGTCGGTGCTAACAGTAAGATAATGAAATGTTGGAGGTACTCCTTAGCTCTTATGGGTTTCTCGAGGATCAAATATGAGAAATTTCAGCACATGCATTGCATGGCCTTTAGGAAATCATTACATTTGAATATTGCATCGAGATGGGCAGATTTGCATCAGGAACCTTATATGAGCTTTAACATAAATATACCACAAGACTTTTCTGTGCCAGAAAAAAAATGACAGATTATACAGAAACTCGTATATCAGTGAAAGACTTTGCAGAGTTGCTGTTTGAACCCGAGTGGTTATATTTGAGTTAACTTAACTATATTAATACAATTAGATTACAACTTACACTTAAAATGATATAAAAATATATGTATTTTCGTATTAAACTTTTATTTAAAATTTAATGTAATATAAATTATTCCTATATTGTTACACTTAATGTAAATTATTAACACGTTAAGAACCTAAACCAAAATGATGATCCACTTAAAAATATTTTTAATGTGGTTTAAAAATAAAAGAAAGATATTGTAAATTACAATAATATTAGAAAAAAATTCAACAATTAATGTTGATGAAGAAAAACAAAAAAGTCTTGGTTACCATTTCTATTTTCTGTAATAATATTTTAAATCACACTTCCTATTTCAATGCTTTTTGCTGATCCTTTCTAAGAGCAATTAAAAGACCTATTGTCACATGCTATTACTTAATACTTTTTTTTTTTGTATTAATTCATCAAGCCCCATACGGTCACCGGTGCCCGAGACACAATAGAATAATATCTATTGTGTCTCGTTTTCCCACGATTGATGGGTTAAATCTTTGCTGTAATTATGAAAAAAGTTAAGTTTACTTTTGGAATCAACTTACTACTAAGTTCATTAAGATTAAAGTCAAAGAGTCAATTCTACTTCACAATGTTGAATTTTTCCTTGCGTTTCTCCAACTTTTCCTTATTCTCTATTACTGTCATTATCGAAGATACATTTTGCCCAAATCTTTCTGCTCTTTTCCGCAATTTCTCAATGTTTTCTGTCAATGTGGCTCCAGATTCTGGTGTACTGTTGGGTGCAATTACTGAGTTCTGATTAAATCTTTGTTTCCTAGCCTCCTTGCGTTCGGCATCACTCATTTTCACCGGCAGACCGAAACGTTTGGCTCTCATTTCTAACCTCGTCTTGGCGTCCATTTCGCAGGTTATTTTTATTTTGTTCGACGAATTGTTGACCGGCTCTGGCTCGGCTGCGGGTTCCTTTTCGTCTTTCTCCTCGGTCACTTTTGGGGCTGTTATTGAAGTTATGGATGTGGTTCTGTTCAAGACAATCTTTTTACTGCCCTCCTCTTTTTTGTCTGTTTTGCCGTTGTCTATAGCGATCTTCCGTTTGAGTGTTCTCGGCGGTTTGGGCTCGGCGGCGGGTTTTGGCGGCGAAGCGTCGGCGAGCGCCAATTCCTCGTTTATAGTGTCCACGGCCGAGTCGTCGAGTATATCGTTCTGGCTCTTGTCGTCCTCGTCTTCTAGCACTCCGTCTGAATCTATCTCGTCGGAGTCCAGGTTGATTTCTGCATGCTCTCCCTGTGTCATCGCGCCCTGCAGCCTCGCTATCAACTCGGCTTCCTGTGCCATCGCGCCCTGCAGCCTCGCTATCAACTCGGCTTTTTCTCCGGCGTAAGAAAGCCCACGTGACTTTAACTCTTTACGCAAATCGACTACCTTCATTTTGCTAACGTCGTTTAATGTCGAGTCAGCCATGTTTATATTAAAAATAGAAGTTTTAGAAAATATTTAACAATTCTAAAAAATCTAAAATGCAACTCCAAACATGAAACAAGCGAAATGTCAGTTGTCAATGTCAATTACGTCATAGGCGGTAGAAAATTGTCAATTATTTTTTTTATAAATTAAAAGCAAGCACGTTTAGGGCCGATTCACACGGGAATGGCAGCGCAGCGGCGAGCATTTTCAGTGTCATATGATTTTTTTATCTTCATTATTGTAATGCCGCGGCCGCACATGCGTCTATCGTACGAAGCTTCGTGCTATGACTTATGAGACGAATTGAGACGATACACGCAGGTTGCCCGCGGCCGCGATTTCTCATGCGATACTATATATGTATTACAATAATGAAGATAAAGTTTAAAATCATATGACACTGAAAATGCTCGCCGCTGCGCTGCCATTCCAGTGTGGGTCGGCTTTAAAGTATTAATAACAGGTAGTATAGAGCGCGCATAACGAAGTGGGAACAGTATGCACAAGTGAGAAGAACACGGCGTTCCCGCCGTGAGCGCTTGTAGTCGTCGTTGAGTGCTTGCAAAGAGCGTTTCTCCAAAGTTTTTTTCATATTTACAAGTTAAAATGGTTAAATGTGCAGTTCGATCTTGTAAAAACGATACTAGGAAGCAAACGAAAGTGGAATCCAATATTACTTTTCATCGGTAAGTCGATTTTTACACTCATTTTAATAAAAATAAATTACGGATCACGATCATTTGTGGGGGTGAAGAAGACGCGGGAGGCGGGAACGCCCCCTCACAGTGATGTGACCACAGATTAAGGATATAGGTAGATGGCTTCTTAGCTCGCCAGCGCGTGGCCATTTTATGCTTGTGTGCAATTGTAGTAGTGTGCGTGTAGGGATGGGCGTATATCTGCTTGTATATCGATAAAAATATAAAATTAGACTACAGCTATCGACCAATAGTCGACCATAATTTTATGTTATAGATTTTTATTAAACGACATAAAAAAAAGGAGGTTATCAATTCGACCCGCATGTTCAATGTAGGATATATTATGCTCATTAAATTAGAAGTCACTTTCAATTTGGTGAAAAGATATTATTTTATTTATAAAATATTTAAGTATATAATTACACTCTTATATAATAGTTAAAAATATACATAATATGTATACTCCATAAGCCACGAAGGCTTGTCCGGAGTGTAATATCAATAAAATCAACAGTTTTTACATAAACTACAGAAGAACCAATATACTTTATTATACTTAACTATTAAGCAACAATTTTGCAAAATAACAATTACTATGTATTATCGAAGAAATAAAGACGTTAAAGCATTGGATGACCTGGTGACAGGACACATAATAATATAATGTGTCCACTGTCCCAACACCAGTGTCCGATCCTTCAGTCAATAAAATATGCCATACATCATAACATGTATAGATCGGATACCGGTGTTAGGACACATTGAATAATATATTTACACACATATTAAAAAAATGAAATTAAATGAAAAATATTTAAACATAAGGTTTTATTGAATATGTTCTTAGTCGCAACTCGCAGCTTTTGAAGTAAATATAATATTAACTTCCTTATATATATGTTCTCAATCGTCATCATCATCACATTCACCTCTTCTCTAGGAGCATTTCTTTAACCTAAAAAATATTTTGTTTAGTATCAATATTCAAAAATTCCATTTTTTGCACATAGCAAAAGGCGAATGGCAGGATCCGTACAGCAAAATTTTGTTATTGTTTTTAACAAAATTTATACCATGTATTAAGGCAATTAAACCATTTATTTTAATATATGTAAATCATTTTTAGAACTCCGGAATAATTAATAATAACATATTAAACTCATATATATATATATATATATATATATATATATATATATATATATATATATATATATATATATATATATATATATATATATATATATATAACTCAAAATGAAAAATATCTATTACATAAAATCACATTACATTAGTAAACAAGAATGTATTTTAATTTTTTCCATCCATATTTTTTATTGGCATGGCAATAATTTATTGACAGATGGAGACAATCAGCTGTTGTTTTGGATTATGGCTTTTGAATACGGCACATCTGTGATCTAAACAATTTAGCTAATTATCTGACTGTTTTTACGTTGAGTTGAGCATTATAATTATTTGCCTTCGTACTTACCTATCTCTTGATAGTGATTTCGCGAAAGGACGCTTCTTACATGTCATGGCGAGTTTGCAATGTATTACAAACCAGATTGAGATAAGCGACGAGAGTGAAGATCTTGTGAATATTATTCGACTGTGGATATAATATCCTGGATATGTAAGTAGTCTAATACAAATAATATTTTACATTTGTTAGCCTAACCATGAACTCTTTATTAAGTTTTATGTGTAGGTACAAGTTTTCCCTTCATTTTAAACCATACATTATGACATTGAAATATGTTACTTATCTCATGAAACTACTCTAGCAAAGTATTATTAATACCTCGATCGAGGGAATCACTCCTTCCTCATAGAGTAATACCTGATTCATTGCAAGCTGTTCTCTAATTATATTTTTTATTTCAGCTTCGGTCTCAAGATGAAGCTTGTGTGCCTTGTTGGTTGAGAGCCTAAAAAACCAGAATAGTCCAAGTAATTGAGGACTTTCAACCCTCTGCACCTGAACATATAGATTCAGCTTTAATGTGTGCAGTATGTGGCCAGTCTGGACACCACAACTCACACAGACTTAGAGTGGAATCCCGAAAACAAATACTCGTTTGCGGGAGCAACAAAAGGTATATATTTTAAACTAATAATCAAATGAACTTAATATGTCAGTGTTTAATTTGTTTTACATTATTGTTGTTTTGATATCTATGTCCATCTCATTAAATGATTTATTTATAGATGTCATCTATTGTGTTCTCCAATATAAGAGCGGCTGCAACACCAAGACATTGTATTTTTCAAGAATGCATTAATTCTGAGCGAAATGTTGTGCCTCGAGTTGACCGTGTCTATGTTGTGTTGTTGTGCTCAAAGCTAAAATAAAGTCCCGCCATTCTTCTGGAAAAACTTATTTTGTATTTATTGAAACTGAAAGAAACATGAATGGTCAGGACGCTATCAAAAGCTATTGCTGTAACTGCATTGTAGGCTTAAGAATAGTGGGATTCTGCTCACATGTTATGCCTAAGCTACTAGCTGTACCTAAGCTATCCTCTCCAAGAGGGTATGACCCGACCTGCCCCTTCCTTAGATGAAGTTGTATTATAAGAATAAATAAATTAATTATTAAGTTATAATAAAGTATGTTCTTAAAAATAAAGTGTTGTTTTTATTACCTGCACCAGAACCTTTTATAATCTACAAATGTAGCGAACAAGCACCAAACAGCATATTATGATTATAGGTAAGCAATGAAATGTTTAAGCAGCTCCATAGTCTATAAATATTTAAAAGTTAAAACACTAGAAGTATTAAAAATGCCTTGCCGAGCTTAAAGAGTGAATTCTAGAAACTTCATCATCATTATTAAATTGATGCATTCTGTTTTATACTATAGGCACACTATAAAGGTACCACTGAGACGTCCCACTAAGTGGATACCATCCTCATCTCAAATTATCTTCCTATTATTGTGTAGAACGGTAAAAATAAGTAAAGTACATTAGATTTATGAATTACATTACATATAACATTAATTATTTACCTTTTTACGAAAAGTATACTGATCATACAGAATGTACATAACCTCAAAACGTCAAACAACAAAACTGGCTATAACTTTTATGTTCCAAGTTTTAAAAATCTAAGAATTTACAAAGTTCTTATGTACGACATTATCTACCAAATAAGACAAAAAACATCTCAAAACACGAAATTTTTTAGCTGTACGAAAGTCCCATAGAAGCCTGCCATTCACCTTTAGACATGTCAAGATTTAAATGAAAAAATATGAAATTAGCAATTTGAAATATGGTTTACGGGGAAGGTTGTCTGCTTTATAATTATTGGACTCTGTTTGATGACTGCATTTGTGTGTCATGCTACAAAAAATGACGTATTGAGATATGAATGCAGTCATGTTATTTAGATCATTTAAAACGGCATCCATAACTTAAAAAATGTGGGTTGACCCACAATTAATGCTTAACTGCGAGTATACGAGTATTGAATACTTAAATTCATATTATAAAAATATAAACTTTAGCTAACCTTAGTATGCCTCAAAAACACTAAAAACAGTTGACAACAGTCTCCTTAACAGGGGGGTCTCCTGGAGGTGGTAGTGATAAGGGGGGATTTTCCTCACTTAAACCATCCCTTCTCACTCCATCTCACCACCAGAATACTCGGTTATAATCTAAACTTAAACATAATATTATCGTTATATAAATAATATTATAGGTCTCTCCGTCATCACCATCATATTGAACTCTTCTTTAGAAGCATTCCAAAAACCTAAAAAAATAGTTGGTTTAGTGTCATTAATTAATGTACTTAATACTATAAAATATATACACATAATATTGTATACAGGGCCATATGCTTTATGTAAGTTTTCCATACTTAACCCATCAAGCCCCAAGCGGAACCCAGGTGCCGCATAACAACTGAATATCTATTGTGTCTGGTATTCGACGATCGAGGTATAAAATTTATTTTATTAAATGACTGACTTTAGCCTTATTAAAATTTTACATTTTACTTATTAAAAAAGAGTAATGCCAGGATAAAATTTCAAAAAGTAGACCTAAGTAACGAATTGAGTACTTACAGGGGGGAGGTGTGAGAGCTGTTGATCATGCAATTATTTTACTCTCCGTTAGAACTTTTTTTATTTCAATAAAATCATTGTTTCAAACTTACGTTTGAAATGATAATCCCAATATTGTGATGCCTTCATAAGGGAGTAAGGATTAAAAACTTGCGTCTAAATATTTCTGTTCGTCGTGTATTTTGAAGCATTTTCAAATCCTGAAAA
This sequence comes from Cyaniris semiargus, assembly GCA_905187585.1. Taxonomy (NCBI): domain Eukaryota; kingdom Metazoa; phylum Arthropoda; class Insecta; order Lepidoptera; family Lycaenidae; genus Cyaniris; species Cyaniris semiargus. The sequence goes on along the minus strand of LR994566.1, from coordinate 4,750,784 downwards.
AAAAGTCATTTAGTCCATGACAATATTTTTATCGATATTCTATACTTCAAGTAAGGTGCATCCCTAAAGTACACGTAAAAAGCTATGAAATATTTTTAGCCAAATTATTACTTGATGTGACATTTTTATCACTAATGCCTTATATAGCATGATTAAGGGATTATTAAACTTATAAATTTTCTTTTTAGCTTACAAAAATACCGATTGATAAGCCCAAAAAACGTTGTTGAAAACTTACGTATGTTATGTTATATCCACGTGTTTGAGGCATTCCTTGACCGTTTTTATGGTTTATTATATAGCGGAACCACAAAACCCAACAAGATATTGCATTAAACGTTCACTAAACACTCTTATTATCACTTTTTAAACATGAAATATGCAGACCTACTCCTTTGTTATGTCGGGAGGTAGGACATAACATTACACGCTGTTGACGTTTATACACCGATATGAGCTTTCTCTTCCACCCAACTTACTGAATCGTTAGTTAGAAAGAGTAACATTATCAGCTGTCAAAATATAAGGCGCCCTCCTATCATATAAGTTATAACCTCATTGGATGTGACACAAATCACAATCAACGCTCGAGTCGATAATATTATCTATAATCTTTTTTCTTAAAATCTTATAATAATGTTTAATATATAGTATCTAGAGGTGTGTTCGTCCAATATATTTTCTAACGCGAATGTATTGTAAGATTAATGTTCTTATTTAATTTTTTTTTCAAAACAGATATCTAAGAACGACGTCAATTCACAGATGCACCCTTTTTTTCAGCTTTCCTAAAGACCGAAAATTGATGAAAAAGTGGATTTTAGCTTTAGAACAAACGGATTTTGAACCAAACATAATATGGAATAAAGTTTGTTCAGTTCAGCACACTTTCCTGATTTTAATTAAAATTAGGATTCTGATTCTATTTAAAATTAAATACTTAAACACAACCTTTTTAAACAAAAGTTTTTTATTTTATAAACCACATAACATGTAAAAAATATAAAAAAGTGTCTAACAATATTAATTTATATTATTGACACTTATCGACAACTTGTCGCCTATCTGCACGGCGCAGTTGTCGATGAGTGCAGACAGTAGACTGCACGTAGCTACAGCCTACAGCTTGGCAAAGAAGAGTCTGACGCGGTGACAGCTGGAACTAAGAGTTTTTATTTATGACAACACTACATTACTTGTCAACTCTAGTATATATTGCATTGAGATAGACTATAGGAGAGAGCCTAATATCGGTGTATAAGCGTCAAAAGCGTATAATGTTATGTCCTACTTACCAGGACATAACAAAGGAGTCGGTCTGCATATTTCATGTAATAAAAGTGTTAATAAAGGTTTTAATTGAACATTTTTTGCTAGATATTGTTGAGTTTTGTGGTTCCGCTAAATAATAAACCATAAGAACGGCCAATGAATGCCTCAAACACGTGGATTTGACATTAAATACGTAAGTTTTGAACAACATTTTTTGGGCTTTTCAATCGGTATTTTTTGTAAGCTAAAAAGATTATTAATAAGTTTAATAATCCCTTATTCCTGCTATATAAGGCATTAGTGCTAAAAATGTCACATCTATTAATAATTTGGCTACAAAAATTGCATAGCTTTTTAGGCGTGTTTACGGATTCTCATTACTTGAACTATAGTTTATCGATATCATGAACTAAATGACTTTCTTTTCTGGATTATAATGTGCTTCGAAATGATCGACAAATAGAAATATTCAAGAAAATACACGCATACTACTTGTATGAAAATAAGCACAAAATGGCCACGCGAATACGGGCTAAGATTACATCTATACTATAATACTTTATCTATGATATATTGTGTCAAAAGCGAAGCGTAGGGTTGCCTGTATTTAAAGAAAAGCGCCCTCATTTAATCTACACTCTTCTTTGCCAAGCTGTACATCCCTAATTGGCATAGAGTATAGACTCATTGTGCTTACGATGCGTACTTAGCAATAGGGTTGCAAAATTACGTAATTTTACCGAAAACGCTGGTAAAATACGCGTATTTTACGGTAATTTATATAAATTACGGTAAAATTACCGGCTACGTATGTATGCAGAATGGTGGTATGACGGCGGGCGGGGCGAGCGTGTTGCAAGTTGCAAGTTGCAACTTGCGTACTGCGTGCGCGTCGCACGGTGTGACGTTGCCGATTAGTGCTGTTTGCCATAGTATTTTGCGCTGTTGCGACTTGTTGACAGTTGACGACACTCGACAGAGCATACAGCAAGCCGGCAGGCTATTATGTTGTTTTGACTTACTGCACTAGACTTGCATTAAGTAACCTGTTTAATTTTTTATATCCCCATTCAGATTAATGAAAATTATGCCACGAAATCAAATCTTTTTTTACCCAATTTTACCGTAATTTACCGTAAAATATAATATTTTACGTAAAATATCGTAATTTACCGAATTTTACGAAAGTAATTTTACCGCTTTACATCCCTACTTAGCAATTGCCAATTCCTGCAATAGGCGCGCTATATACTACTGTTATTAATACTCTAAGGGGTCGGCCCTTAGTCGTAACTCGCGTAAGTTCGTAACCCGTATACGCATTGTACTTTTTTGTCTATGGGTGCAGGTCAGTTAACTTAAGCTGGCACGATCAACACATTTATACATTGCGCTTGTGTAGTGTCTGTGAATAAGCGCGCGGCGTGACGTCGTACTGCATACGCATCATGAAATGTCTGCCCGTCTCTCTCGCGCGCGGTCTATCTTATGAGCGTGAAGGGGACAGTTATTGTTTATCTTATGCTACTGCTTATAAATACAGCGTGATGTCACAAGTCTGCAGTCACGTGTGATCGGCGCGCGGCCAGCGTTCGGAACCGTACGATAATTATCGTACACATACGATAATTTTGTGCCTACGTACGATGTATTGTATAGTCTGTCAAGAAAGTGAAGAAATTAAAAAGTGGCAACATCGTAGTGAAATCCCTTTCTTCTTAAATTGATTTGAAAGGGATGACACTACGATGTTGCCACTTTTTAATTTCTTCACTTTCTTGACAAACTATACGATAGCATATTATTATCGTACGCAGATTGTACGATAATTTTTATCATGATGCAAACATATATATTTTTAAACATACTGTATAGTGAAATTGCATAAGTGTGAGTACTGTGAACGTGCCAGCTTTAGTTAACTGACCTATAAGTGTCGGTAAGTGGTCGGTAAAGTGCTACAAGGCTTTAAACGAACGTGGACGGGGCGCTGTTGGTAAACGAGAACTGTCAAAAACATGTCAAAAATGGCGTTTTTGTATAATAGAAGCGTTAGTTCCTTTTTTCGCCACGTTCATTTAAAGCCTTGTCGAGCCGTAATCACCTAATCAGTATTTTTTTTTTTTTGCCATTGTACTCAAGTTCTGCTGTCATGTATCACACGTCTCTTTTTACCACGCAGTGTTACTGATAGTGACATCTCGCTTGCTCAGGCCTTTGTTTCTCTATTCCGCTAGGTACCTATATTAACTTTATGGTACGAAGACACACTCTGCTCACATGTGTGGGGACATTTTGTTGAGAACCACCTAGTTTCAATAAGAGCAGAGTGGAATATTTAGCCTACAGTGGAAGACAAAAGAGTGAAGATCCTCGCAACGGAAAACCCGACATAATTATCCTGTTCTCTCTATCTCTGTCTGGCCTAGTGGCAAAATAATTATAATGTGTAATCATTCGTCTTTAGATAAGCTGCGAAAAAAACATAATTCTTTCCATCTTACTGTACTAACTGAGTCAAGAAAATCATAATTTGTTTTCACACTTCCGTTCCCTGCTCAAATGAATAATGTGAAAATCAGACCTAGAATACAAAAGATAGCACACACATAATTTAAATTAAACATTTTTAAATAATTCTGTTGCAGCAACATCCACTTCCAGCATTAAAAATTTAAACAAGGGTAAGAAATAAAAAACCAATGTAAATATTATAGAATTTAATTAGGGTACATACAAACATTTTGTAATGTTGGAGTATAATGATCGAACTAATAAGCGATTTCGAGTAGCTAGTGTGACAACCGTGTAAGTAGCTTCGTTTCTCTAAGGATTATACTTAGGAGAGGAGTCCGAAACGGCGAAAGAGCTAAGATTTCGTTTTTTATTAATATAAAAATACATCTTTTTACATATCTAACCGCGGTGAGAACTGAAAAGGCGAATCGCCCTGGGGCGCTCTGATCGACTCCTCTCACATCTCATTAAATATATTAAAACATTCCGTAACTATGTCTCTAAGGAAAAATCACACTGATATTTGAAAAGCCAACAAAACAAACTTAAGCATCCACTAGTGAAGTGTTAGCGAGAAACAACGAACTGCACCGACTCGCGGTGCGGCGCCGGTGTGACGTCGCGCGACACGGCGCGGCCGGTGCGGGGGGGTGCGGCCGGGGCGACGTCACGCGCGGCGTGGGGCGCTCGGGGGGGCGCGGGGCGGCGGCGGGGGCGCCGGGCGGGCGGGGCTCGCCGGCCGGCGCTCCTACCTGCCCTCCTGAGGCCGCGCCGCTGCGTGCGCGCGCGCCGCCGCCTCCTGCAACACAACATGATATTCTTATTTTAAACGGGTTCGACACCTTTGTAGTAGATATGAGCGCCGCGCCGGCGCGCCGCCGCCGCCGCCAGTACCGCCGCCGCCGCGAAAAGGCATCGGCGCGCCGAGCGAGTGGAATGATTCAATGAATCAGTACGAACGAACTCGTTATTATGGTAGACGATGGCTACGCCTTTGTCGTCGTCATTAGAAGAACAAAATGTGGACATTTTTAAAACCAAACTAGATAAAACTACCATGACCCTGTGTCATAACTTAAATATAAAAGATACCCAAAGATAGAAGCCAACCCACACGTACCTCAACCACACGACAACCACAATCACAACACGTGGTCGGGCGTATATTTCGTATTGTAAATGAACTGCAGACTATTCACACGTACCACATTTTGCAGTCGTTGTCGACCACTTGTGTGATACCGACCACATTGCAACCACAAGCGAACTAGTGGCCGAACACATCGCAACCACAACGTTGTGTCGATGCAATGACAGTGCGCGCACACTGTCCTCGCTCTTCCCCCCCTCCGTTTCATTGACTTTCGTACGTAACCACATCGCAACTACTGGCGACAACGCAACTACGTCGACATTTTGTCGGTACCACAACGCAACTACAAAAAGCTGCAGCGACACCATTCACACGTAACCACTGCTTGACGACATTTTGTCGTTCCGACGTGGTGTGGTTGTGGTACGTGAGGGTTGGCCCTTACTTATAAAATATAAATATATTATACTAGCTGTTGCCCGCAACTTCGTCCGCGTTGACGTAGTATAATAACAAAGGTGGATAATTTTCCAATTTTTGTGGTTCCTTATACAAAGGGTAAAAACGGGACCATATTGCAATGACTTCGCTGTTTGTCTCCAGGCTGTATCTCAAGAACTTTGCTAGCAAAATTTTTAAAATTCTTACAAATTATGTATTTCTGTTGCCGCTATAACAACAATTAATGCTATCAAGCAAAAAATAAAAGAAAACAAAATTAATTAAACCTATTTAAGGGGGCTCTCATACAACAAACGCTACTTTGGCCTTTTTTGTTCGACATAAAATATATTGGCAACAGATAGGCACTTGACAATATTATGACCACAAAATGCTAATAAGCTTGGTGTTCTTAACAGAGCGAGACAGTACTTTAGTCCGGACCATTGCCTACAACTCTACAAGGCGCAGGTTCGGCCTCATATGGAATATTGTTTTCATCTCTGGGCAGGGGCGCCAAAATACCAACTGTTCCCTCTGGATCGTATCCAACGAAGGGCCGCTCGAATTGTTGACTGCCATAGTGTTTCAAACAACTTGGACCCCTTGGAATTACGCCGAGATGTAGCTTCACTCTGCATCCTCTATCGGTTGTATCACTGGGAGTGCTTCTGAGGAATTGTTCGGAATCATACCACCTGCAACTTTTCGCCATCGTCCCACGCGAAAAATATACCATCCTCATCACCTTGATGAGTGGCAATCTTCCAAAGTGCGTTTTTCGCGTAACTTTCTGCCGCGCACTGTAAAACTCTGGAACGAACTGTCACCAGCAGTATTTCCGGACCTATACGACCTGCAAACCTTCAAGAAAAGAGCGTATTCCCTCTTAAAAGGCCGGCAATGCACCTGCAGCTCTTCTGATGTTGCGAGTGTCCATGGGCAATGGTAGTTGCTTACCATCAGGTGACCCATTTGCTCGTTTGCCCCCTTATTTAATAAAAAAATAAACTTAATTATTTGTTCGTCTTAATTTGTTCGTTCTATAAGGTACTGATTCAAAATAATATATTTACATCCTCCATCATCCCTTATTTTATCCCCATGGGGGTTGAATTTATCAAAATCCTATTTAGCCGCGTACTGACCAAGCGAGCAGCCTCGCGAGGCAGCCTCAGACATTTGCCGCGGTACGCATGCCGCGCGAGCGCGGCCTTGGTCTGTATTTTATAATCCGAGGCTGCCTCACGCGGCAAGGCCGAGCCATCGTAAGGCCGAGCCAGCATCGACGCTCAGTTTAACATGAAGTCGAATAGAGACCGCGCGTGCGTATAGTTTGCCCGAGACCACCATGAGGCCGCACATTCGGAAAGCTGTCGCCACCACTGCCTTTTTAATAATTCAGCTATTGGAAGGTTTATTTCTTGGCTTATTTTTCTCCATGCATCTTCCCTTAGTCCCCTATTTGTGTAATCAGGACATTGCGCATCCCAAAGTCGTCTATATCCTATCCTACTAATATTATAAAGGCGAAAGTTTGGATGTATGTTTGGATGTATGTATGGATGTATGGATGTTTGTTTATTCTTTCACGCAAAAACTACTGAACGAATTTTAATGAAACTTTACAATAATATTGGTTACTAGCTTTTGCCCGCGGCTTCGCTCGCGTTAAGAAGTATTTTATATACAAAATTTCATCCCCTATTTTAACCCCTTGGAGTTGGAATTTATCAAAATCCTTTCTTAGCGGATGCCTACGTCATAACATCTAACTGCATGCCAAATTTCAGCTCGATCCGTCCAGTGGTTTGGGCTGTGCGTTGATAGATCACCATGTCAGTCAGTCACCTTTGAGTTTTATATATATATATATATATATATATATATATATATATATATATATAGATTTAGATTTAGATTTAGTGAATAATTAATCTAAACTCCCTCCCGCACGCGCACCTCTGCCTTGGTGACGCCCACTTCGCAACTTTTTTTAAATTTTAATTTCGCCATAAGTTCAAAATCAAACGTCCAATTTTAATCATTCAAAGACCAAATATTATCTACATAAACTGTGCTTAGTGATGAAATAATTTATTTTGATATGGATTAATAGCATGAGTAAAATAAACGCGTTTAAATGAAGTCCAAAAAATTCAAGATTTTTAAAGAAAATAATGGTTGTTATGCCTCACTCGACATAGATAGGTATAGTGTGTCGCGGACTTTTTTGTAGATATTTATAAGATCTACAATTAATTTGAACATTTTATGGTTCTATCTTTTATAGTTTAGGCAGCGTACGCAAAATAAGTAACTTTTCTGGTTGATTTTTACACCTTGTGTCCGAAAAACCCAAATATCTTACGGAACCCTATTTTTTTCCAAAATAAAATTTATCCTATGTTACTCGTGGATAATGTAGCTTTCGAATAGTGAAAGAATTTTTAAAATAAGTCCAGTAGTTTTTTAGCCTATTCATTACAATTAAACAAACAAACAAAGTTTTGCTCTTTATAATATAAGTGTAGAAGTTTAGATAGTGTAGATACATCAGAATAACACATAGGCTACAATTTTAACCGACTTTCAAAATGAAGGAGGTGTTATGTTCGTTTTTTTATGTTCAACGATTACTCCGCCGTTTGTAAACCGATTTTCAAATTTTTTCTTTTGGTGTATAGGTTATCATCCCAATTTAGCACCATATTCATAAAAGTGGTGACCCGATGAAGGGATCCATAAGAAATCGTGGGAACTCCTCAAAATTTATATGGAAACATGTGGTGACTTCAGTTTTGTGAGCAGTAATATTTTGCACCAAGGTATACCATGGTTCGGAAGGTGCTGAGAGAACTCCTGACTCTTTATAGATACAAGTTTGGGAGTTTCGACGTTGTTTTAAGAACGGAAAGCATATGCTACTATGCAAATTACATTCATCATCATCATCATCACTACCATAAACCATTATAGAACCATGTATCGTCTTGTTGTATTGGTACTTTTCATAGTCTTTTATTATATATCACTTAAATCGCGGGTAACACCGCGGGGCACATCTAGTTCACCATATAACTATATTTGTATTAGTTTAAGACACTGTTCTTTATCCATGACGCATAAGTCCTAACACGCAACGAATAAGCGAGGCAAAACACTCCCGTCTTGAGTGAGCGCGGCAAACGTACCGAGGCGCCTTTGAGCATCGACAAAAACCGACAACGCTCGGCTCGGGCTGCGGCACGCTCGGGCGAGGCAACGCATGCGTTTGCCTCGAGCGAGGCACGTCCTGACCGACCGAGCAACTGCCTCGCGCGGCTGCCTCGTGAGGCTGCTCGCTTGGTCAGTACACGGCTTTTAAGCGAACGTCTTCATCATAGAAGCTCAAATCTTTTTAGTTTAATCAGTCGAAAGTCTAAGAAAATTTATAAAAACATAAAGAGTAACGCGGATGCATTAGTATAACTAAAAACTGCTTCCAGAATCCCTAAAGCGTTAGAGCCCAGAGTACAGCTAAAAGATGCAAAGTTGGCTGTTTTTATCACTAATGTGCTAGTTGGGCGATATTGATATCGAGCAAAAATTAGCAAAAAAATCACGTTTGCTGTATGGGAGCCCCCCGTAGATATTAAATTTATTTTGTTTTTAGTATTTTTTGTTATAGCGGCAACAGATATACATAATCTGTGAAAATTTCAGAAATCTTGCTATAACGGTTTTTAAGTTACAGCCTGGAGACAGACAGACAGACGGACAGACATCGAAGTGTTAGTAAAATAGGGTCCCGTTTTTACCTTTTGGGTACGGAACCCTAAAAACAGATAAAAGTCGCTTTTGAGAAACGCCGCCGACGGCGCCGCCGCCGCCGCCGACCAAAAAAAGTCGGCGCGCCGCCGCCGGCCGTTTACCCATCGGCGCTCATATCTACTTTGTAGTAGTGGAAATTGCAGGAGCAGAATCGACAGCGGTAACCAACCACGAAAATTCATAACCAGCTTTGTTATTTGACCCAAGGTACCACAACCTCACCTAATACAGCGTCAGTAACCAACAGTTCTGGATTATATGATCGTGTAATAAACAATGTTTTAAAACAATCAAAATACTAAAATTTAATTCCTTATTTGCAGTTCAGCCAAAACAAATTATAATAAGCTCCATTCTACCTGTAATCTTTCTCAAAAACTGTCTTTAGTCTTCATGTAAGCAAATACGCTTAATTTTCCACACCATTGTCTTGATTTACTGCATAAGGATTAAGTGTCATTCAAACTGGAAACTTAGTGAATTTTGATTATAAACCAAAATGAATCATAGCTTCCCCCCTTATTCTGTACCTTTGATGAACATGAACTTCATTGCTCAAGGTCACAATTTCGAATAATTTACTTAAAGTCAATTTAAAAAGTATAAGACGGGGAATTGACTACCGGGCCGCCCGTTACGGGCAGATCTGTCGCATGTCTGCTCGTCAATTCCTAGGTACGGGCACAGACATGCCCGTCGGCCTGTGCCCGCAGCCTGCCCGCGAGATCGCATTGTTCCCGCGCGGGCACGGGCAAGTCCGACCATGAATGGTCGCGACGGGCGGCCCGTCGTCATTCGCGCCTTGGAGAGCGATTGGAGTGCTCTTAAAATATTATTTAAAAACATGACTGTAAACACTACAAACAATAAACTAAAGAATGAATGAACAAAAACAATTTTGGCATTCGTTTATTTCCACTTACTGCTCGCGTCCTCGTTTGTGGAAAGTTAAAAGCAAGGGTTACATGAACACCGATATCTACCTACATAATGCCGCTTACAGCGAACTTATTGAAAAATCCAAAGAAATCAATGTCAATGCTGATCTATCATTTATTAAAAAGAATATCGAGTCCATGAGCCCACGACCGAGCTACAGCTCTCTATATATTTGATTGACTTGCCTGTTCTGTGTGTGTTCAATAGGGGCAAGCAGCAGACTTGTGCCAGACTGGGCGGCCCGCGGGCAGCCCGGTAGTCAATTCCCCGCTTAAAGCTTGAAATATTGACAGTACAACTTTTTAAAAAGTTAAAACGTCAATATTGTGACCATATAATCAATGATGTTCATGTTCATCAAAATTACAAAATAAGTGGGCTGATGTAAGCTACTTAACATTTCAATCGTACCTTGGTCCGTGGCTGCGGCTTGGTGCGGGGCGGCGGGGCGCTGACGGGGGGCGGTGCGGGCGCGGGGGCGGGTGGCGCGGGGCGCGGGGGCGGCGGCGGGGGCGTCCGACCTAGCGACGCCAGCAGCAACCCCCGCAGGAGCCCCGCGCGGGAACCCGCCTCCGCGTCGTCCGTGCCCGCGCTGCTACCTGTGAGCGAAGTTATATTAAGCCACTGTTGAACCGCAAATCTGTGATTTCACGCGATAAACAATTTTTAGAGTTATTATTTATCCCAAACTGCCCAACAATGTTGCAGACAACATCTCGCTGTAGTTACGACTTACAAGCAATCAAATTCAATTGCGGGATATGGTAAAATATATTTGTTTATAAATACATTACAACTTTTTAAATTTCGTTTTATAAAACTCAAACGCCAAAATTGTGACTTTATAAGCCATGAAGTTCATGTTCATGAAAGTTACATAATGTTAAAACAATATAGTTATAACATTACTAACCTAGGAAGCCGGCTAGCAGGAACTGGGAGTCTGCGGCGTCGGCAGGGGCGGGGGGCGCGGCGGGCTGCGGCGCGGGGGGCGGGGCACTCGCGCTCGCCGCCGCCCGCCGAGGTAAACGCTCTAGCTGTTGTCGCGCCGCCTGAAAACAAGGGGTTTTTTTAATTAGTTGTATTTTTACTTTAAATACTATTATGTATTTGTAAGAGTCAATTCAGTCCGCAACGCGACGCGTAGACGCATTTCTAAATTTGTATGGATTTGACAGATTTGCAAGACGTCTCACGCAATTCAAATCTGTCAATTCAGTACAAAAGAATATGTTTGTCATTATGGGGCTCTCACAACCTTTACATTGTTTCTAATAGTTATAAGTTGCAGTTTCAAACATTGTTTTCAAACACTGTATAATACTGATCACGTGACTATAAATTGTACAATATGAGCGTGTGTGTGTGTGTGTGTGTATGTGTGACGTACGTTGGCCTGCTGGCGCTCGAGCTGCAGCTGCATCTGCAGTTGCTGCAGCTGGCTGGGCGTGCCGGGCTGGTTGGCGCCGCGCCGCACGCCGCTCAGCTGCGACAACAGCTCCGCAATGGGGTCGACGACGGCGTCGCGCGACGACGGCGACAGCGACGAGATGCCGCCGCTCGTGCTGTACGACATGTAACCACAACATACACTTTAAGCTACACATCTAACACTCGAATAATTAGTAGTAGTCATTTATAAACTACCTATATTTCTCTCTCTCGCTCAAACACGTACACACACAAGTAAATATGTTGCACCCGTCTCTCTTGCTCTATTTCTTTATTGTCAAAACCTTCTCGCTCCCTCTTTTGTACTACTATTATTAATTCCATTGCACATTTCTCTCTCTTGCTTACACACGCATCTATTCAATATCTCCTTTCTCTATCCCGCACACACGCCAGTTAAATATATCTTCTTGCTCACACAACAGTACAATATCTCCCGCACTTGCACACAAAATGTGGTTAATACCTGAACTGCATCTGTCGCACGTTCGCTCCCTCTCTCGTTCACACACACGTATGTTCAATATCTTCCGTCTCTCTCGCACACACATGTGGTCAATATCTGAACTGCATGGAGGAGCGACGCGCGCGACTGACGCCGTGGCCGGAGGGCGGTATCTGTCACACGCTCGCTCCCTCTCTCGTTCACACACACGTATGTTCAATATCTCCCGTCCCTCTCGCACACACATGCGGTCAATACCTGAACTGCATGTTGGAGCGGCGAGCGCGACTGACGCCGCGGCCGGAGGGCGGTATCTGTCGCACGCTCGCTCCCTCTCGTTCACACACACGTATGTTCAATATCTCCTGTCCCTCTCGCACACACGTGTTCAATACCTGAACTGCATGTTGGAGCGGCTACCGCGACTGACGCCGCGGCTGGAAGGTGGAATCCACCGCACGCTTGCTCCCTCTACCTCTTTCGCTCACACCACACGTCATAAATATCTCCCGTCCCTCTCGTACACATGTGGTCAATATCTGAACTGCATTTTAGAGCGACGCGCGCGATTGACGGCGCGGCCGGAGGGCGGTATCCGCCGCACGCTCGCTCCCTCTACGTCTTTCGCTCACACACACGTCATCAATATCTCCCGGCCCTCTCGCACACACGTGGTCAATACCTGAACTGCATTTTAGAGCGGCGCGCGCGATTGACGCCGCGGCCGAAAGGCGGTATCCGCCGCACGCTCGTTCCCTCTACCTCTTTCGCTCACACACACGTCATAAATATCTCCCGTCCCTCTCGCACATACATGTTCAATACCTGAACTGCATTTTAGAGCGGCGCGCGCGACTGATGTCGCGGCCGGAGGGCGGTATCTGTCGCACGCTCGCTCCCTCTTTCGTTCACACACACGTATGTTCAATATCTCCCGTCCCTCTCGCACATACATGTTCAATACCTGAACTGCATTTTAGAGCGGCGCGCGCGACTGATGTCGCGGCCGGAGGGCGGTATCTGTCGCACGCTCGCTCCCTCTTTCGTTCACACACACGTATGTTCAATATCTCCCGTCCCTCTCGCACACACATGTGGTCAATACCTGAACTGCATGTTGGAGCGGCACGCGCGATTGACACCGCGGCCGGAGGGCGGTATCTGTCGCACGCTCGCTCCCTCTCTCGTTCACACACACGTATGTTCAATATCTCCCGTCACTCTCGCACACACATGTGGTCAATACCTGAACTGCATGTTGGAGCGGCGCGCGCGATTGACGCCGCGGCCGGAGGGCGGTATCCGCCGCACGCCGCCATGTCTGATACCACTGGGTTCGTCGTGGTACACGGTTAAGAAAATCGTTTAAAATGGTACATAATTGTTAGCATTATTCATAGCTAACAATGTTTAACTGCTGACCAAAATATAATAACTAGATGACGCCCGCAACTCAGTTGTGCTTAAACTATTGTTTACTGCAAAATAATCTTTAAGTCACAAGTTCTGTTACAGCATAAGATCTAACACAACCCAAATATCTTAAGGCCTGGCTTCACAGCTATACGGGACAACCGTATTGGTCCGCACGCGACTCGCTTCGCGTCGCTGTTAAACGATGCTCTAGCGCAGGGGTCACCAAATGGCGGACCGCCGACCAATTTATGTGCGGACCAAGCATTTTCAAGATGAACTTCGTTAAAAATAAATTTCGGTCTCGAAGATCCAAACTTCGTCCGAACAATCAAACAATCCAATCTCCGGGATTTAATACCAATAGCTTGCACCAATTTCACTTCAAACATCAGAGTCACTTTTCTCATTGATATGTAATAAATAAATACCTTTGTAAATTCCGTAATTAACTTTTTTTTTAATGTGTGGACTGCGAAGGTCATTTCATTTCTTAATATGGACCCCGAGCGAAACTAATTGGTGACCCCTGCTCTAGCGTCTCGTATGTGCACCCGCTCCGGGTGCCCATATTGCCAGCCCGTACGGGTGTCCCGGATGGCTATGAAGCCTGTTTAATTCATCAAGCCCCATACGCTCACCGGTGATCGAGACACAATAGAATATCTATTGTGTCTCGTTTTTCCACGATCGACGGATTAAAACGAAAGACTGTGGACATTAATCAAAATTTCCATGAATAAACTAGCAAGTACCACAAAGCAAGTGGTCGAAGAATGGGGTCACAGACTAAGCAAGAAGCGATCAGCTGAGCCCCCTGGCCTTGAACACTCCAAGGCACTAATTCTTGGCTACAACAAGAAACTGTCAGAATAAGTGCTCAAAAAAAAAAAGACTAAATTAGGCTATTGTAAAGGATATTAGAAACGATATGAGGTCTCTGGGTCCAGTGCGGTGCTCGAGTGTGAGGTGTCCGGCGAAGTCGTCGGTCACAAAGTTAGGTTCGCCGCCTGGCTGAGAAGCGCACACCGGACACACCACCTGGAATAAAAAAAAATAACATTCAGAGATGATAATATAAAAGAATACATGCAGCCGAAAGAGGAACTTCTCATTTTTGCAAATCGATTAAATAGCTTTTCAGTGACGCATAGAGCTTTTAAAAGATGCACGTTGATAATATTATGTAGCACTAGATGACGCCCGCAACTCCATTGCACCATAAAACGTTTATCGCGTGGGAACCGTACATTTTTTCGAAATAAAAGTATCCTATGTCCTTTCACGGGACTCAAAATATCCCTACACCAAATTTCAGCAAAAACAGACAGACACAAATTAGCATTTATAATTTTACAATAAGAGTGTCAAGTGGCCATATAATGTGGCCAATGAAAAGTAGCAACATTATTATAGCAAGTAGCAACAATACAGTGGCAAATCTCACCGCAAGATTGGTGTCAGCGTGATCAGCGGTGACATGCTCCATGAGTGCAGTGTCGGTGAAACCCATTCTGTTGCAGAACGGACACGTGTACGCCTGCGGCTGCTCCAACGCAACCGTCTCCCCGCCGTAATAAAGTTCTGAAACCACATAGAATTAAATTAGGTCTAATAAAAACAAGCAGACCTTATTATTCTGAAAATATGTATTTACATTTCATTTTACACAATTAAAATACATAAATAAATTATTAATTTGCAAGAATGTGTATTATTGTACACAAAAGTGTATTATTAGTAGTGTTTTTTATTATACTTTAAAATACATTTCAATAAGATTTGAAAAGTTATGCAATTTTATTGACTCATCCTGAAATAATAATAATGACATTATTGCTATTAAGCCAGTCATATTCCAAAGATGTTACATAATATTATTATTATTAAAAGAAAGTGTCATAGTATATTTTAGTACTCAGATAAAAAAGATAAGCTTAAAGAATTTGTGTGGCTTCCTTAATAAGCCGACATGCATTTCATATTTTTTCTCTGAACTAAAATGAATTTAGATAAGCTTCATAGATTTGAGTAGTATATAACTGTGCTATATTTAAAGATTTCTTTTCCTCAAAAAGTCCTTTAAATTTCATTAGGTCTAATATTGATCATATTGTAGTGATAAAATCTAGCAAAATATGTGTTTAGTAATAAAATAAATGGTCTCCTTGTAGTATATCCACTACAATATTTTTTTACATTAAATCATCATTAACAGGGCAAATCAAAATACAATGTTATCAAAATATTATATATAACAGTAATAGTGAAAATTCAGAAAGACAGAGCCTGTGCTTTGTTTATGATAAAAGAAAATCAATTGTTTAATAATAATGAAGTGTGAGATTATATTATAACAAGTTAGTAGATACAAGAAAAGCAAAACAAGCAAATTTTAACCGATATTCAACATAATGTTATGTTGGTATCATTTTCATGTTTGTCAGCAAACTAATAAGAATGGGTTATAACAATGTTTATGCATCTTATGTAAATAACACTAGAACTTGTCTTTTTGAAATAGCATAAAAATAGTAATCTTTTTTTCAGTTTCGTGCACTAACAGAAACAGAAAAACATACTAACAGATTTTTTTATGTTGCATAAGTGTAAGAGACAAGTAGAATAAGGCCTCCCAAAGATTCTTTCTGTACAATGACCTGACTTTAGCAAACACTTACATTGAAAGACCATAATATTTTTAATACAAATCTTTTTAAAGTTACTCAAGCTATGTTATAAGCCTCATAAACAATATCCTTTATTAGGGTTCCGTATCCAAAGGGTAAAAACGGGACCCTATTACTAAGACTTCATTGTCTGTCCGTCTGTCTGTCTCCAGGATCTCAAGAACCGCTATAGCTAGACTTCTGAAATTTTCACAGATTGTGTATATCTGTTGCCGCTAGAACAACAAATGCTGAAAACAAAATAAAATTAATATTTAAGGGGGGCTCCCATACAACAAACATGATTTTTACGGCCTTTTTCGCTCTATATCAATAATGGCAAGAGGTAGGCACTTGAATTTTTCACACACTCTTTTGTTATATGTGTGCTTTAATATTTAATAATAATATTAAAATAAAATAAAAATTTAATTTAAATATAAATAAAAATTGTGTTTTTTGTATGGGAGCCCCATACAAAAAACACAGCCTATTTTTGCTCTGTATTGGTATGGAACTCTTTGTGCGCGAGTCCGATTCGCACTTGGCCGATTTTTTAAATTGGGTCAGTAAACAGAATGAACATCTAACAACAAAACCCTCAAAGTTGCATAAAAATAACACAATAATAATATTTCAAACTTAAAATGTATTTTTAAAGTTAGTTTTTATCAAATTATTTATATTGCTATACATAAAAACTTTGATTCTACCTACATAACATACCATGGTAATTTAAATGTTCAAAAATTTTTATAAGATTTTGTAACATTATGATAGCAGCAAATGAATACTCAGAATATTAAATTAGTACAAAAGTTTAACAGGCTAAAGAAAATGTATTATGGTTCCAAAAATCACACAATGTAGGTATATCTGAGATGAAAATAGATTGTGTACCTATTTGAAACACAAAATGAGAGAACTACAATCAAACTTTTTGGATAATAAAATATTTTAATAGTTATAATTCTTTTTAAATTTTACATACAAAGCAAAAATAGCCAGAGCTAAGTATTAAAATTAAATGCAAATAACAACAATATATTATTGCCTTATGGGGATCTTAATACCTTAGGACTCTGAATAATAAATATAGTCTGATTTTTCCAAGGCATAATGTATGTCAGCATGATGACTTTTGAAAGGAATCCAAAATAGAACTATGAGTTAACAAAAACACTTACCAAAATCACTTCTAGAAAGTATACATTGCATAGGGTGCTGTGTGGTGTGCTGGTTCGTGGTGGCACCAGACTCGAAACAGGCAGCACATAAGTCGTAATCAATGCATATCAAACATTTGTATCGCCGTCCTCTAAAGTTATTTTTTAAACACGAATCACAGCTGACTCCTGAAATTATGTCAATACGTGTATTCACTCCTATTTCGCGTGGAATCATTGAAAATCACCAAATCGAGCCAATCAACTTGTTCCCGACGCGAGAAAGTGCAATGTTTAGATTTTTACGATGAATTGTATATTGACAAAAGCATCGTACAAATTTTGATTATCATTACCCACCTTCATGGCGATTCATTTTCGCCAGGAATTGTAACCGTAAGAATATCTCCCGGGTACCAGGATTACTACTACGGTTTGAGGTATTTATTAAACTACTCTAAACTAAATAGCACAACATATATTACACTAAAATACAAGATTTATAACAAAAATTTCCAAGCAAACCTAACCCAACCAGGCCATAATGACGTCACATAATTGGGCTGTGTTGCCAAATAAAAAAGTGCCACGGTCATGCAGACTTCATAACATTTTTGGCATGTTGCGGTCGTTGGATAGATCTTTGGTCGTCGGCACTCGGCAGTCGGGCCGGCACTCGGCAGTCAGCACCAAAGGTCGGCACTTATTAGTTATTTAGGCTCCCGTACACAGGCACGTTTTATCGGTCGATAATAACGCAAGCGTTATTGCGATATGTCTGGCTAACGAAAGCGTGTCCTGGAGTTTCCTTATAAGTTTTAATATGGCAATATTATTCTTTTGTCAAACACACTTCAAAGTCTGTTTGTCGTTGTCTTTAGTTTGTACTGTTAATTGATTTTCTAAAATAATTTCTCTAATATTGGTAAAACAATAAGAAGTAACACGCGAAAGCTGCTACATACTATGATTAGTAAGTTCAAAGAAAAACAAAAGGAGAAAGAAATTGTTTTCCAAGAAAAACAACAATGTTTAGATACGATATCGGATTTTTTAGGTTTGACTTTGTAATTTTGATCCTTGAGAAAAATTCATTATAAGCGTAAGTGATCATGACTCCACTGATACAGAAGAATCTTTCGAGGTTGAATTTTTGGACTCTGATTTTGAATATGATTCAAATTAAACATAATTAAATATCAAAAATACTTAATTTATGTACACAAATTAATAAATCTGCATACTTTTAACATTGGGTTTAATTTAATACTCAATTATATAACATTTATTCCGAAAGTAAACCGTTTCGAAGTTTCGAGGGTTTCGAGTGAACTAACGTTATTTTTATATAGCTTATAAAAATAACGTTAGCTCATTCGAAACTTCAAAACGGTTTTCTTTTTGAACAGACTACAAATTAATTGTAATCACAAAAATACACAAGTATCAAAACAGTTTTTCTCCTACTATAGTGATACCATATAAAGATTTTTTGAATTTCCCGCTTTTTCTCAGGTCACGCTTTCGTTAGCCAGACTCTATCTGTTTTCAGTACATTTTGTATTAGGATGGTCATGTTACAGTTACACACAGCTGCGATAATAACGCCGCAATGGAAGTATATCGCAATAACGCATGCGATATTGACTTTTCTTGCATACCTGAGACTGAGAGAGATGGTATAATAGTGCCGTCGCGGCGCGGCGCTCTCTCGTAAGAAATATCGGACGATAAAAACGCAGCTGTGTGCAAGGAATCGGGACGCATTATCGCAATAACGCATGCGTTATTATCGATAATCGACCGTTAATACTTGCGGCTGGCTGCTTGCCGCTTGGTCTGTTGGTCTAATCACCTCACTATATTGTACTCGGCGAAACATGGCGGTAGCGGTCATTTTTAAAAATAGTTACAATATTGAAAATTGTGTTTTATTTCAAATAAGACAAACATTACACGGTCTCTCAAAACCAACTACATTATACTGTACTCGGCGAAACATGGCGATAGCGGTCATTGACTCCCTGTCAAAAACTTGTCATTTTCTATATAAACCGCGATTGACAATAACCTTTCATCTGTCACGAACTGTCAAACCATTTTCGAAAATTTTCCAATTTCCAATTACTCTCATTAGACTGATTAAATTATCTAAAGAAATTACTATGAAAGCTATATATAATTTTTATATAATGAGAATTTTAATAAATAAGCTATTAGTCGCAAATACACAGTTTTATATATGAAACAAAATACTAAATCGGTGGTCTGCAAAGTAGAAGAAGAACTTTTGAATAGTTTTAGAGTAAGACGCCCATTTTGGGCGCTTGACAGACGAGAGGATATAGTGTCAGATGTTGTCAATCGCGGCTTCGTATAGAAAATGACAAGTTTTTGACAGGGAGTCAATGACCGCTACCGCCATGTTTCGCCGAGTACAGTATAATGTAGTTGGTTTTGAGAGACCGTGTAATGTTTGTCTTATTTGAAATAAAACACAATTTTCAATATTGCAACTATTTTTAAAAAAGTATGTGATATGTCAAGTGCACTGTGCAAGTGACATTTCAAATTTGACACATTCTTGTTACATTCTTGTAGCTGTCATTCGTTCAAATCGAATATAAATTATTTGTAAAACAGGAATAAAACGTTAAAAACTGTTAAAAGTACTAATTTAGCTTGATTTTTTGGAAATTTATTGGGTTTAATTATTATTTAAATGTTAAAAACATTAAATTGTAACGTTTGGTTACTACACCTGCCTAATTCGAAGCATTAGTTTTCCGAAGAAGAAACTTTGCGCGGGAAACCTGAGCGGCTGGTTTTTAAGCGATAAAATAATTCCTTTCCGTTCCTCTTAAAATGACGAACGACTTGGATCATTTTGTCAAGGATGGATGTGAAGCCCTCGAAATAAAATTAGGTACTTAAGTAATTGCCGTAAAATATTGGAACTTCACCATTATGTGTATATGCTCAGGTAAATCATGACTTTTTATTTTTACAGTACGGGATGTTGAAGACATTGAGAACGATGATTTAAGCTTTCCCCCAGAGATGTGTCATCAGGTGTTTGGTGAAAATGAGAATGTGTTTGGCTACACAGACCTCAAGATAAAGTTATACCACACAGCGGCCAGCCTTCAAACATACCTTGGAATATCCTACACCGACAAGGTAGCAAACATTTAAAAAAAATGGAATTCTAAATGGAACTTTACTTCTTTTTAGTCATACCCTCATGTAGCAAAAGTTTTTAATATAAGTACAAAAAAGAATAACATACTAAGTTTATAATCAAAAATGAAAGAAAAATGTATTGATATATGATTAATAATTAATTGTTTGAATTACAGTTAGATCCAGCCAAAACCGGTGGTCTAAAACCTGATGATATTGAAGGCTGTATGAAGAAGGTCTTGGCTCCGGGATATCTAAAAAATATAGATTTATTTGTGTCATCGCTTGAGAAGGATAAAAATTTCACACCATGTGGCACTCTCAAACACTCTTTCACAGTAACTCCAGGTTTGTTAAGAAAGTTAAAGATGTTATACTGTTAACCCATCAATCCCCAAGGGGCACCTGGCTGTCGCATAACAATTGAAAATCTATTGTGTCTGCGATTCCACAACCCACGATCGAGGTATTAAGCTATGCAGTCTAATTTAGTATTAAACTTGATGTGGCAGTTAAAACTTCTGTTTATTATAGTAAATAGACAGAGACAGAATTAACATTTGAAAACTGCAATTTTTTGCATAAATGGAGACTTTAGGACCTGGAATATAATTAATTGAAATAAAAAAAATATAGTTTCTATGTATAGCTTATGAAGTAGGAATGATTATGAAGTAGGTAAGTTACAAGGTTCATCCTAATTTTATGGAAAAGAATAGGTTTCATTGAACAAATGCATATTTCTAGTAGAACTTGGCCTAGGAAACCATATTTCACCCTTATCATCAAATAAAAGCTTTTCAACATTACAAATGATTTCTCATTTCTTATTTAATTCTTTTCAAATTTTTTGGCACTTTTAGACTTGTATGTTTAGCACATAAAAATTTTCAATAAAGAAAGTATAAAATACAAGAAATATGACGTCACACTATGGCGGACAGTGTTTTCGGCGCCATTTAAAAGGCATATTTTTCAATCATCATTTTTATGGGTTTCTACTGTTTAAAATATTAGTTTTTTTTGGTGAAAATGAATGATTAAGAAGCGATTAGCATGAAGAAATAAAATCGGCCAAGTACAAGTAGGACTCGCGCAGAAGTGTTCCGTACCATTTTAGAGCAAAATTAGGCCAAAAATTGTGTTTTTTGTATGGGAGCCCCCCTTATTTTTTTATTTTATTTTAATATTATTATTTAATATTAAAGAACACGTATAACTAAGTACTTTGAGAAAAATTCAAGTACCTACCTGTTGCCATTATTGATATAGAGCAAAAAAGGCAAAAAAAAAATCACGTTATTTGTATGGGAGTCCCCCTTAAATATTTATTTTATTTTTAGTACAGATATACATAATCTGTGAAAATTTCAACTCTCTAGCTATTACCGTTCTTTAGTTACAGCCTAGAGACAGACAGACAGACGGACGGACAGACGGACAGACAACAAAGTCTTAGTAATAGGGTCCCGTTTTTACCCTTTGGGTACGGAACCCTAAAAAAGTAGGTCAAGTAGCCTATTAGTAATTATTCTTTAAACTATACGTTCCGTTCCGTTAACTTAGATATTTTACAGACAAATCAGTCTACAAAAAATAGCTATAGCTTATGACCCTTCACATGGTCTACTTCTTATCTGACCTAAATGACAGAAAAATTGCTCTAGTAGATCGTGAGATAAGCCCTTTCAAATAATTTCCCCCGTTTTTTCCACATTTTCCTCTATTTCTTCGCTCCTATTAGTCTTAGCGTGATAAAATATAGCCTATAGCCTTCCTCGATAAATGGACTATCTAACACTGAAAGAATTTTTCAAATTGGACCAGTAGTTCCTGAGATTAGCGCGTTCAAACAAACAAACTAACAAACTCGTCCGCTTTATAATATTAGTATAGATGTTATTTACGTGGTTCATCCAGTCAGGTAGTAATTATAATGTAGTTTATGAAGTCTAGAACAGAAGAAATAATAGTTATGGTTTAAAAAAAATTTAATATCTGTAACTTATTTTACACTCTTTTTACAATATACCTCAAATCACTGTAGTGTTGCCAGAAATTAAAATAAATCAATTAAATAATTATACACCTTCCTTGCACTTATTCCACTTTATTTTAATAGATTTATTACAAAATTATTATATACCTATATTATTATATATAATAATTTTGTAATAAATCTATTAAAATAAAGCGGAATAAGTGCAAGGAAAGTGTATAATTATTTAATTGAACATGAATTTCCACCAAGAAGTGACAGTACATTCAATATCATATCTAAAATAAATCAGTTTTCCCCTACCGTATCAACTACATCTGTGTAAACAAATGATCTTGATTCTTAATCAGTTGAACACCCAGATAAACTTTTACATAAAGGATATCTATGTTTTCAGACGATGGTGGAGACAAGAGGACATTTGAAGTGTACTTCTCGGAGACAACCACACCAGGGTTTCTGCCATATCACGAGAGGTTGCAGACCTTCCTGATGTGGTTTGTGGATGCCGCCTCCTATATTGACGTAGATGATGATCAATGGACATTCTTTACTGTGTAAGTTGCTTTGCTGAGATAGTAACGTACCACTTAGATTTTTCATTTGTTTTTCTCACAACAGTACATAGACTATTAAATGTGCCTAAACTGGGCTTAGCCTGTATTTCAGAACTCTAGGATCTCCAAAGCTGGGTATGGGTAATATTGTTTCAGCTATAGTCAGGACAATCTAAGGTGACACCAGTGGTCATTGACCTTTCTAGTCCCTAATTGGCCAGTTACGTTTATTATTAAATATGGCGTAATTTTAACCATTGTGTAGTATAGTTGAACATTCAAATAATTTACTTTGTCGCGGGCCGCACAGCAAACGGCCACGGGCCGCAGTTTGACGACCACGGCCCTAGACTATCTCCTAAGATATGTGAAAAATACTTGCACTGCATTCTGTTAACTTAAGAATAGAATTGAATTCTTGTAAAGAAACAGACTATTATATTTTCATCGGAAAACGTCTTGGTTACCTATTCGTATTATCATTTATCATATATCATTAGATTATCAAATCTCCAACTATTTATGAGTTTGAAGTGATATAATTCATACTGTGTTCACAAAGTGTATGCAAAATATGATATCAACCTTAGACTAGAAATATCTGTCACTTCATTGTCAGTCACAGTTTATATAGAAAATGACAAGTCAATTCAGGGAGTCAATGACCGCTACAGACAGAATTCCGAAATATGAGAATAGTTACAATATCAGTTTAAATGTGTTAATAGTTGGGATGGTAATTTTTTTATTGTTGTCAATGGGTAATAATTGCTATATAAATCTATACTAGGCTCCTACACATTCCAGTTTTGAGAAGTACCAGAGTAGCGAAGGCAGCATCCGTTATGCCACAGCAGCGTACAGCACTGTATACCGCTACTATGCCTATCCTACAAACACCAGGCCCCGAGTGTCGCAGGTCCTCACACTACCACCTTACAGGAAGTTGGGAATATGCGCACAAATGTTACAGGTATTTCATATTATATTTTTTAAATTTAATACACATGTTTGCTGCGATGTGTCATTTTCTTCCTTATTCGTATAATACGTCATCTGGTAGATAATGCGACCAAATTAAAATATCACTGATTGCATACATTTGTTATGCTACAATAGTTCTTTTTAATTTACCAGGTTAATAATTATTATCTGTCAAAGCTGAAAACATGAGTCATAATACAAACTTTTATTTACATAATTCGGTTTGGTAATTTTGATACAAGTTAGTGTATTTGCAATGTGAAGGAAAATCCGAGGGCTGAATTTTTGGCAAAATGAAAATAAATAATTATTCATCACTGTGAAAAATAATAAATAATATGTAAGGATGTGGCGGAAACATGGCGGAAACACTCAAAAGTCAAAACAGATTCTTTTATTGATATTGGATATTGTCTTTGACAGTTGTTGTTTTGACTAATATAATATAACGGCCTGTTAAATATTTAACGGACCTCCACAGCAGGAATTAAATTTAACACCATGTTAGGTGATTTGACATGACATTAACGCATGGTGGAACGCTCGATAGCTCTAACAGGCTGTTAACTGATTTAACAAGCCATTATTTATTTAACATTGCTTGATGAAACTGGGTCTAAATTCAGCTTTTAATGCACAATCTAGTGAAATCAGCAGCTAAGTAGTATTCTTATTTCTTACATAATATTATGTCAAATAACTCATATTTGGGGGTTTGCACATTACATATTTTTTTTATTTAACATTCATTAAATAGGACTGCAAAATAAAATTATCATTTTAGTATTCTTAATATTATAATGTTTATTTTGTATAAAACTACCTTTTCGAAATTCTAATAAAATGTCAACATTAATGTTTATTTAAAATAGTGTGGAGGTGCAGACATGCATATTAAGGCTCACTAATGCTATAATTCCTATTTTGCTGTTATAATTTTCCACTTTTCCAGGCAATATACTCACATTTCATGATACAAACGGAAGTAAGAGATATCACAGTGGAGGATCCATCAGAAGACTTCCAACGGATACGAGACTATGTTGATGCCAAGAACTGTGAGACTCTACCCGCATTCCAGCCGGCTAAGTTGAGGAATGGGTGGGTTAATACATAATATTATGGCTGATTTTTTGTCCTCCAAAGGAAGATCATAAGAGGCCTAACTTCACGACTCTTGAGGATCCATTGTGACTACTGACTTCCTTGCATGAAATTGAGTGATGGTTGATATAGTAAATTACGTAATTTAAGAGTAGATATTGTCCGTAACTCCGTTTGCGCAGAAATTTGTAGATTATTCGCTCTGGAACATTACCTTTTTCTGCAATAAAAACCATCCTATGTCCTTGTTGAAGATTACAAATGCAATTATTATTCTGAATTTTTTTTTTTTTTTTATCTATAAAAGATAGGACTTTATCGTAGAACGATAATGCCGTCCTTATAGGTATTCTGAAATCTGTATGCCCATCTGATTCAGGTCAGCAGTTTAGGGCTTCCACACAAAACTGCGAATTCGCTTCGCATTGCATCGTAATGCCGTTTTTAGTATGAGTTTTGTTGCAGATATTTGCGATGCGATGCCAATTCGCAGTTATGTGTGGGAGCCCTTAAGCATAAGACAGTAATAGACAGACACACACACATTTATAAAATTAGTTTGTTAAATGGACTGTAAAAAAAGGAAACTTCAAAGAAAACTTTTCCAATACTTATGTTTTTACAGCTAAGGCCTAGTACTCAAAATTTATTTAGAAATATTTGTTGCAGATTCACACCAGAAATGGCAACCCAAGCATGTTCTAAATTCAAAATCAACAATAAACAAGCGCGGCGCATTTACGAAATACTGCGTTTGAAGAATACCAACACGTCGGACAAAACTGAGTACTTAGCTTACAGGCTCGATATCAAGAACAGATTGAATGCTCCATTCCAGGTAAATTATTATTTGTAAATGACATATTCAGGGTTAGTTTAGGGTAGGGATTGCAATCCGGATACTTCGAAATCCGAAAAATCCGTTTAATCCGGATTTTGTAGGCCTATGAAAAATCCGGATTTTTATTTTTGAGAATCCGGATTATCGGTTATTTCGAATAGTAGATAAAATTATGAAAAATAATCTTACGTAATATAAAATTGATTTAGATGTATCGTATAATATGTAACATACAAAATCACAATTTTTATGTTACATATTATTGATCCGGATAATCCGGATTTGAGCATGTGGCAGTACCCACAATTCGCCTAACATTCCTGCATCGAGCTATCGAAGTTTTCTGAGTGCGTCAGTATATATACATAATACAACAGCTGAAATGAATCACGCGGGCTCCGGTCTGACCGAGCATAACACCTCGCTCGGTTGGAAGATCTTCCTTTGTGGCCGCCACTCATATTCCACAAGCATGAAAAAATCCGAAAATCCGGATTTCAAAATCCGTTTTTTGCAATCCCTAGTTTAGGGCCTTTCCACACGACGTTTTTTACGCTCGTTTGTATCGATATAAACGCAAGTTAAACGCTCAGCAAACGCAAGGAAGCCGACACGTTTTAAACTTCTTAAATCTGAAAAAACGCGCAGAAGACGAGCGCATCAAAAACGTGCGTCGTCAGTGCGCAAAACATACGTCGTGTGGAAGGGCCCTTACATTGCAATATGACGCAGCGATGCTTTAAAAACTGAACTTACTATACAAGAGAGATACAAGAGAAGACAGACTTGCTACCCATGGTGTTAGGCTATCTGTTGCATTTTGAATGGCTTCTTTAACATTGCATCAGATCGCCTCTCTCACGTTAAACGCAATATGAATTGACCCTAATCAGTGTGCCAAGTGCGAGTATTCTCACTTCTAAATAAAACCTTGTTCTCTGACTGGTAAATTACCATACTAAGCTAGCTTTTATTGCACCAATCACCAATCCATCTATAAAATATGCTACAGGCTTAACTTTCATATTTTTGTTACAGAAAAAGAAATTAGAATTAAACAGACTCCAGAAAGTTCTAAAACCAGAGGAATTCGCCGCGACCCAAACCGCCGCGGGTCTAGGGGAGACACAGGTTATTTTTTAATTATTTATTTTACTATGTGTACTAAATAAAAAGTAAATAAAGATAAAGAAAATTGTCAATAGTTATGGTCTAAAATCCCTCAATAGAAAAACCTTCACTGAGCTGGTTAATAGATGAAAAGTATTTTATATTCAACTACGTATGTCAATAAACTTATTGCTAGTGGGTTGCCTAATAAATTTCAGTCCAGAATAAAATAATAAAAAAAAAAAAAACTAAAAAAAAATGTTTTAACATTTTACTGGTTTGGTTAATACAAAAATTCCATACCAATCGAAAGTATAAGCCCGTAAAATATTCAAACATTAGGTTGTCTATTTTTTTCCCGTCACAACTCTTGGGTAGGCAGGTAAATCGATACTATACTGTACTCGACGAAACATGGCGGTAGCGGTCATTGACTCCCTGTCAAAAACTTGTCATTTTCTATATAAACTGCGATTGACAATGAAGTGTCAGATGTTGTCAATCGTGGCTTTGTATAGAAAATGACAAGTTTTTGACAGGGAGTCAATGACCGCTACCGCCATGTTTCGCCGAGTACAGTATAGACCAGGGCTTCCCAAACTGTGCGTCGCGACGCCCCGGCGCGTCGCAACATTGTCCCAGGGGCGTCGCATGTCAACACAACCAAATCGAGTAAACGCCTCACCCATTATGTCTTTTACACATCCCGGGCAGTCTAAATCCCCGGTTTCAGAAGCTATACTCAGAAAAGCAAGCACATCCTTCACATTAGCCAGCCTTGCTGGCTTTAATATCTTTCATAAATATTTTTTAAAATTTTTATGCTTGTGTTTTGATTTGGTCATTATTTCCTAATAACAATATAAATGTCCAAATAGTGTTTTATGATAACCTATGTTGGGTAGGCTAGTTCTAAAATTAGAAAGTATTTTTGGGGGTTGGGTTGAGGGGCGTCGTAAAGAAATGGCAAATTCCCAAGGGCGTCACAGTATATATAAGTTTGGGAAGCCCTGGTATAGACTATAGTACCAGTCTGGCTAATGCTTAATGCATATTTTTATGTTCTATGCAGGGATCCTATACCGTATATACCGTATAATATTACGTTTTGTAGTTTTTCACAATTATGTATGAGTTAGAACATTATATTCAGAATTAAATAAAGGATTTTTTTCTGATTTTATGAAAAAAAAAAATATTTCGCACCTTTAAAGTAAAACCGTGACTAAACGAAATTATGAAATTTTACAGGTAGGCAAATATTAGAAAATATTCACTGTTTTTTCTAAATAAAATCTGAGTTCAGGGTTTTTTAAGCTATTTAATGAGTTTTTATGATAGATCTCTGTTTATATTATGACATGCCATTTAGAAAAAGTTATTTATCATATTTATAGCTTTATTTATTTCTTATTTTGATTTATATTTTTATAGTAACACTTTACCACTAATTTTTTTGTTCATTATTGTAAGTGCAACTAATGTTACTATATAAAAAAACTATTAAAACTTCATAATTTAACATAATTAATTAAAAGTTAAGACAGTATCTTGCTGTCTTAACTTTTAATTATCTTATCCTTTAACATTTTAAAACACTTTGACTGAAAGCAGATCAACTGGAAATAGCAATAAAAAAAAATAAACATAGGTAGTAACAATCACAGCTTCATTTCTTTATCCACTAGAGGTAGGTACCTACTTTGAGCTAACAAAATTAATGTTCACTTCTACCACTTAATTTTAGAATAATGAGTCAAACCTATTGACATATTAATAATATTTTTTTGATAATAATAAAAAATGTTACACTTTAGAGATAAACCTTATTGGATTAATATCTAAAAAAATAAAGGCAAACTGTGACTATACAAACTGTAACATTCCATCCAATGAAATTGAATTATAAATTGCGTAATTTCATAACACGAAAACTGTGTTTAACCAAATTGAAACACTTTACCTATTCAAAAAAGAAAACAACAACGTAGCTTTTTGTGACTTCAAGCCGTGATTATCCAAATAATCACACTGTTGTTTTAAACTTCCGTCATCACTTTATCACGATCGTGTTCTTATTGGTATAGACACAATATTGTATTTATCGACCCGATCATAACTCGGCTTAGTAACGCTTTGATTTACCGCTAGATGGCGCAAAACACAACATTTTGCAAAAAACAAAGTTGTAGTTTACGTTTATTTTAGGTAGATGGCATTGATACCTCAATTTATGAAAAATTTCGTTTAGTAACGGTTTTACTTTAAAGGTGCGATTTTCAGACTAAAAAGTAAAAATTAACAATAAACCAATAATTTCAGGCCCGTCTGTCGTCGCTTTATCGTACGTTGGAGAGCGAGTACCGACGCGTCATACACCGTCTTGAACACTACTAGCGACATCTGTTGCAGCGCCTTCTATTGTATGAGTAAGAGCCAGTCTACACGGCGCGTTGCGTCGACGCAGCGCTGCTGTTGCGTTGTTTTACATACAAATAACCAAAGTGTTCACACGGCGCCCTGCTTCGTCGCAACGCACACATGACGGACAGCAGCCCCGAGACGAAGCGGGAGGGGGTGTTGACGTTAAGACTGCTTCGTATTAACGCTGCGATGACGCAACGCCCGTGTGGCTGGCTATGCGTCAAACGGCAGTGTCGACGCAACGCTGACGCAACGCGCCGTGTGGACAGGCTCTAAGACCGCACTAGTCGTAAAGGTTGGACTGCACTTAGCGACACTACGTGGCACCGAAGCGACGCGATACTTCACAGCCATTCTTCACATCATATGAGAAAAGCCGCACTACACGGCAGCTTCAAATTTGTCAGTGGTCCGCGTGAATCGATAACTTTGAACAACGCCATTTTTTACCACTAAATAGTCAAGCCACAAACACGTTAATTTAGTGTTGGTAGTGGTAAAAAAAGGCGTTGTTCATAGTTATCCAATTACGCGAACCACTGATAAACTCCCGGCGGGCCGCAGGTTGAGTATAGCTGGTTTAGCATATTAAAAAAGTAACATAAATGACAAAGATAACGGATTTTCAGTCTTATAAGCTGCGTAAATATATTTTACCACGTCATATTATATGTCAGCCCACGACCCACGTTTCGTTGCCAGTTGCCACGTAGTGCATTATATTAAACAGTAACTCATACAATCACAAATAATATTGTCGCATTGGACGCCTCGTGTGGTCTAGCTTATACTCCGGGCCAAATTCGTAACTGCTACATACACTACAGCGAAGGTCAGATTAAAATTGTGTTCAAATGGGCAGTTAAACCTTATTTTATTTTTATGACTAACCGCGTTTGATTAATCGAGATCTGCTATTTTAATCCAATATTATGTGTTTTCACATAAACACAGCGTCGATATGAAGATTGCGCATGTAAACTTACCTTATTGTCTATACTTACTGATAATTTTCTCTGCTTACCCCGTTAATCCTTCGATCGATTCTTGGAAATCTATTGTAAATCTATTATTCTCGCGGCCCAAGTGGGCCTTATCGGAGTTGAAGGGTTAAATATCGTCTCAGCTAATATATGTTTGGCAACACTAGCTTTTTTCCAGTCATAGCGTTTTGTAAACTCAAAACGGTAACCGCCAAAAATTTTCTTCTCTGGAAGTAAACTTTTGTGTTTAAATTCACTTACAGTAGTGAATATAACTCAATTTTGAGTTGTAAGTGTGAGTGAGTGATAAAGAAGTTGTCGATCGAGCACCGGAGTCGCCGGCGCAGCTTCCGAGTTCCTCTAGCTCTGAATCCTCGGATTCGGAGTCCGACACACCCCCAATTAAGAGGCCTAGGGGTAAGTCAGAAGCATTAATACTAATAGAAGCAACGATGTCAATACTTGGATATGGCATACGCCATCAAAACTGTAGCAATGTTTTTGCATGCAAAATGTGTATCGAGAAAATATTGTCGTCCTTTTTTGTCTTACAGTAATAGCATATACTACCTTCTCTTTCACTCATTCACGCTTTTGTTTGTTACGTTGTCAATGCATTAAACACGTCCGACTGTCGCCGCGTCCTAAGGCACACTGCTCTCAGATGAGTGAGCTCACTCATTTCGAGGGTGACACATTTTCGCGCTGACGATTGTATGGAATGCCTCTTCTAAAGGTTATAATTCTATGAATAGAAGTACTAATATTGACATGGTGTAAAATATTGCCTTAATAGTATATCCAAAGCCACAACTCAAGTGCCAGTACATAATGTTGCTCAAACTTCCTTGATTCAGCTGTTGTCCTCCTTGGTAGAGATATCGGTAATTCCTCGGCGGAATTCTTGAATAAACATGTGAGTTATAGTGGTTGGCGGCTTGAATTAGGCGAGGGTAACCTCGTTTGATAATACCTACAACACAAATGGCCCTAGTAGCTAGTCCTGGTTTCAGGGCCGGATTTAAACGTTTGCCGCCCTTGGGCACTGAAAAATTGCCGTTGGAAGTTATGTAGTTTAAGCATTCTGAATTAACTAAATTAATTTGAAAATAAATGACTTTTTAAGTTACACCAATGTACTATAGTATATAACAATGTCAAAGAATAGTCAAACCTCTGGTTTAGTCAATAGATTGCACCATTTTAGCAATGGTTAAAATAATGTCATGTTTTTAACGATAACCATAAACAGTCAATTTTAGCCGGTGGTTGTTAATGTTTAGTTAACAAATTTTAAAAATATAACCCACTCCACTTGTTTTATTACAATATTTAAGTTAAATAAATAAAAGTTTATTAAAACTGTCCTAAACTAGTGTAAATCCACCACTGTCTGATTTTATAGAATAAGAAATCCAGAACTTATACATTTTAGTAAAGGTAAAGAGTATCTAGCGGGAACAGAGAGAACTATGGCTGGCTTAACTTATGGCTTATTAGAACAAAAGGAGATTATTTAAAATTACTTACAGTTCTTAGTTGATTGGGCAGCTTACTCATCAACAGAGCTAAATGCAATTTGCAAATAGTTTATTTGATAAAGTTGAATCTTCATTTAGTCACTAATCTCAAAGTTTTAAGCATACTAAACAATTAGAAAGGATAAGATTTTTGTTCAGGTTCCTAATAAGGTACTAAAATACCACTAAGTGCTCAAAACTTATTTGAGAGTACTTCACTGGCATACATGCGCAATCTTCATATCGACGCTGTTTATGCATCAACACATAATAACTATTTTGTTGTAATGTAAAATATCATATTAATGTAGCTTTGATCCAGTCACAAACAGCAAAATATTGCTCTAATTATACGTCAAATGACTGATGTTTCGGAGTTTCAATCAGAACGCATTTCGTTCAGACTTTTGAGATGAGATTACCATTTTTGTTGAGAGACCGAGATTGCATGGTAATCGAAGCTGTATTATTGTTGAATTAAAATAACAGAAACGGGGTTATCTTAAAACTATACATTGCCTTTAGGCTCGCTTTATATGCGTCTGCCCGAGCGCGCGTTTTGGCCGCTACACCGCGCCGCGAGATCACAAGCATAGTATGTAACGATTTATTTAAATAGCGGGTCGGTCGCGTCATTTACATACAATTGCTTGCGATCTCGCGGTGTAGCCGCCAAACCGCGCGTTTGGGCGGACGCATATAAATCGAGCCTAAGGCTGCATTTCCACCAGAGATGTGTTCCCAGGAATGTGTTTTTAAGATTTAATAGCATCGCCGCTCCGAGCGATGCCATGGCCAGGTCATGTCAATGTAGCGATTCTATTGGTTCTCAAAAACACATTCCTCGCAACACATCTCTGGTGGAAACGCAGCCTTATTCCCGTTCTCGAATTCATAATGTATTTTAATTTTTATCCTAGTCTGTACAGTGTAGTGCTCTCAAAAAAAATATTTGGTAAATATTGCTGGTTCAAGAAAAACGCCAAAATTGTTAAATCTAATTTTTGTAATGATGAAAAATTGTTATTTCGCCTTTTTTAATGAAAAAGTGTCTGATAAAAATGTTGAATTCATTGTGTCTTATGTTAGTAATGTCTTGAAGATTTGTCCACTAATGTTATTTAAGTTTATTCTCACGGATTAAATAATATGATTTTTACAGAATAGTTTTATTTCCTAGATGTTGCCTGCAACTCTATTATAAGCATTATAATGGTTTATCGCGCGGTTACCGTACCAAATTTTATCAAAATAGGTTTAGCGGTTTAAGCTTAGAGGAAAACTGTAATAAAAATATCTAAAATATGTATGTAATACTTTATTTTTGTTGGAAATATTTACTTGTAGTTTGAGATCCATACTTATTAAAGACACAAAATGTTCAATTCGCAATTAGTTTTTACATTGGTTGAATATCCTCTTGTTTGGAAGTCCACAAAGAAACACGAAACATCGTCATGATAAACCTATTGTACTTAAAACTATACAGTTATGCATAAGTCCCTAACTCATAAAATGTAGATGTCTACTCCGCATTATTTATTTCAATCAAAAAAATATTTATTTTAATTAGTGTAAATTATATAATATGTTTTTAACTATATTATTATATTCCACATTGATCCATTCATACATATTTTTTAATATTGAATAAGAAGATATTTTATACGAGTTATGAACAAAGAGAAAGAGACATATCGAATACAACACTTCTTTTTTCTCTGTAAAGACCAAAAAAGCAAAGTTTTCATGCACAAATGTAATGGACAACTAGCTTAAGGCCTTTACAAAAATTATCTTTGTTTGGTGGTCATAGACAAATATTTATCGTAACTTATAACCCCCTTACAAATAATTTTTTTTACACAGCATACTTAGTTACTGCTTATTGAATATTTACGGCCGCACTCAGAGACATTTAATGATGATTAAACTTCAATGGGTTGTTTTCTTTTTTAAATCTCCACCAGACGGCGCGACGGTAGACACTTCTAGATTTTCTATTGGTTCCCCGCTGATCTGAAATTATCTGCAGGTTGGCATCACTGACTACATATTGGTTGTGTTTTTAAAAATTTCAGTGTACTGTCAAGTGTGACATAAATAAAAATATAAGCGGTCATTGGCCTAAGCGATTAAGCCAGTACACTGGTAACAGTTTAGGAACACGCTCACATAATAAAAACTTGTCAAACTGAAAACTGACAACTGAAAAAGTTTTGGCGGCCATGTTGCTTTGAAACTTCTTCTACTTTTTATTGTTGGTGTGGTTTTTATTATTTTTTCCCAAATTGTGTTATTTGGGTTTTTGATGTTCATTACTGGTAAAATATTGGCCATTAAATATCCGTTATCGTGCACAAGTGCAGGTAAGATGTTGTCAAAACCAAAATTTATAATTACTGTGACATTTGGTGTGAATAACGATAAATAGGGCTATTTCTTCCGTGAGTTTTAACTAAAACATCGTTATAATAACTTTATTATTCTATTCCTTGGAATATCATTGTGTCTTTTTCAAATTGAAATGTATCAAGTTTTACATTCTTTTGCCCAGTTTTGTAGCCATTATTGATGGTATTACCTGGTATTACCGATAGTTGTCTACCCATACGCCATCTAGTTACTAAAATGGAAACTGTTTGACAATCAAATTTAAAAAATAAGAAAATGCCCCATTTAATGAAGAGTTTGACAGATATGTATGTTATGTTTGTGAAATTCTGCGAGGGAAAGTATGAAAGAGCTTCTACTATTGTCTATTAGTTAAGTTGTGATTTTAATTATGTATTAATATTATGTTAGTTCTAAGTTAATTAATGTTAATTAATGTAATTGGGGTCAAGTGTCAACCCGTTTTAATTAACTGTAAATAAATAAATAATGTATGGCGCAAATGTCAAAATTTTCATTTAATTAAGTAATTAATGTTCGTCTCTGAATGCGGCAGTTAGTTACTAGCTGTCTCTATCTGCCATGTGACATTTCCAATAAGCCAGACAGAGACAAGCAAAAAATCTCGTATAGTTCGCTATGTAAATATTTAAATTAGTAAGGGGGTTAGTTAATAGTAAGATGATTCTAGTTTAGCCGGTTCAGTGTGAGCGTGATATACCGTCGTTGATGTAGTACATTTCGCCGAACCATTCGCTGTGGTCTTCCAGATAGCTAGAAAAAGAGATAAGACAAGATAAGAAAGCATCTATTTTGTACCATCGGAGAAAATGATTCATAGACGGAACTACGTTAATTTGGCTGTTATGTCAAGTAATTGTCTTTACTAGACTAACAAGACACAAGTCGAGCTCGACATAGCCCGACCAACTTACGTAGGTTCGTCATCTGCCTATGAACCAGTTCCTCTGATAGCACATCACACCACACCACATACATAGATCAAGACAGATACCGCATGTCCCTCCATTTGTATGAAAACGAGCGTGCCACTTTTTTCCTACCTACTGTGACGTTCCGATGATAAGAAACGTGTCCATTATCTAGGACAACGTTTCTATTCGAATTTCTACAGCTCTATACGGCACATTAATTAGGCATTTTTTCAATCCGATTGACGTCTGATTCCGATAACGGTGGACCGCAGACTAAAGAACAGACTTTCGAAAGACGAGCATTGCTCGTCGTTTGGGAACGCGAGATGGTACGGCGAATTACATACACATGCGGTATCTATCTTGATTGTCTGTGCACCACACAATATTCAAATAAAATGTGTGGACGAGAGGGATGAAGTAAGTTCACATATAATGAAGTGTCATTAGTCATTACTCATGTGTGATAGTAAAATTGGACCCCAGCCACTGACCTCCATTATACAAGTACGCTGGACCTATGACACCCACTTTTTTTTGTGCCTATTTGAAGCGGAATCAGCGCCCCCGGTGAGAGGGAAGAGAACTAAATTTGACGTAACTTGCAAATGGCCGCTTAATCGTTATTGGTTGTCATCACTAGTATTAGTTCCAAATACTCCCATTACTGCTATCAGCGCCAATACGGCGACTTTCAAACGTCATTTTTACGTCAAATTTAGTTCCTATCCCTCACATTGGGGGAGCTGATTCCGCTTCAAATAGGCACAAAAAATAGCTGTCATTTCGAAGGGTATGATTAGTCCAGCGTACTTGTATAATGGAGGTCAGTGACCCCAGCTCAGTATTAGCAGCGGGCTCGCTGCACTGATATTCTGCTGGCAGTAAAGTTAGCTTGTATCAGTTTCAGTCAATCATTTATTCAAGTATGTGGTATACATAACGCCTAACACCTTAACCTTACTTATGGACATAGATCTTTTAATAAGAACAACCAGGCCATATCGACAAACAACAAACATAAATAAAATGCTCCACCGAATCAACAGCAAATACTAACATATAGAACAAACACATAATATATATATAATCATATTAAATCCCGTAGGAGATGTACATCTTGCAGCTTTTCGTCTAAGCACAGTAACATAAGTCAACTAGTTTAGAAGTCTATTTTATGTAAATAAACAATGAAACTTTTCCTCTATATCTGTATTAAAATATCTATTGAAAATACTTACTGAACGAAGACATCAATATGTTTTAGTATTAGTTTCAGTTTTAAATCTGGCATCTGTGTTGCGTTCAAAAAGTCTGGTAGTTTCACTGGAAAAAAAAAGTAGTTTTATGACAATAATATATATTATTAAATGTGTAGGCTTATCAGGAATAGTTGACTAAGAGTGACCTATAAGTATTACTGCAATGAAAAAACTATATCAAATGTTAATAACACCAGTTCAGCTGGGAATTCGAGAAGTCGATGTAATACTTAGACATTTATTTATTTATTTATTATACAGACCATAAATACTATTAGTATGGATTAAATCAAAAGAAATATAAAGTATAGGTCTACCAGAATCTGATGGCAAATTTTTTCAAAAAATATCCTTGATCATTGGATAAATTTATATATTTGCATGTTTCACACACAGAATCAGCCGCTATAAAAAAAAAAAGGATCAAAATGCTTTATTCCAACTACCCCGGTATCGCTAGAGTCAATTTACTTTCGCACTTTTTGCCATCAGATTCTGGTAGACCTATATTGTGTGTAATATTTACCGAAGAGCCGTGCGAGGTGTATGGCGCCGTAGACTCTGCAGGGCAGGTGCTCTGTGTTCTCGCGCGGCACTATCTGCCACTTGCCCACCTGCACGGACATGGTATGAGTAACGACAGTGCAAACTGGGCCTGTAGCCGAGACGTTTTCTTAATCGCTCCTTTATAGAATCGCTGATCAAAATGTATGGAATTGACATAAGACGAGTCGAACGTCAACGTCATATTAACGAACGCTTATGTCGATTACATACATTTTGATCGGCGATTCTATAAAGAAGCGATAAAGTCTTGGCTAGGGGGCCTGGTGTCGCCAATCCGAAAGTTGTAATCTTATTTATTTGACGTGTCCCTGCCACCTATAGTTTTTTTTATTTAAGGCGAGCACTTACCTCAATTCCAAAACGATAACCTTGCGAATGCGAATGCCAAGCGTGTACGCATCGCAATAAGATTCATTTTAGCTTAGCATAAAATTGTAAGTTACGACGGGCGGATCTTCTCTATTTTATTTTTCGTGTGTTTTTTTTATATATCTTTCGAAATAAATATTAAGAAAAAAGATTATTCGTTTCAGACCTTTTTAAAATAGATTCATTGACAATTTATTAAAATAAAATGTAAGTTACTCTTGTTAATACTTATATTTCGATGACAAAGAGTTTTGTCGGAGGTGAGTTTGTAAATTAATTACAGCGAAAGTATTATTTTTTATTAAAATGTTTTTGATTTAAACCCTTTTAAATATTGTGCTCTATATCTCATAATTTTTTACATTTCGTTATTATATTGGAACTAGGTAAATCGGGTATCAAGAAATAACAAAATGGGGTTTCATCCCGCCTTAAAATAAAAGGGCTGCTGGCGTCAAACTCATACTGTGTTTTATGTAAATATTCTATGAATAAAGATTTATAAAAAAAATGTAAAAATTTTGGACTGAAACACAAATAATTAAGTAATAGTATAAAAAAAAAACTAAAAAAAAACCAAATTATTGCATTGTCATTGGCACGTATGCAAAGTTTCGAATTAACCCGTCGATCGTGGGAAAACGAGACACAATAGATATTCTATTGTGTATCGGTCACCAGTGACCGTATGGAGCTTGATGAATTAATTAGTTTGAGTCTAATATGTAACGGAATCTTTGAGCACGATTTTTACCTATCTCCAGTAGTCTAATTATTATAAGCCCAATAGCGCACTAGCGGCTAGGCCGCCGCGGCCGCCGCATGGTGTGGCCGCTGGCCGCGTGGCGGCCCGGTGCGCGTGGTCTATGGCGGTTTTATACTAAGATATCTATCTCGATGGCCACCGCGACCTGCCGGCCTAAGATGCGCAAGCGAGAAAATTTTGTCTACATGTTTTCTCGATGTTAACTGGTTTATCTCTTCATCTCTATTGACCCTGACATGACATACTTTTTTTCTCGAGTCTGTCGTCAAAATTAGAGATAATTGTGTTTTTTTTTTCTTAATCTGTGCTATTTTTGTCTACGAACCCTAACATGACAACACATTTTTATCGAGTTTTGTCAAGATTTTGACAAATGAGAAGAGTAGTTTGTCGATATATACCTATTATCTGTGAAGCTAGTCTACGAACGAGAAATTTTTCTCTCGACGTACGCATGTTAGGGAAAAAGAGATATATATCGATATCGACAATATCACTACGCTCGAGAGTGAGATATCCACGAGATATCTCGTTGGCGTATGCTAGGACGGCTGGCCGCTGCGGCCTAGTCGCTAGTGCGCTATTGCTCTTAGACTACTGGAGATAGGTAAAAATCGTGCTCAAAGATTCCGTTACGTATACATACAGCCCAAGCTAATAAATGCGTATTAAAAAGGTCACCTTATCTAGTAGCTGCGATAGCGGAGTGCGCGTGGAGGCGGGTGTGGGGGGCGCGGGGGCGGCGGGCCGGCGGGACGCCCACGCCTCGCTGACAGACGATCCGCTACTGCCAACACTGTTACAACAATACACGTTTCAAAATAACATCATGCCGTCTGATACAACAAACATACGGGTGTAACGAATCAAAGTGATAATCTATACCAGGGGTCACCAATTAGTTACGCTCGGGGTCCACATTAAGAAATGAAATGACCTTCGCGGTCCACACATGAAAAAAAAAAATTAAACAGGCAATTACGGAATTTACAAAGGTATTTATTTACTGTATATCAATGAGATAAGTGACAATTTTTGTAGCTAATTATCTCTGATGTTTGGAATGAAATTGGTGCAAGATATTAAATCCTGGAGATGTTCATCAGTAATTCGTGACCGAAATTTATTTTTAACGAAGTTCATCTTCGAAAATGTTTGGTCCGCACACAATGGGTCGGCGGTCCGGAAACGGACCGCGGTCCGCCATTCGGTGACCCCTGATCTATACTAATAATAAATATTATAAAGCGGAAGAGTTTGTTTGTTTGAACGCGCTAATCTCAGGAACTACTGGTCCGATTTGAAAAATTCTTTCAGTGTTAGATAGCCCATTTATCGAGGAAGGCTATAGGCTGTATTTTATCATGCTAAGACTAATAGGAGCGAAGAAATAGAGGAAAATGTGGAAAAAACGGGGGAAATTATTTGAAAGAGCTTATCTCACGAACTACTGGAGCAATTTTTATGTTATTGGCACAGATAAGAAGTAGACCACGTAAAGGATCGTAGGCTATTTTTGTGGACTAATTTGTCAGTGAAATATCAAATTTACGCGGGCGAAGCCGCGCGGACCGTCTAGTGCTTTAGATACTTTAGTGTGTTTTCTAGTTTCAGCGCTGCTACGTTTAAAGGAAACTCTATACAGTATACAAAAGACGCACACACTAAAGTCAAAAATATTCTCCTTTTTGTTTCGTAAAAGGCTGTATATAATTTAAACCTGTATATAAC
The DNA here is from genome assembly GCA_905187585.1 of Cyaniris semiargus. Taxonomy (NCBI): domain Eukaryota; kingdom Metazoa; phylum Arthropoda; class Insecta; order Lepidoptera; family Lycaenidae; genus Cyaniris; species Cyaniris semiargus. Next base: position 4,710,835 of record LR994566.1, on the reverse strand, counting down.
ATTGTCATGTCGCGATGCCAGTCGCCAAACTCCTCCGAAGCGGTTGGATCGATTGTGTTGAAAAGAACATTGGCAGAGTTCCATACAACGAAATACCTGGATTTTTTTTCCGGCGTCTAAGGTTGCAAAAATATCTAAAAGATAGCAAATGCATTACATAATCATATTCAAAAACAATTTTGTCTTATCGAGGCCACGAAAAAAACTTATTCATATATTTGTTTTTTGAGGTTATATGCTATTTTATACTACTAATTTTTAATTATAATGTTAATTGTTGACTCCCCGCCTTATTTACGCTTATATTCTTATAATACGATTTTATATTAAATTAAAATCTAAAATAAATACATCTTTGATTAAAATACACCTACCTATATAGGTATGTGGGAGTTTTACTAGGTAGCGAGCGCATTTTAATTGTTCACGGGACACAAATAATAAAAACGATTGAATGATTATTTCTACAGGTACATATTATAATATATCTATGTCATAGAAGAAAAGCCAAAAAAACTATTTTTGCGTAAGTATATTAAGTAATAAGTTGAAGAAATGGCATGTTATTATTATATTTTAGATATCCTATAATATATTATCTTATATTACAAAATATAAAATGCATGATTTATTTAGCTCTTGTAAGTATTATTATAGCACCATTTACTGTATTAAGAATAATGGCTTAAATATCATTTTAATGGTTTAAGTAAATAAAAAACTTATTGATATTTCAAAGTATTTATTAATTATCCTCTCGTTTAACTATATTATCATCTAAATATTCTCTTTATAATAATATCACTTTGCCTTCGTGCAATAGAACATCCACATAGAAGGCATACATGAATGTGATCTCGTTAGCTAGTTCCAGCTTGATCACTGCTAAACTGGTCATGTTTTGCTGCATATTGTGATTAACTGCACCTATTGCTAGTTTCGAACAAGCTTCACAAACATAATCATCTTGAACAGTTATCTGAAACAAAAGGTTATCATATTATGTAGCTTATTATTATGAAGTGTAAAAAGGAACATTATTATTTTTTGATTAAATAGAACTAAAAGCTGTTCATTAACTAATTATGAATGCATAAATAATATTGCATATGCATTTATTAAGTAACAGTTTTATGTTATATTGGAAGTTCGAACATCTTGTCGGTTTTAAGATATTAACTAAAGTTATAAAACTTACGATTTGCGGATACACCCAAATGCACAGTAAAGAACATAATCGTGTGTTCCTGGTCAATGATTCGATATCGGCGAAGAGTGTTCAGTGTTCACGTAGATATTGCAATTTACGTTTTCCATTTTCACAATTCAGTATTCACTATCGTAACTCGTAAGGCAGCCATTGTCCGTCAAGTCAAAACGTCAACTGTCAAGTGTGTCATCATGTTTTAGATAAACGGGCCAATCATAAACGTTTTATTACCTCATTGGATGCGGCCATTTTATACAAATAAATTGAGAGTTTTTATTTATTTACAAAATAACTCCGGCTTTTACATATAAAAACAATTACGTGAAAAAAAACTGCAAATTAAATGATTAGTTTTTGTATATGCCACATTTTTAGACGCTTCCGAAAACATTAAGGTACAATCTTGCCATGACTCTTTGTGTGCTTATCCAGTTACTCTAAGATTGGTCCAACGTCTATATTATTTTCATTCTTGAAATAACATTGTAATTTGTAGCATACCAAACTGCCGTATTCATTACAATTACTAAGGGTGGGTTGCACCAGAGGCGTGGTTATAGTTACAGTTATGGTCAAAGTTATTGGTTATAGTTAAGGCTAACTTAACTTTAACCCTTTGACCACAGAATTTGACAGATGTCTGTTGCTGTTGCGTTTATGGTTATCGTCACTGACCTCCATTATACAAGTACGCTGGACTAATGATACCCTTTGAAATGACAGCTATTTTTTGTGCCTATTTGAGGCGGAATCAGCTCCCCCAATGTGAGGGATAGGAACTAAATTTGACGTAAAAACACAGAATACAAATTACTCACGGACGTAAAAATGACGTTTGAAAGTCGCCATATTGGCACTGATAGCAGTAGTGGGAGTATTTGGAACTAATACTAGTGATGTCAACCAATAACGATTAAGCGGCCATTTGCAAGTTACGTCAAATTTAGTTCTCTTCCCTCTTACTGGGGGGCGCTGATTCCGCTTCAAATAGGCACAAAAAAAGTGGATATCATAGGTCCAGCGTACTTGTATAATGGAGGTCAGTGGTTATCGTTAAATAGGCGTCCATTATTGACTTTAACCAAAGATTTGACATTTTGCATTGTAGTTATTGTTAAAGCTACAGTTATAGTAAGTTGGTGCAACCCACCCTAAGGGGTCAGCCGTTTAAACGTGAAAAGGTAACAGACAAATCAAACAGACAAATCTCGCAATAATAATATAAGTAGTACCTGGATGAGAGCGTCTCGAAAGTCTTGTGGTCGGCGGAGGTGGAGGGCGCGTCGTTCTCAGACTGCGACACCGCGGACTTGTGCGACCGTAACCTGCAAAATATCATGAGGAAGCTTCTACAGGGTGTCACAAAACTAAATGATAATACTTTAGGATGTATACATATAGGTCTCCTAGATACAGTTAGCTGTGAAAGTAGCAGCGCTGAAGGAGTAACTTTTTTTTCACCTCTGTATGGAAAAATTCATGACGCGGTGACGCTTACCCATACAAATCACAAAAAAAATTTGCTCTTTCAGCGCTGCTACTTTCGCAGTGAACTCTATACAGGGTGGAACAAAAATAAGTGAGAATACTTTAGGGTGTGTACGTGTTCCTTGTAGAGAGTTCACTGTGAAAGTAGCAGCGCTGAAAGACCAATTTTTTTTTCATTTTTGTATGGGGAAACTCGTGACGCTCGGGCCCTTGCCCATACAAAAGTGAAAAAAAATTTCGTCTTTCAGCGCTGTTACTTTCACAGTGAACTCTCTACAAGGAACACGTACACACCCTAAAGTATTATCACATAGTTTTGATACACCTTGTATAATCCAGTGGTTTTCAAAGTTATTGCCATACATCATAACACCGAAGGATCGGACACCGGCGTTGGGACACATTGTATAGAGAAGAAAACATACTATTCAATATTCATGATACCCGAAATCTCGTCCCCCCAATTACTTATCTATACAGTAAGTTTAACTTACCGCCACGAGACATTAAATGTCTCTGAGTTTTAATTTTATTCATTACATTCAAACGATTAATTGACTTTAATTTGATGAAGAATTTGACGTTTTCAACTCTTATCTTTATTAAGGTTAAATATTAAACGTCTCTGATTGCAGCCGTAAGATTTATTTTAATCAATTTTATTACCTTCTAGCAACGTTCCCACTTCTGGACTCTGATTTCTCCTGCTTACTGTCACGGCTTTGGCTGTTAGTTTCTCGGCTTTGGCTATTACTTTCCCGGCCTTTGTTATTCGTCTCCCGATCTTGGCTATTAGACTCTCGGCCTTGGCTGTTGGTTTCTCGACCTTGGCTGTTAGTTTCTCGGCCTTGGCTGGTCTCACGTCCTTGGCTGGTCTCGCGGCCTTGGCTGTTAGTTTCTCGTCCTTGGCTGGTTTCTCGGCCTTGGCTGGCCTCGCGGCCCTGGCTGGTGCTCTCCCGGCCTTGGCTACTGCTCTCCTCGCAGAGGGATTCTGGCTTCTTATCGTTAGTTTCGCTTCTCTCCTCATCATCATTATTCTGGTCGTCATCTTGCATGTCTTCTGTAAATTAAAAATATTATTCGTTTTTCATTCTATTACACAATAAAGGTTGAATATCGTTTATGGATAGAATCCACTGTGTATAGCGTTTATGCAGAAAAACATTTTTTTTATATGGGTGACCTTACATTGAGTAAAGACAACCTCGTATTTCAAGACTTTCTAGAAGAAGAATTGGTAACATGGGTTCAGTTGTTTATTTTTCCATTATAGACACGAAACGAAGGAAAAATTAGTATCCGAGTACTGGTCATTGGAGGGGTGCTTTTTTATACTTTTTAACCAACTTCCAAAAAAAGGAGGAGGTTCTATATTGGGCCGTACCCTCGTAGTGGTCTTCGGGGTCTGGCGGCAGGTGGCTGTAGTCGGGCAGGCGCGGGCTGCGCAGCTCCATCAGCATCATCAGCTCCTCCTGGCTGTAGTTCTCTTTCTCGTCGTCAGGGGAACTCTTTATTTCGCGACTGAAAAATATAATTATTTTTATATGAAAGCCATGGAAATAATAATGACAAGTTAAGCTGATAGCACATAAATCAAGAAATAAACGTTTATTCAATATTACGCCAAGGTCGGAGCAGAGGGCGCTACTAGCACACACAGTAAAATATCTAACCAAAATCAGGCATGCTGCAGAATATTGACAGAAACGTTGTGAAACGTCGAACAAAACTTTTTGTTTACTGTCTATGCTGGTGCAGCCGTCTAGCGTGAAAACGTTGCAGTAATATATCCTCCCAAGACTCGAACAAGATGATCTGACACAATACATATCAACTAGAAAACGGACCGGGATCGTATCGCCTCGCCGTGAACCAGGCGTCAACCTGACGTCAACTCGGTTACGGCTAGGCTAGACCGCACGCCGCTTACGGCTCGCCGATCTCTGGCGGACGTTTGAATCGTTACGGGGACAAGTAGTAAGACAACCGTAAGCGCGATTCGAGCCAGTTCCGAGGCGATTGCGATACGATTCCGATTAGGATGCGTTTTAGTAGGGAGATTCATAAAAATAATACTGAACGGCTCGAGACCATACGGTTACTATCATCCCGTCATGTATGGTCCTGGTGACACTACAGACAGCCACGGGCATCGTGCACGTTGCCAGACCAAGTCCTGCTGACACTAAAGGTAGCATTCGGATCACGACGACCGCGACGCGAGACCGCGACCCACTGCTTTATATGAATTAATAGGAAGAGCTGAGCTGAGTCGCGCGACGTGTGTGGGCGTGGCCTACCGGCAACTTGCGTCGCGCGACCCAGTCGCTCACAAGGCAGTGCCGTGGCGCGACCGATACAAAATGACCGCACGAAGACGAAATTTTAATGAGTTTCGTATGGGTCACGCGACTCGGTCGCGTAGATTCGTAGGTAGCTGTCGCCCCGCGACGTGCGACCGGCGGCCGGTCGCGGTCATCTTGATCCGAATGCTACCTTAACAGCCACGGGAACCGTACGCTACTCACTCGTCGGCGAACTGTCCGCACAGGTCGGCGTACTGCTGTCGCTCGCGGCGGTACAGCAGGTGGCTGCGCAGCACGTTGCCGGTACAAGCTGACACCACTGACAGCCACGGGAACCGCACGCTACTCACTCGTCGGCGAACTGTCCGCACAGGTCGGCGTACTGCTGTCGCTCGCGCCGGTGCAGCAGGTGGCTGCGCAGCACGTTGCCGGTAGAAGCTGACACCATTGACAGCCACGGGAAGCGAACGCTACTCACTCGTCGGCGAACTGTCCGCACAGGTCGGCGTACTGCTGTCGCTCGCGGCGGTACAGCAGGTGGCTGCGCAGCACGTTGCCGGTACAAGCTGACACCACTGACAGCCACGGGAACCGCACACTACTCACTCGTCGGCGAACTGTCCACACAGATCGGCGTACTGCTGTCGCTCGCGGCGGTACAGCAGGTGGCTGCGCAGCACGTTGCCGGTACAAGCTGACGCCACTGACAGCCACGGGAACCGCACACTACTCACTCGTCGGCGAACTGTCCGCACAGATCGGCGTACTGCTGTCGCTCACGGCGGTACAGCAGGTGGCTGCGCAGCACGAAGTCGAAGTATACTCGCACGCCGTCCGCCACCTCGCGCAGCAAGTTCAATCTGGAAGTGGAAGAAGAAGAGTTGCTGTATGAGAAAGCTATCTATGAATGTGAAAGATCATCGCGGAATGTATAAGGCTGCAGGATACAGACTGTAAAAGACTCTTGCGGATTGTAAAAGGCTGTTGCGGATTGTAAAAGGTTGTTGCAGATTGTAAAATGCTGTTGCGGATTGTAGTAGGCTGTTGCGGATTGTAAAAGGCCGCTGCGAAGTGTAAAAATCCATCGCAGATTGTAAAAGGCTATTACGGATTGAAAAAGTCCGTTTAGGAGTGTAATAATTTTACATTGGGTGACTTTTATCACAAGTGTTCTGCAAAAATTGGCAGTTTTGGCAGTTTACCATAATAACTGTAGAAGTTCTCTTCCGAATAAATTAATATACGTGTATTTTTATGTAGCAACTTATTTATGCAAAGAGTAAATAAAAAACTTATCTTACAAGTCACGTGTGGTAGAGTTGAAACTGTGATGCATTAAAAACTAGTTGCAACGCGTCTGGAGGCCGCGCCGCGATATGAATTTATAGCGGCTGGCGAAATTACTACTTTATGAAATACAAGACCGTTCTTTTTGTGCCGAAGTTTATCACACGGAACCGTGCCTTGTACCGGGATTAAAACTATCTTATCCTATCTGGAAACTTAAAGTGCTGACATCGAATTTCATAATCGTTTCAGGGGTTTTAGCGTGAAGTGGTAGCGTAAAGTGTAAACAGTCTGACAAACAAATAAACACGCTTTAATATTGATTACCATCTATATTTTGCACGGGTCTAAGAATAAACATCCATCAAAGCAAGCCCGTACTGCTGTCTGCTACTATACTACTATCACACACATACACATTACACACACACCAAAACATTCCTTGCTCTTCCCAATGAGGGTTTTTGTTATTCTTTTTGCCACCAGGTGCCGCTATGTAGCCTTTGGGTCTATCGTGGGTGGGCGACACCTGGTGGCAAATTGAATGTCAAAAACCATCATCTCGCGTTTTGTTTACACACGGCACCGCCACCGCGGCGGTGCCGCTGCATACTCATCCTTGTATTTTTATGGGTCCTTTTCACACGGCGCCGCCGCGGCGGCGGCGAGCGGTGCCGCAGTTTTCAACAAACATATGAGACTAGTCGGACCCATGATCGCGCCGCAGAACCTGCGGTGGAGACACCGCAGGTTCTGCGGCGCCGCGGCGGCGAAAAACGCTGCCGCTGCGGCGCCGTGTATAAACACGCTTATAGTTTTCCCACCTCCATGAATTCCGTATATTAAGAAATCAATTGTTTATATTTATGAAATAATTCAATACTTACATTTTTGGGGCTCGTAATACTAAATGTAAGATGGTGATTTGCTATTGGTTGATTGTCGAGTTTCGATTTGCGATAGTCATTAGAAAGAAACACACTACCACCACCCTCCCACTCGCTCTAGTCGTAAGGGCTCCCACACATAACTGCGAATTGGCATCTCATCGCAAATATCTGCGACAAAATCTATCTATATATTATATAAAACTCAAAGGTGACTGACATGGTGATCTATCAACGCATAGCCCAATCCACTCGACGGATCGGGCTGAAATTTTGCATGCAGGTAGATGTTATGACGTACGCATCCGCTAAGAAAGGATTTTATCAATTCTACCCCCAAGGGAATAAAATAGGGGATGAAAGTTTGTATGAAACTTTGTCAATTTTAAACCGATCGGGCTGAGACTTTGCATGCATAAAGCTACTATGACGTAGGCATCCTCTAAGAAAGGATTATAAAAAATTCCATCCCTAAGGGAAAAATCGGGGATGAAAGTTTGTATGAAACTTTGTCAATAGCGGCAACAGAAATACATAATTTGTAAAAATTTCAACTATTTAGCTAGCGAAGTTCTTGAGATACAGCCTGGAGACAGACAAACAGCGAAGTCATTGCAATAGGGTCCCGTTTTTACACTTTGTATAAGGAACCACAAAAAGGGGAAAACTATCCATCTTTGTTATTATACTATGTTAATGCGGACGAAGTCGCGAGCAACAGCTAGTTCATAATAAAAATGACATTACGATGCGATGTGAATTCGCAGTTTTGTGTGGGAGCCCTAAGATCCAGCATCGGACTGACCTGCAAGTTACGTCCAGCATGTCAGGTCGGGGCGGGGGCTCGTGGCGGCGCGCGGGCGTGCGCCAGGCGCCGGCGCGCGCGAACCATCGCACGAACCCCTCCAGTATCTGCGCGACGCACGGCGACGCGGGCAGACGGGCGAGGCGACCGCGCTTTACCACGAGATGGTAGTCAAAGGTTAGACGGTCCCTGTGGGATACGTTAAATATTTTAACGATGGAAGTGGCGGTCGAAAAGGAAGATCTCCGAGCGAGATAGCATGCTCGGTCAGGCCGAAGCCCACTGACGTCATTTCAGACGTTGTATAATATATCTTGCCGTTCTCCGAAACTTCGATAGCGCGATGTAAGATTGTGAGGCTAATTGTGGATACCGCTACAATATGATAAGAGGATGGAGCGAAAACCTGCAGAGGAACATTACGTATTGTTCTTTTTTATGGAGTTAATATTACAATTTATTTTCCCTAATAAGCCGCGGGTAACACCGGAATTAATAATAATAATTAATAATCCTCTATCATTTATTTTACTGGATCTGGGCTGATGATGATTGTTCATCTTATAATGAGGCTTTGTACTAAATATCCGTATGATTCTTGTAATTAATTTACCAACAGTGTACTATAATAATATGCATTTAAATTATTATTACAAGATTATATTTTTAGTTCGCATATACCCTACTAGATGGCGCTTTTACATGTAATTCAATAAAATTATTTTTTTTCTCTTTAATTATGAAACAATCGATAGTTATTAACATTTAAATAAGTTAAATTTTACGTATTAAAGATAAAAGTTACTAAACTTATTGAAGAACTAATTATTTTTGATGTTTTCTACCTATAATCCTGAATCGCGCTATCGAAGTTTTTTACGACACTAAGTATATATACCTGGGTCTGTGACTGAAAAGTTGTGTCCATTGAAAGGAGAGACGGTTAGCACTCCCCTTGACAAGGATGGAACACACAAAATGGTTAAGGCACAACTTGACCACATTTTTTTCGCAAGAAAATAATTCATAACACCATAATTTATGATGCACAATTTTATAAAATTGTAAATATTGAGATGCAGTTAAAAATTATAAGTTTCGAAAAGACTATTTTATATTTTGGACATATTTTTCACATTATAAATTTTTAAAAGCCTACATAGTAAATTCATACACTATTTCTCCAGTCCTCTCAGAATAAAGTATCTTTACCTTAAAGCAGATTGTAATGTAATGCTGGCTCTCCCAGCGTGTGGGTTAGGTGGTGATTGAGGCTGCGCACTGGAAGCTGACCCTGACGAGGAGTCTGTGTCACCAATTTCTCCATCTGCAGAAAAAAATAAGGTGTGATACTTTGATAAGAAATTAATATTACAACATAACATACTTGAAAACCCTGGCTTATTATCATTCTTAAAGGCATACACTTATCGCTATCGGACGAATCGGGCGCACACACAAAGAATGCCTCAAACTAAAACCATTTGCATGCAGTGCGGTGTAGTGGATGCTGTTGTATGAGTTTGTTTACAAAGCATACTAAAATCCGTTGCGTGCAATGTGTCCAATGTATCCAATACCGATAAGGGGACATCAAGCATGAGAATATACCAAATAGTATATTTACCATCTGGTGGAGTGCTACTAGTAGACCCATCATCACTGAAGCCATGTCTTACTCTCTTTGCAGCACCAGCCCCGGAATTTGAAGTGCTTCCCTTCTTGCGCTCTCTTCGATACAGATATGCACCCCTGTGAATAAGAATTTTATGTTAGTAATTTAAGGCGGGCTGAAATCCCATTTTGTTATTTCTTGATACCCTATTCACCTAGTTCCAATATAATAACGAAATGTAAAAAAATATGAGATATAGAGCACAATATTTAAAAGGGTTTAAATCAAAAACATTTTAATAAAAAGTGATACTTTCGCTGTAATTAATTTACAAACTCACCTCCGACAAAACTCTTTGTCATCGAAATATAAGTATTAACAAGAATAACTTACATTTTATTATAATGAATTGTCAATGAGATTCTATTTCAAAAAGGTCTGAAACGAATAATCTTTTTTCTTAATATTTATTTCGAAAGATATTTAAAAAAAACACACGAAAAATAAAATAGAGAAGATCCGCCCGTCATAACTTACAATTTTATGCTAAGCTAAAATGAATCTTATTGCGATGCATATACGCTTGGCATTCGCATTCGCAAGGTTATCGTTTTGGAATTGAGGTAAGTGCTCGCCTTAAGCTTGTTTGTAACATAAAATTTAGAAGGATTTAGGAAGGAAGATTGGGAAACAAAAAGATGTAATTTTAAATTTAACAAGTAAGTATAATTTTTTTAGGGGTCATCTATATAGTTTTGTGTTACCAAGAGATAATATTGAATTGCATTTTTTGAAAGCAATTATTCTGATTATTCAAGTTTTGTTTAAACATAAGGCTATACTCAACAATTGTAGCTGCGACTTCTCTGCCAAATCCCGCTGCAGCTGCCGATTCTCTTCCGTGTCTTTCAGCACAAAGTCCTCGCTGACACACCTGTCCCAGGACGAGTTCCAGCCTTGGAAGTGAATCAGATATTCCACTGTACGACGTCCACGCTTGTCTTTACTCTCTATCACCTCTAAAACCTGCAACATTGTTGATGTTTTGCTTTATTTTATTTGTTAATTACATCAAGATAAAATTGACTGGTACTTTTCGTAGTAATAATAGTAATAATATAGTGTTCCTTAAATTAACGACTATATAAACAAATCTGATTTGAACTTTTTTCTTGATATTAAGGTTCAAAAGTAATAAGCTGGTTTTGTCTTTGGCTGTACAATAATATTGTGTTTTTTACTGTTTGTTTGGATATAAAAGTGAATGAAATATAGCAGTGCCTTACAAAATAAAGCTACGGAATTAAATTGGATTTAAGAATCATTAGAAACATTGAAGAACCGCGAACTATGCCAGATTATACTGTGGAACATACCTTGGAATCGTAGAGCACTTTTGCTTTCGTCGGATCTGGTTCATAGCATAATACTCTTTCACCTTCACTAAACTTATAGCGTAATCCTCTTGTAGATACCATTGTTAGTTTTTATAATAGTATCAAAGTAGGGCGAACCCGGCAAGATAAAGTATGGTAAAACAAATAGTTTAATGAAACAAAAACATTGTACTTGTCACACACACTGCAAACGGCTTGGTTTACTAATCCAGAATATGTATTCAGTCAAACTATTGATTTTATAACTTATTTTTGTTTATTTTTGAATGAAACACGAGAAATCCGCATTTGTTTGCTTGCTGTCAAAACTGTCAAAATGCGCGTAAAATGTTGCCATTTCTGTGTACTTAAAAAAAACATTTTAATGTTACTGTTATAGAAAATCTAGATAATGCAATAGATATCAATGGAAAATATAGAAAAATGGTAATGACTAATGAATTAAAAAAATATTATAATGAAAATAATTTATTACGCTAGTGAGTTGGGTTCTCTAAATCTTATTCTTCTATTTGGAATTTTTAATGGTAATAGGAAGAGTAAGCGATGGCTGGTGCGGCGATCTTGGCGACTGGAGCCGCATGGACGACTGGGGAGGCGGCGTAGGCGTAAGATGGCAGGACCTTGGCAACTGGTGCGGCGTAGGCGACGGGGGCGGCGACCTTGGCGACGACGGGGGCGCCGAGGGGCTCCCTGTGGACGACGGCGTTGAAGCCGTTGTGGGGGTCGGCGGTGTACTCCACGGTGCGCTTGGTGCCGTCGGGGTCAACCACGGAGTAGGCGCCCTGGACCACGTCACCGTCGCGCGTCTCGTGCTGGCTCTTGGAGTCGCCGGTGTGGCCGTCCTGCACGTCGTACGAGAACGTGTACTGGGGGTGGGGGTCGTACTCCTCGACCTTGGCCACGGGGGCTACCACCTTGGCGACGGGCGCGGCGTAGGTCTGGTAGGCCGGGGCCGCGTGGTAGACGGGGGCGGAGTACGCCACTGGGGCGGCCGGGAGCAGGCCAGCGCTGGCCGCAGCCACAAAGCAGGCGAAGACGACAAACTAGAAAAAAAGTACTTTATTCAAAATCATAGAGATATTATGTATATTATACAAATTGTGTTTGATTAGGAAATGTTTTAATTAAAGTTGAAGTTTAAAACGATGATGAAGATTTAAATCACGTCATCATTAGTATTCTTATTATTTATGTTAGATAGCTTTTCTTTTCACTAATTCAGGAAACATTTCACTGTATTAGATATCACTTGAAATTCATTATTTAAAATTCATTTAAATTTCTTCAAAATCTCTATCCTTGGCTTTAACGTAAAAAAATGATTTAAATTTAGAACCCAGTGCAGTGGCTGTACCTTGAATGCCATGTTGCTGATGTTTGTAAAATGATAACCTGTAGGAAGGTATCGGAGCTTTTATATGAGGGTCTCACCCTTTCACTTTGAGCCAGGCGTCATTTGACCGTGAGCTGGCGCCTTCAGGCTTTTGTAAACCTTCTGCACGGGCAGCCCCGAAGCTATTCTAGATTCAAATTCAAAATTCGAAAATGGCCGCAGCTTAGTAATTTTTTACGAAGAATATATTATAACGCAAATTATTAGGCCAAGACTCATGCATGGCAAATTAAGACCGGGCTGCCAAAAATATCAAAGCACGCTAGCCCCGCCTACACACCCCGCTATCCTCCAATCGTGATATAATGATTCCATGAATCGTGCCCGCATGAGTTGTACTTTGCGCTGCAGCTAATAGTGAACAATATCGCGTAACAACGGTTCCCGCATTATAGCACGAAAGTAAAGGTCGTAAGTCCCAAAAATGTTTTTGATGATTATTTAAAAATTAAATTATACAATACTAATAATTTCTTTAGCTATTATTTTATAAAGTGTGTGATTATAGTAGTGCAAGTTATTTAATGACAGTTACTCAATATGTTATATAATATTTGTTGAAAAGCCCAGAAATATTCATAATTTCGAAAAATACAACTATCGAGTCAAAATAAGTGAATCGTGTTTTCCGTTAGGCTAATATCAGATAAATATACAATGGTTAAAAAAATCTTAATTTCATTTAAGTCAATCGTCTTCCGGGATCGTAATACTTATTAGCACAGCAAAATTTGGCAGCCCGCTCTTAATTATTTAGTAAAAATAATCTGAATTCATAATCATTCAATGCTCATGAGTTATCTACATAATAAAGCGCAATCATAATCATCATATCAGCCTATATTCGTCCACTGCTGGACATAGGCCTCTCTCAATGAACGCCAAGATGACCGATCTCCTGCTACAAAGCGCAATACTAAAATTTATTATTAAACTTTAAGGCCCGTGTTTTTGGTCAGTACTTAAGATGCGACCCGGTCTCAAGACGCGGTTCGGCTCTGTGATTGGTCCAAATTTTGACAGCCAACCAATCACAGAGCCTGAACCGTGTCTTCAGAGTTCAGACCGAGATACATCTTGAGTACTGACCAAAAATACGGGCCTAAGTATCTATCTAGGTATACCTAAGTAGTAAGTAGGCTACTTAGGTATACCTAGTTGCATTTGATTAGCATCTTATGTGATCATGCAGCATAATTTTTTTTATATCACTTAGCTTTCGGTTATAAAAAGCGATAAAGTCAATGTTAAGCTAGACCCAATTTATCAACATTACGAAATAAGAGTAGCCGTAGGTAATATCTAAGTTACAGTAGCCAAAAGCAAAATCGTACTAATAAATTAAAGTTTTTATACATTTGACCTGATTTTTACTGTGTTTTGACAATTTGAATCAGAATCAATTAATTTTGATCCTCTGAACATCACATTTGGGTCATTGGGCATTGCGTTCACTGAGACCTTTAAAGGTTAACTCTGAGAATAAGTTGACCCTACTTTGAGACTACATTTGTACTAAATGTAGCTAAATTGAATAAAGTTTTCGAATTATATATAGTATGTATGCTTAAATAACTAATAAGTAATAAGTTGTTTAAATCTATAGACGTGAGAATATAATCCGAAGCTTATGTATAGACGTAGGTACTTAATTATATACCTGTAATTTGTGTTGGACGTTTAGGCAAAAAAAAAAAACCATAGTCAAGGCATATTCTAGTCTCTGGTCAAGGTAAAGAAATCATCTTTTGCATAATATTATTATACTCTGATGACTCTACCGCTCAACGAGCGAGTATTCGCTCTATATTGACGATAGTATTATAATTAACTTCATTTCTATAGAAATAATGTAATAAGTCTACAATATTACATAATGCGCAAAAATTGCAATAAAAATCTTTATTTGTATTTAGCCTCCGATTCCGAATTTTGTCAAGTCCACTGGAGCCCCGCATAATGCTTTCGGCGCCCGAGGGAAGGTCGAAGACATTTATTATACCGATAACTTACTGACATACTGAATGTTACAAATTATTATTATGCATTATTGGTAAATGCACTAAATGGTACCCTACAAAATGTATTAAGTAATTTTGTATACGAAGAAATATTTTAAGTTTTAACTGACTTCATAAATTTGGTATATCCCATACATACCTAATTCAAAGGGAAAATAGAGTCAATTCTGCCCTTTGACTTTTAATTGGAACTATTTGGAACCTAGGGATCGGCTTGACGTTTGTAAAAATTTTTCTAAAAAATAATGTTACAACAATTTGAGGCTCATTATATCCAAAGCCCAAACATCGGTTACCTACTATACTGTACTAGGCGAAACGAGGCTGTAGCGGTCATTGACCTTTTTGGTCTAGGCGCTAAATGAAAAATGCTCGCACTGTATTTAGAATATTTAAGAATAAAATTGACCTCTTATAAAGACACAGATTATTACAGATTCATCGGAAAACCTCTTGGTAACTCTTAGAATGATAATCTCCAACTTTTTATGAGTTCGAAGTGATATGCTTCATATTCAGTTCACATCGAGTATGCAAAATACGATATCGCCCTTAGACTAGGAACATCTGACACTTCATTGTCAATCGCGGTTTTTATAGAAAATTACAAGTTTTTTGACAGGGAGTCAATGACCGCTACTGTCTCGATTGCCGGAATACACTATATAGTTATCTAAAATACAAAGTTTGGCATTGTTAATTCAACCGTATTAAACGACAATAGCGTGCAGCGCCAGCGCAGAGTTTATGTCAAAACAAAATATAGTTAGAGTCTGCTAGAGCTACTCAAACTTTTACTATGTTTGACCTAACTAAATGGCCAAAAGTAGGCAAGTTGACTAATTTTGAAATATGCCAGATTATTTCATCAAATTATTAATATAGGAAAAAATTATTCAATAGCCCCAATCAGTACGAGTATATATATAGTATAATAAATATTATATATTACATTTCACGTCTTTTTCCGGCCTAAGCAGATTAGTGTCACTTATTCAAAAGTTCCTCTGTAATTTGTCTGTGTTTGTGTCTATCAGTGGCATCACTGATCAGTGACGTGGTCTTCTTGAACTGATTTTTATCAAGTTTATTGTCAAAATTTGACGTGATTCTCCATACTCTACCTGTCAAGTTAAGTGGTGGATAGCGTATCCGGCACTTATCAGGAAGTGGTGAAACAGCCCCCTAGTTTCATTTCATCACTTATTCCCATTTCTAATAGCGTTTTCTGGAACTGCTCCGGGGCAGGGCAGGCAGGGCAGGCCGAATGGTTACGGAAATAGCCGAACAAAACCGATGATTCACGAAGCACGTGGACTTAGTACAAGTGCAATACGTAGTTCTTATTTTAAACTTCGGTTATTATCGTATCCGTTCGGCCCGCCCTGCCAGCCCTGCCCCGGGGCAGTTCTAGAGCCAAAAACGCTATAACTCCGAAACAATCGAATGCAAGTAGACAACTCAGACTAAATAAAAAGTTTTTATAAAATAAAGACTTTCTATTTACTCTGAGGTAGACAAAGGATCTTTTCACTGCAGCCATCTCGCCCATTGCAGTAGCGCTTGATAATCCAGGGGGTTTCCTCTGTAATTTATTTTCTTTTATCGTATAGTATAGAACGCAGTTACGGACTTCTGGCTACTATCAGCCGTCTATGCACAATGTGCTCAACACGACATGACATGTGTGGCGTCAACTGGTGTGAGAATCTCAAGCTCACTGAACTTGCCGTGCGCATGCGCAAAATACGTTTATCTATGATCACGACCACGATTTTAGGAACATAATAACTTTAGTGCTCACGAGTCAAGACTCAAGACTTTGTGCGCGTACTACCTGGCACTAAACATTTGGCATTAACCCAAAATTCTCTTAAACAGTCTTTCCTAGTGTGTATGTTTTCTGTTTTTTTTTTTTTTAATATGGTCAGGTCTTCTAGAAATAGAATTAAATGATGTGTGGCGCCTGTGCCAGGTAGGACGCGCCCTTAATAACTAGGCCTTTGCATCCGTTGTGGATGATTTATACAGTATTTTCAGAGCGAAGTAACCACTCCTCAAATACTGTAGTGCCTGGGACAGGATTTAAATGTCCGTATGGTTGCCCAAGCACATACGACATTCTCGCAACATAGCCGGCCTAGTCCAGAGGAAAGAACTAGTCAATACGTCTGGGACCAACTATGTGCGGGTTTCCTCACGATGTTTTCCTTCACCGTATGAGCGTCCGTATTATGTATCCTTTTTATGTATCCTATTATGTACTTGAGATCAGAAAATGTCTCATTAGTACACGCCTCCACCCGGGATCGAACCTGCACCCTCTACGAGTGCCAACCAAAGGTCTACCCATTAGGCCACGGACGCTCTTGCCCTTAATAATCACGGAGAAATGTCTGCCTTTTCCAAAATATATGGTATCTACCCAGTACCCAATTATGCTCGTCTTTTAATATTTCGACAAACCCTCTAAAATTTTAAGCTGCGACCACGCCTAGTATGTAAAGCATAGGAGTATAGTATGTAGTTGCTCGCATCTGAGGCCTTAGTGCGAGTTTATTCGATCATACGCATCGAGCGCGTAAACGCGAATTTATATGGGATCAAAGCAGTATCCACGTTAGCCAGTAGATGGCGCTGCTTTGATCCCATATAAATTCGCGTTTACGCGCTCGATGCGTATGATCGAATAAAACTCGCACTAACCCCTCAGGTATGTATTAAGTACTATCAAGTACAGCTTGGCAAAGAAGAGTCTGATGCGGTGACAGCTGGAACTAAGAGTTTTTATTTCTGACAACACTACATTACTTGTCAACTCTAGTATATATTGTGTCAAAAGCGAAGCGTAGTGTTGCCTATATTTAAAGAAAAGCGCCCTCATTTAATCCACACTCTTCTTTGCCAAGCTGTACAGGGCTTCCCAAACTGTGCGTCGCGACGCCCCGGGATGTCGCGGCATTGTCCCAGGGGCGTCGCATCTCAACACAACCAAGTCCAGTGAGCACCGCGCGCATTATGTCATTCATACATCCCCGGTTTCAGATGCTATGCTCAGAAAAGCAAGCACATCCTTCACATTAGCCAGTCTTGCTGGCTTTAATATCTTTCATAAAAATCTGTTTTAATTGTTATGCTTTTGTTTTGATTTGGTTACTATTTCGTAATAAAAATATTTAAAATGTCCAAATAGTGTTTTTATGATAACCTATGTGGGCTGGTTCTAAAATTGGAAAGTATTTTTGGGGGCTGAGTTGAGGGGCGTCGTAAAAAATGGCAAAGTCCCAAGGGCGTCACAGTACAAATAAGTTTGGGAAGGGAAGCTAGTAGAAATAATTTAAAGTATGTAAAGCACATTATGTAAGCCGCACACATCCACAAGCGGCGCAAGGTCGCGGCTCGCGCCACTGTGTCACTGCGACTGTCAAATATGTACACTCATATACACAACACTTTCCAAAATCAGCTGAATCAGAACACAGGATTTTGATACTGCTGACATTATACTTTCCTAAAGGCCTGATTTATCACTTCGGGACACTTCCTGACAAAATGCCGGATAGGCTATCCACAACTTATCTGACAGATACTCCATACTTCAATACCTTTCTTAAGCAATACCTTTCTTCTAGTAAATTTCATAGCTTTTAAAAGATCAGACGATAATCAAAATGAAGTATAAATGTACCTTATTAAAACATTACAGTAATAATATACAGACGATGGTTTGTTTCTTCTTGATAGAAAAACTACTGAATATTTAATCAAATGTCTGAAATTAGAGGCTCTAAATAATTAAATAAAAAACATATATTTTATGTACTTAATAAAATACGGAAGCTACATAAACTTTCAACCGACTTCTAAAAAACGAGGAGGTTTTACGTTCGGCTGTATTTTTTTTTTGTATGTCCAACGATTACTCATTATTTTTTATATAGGTCTACCAGAATCTGATGGCAAAAAGTGAGAAAATAAATTGACTCCAGCAATACCGGGGTAATTGGAATAAAACATTTTGATCCTTCTTTTTTCTTATAGCGGCTGATTCTGTGGTTAACACCATGCAAATATAAAAATTTATCCAATGATCAAGGATATTTGCTGAAAATCTGCTGTCAAAAATTGCCATCAGATTCTGGTAGACCTATAGTTACTTTTAGTTTAGTTTTAAGTTACATTTAGCGCAATAGCTTTAACAGTAAAAATATTTCTTTTGTCGAAATCAGCAAACCGTTTTGATCATGACTGTACTTTAAATTTATGATAAAAGCTGCAATTGTTAAAAGTTTTATCGTTTCTGGCCGAGTAGCACGTGCTTGCCATATTTGATATTATAAACATTTTTCTCATGTTTAAATTATTTATTGAAAGTGCCTTTTTATTCCGTGCTTATTATCAAGTACACAGCGAGTTTTTATGTTCGAATTCTTTAAAATTAAGACCTTTTCAATCGCAGGTTGTCTCTTTCTCTATTTAGTAGAATGATAAGTATTGTATTTTGAATTTAAGACCCCTCTTCACGTTGAGTTCCATGATGAATAACCACGATTGCCAAACTGTTTAAAGTATGAAGTATCATTAATCAACGTAGATATTGGCGATTATAGATTAGGTGTTTGCAATTACTAATCGTCTTAATTTGCCATTCATAGGCTAAATTGGAGAGTTTTAGTCAGAGCTTTAAATGGCATAGAATTTAAAAAGGATTTATATTTTTTTAAATTTGTCAACATTGTATGTAATACAAACTGATAGCTTGACCTTTTTACGTCCTACTGCAATATTGTTTAAAATAAAGGGTCCAGGTGTATAAATGAGGTCTAAAAATTAGTTCTTAATTTTGGCCTTTTATTTCGACCACTACCGGTGACCTCCAGTGTCTCAAGGCCACCACCTCACACGAAACCCGCTCAAGGCTAAAGTACCTGAACTTTCGCAAGACGAGGCTAAGGTGTAAAATGGTTGGCTCAAACAACTGATCCAAGGCAATAGGCCAGTTGCAAGGTTTCAAAAAATTATCTGCTGTATTTAAAATGCAGTCTTGGTGATAATTATATAATAATAATAATATCTATGGACGCTTCACACCACGTCGGTCTGGCCCCGTGCTAAGTACCTGAAGGACTTGTGTTATGGGTACCAGACAACGGAAATATATTTAATACTTTGATACTATACATATAATAAAATCGTAGAGGTAAAATTTTTGTACATTGAATAAAAACTTGAAAAAACAAGTCAGGGGCATTTTAGAAGAGTAATAGAACACATCTTAACTGTTTTTGAAATTTTTGTTTCTCTGTCTGTTTGTCTGTTTGTCGGTTTGTCTGTTTGTCTATTTGTACAGGCTAATCTCTGAATCCGCTGGACCGATTTTAATGAAATTTGGCTATCTTGATATCTTACATCCCTGGTCAACATCTTAGATAAAAAAATTAACCGACTTCCAAAAAAGGAGGACTTTATGTTGACTTTGCTGTTTGTGGTCCGATTGTCATAATTGTTTTTTTGTTGTATAAGGTCTGACTCGAATTTGGTACCATGTTCACAAAAGTGGTGACCTGTTGATGGGATCCATGAGTAATCGAGGGAACTCCTCAAAATTTATATGGAAACATATGGTGATTTTGGTTTTATGTAAAGTAACACTAAGCATATTCTACCAAAAAGTAAGATTTTGCATCAAGGTAGGTAGGTATACCATGGTTGCGAAGGTGCTGACGGAACTCCTGATTCCTTATAGATACAAGTTTGGGGGTTTCAGCATTGTTTTAAGAACGGAAAGCATATATTTAATATTATGCTACTGTGCAAATTATATTCATCATCATCATCATCATCACATTATGGCACTATATTAGTACTTTTCATAATCTTTTAGATCGAGTCTCCCGTTTGACTAGCGATTTTGAAAATTATTTTGTTATGTTAAAGTACATGATTCCAATTTGGTGCTACGGTTACCAAGGTGGCAATTTGATAATAGGGTCCATGTGGTGTGTAGGGAATTCTTTAAAATTTGTACGGAAAAATATAGTGATTTTGGTTTTATTAGAAGTATTCTAAGCATATGCTATCAAAAAGTAAGATTTTGCACCAGGTATACCATGGTCCCAAAGATGCTGAGAGAACTCCTGACTCCTTATAGATACAAGTTTGGGGGTCTCGGCGTTGTTTTAAAAACGAAAAGCATTTATGTTACTGTGCAAATTATGTTCATCATAATTCAACAACAATATTTTATACTGTCTATATGTAATAAATAACATATCATAGTATCAATATCATCACAGTTGAGTGCTTACAGGTCTGTAGACTGTAATGCATATTTAGGGTAGTGTATGGCTTTTAAGACATAAGACATTACGACTTTTTTAAAACCACCTAAGTACAGTAATTAATACTGTATCCCCTGTCTCCTGTCCTGTGCCCCCTATACCCTGTCCACGCCAAGTCATTTACTAAGAAAGGATATTTTTTAAGGATATCTGTGGTTTGAATCCCGCCATCGGAAGCTACTTAATAACCTTCGATGTTCCTGGGTCTTTGATGTATATTAAATATGTAAATATGCGTATAATATAATATTAATCCTCATCCAAATAAATAGGTTGTTGATTAAGAGTATTTAATTTTCTTAATCTCGATTATAATAACACATATTAACGCGGACGAAGTTGCGGGCAACAGCTAGTTAAATATGTAAATATGTGTATAATATAATATTAATCCTCATCCAAATAAATACGTTGTTGATTAAGAGTATTTAATTTTCTTAATCTCGATTATATTTTATAATAACACACATTCACGCGGACGAAATTGCGGGCAACAGCTAGTACATAATATATTTAAGATTTTTATTATATGATACACATATTTAATACACATCCATGACCCAGGAACTTTGAAAACTTTTTGTTCCGTCGCGGGATTCAAACCCGCAACCCCCGGCTTGAGCTACCAACGCGCTCATCCACTGAGCCACAGAGGTCGTCAATAAGCCTCGTGGTACTGAAAGACAAAATGATTTTTAAATTTATGAGGAGTTTGAGAAAAATCGTATAAATTTTATGTCTTACTGCCGCACTCAGAGTGGAACAAAGAAACAACAAACAAACAAATATACTTTATTGTGCACATATTGATAACATTACAAATACAAATAGGTATAATATAATTTTAGTTCTAAAAGTGTTAACTTTGTTAACCTATTTAGAAATAAATATTTTGATTTTGATTTTCGATTTTGAATTAATTGAACTGCACACAAAGGCGGCCTTATTACTTAAAGCAATATCTTCCAGGCAACCTTTAACACTTTGAGATGAACAACTTAGGAAAATGGTGATGTGCAAAAGTGTAAACATTTTTGACAATTGACTAATCATGTTATAAATATTATATTCAATAAATATTACAATAATAAATAATATATAATAAATATAGTATAATACATACATATTACATAATATACAATACATAAATATATAAAATTATAGTACTTACAATAATAATAACTATATATTATATACAAAATAAGTGGTCATAAAAAAGGAATATTTAAATGAAATTAATAATTATTGTTTATGGTTGACTGATGAATTGAAATAGTGATTAAAAAGTAACGACTATAAGCAGGTAAGGAGTTCCAAAGTACAATGGACTCGACAGTAAAGGAGGAATTAAAATATTTTGTTTGATGGATGGGAATGTTGAGGAGGAGTTTTGAATGTGAGCGGAGTTATTGCCTATCATAATTGTGGAACATATAATTAATTGTTTTTAAATAGCTAGGGTAATGGGAGTCGAATAAAATGTTGTATAGTAAGGAGAGTATGCTAAAATCACGGCGTTAACGGATTGGGAGCCACTTAAGCTTGAGACGATATTCAGTGATATGGTCATATTTACGTAAGCCGAATATGAACCTCAACGAAAGATTTTGGAGGCGCTCAAGCTTATTAAGTTGATCTTCAGTTAGGTTGGTGTAGCAAGCATCAGCATAATCTAGAAGGGTGAGAAACAGAGATTGAGCTAAAACTAATTTGGTTTGGGTAGGAAGAACGTACCGGAGACGTTTGAAGGAATGCCAGGTAGAAAATACGTTTTTACTAACATTTTCAAGTTGTGGCGTCCAAGAAAAATTTTCATCGAATGCCACCCCGAGATTGTTCATAACCTTACTAATTTTATTTTACATTAATTACTTAAATATAATTAATTAAAAATTTTGACATATGCCCCATACATTATCTGTCAAACTCTTCATTAAATTGAAGGTTATGCATAATTATATTATGTCTCTGAATACGGCGTGTAATGTTGTCAATTGTAACTGAGTGCGGCTGTTATACTTCGACATTATCAAGAATCTATATAAATAAAAACCTTCGCACGAGTTCAGCAGCCGCATGCGAAGCCTAGGCACATCGCGGGTTTTTCCATTGGCCAATCATGCTGGAGAAGGATCTTCCAAATGTTTTTTGACATACAATGAGTTACGTGTTCTTTATAATCATTTAACAACTATACACAAACTATTCATAAACCTTTTTGTTCTACCTTTGCACCTTAAAGACTAGTTTAAGTGTTTGGGCGGAACAAACATCCATCCGAATTCCGATTACATACAAAGACTGCAAAAATCATCTCTTTTAGCTACTCCAGCAGGCTTAGCATGGCCACAGTAGAAATGCGAAAGAATAGGAACGCTGACAGTTTTTGCGGACAAACTGACAGATATCCTTTGTTAATCCATCACTTTATCTACTTCACCGTAAGAATAAACCTTTCTATGGTGGCCATGCTAAGTCTGCACAAAATATATTATATAAAATATATGTATTTATTAAAATGTAAAAGTACTATATAGTTTCTTAGTATTAATGAGCGCGCAGCCCGCCGACAAACTGCTATGCAGTTTGGCGGGCTAATAGAATAAGGGAATATGTTTGGTTTTCAATAAAGAATTTTATTATTATTATACTTGTGTAAGGCATTCTTCGCTCACGGGTGACGGGCAAATAAATCCCAGACCTTTGAAAGGCATGCGTGGGGCCGAAGCCAACACGTAGAGGCCCGTTACATAGTTTTGATTTAAATGTAATGTGACAGTAGCCGACGATTCTCTCTGTCCGCACTATGAGGGTACGACCAAGAGCCAGCGGCCAGTGTAGGACTATTGCAGAGAATGGATATTAGAAATGATACCGGGCTTTGGGGGTAAGGTGCTAGTGGACTGGGTAACTGGGACTATGGAAGGACTATGGCGTCTGCCGATACAACGTGGTAACATGTATCATAATGTTGTTATTATTATTGAAGTAGCTAACTCTAGTGCGACGATGCCGATGCGTTAGTATTCAGCGGTCGCGAGCGACTTGCGACACACTTGGCAGCCGCCGAGGTCGCCACGCAACTGGGGAAACACATGCTATTCTACTTATTGTCGAACATGCTACTAGACAGTAGCTAGATGTACGAATACTGTACCATCGAGATGTACGAATATGACCACCGAGGAAATTGATTCCTAGCCAGTTGATAGACCCACGTCATTTGGTCGGCTTATGTCATTTCAATGTTAGCTGTGATCGGTCGGATGGGTTTGACAAAACGCTACCAAATTACGTAGGTCCGGCATCTTCCTATAAATTAACTGTCTTATATTACTACTACTGTACATTGTTGGGCATTTGAAAATCGATGTGGAATTGTGAATTGTTTTCACCGAGTCAATAGGGCGATGCTATTTTATGAGGTTGAGGGTTTTGAAGACCAGGAACTGCTTTTCTAGTGAGTCAGGGTGTCAAATTTCAAAATATACCGGTTGTAACAAAATAAAGTGATAATACTTTAGAGTTTAGGGTGTGTATGAGTCTCCTGTATAGAGTTCACTTTGAAAGAAGCAGAGTTGAAAGATTAGCTTTTTTTAAATCTTTCTATGGGCAAATTCATGACGATGCAATGTCGCATTTATCATAGAAACATAGAAGTTTGAAGTAACTCTTTCAGCGCTGCTACTTTCACGGCGACCTCTATACAGTAAGGAACTCATACAAATCCTTAAGTATTATCACTTTATTTTATTACACTGCACCTGTATAGATTCTAGATCAGGGGTCACCAATTAGTTTCGCTCGGGGTCCATTTTAAGAAATGAAATGACCTTCGCGGTCCACACATTTTATAAATAAAAAAATATTTAGGTAATTACGGAATTTACAAAGATATTATTTGTGATTTACATATCAATGAGAAAAGTGTCAATTTTTGTACTTAGCTAATTATCTCTCTGATGTTTGGAGTGAAATTGGTGCAAGCCATTGATATTAAATCCTGGAGACGTTCATCAGTAAGTTGAGGCCGAAATTCATTTGTAACGAAGTTCATCTTCGAAAATGCTTGGTCCGCACACAATGGGTGGGCGGTCCGCATGCGGACCGCAGTCCGCCATTTGGTGACGCCTGTTCTAGATGATTCTAACAAATAACTTAAGCAAAATAGAATTACGCAGAAACCGTACCTATTTCTACCGCACTGGATCCATACACATGTGCACATGCCCGGAGCGCCAGAAGGTGGCAAATACTTAAACTAATTTGTTTTTTGTAACTGATACTAACATAGTTTTTAGGTTTATTGTTTACTAACAAAATATGGGTTCATTTTTATTTTATTTATTTCACAACACAACGTAATTAAGTTCTATATATCTGTGCCAAAGCTCAGAAAGGTGCAGTAATAAAGCAGATGAGGAAGAACATACGCCACTTTTAACAACACAAATATTGGCACAAACGTAGAGCACATATTATAGAACTATAGATGATGGCCGCAACTCCGCTGCGCCACAATTCGTTTATCGCGCGGACACCGTACATTTTTCCGGGATATGTCCTTTCCTGGTAAAATCGATTCAGTGGTTTGGGCGCGAAGAGTTAACGGACAGACAGACACACTTTCACGTTCATAATATTGAAATGGATTTTTCGGCTTCGTCGTAGCCAAAAAAAACGCAGATTCGAACCGGCGAGACTCACTGGCCTAGTGACCACTGAGCCAGCGACCTTCCGCCGACCTTGCACCAGTAACGAGCCCTCTGTTGGCAAATGCGTTATGTAAATGTATCGCGTACAGACATTTTGGTTTAACCGACTTGAAAATTGATGAGGTTGTATGAATCGTGTTTTTAAAGGACAACCAAAAGCTATACTAGTTCTTAGACATATTAATAAAGATATATTTTATAACGAATTTTATTGAATAAGACATTATAAATTAATTAAAGTTTTATTTAGGTACTTTTTAAGAAGAAAAGAAAGTATATGGCCCTTTCCGGGGCCTTACCCATATATCCATAGCAAATTTTATCAGAATCGGATAAGCAGTTTAAGCATAATAATACCGGGAGAAAGAAAGAGACTTTAATGCCGTTATAAGTTATAACTTATAACATTTGTATGTCTAATAAAAACTTTTTCAGATTGAAGAATTAGCAATTCAATGAATGAACTTGCTATTGAAAATTTACTCTTAATTTATCATGTTTATAAAAATAATATAGTACTATTCATTTATATTGATGACACCCGTAACCCCATTGCACCAAAATTCGCTTATCGCGAGGGTACCGTATATTTTCTGGGATAAAAAGTATTCTATGTCCTTTCCTGGGACTCAAAAGTATCTCCAAGTTTCAGCAAAATCGGTTCACCCGTTTAGGTGTGAACAGACAGACAGACGCTTATCGCATTTATAATATTAGTATGTAAATATGTATGTATAACGGTATCCGGATCGTCTGACGCAAGTTTCGCTGATCGTCGCGTAATGAGAGCCGCGCGCCCGTTCATGTCTTTTGTATGGAAATACTTTTCTTTGTATATATCTGTATTGTTTTGTATGACTAGTTAGTATAAATGGCTGACTACTTCCTATTTGTATGGGTGAAATTTTGGTCGTAAGTTCGAATTTCGAATATTATTTCTGGATTTAAACTTACATTAGAATTTTTAAGGCGTGGACTTACCTCAATTCCAAACGATAACCTTGCACACAACCAAGGACCAAGCGTGTACACATCGCAATAAGATTCACTTTAGCTTAGCATAAAATTGTAGTTTCTAGGGGCGGATCTTCTCTATTTTTCATGTGTTTTTTAAATATCTTTCGAAATAAATATTAAGAAAAAAGATTATTCGTTTCAGACCTTTTTAAAATAGATTTATTAGCAATTTATTAAAATAAAATGTAAGTTATTCTTGTTAATACTTATATTTCGATCACAAAGAGTTTTGTCGGAGGTGAGTTTGTAAATTAATTACAGCGAAAGTATTATGTTTTATTAAAATGTTTTTGATTTAAACCCTTTTAAATATTGTGCTCTATATCTCATATTTTTTTTACATTTCGTTATTATATTGGAACTAGGTAAATCGGGTATCAAGAAATAACAAAATGGGTTTTCAGCCCGCCTTAAGTATTTACCATTATTGTATGTTTGGGATGAGTAGTTGTGGTTTAGATTTGGAAGAAATGGCTAAGTGGTTTTGAGTTTGAATGAGTGAAATTGTGGTTGTGAGTTCGAATTTCTGATACAATATTTCTGGATTCATTGATAAGAATTTTTAATTTTGTTTTTTATTGATCAGAATTTTTAAATTAAAAAGAAATTGACTGAGGTAGAGGACGGAGTAACTTTGTAATAATTGCCATTATGATGGTAATTCATATTATCATCATCATGGCAATTTGAGAGTTTCTATTTTATTTGCTCAAGTACTTTATTTTAAATACTAGTTGTGACGAATTACTAGCATTATACCTAAATTCAGTACACAGTTGATATTAATTGAATGGGCATAATAAAGTCATGTTTTAACTGATCTTTGTAAAGTTTTTCTCTGTAAAGTCGTTTAGGGTCCTTTATATAATTAGTACCAGCAGGCTTAGCATGGTCACCACAGAAGCGGTTTGTTTCTACGGAATATTTAGACAAAGTGACAGTTAGACAAAGGAAATCCGCCTTTTTTAAACTGAAATCTGTCCAGTATGTCCATTCTTTGCCGTTTCTAAAGGTGCCCATACACGGGACAATTATCGTGACGATTTGTCGCCTCGATGTTAAAATCGAACGAGTAATTGTACGTGTGTGGCAATATCGCAAACGATTTTATGGTCAAAAGATCGATTGGACGATTTTCTTGACGATCGATCGAAACGACAAATTGTCCCGTGTATGGGCACCATAATGTTGTTATGCTGGAAGGCCAAGACGGAGTAGACAAAAAAATCAAAAACCTAAATGTACGTGCTAGGGTCAGGGATAGAACCTAGATAGATCAGTTTTTCTTCCCTTAAACCTAAATAGAAAATTTCGTGAAAATATTTGTAGCCGTTGCTGTGATACCGATTATTATCTATAAAATATTAGATTGTCTTGTTTATAGCACAAGATATAAATAAAAATATCACGCCCATACATTTAATTGATTGTACTGGCATGGTAAAGATATTGCAAGTATAATAATTAATTATTCTTTCCGATTATTGTGAATGTTAATGTTATCTTGTGACATATTATGTTAAAAGGTTTTTTCTTAGAATTATATACTTATGCGAAAACGTGTAAATGGTATATTGTTATATTCCTAGAAATTTTATTTGTTATTTTGTGCTGTTTGTTTTCCTAAATAAAATAAAATGCCTATCACTAATGTGGAACTAGTAAGCTACAATAATTACATTTTCTATTAACGCTCCATACCATTAGGTGATTCTCTGCTCGTTTGCTCTTAACTTATTACTAAATACGTGCTACTATGATAAATATGTTCCCATTAAGCTTTTTAAAAAACATTTCAAAATGTTGGCAAAAACAATACTGACAACATTAAAAACGCGTGACCGCTTTGCTGCCATTGTCTATGCCGCGTACTTGACGGTATTCAAATTTGGAATTCTTGGGCAATATATACATATATATGCCGGTGAGGATGATCAGGAGGCAGTGTGGAGCAGACAGACAGGCAACATGGTTGTACAGGTCGGTTGGAAGTGCAGTGATATTTGTGATAAGTGAGAATAAGGGAAGAGTGACACAGTTTTAGGCAAAAATGGATTGCACAAAAAATATCATATTGAATTTTAGACCAAAAATTAGCTGTTCAAAACATAGATATTATATCCACAGACGTACATAGAACTTCCTTCTTTTTTGGAAGTCATTTAAAATAGAGCAATTTACAACAGATTAAAAAAAAAAAACAAAAGAAAAAAAATTCTAACTTGATTTTAAATTTTCAGATCGCAGTATTCTCCAGCCTCCTGGCCTTGGCGTGTGCCTCCGCCCCAGTGGCGTACTCAGCCGTCGCCCCTGTGGCGTACGCGGCGCCCGCGCGGCTCGAGGAGTTCGACCCCTACCCGCAGTACAGCTTCGGATACAACGTCGCCGACACCCTCACAGGAGACTACAAGAGCCAGAACGAGCAGCGCAACGGGGACTTGGTCCAGGGTTCCTACTCGCTGGTCGACCCTGACGGCACTAGACGCGTCGTGGACTACTCCGCCGACTCAGTCAATGGATTCAATGCGGTTGTCCGCAAGGAACCCCTGGTTGCTGCTGCGCCCGTGGTCGCGGAGCCCGTGGTCGCTGCGAAGGTTGCTGTGCCTGCGAGATACGCTGTAGCCCCTGCGCCGGTCGCTGCCCCCGTCTTCGCTAGATATGCCGCTGCCCCTGTCGCTGCCGTAGGCGCCCCTGTATATAGATACGCCAATGCTGCCGTCGCCCCTGCACCAGTTGTGGCTAGATACGCCGCTGCCCCTGTAGCTGCCGTAGCTGCCCCTGTGGCCAGATACGCCGCTGCTCCCGTAGCTGCTGTAGCTGCCCCTGTGGCCAGATACGCCGCTGCCCCCGTTGCTGCCGTAGCCGCCCCTGTGGCTAGATACGCTGCAGCCCCCACGTACCAATACGCCGCGTATGCCCCCGCTTCTTATGCCGTGGCCCCTGCCCGAATAGCCGCCCCTGCGAGGATAGTAGAGAGCGCTGCCCCTGGCATCTACTACCCCTAATACTGACTAGAAGACTTGTATATATTATGTTGATACTTTTGTAACTAGAATAAATGTTTTTACCCGCCTCCTATGTATGCAGTTCTTATTTCGACTTTATAAGTAGTAACTATTCACAAAATTCTGGCCTACAGAATAATTTAAACTAGAATAGAATAAAAAAAAATACATATAATGTACTCGGCGAAACATGGCGGTAGCGGTCATTGATTCCCTGTCAAAAACTTGTCATTTTCTATGTAAACCGCGATTGACAATGAAGTGTCAGATGTTGTCAATCGCGGCTTTGTATAGAAAATGACAAGTTTTTGACAGAGAGTCAATGACCGCTACCGCCATGTTTCGCCGAGTACAGTATAGTAATATTTTGGGATACAAGTATCTCACAAAATATGTATTAAAATCACAATCACATTGTCACAAAACTTCATAATGATTGCAAGTTGCTGCAGCTATCAGATATTTAATGATTAATTAAGTCTTTATTTTAAGAAAACTTTGATGTAATATGTTTGGGCATGTCAAAACCTTCACTAAGCGATTCCTAAAGGTAAGCGTCCACTTATCGGCATCGCACGCATCGGACGCATCGCACGCAACGGATTTTAGTTTGCCTTGTTTACGAACTCATACAACAGCGTCCACTAAACCGCACTGCACGCAACGGGCAAATGAGGCATACTCCGTTGCGTGCGTCCGATGCGTCCGATACCGGTAATTGGTACCTTTAGGCCCAATTCCACCAACGTCTGTTAGTGTTAACAGCTTGTTAAAATGTCATGTCTTCTCTTTCATTCATTATGAAAAGCGAAAGAGGTAAAGTGATACCAATTCGAGCACTAACTTTAACAGTCATTGGTGAAATTGGACCTTAAGCTCCATAGTCCAAATTCAACCAGTCTTTAAATATATCAAAAGCTAAAAATTTCAACCGATTTCAAATTATGCTAACCGAGATAATGGCAAATTATTGATAAATGATATTTATTTATTAAAATCGGATTAGTGGTTTAGCCGCCCACTGGAGCCGAAGTCGAAAGAGAATACCCTCTCACTACCAGCAATCAAGTAGAAAGGTCACCTGATGGTAAGCGTTAGCTGTAGTTCCTATAGACATCATAAGATCTGAGTATAGTGACAGATGTTTCGAGTTCCTGCACTTTAAGGGTGTAACATAATATACTAATTACTAGCTAAAAGCCGAGCTTTGTGAGGGCTCGCGTCGTTTTTCTGCGTGTTAATAATCTTTATGGCAGATTTTTTTTTAATATTTTAATAGTAGCCTTGACTGACCGATGATAACTCATCTACATATAAATAAAAATTACTATGTTAAGGCGCAGATCAATAGGCGTGATAGTTTTTCCGTAAAGTGTACCACAAAAGTGCTGGTTGTGGGATATACTAACGTTCGCCTCGCTCGTCCTGATAATACTTTAGGGTATGGATACCACGCAATAAAGAAAATTCTGAAATAGCAGCGCTGTAAGTCACTTTTTACGACTAAGTCCTATGTTCCTATGAGAAATGGCCAAACATCATGCCCATACAAAAAAAAAAAACATAACTCTATCAACGCTGCTACCTTTACGATGAACCCTATGCAGAGTGTAACAAACCCTAGCGATAATACTTTAGGGTGTGTAATGTGTATGTGTATAGATTTCACTGTGAAAGTCGCAGCGCTTCAGCGCAAAAATGTATGTGAAAATTCATGACGCCGCCGCACTGGCGCGCTCGCCCATACAAATCACAAAAAAAAAAACTCTTTCATTGCTGCTACTTTTACATTGAACTCTATATGGTCGCTGTTAAGCATTTGTGTCCTATGATATCTAACAGACAGTGTAGATGACTTGCACATAATATGAGGAGTTGCGGGCATCGTCTGGTAGTATTGTAATATTCAGTATGTTGAACATGAATTTTCACCAAGAACCTAGTAAAGTACAATTAATTACATTATATTATGGCACCATTGACTTTATTTTTACACAAACTTCTTACTTTATGAAACTCGATTTTGGAATTTAAACGATTTACAAGCGCAATTAACAAATTATTGTGATATTTACAACTTTGCATTTTGGCTGTACTTGCAATAATTCTTTGAGCATTATTTCAAAGTCAGTTTGTTTTTGAGTTGAGTTGAGTTTTATTATCTGATTGCGACATACAGAAAAAGGGGAAATTTTTGTACGTTCAAGTTTTTTAAAACTTATAATCAGAATAATTTATATAATACAAAAATATTATGTTTTATAGTAGGCAACCTACATAGGATTTAAAATAATTTATATCAGCAATACAAAAATTTTACATTAATCATGACAAAAATATAAAAGGCTTAATTTCCAAAAAATAGCCGAACAAAATTATTCTGGAATTGAAGAATTGGCTTATCTGGCAAAACACATGCAAAATTTTCGAGTCACTTTTCTCGCGTAGTTTTGCCAGAAAAAAGAAACGTTCTGAAAACGTTATTTCCTGACGAGACAACGCAAGCGCATAATTTACCGCCATTTTTCTACGTAGCCGTACGCTTTTTCGACACAACGTAAGCGTTATTTACCGCCAATTTTCTTTAACGCCTTTCTTTTAAACCCCTCGTTCCGAATACTGCTGGGATATCGGCTTATTGAAAATTCAGCGTATAGTCATGTCAATGACGGTACGTGCGTTCTTGAATATATTCAAATGCGAGATGAGGATGGTGCAACCCTCGGTATATATACTCATATACGCCAAACAAACTACAGTACAGCACCAACATGATCCAGGTACAGGATTCAGTGTTTGTGATGGTGATAGTGAAAAAAAAAAACAAAAAAATTTAAAGTTGAAGCGGTGTGGTTAACAACAAAATAACATTAAAACAGTGATTGAAAACTTAAATAATAATAAAAAAAAGCTTTAAGGGCATGAAGGACAATATGTTTCCGTCACTGCTTAGTTTCTTTCGTAGTGCCAAACTCCAAAGAGTTATTGTGACGCAGCGCATTAAAATTCTTAACAATCAGCTGTGTTTTGTTATAATATTGAAAAGGAAACGTTTATAATCTCTGTGTTGTTTCGAAAAAATTTTAAGTTGAAGTTTCGTCTCTTAATATCATTAACATTTTTCCAGATCGTAGCTCTCTCCTGCTTCGTGGCTTTGGCCTCAGCTTCGGCCGTGGCCCCTGTGGCCTACACCGCCCCCATAGCCGCAGCCCCCGTGGCCGCCAGGCTAGAAGAGTTCGACCCCCTCCCTCAATACCGATTCGGTTACGACGTCGCTGACACCGTAACTGGAGACTTCAAGACGCAAACAGAAGAACGAAATGGCGACTTAGTCCAGGGTTCCTATTCCCTGGTCGATCCTGATGGCACACGTCGCGTTGTGGACTACACGGCTGATTCTGTGAACGGATTCAACGCTATTGTACGAAAGGAGCCGTTGGTTGCTGCCGTGGCTCCTGTGGAGCCAGTGGTCGCGGCCAGATACGCTGTTGCTGCGCCAGTTGCTGCCGCAGTAGCCCCAGCTAGATACACCGCTGCCCCCGTGGCGCAATTCGCACCAGCCAGATACGCTGCTGCTCCAGTGGCTGCTGCCCCAGTCGCTGCTGCTCCAGTGGCCCAATTCGCACCAGCTAGATACACCGCTGCCGCAGTAGCCGCTGCACCAGTGGCTGCTGCCCCAGTGGCTAGATACACTGCTGCCCCAGTAGCTCAAGTAGCCCCAGTAGCCCAGTTCGCAGCGAGATACACCGCCCCCGTGTCCACCGCGTCAGTATTCGCCAGATATGCTGCCCCAGTAACCAATGTGGCTCCCGTAACTTTCGGTAGATACGCTGTGGCCCCATCTCCTGTGGTTGCGAGATACACCGCCCCCTATGTGGCTGCCCCTGCTCAGTATGTGAGCGCGCAGTACGCCGCTGCACCCGTGGTTGCCCGTTACACCGCGCCAGTGGCGTATTCAGCCCCGGTCGCCTACACCGCTGCCTTCCCTTCTGCCTTCGCCCCAGCGCCAGCACCAGCCAACCCTGAACCGGCTCGTCTTACCGCCGCCCCTCAGGCCAAGGCTCAACCTAAGCCGGCCAAGCTGACCGACGCTTCCGAACCTGGGTACCCTTGAACGACTATGAACAAAGACTTGATTTTTATACGCTTTAAATAAATTTAAATGAAACATACCAAAAAACCTGTATTTTATGTTATTGAAATCCCAAACTAAAATAATATATTTATTATGTAAAATTAAACAATAAGAGAGGGAATGCTTATGGTTTAAGCATTTAAAATTTTGATGTCCCGACATACAGCTTACTCATATTTTAAGTCTAAAGCTAGAGAGAAAAATGTTCCACATTTTTATGCCTACCATAATCAATGTCGATAATAATTTTTAAATCTAAAATAGTATGTGTAAATGTATGAAATAGAAGTATGAAAACCCGTTGAAAAAGAACTATTTCGTGAAGCACAAAATATATCTCACATTCAGATACTATAAATATGTCAATGTTACTGGTCAGATTTAACGACACACTGCCAACTCACAGGAAAGAACGTATCGAAATTTTATAGGGAACGTGCAGGAAGCACGTGACAGCACTTGTAAGCGCCTAGACGATCAATTTTATTGTGCAATATCACTGAACAATATGATTGAACAATTTATTTGACAAAAAGATAGAAAGGCGGGCGGGCACGTTCAATACAACCCTAGACAGTCAATAATATTGCACAATACGTGTTATCGCACAATAAAATTCTAGGGGCCCGCTAAGTTAAAATTTTTACGGAACTATTAGCAACAGTTCTTTTTATAAGAGGAGAACATGCAATAACTATAGGTGGCAGCATATTATGTCAAGTTCTCAATTTATAATATAAATTATGTCAAGTAGAGCTTTAGTTTCACATTTGTTTGCAGCCCCTTTGTTGTGCACGTTATTAAAAAAAAAATATCTAAACGACGAACTTACTTCCTGCAGATAGCTAAGAAATAGAATATATTGAATGTTTAATGTATGGAGGCGGCTTGCCAATTTTACCTAAGAACTATAACTACTTGCGCTCGTACCTCATACCTACTTCGGTTGCCTAGAGAGACCAGCGGGACTAAAATTATCACATAGCAATTCCTCTCAATCAATTCACAAAATGAATTGTCAAAACTGTCAAAGTCACGAATGTCAAATTAGTACGAATTTAGACCAATTGAATTGGTCAAACTCACGAATGTCAAATTAGTACGAATTTAGACCAATTGAATTGGTCTAAATTTGATATTCGTGTTTGACGTTCTTTGACAGTTTTGACAATTCATTTTGTGAATTGATTGAGAGGAATTGTTATGCGACCATTTTAGCCCCGCTGTATGGATGGACATAATATAGCCTCGGAGGCTGAAGTGCAAGCGGATGTAAACTCACGTTCGACTATGAGAAATTACGCTTCAAAAAAGAAAGTTTTTTTTAATAAAGACGAAAAAATTAAGGTTGCTTTCTGGACCTTTGAGAGAAACCCTAGATTGTATTTGTAGAGATTTTAATGACGACCTACAACATATATTATGAAGTATGTGGGGTTCATATTATAAACATGAGGCATTGTAGAACCCCACACCGCCGATCTTTGATCATGATCAATAATGATATATACCTCTATATTCCTGATCGAAGAAGCTGAAATACATAACATGATAACTCCCTTACTGGTTTCAGTGACGATGGCTGGTTTCATTACAACCGGGCCAGTTACGCAGGAGTAATTTATAGTGCCCAAGTATGTGCGCAGTATACAAGAGCACTCTCTATTCCTTTACTCTCATTACCCAGTAGGACAGACGACCGACACGACTGGCGAGAGATCA
This sequence comes from Cyaniris semiargus, assembly GCA_905187585.1. NCBI lineage: Eukaryota > Metazoa > Arthropoda > Insecta > Lepidoptera > Lycaenidae > Cyaniris > Cyaniris semiargus. Next base: position 4,675,488 of record LR994566.1, on the reverse strand, counting down.
GGCGCAGGACCGACTTTTTACATGCCCATCCGACGCATGATTATCTCACTTGTCAGACAATCAGGTGATCAGCCTGCATTATCCTAATAATACTTGTAAATAACATATTTTCAACGTGAATTGAACCCACGACCTCCGAGCCAAGAGCCATGCTCTAAGCTACTGGACCACGGAGGCCTTAAATTATAATAATATGACCGAAGTTTCAGTTGGTAGCAAATAAAGCTTACACTGTCAGCTCTAGTACGCAACGACTAGATAACCGATAAAGTCTAACTGCGCATAGGTTATTGCAAATGTGATCATGACTTTTCCAAGAAGAATGCTATACACTCTTGGTTTTAGAATTAATTCGTACGTTTCAAGATTTTAGTAAATTTTCATCTTCCCTACAAAAATTGCAAACTTCAAAAAAAAAAGTTAAATATTACTTGATCCGAAAAAACGAATATCCAGTTTGCTAATTTTTTGGCTAAACCTCAAAAAATTAACCAATCAACAATGTTCTTGATAAATTCTACCTAAAACATAAGAAAGATGTCATCAGAACATCGATTCGGCTAAAGTTGCTATTCAATGGGTCTACACCTCTTTTTCTACGTCGGAAAATGCATCCCCGGGACTTCCCTGGGCTAAGTTGGTGCCGCCCGTGTTATATTACTAAAAATGGCGTTCCTCACGCAGCTCTGGACGGAGTCGCGACATGGCTTCCGTGACTCCGTATGCTGCCTACGTCATCGTTACAGTTTGATATGAAAGCATTTTTATACGCAACATCTACGTATGTTCCTCACGTACCTGTTACGTTGCTGGCGGTATATAACTGTGGGCAGCCCTCTGGCACCCACACTTCACTTCCTAGTGCCCCACACACCACTAAACCAGGCAACATGACCACCAGGGTGAGTGTTTTATTCGTATTCGTCATCATCCCCATTTTCATCATCTTCTTTTTCCTAAAGATCGATTCCTCCCTAAAAATTGAAGACTAGATGACGCCTGCAACTACGTTGATCCAAAATTAGTTTATCGCGCGGGAACCGTAGATTTTTCCGGGATAAAAAGTATCCTATGTCCTAAGGCGACTCTTAAAGTATCTCTATACCTATCTGAATTAGTTTAGTTCAATCAGTTTCATTCAATCATTTCATTCATTTAGTCGTTGAAGGGTGAAGAGGTAACGCCGGTAACGAACAGTCACCGTTTCGCATTTATGTATGTAACTTTTGTTTTGTACATCCACATACAAAATTCCCAACATTGCAATGTAATCAGCGCCATGTAAGATGATCTCTTAGACATCCGCAACACTAGAGGCATTGCAAGTGCGTCTAGATGTTAGATTAGTCATGTCTCGATGCTATCGACAGTAAGTAGTTCACGTTGACTAAGGCCCCGTATTAGGACTTACAAGCACTTTCGCTTTCAAGACATTAGTATAAGAAGGTTGTCTTGAAAAATTGCTCCAGATTTTAGTATCTAGATTAGATTTAGATCTAGATAGATTGATATTATAATATCATATCTTTGAGATCAAACTTTAGAGTGTGTCATATGTGTCATATACAAAAGTTTAACAAAAACTCTTTCAGCGCTGCTACTTTCGCGGTGAACTCTATACAGGAAACTTATACACACCCTAAAGTATTATCACTTTGTTTTGTTTCACCCTGTATAAACGAAATTTATATTTCGTCATAAAACAAACTTATTGTTTGAATTTTGATGAGTATAGTCTTTTGATACTTTGAGTCCTACAAAAAGACATGATAGTTTTAAATTAAATTGCAGTAAAATGTACGGTTACTGCGCCAGAAACAAATTGCGAAGTTGCGTGAAGCATCTACTATGTGCGACTTAGCATGCAGACATTATTTGTCACACTCCCACTCTTTAAACTTATTGCACTTGCTCCAATTTTTAAGCATTACCATTACAATAACTTTTGAAGTTTCTACGAAAATAGTCTTTAATTGCTTACCATAAGGTCGTGTTAGGGGTAGAATATTGTCGAACGTGCTGTAATGTCGGATCTACACTTGTAATTCAAAGCGCGTTACCATTTCGTCAGTTGCAACGCGACGTACACTTATGGAATAAGGATGGTGTTGTATAACATCGATATCATTAACACGTATTGTTGTTAATATTATTGTGATTGCATCATTATTATCATTATCTGATACGACATACATTAAAAATATAAATGGTAAAGAATGATAAACAAACCCGCAGGCCAAACCCATAGCTAGAAATTTGTGCAAACCTAGTTGTTCTTTTATCGCGTAAACTACACTACTGCAGTCTACATCCGAAGATTTTTCTAATTTCCACCTTGCTTAAAAATACATTCATCGTCTTTTTATGAAAGTGACTGATTTATATATTTATGGTTAACTAAATGACGCTCGCAACTCCGTTGTGCCAAGATGAATTTATCGCCCGGGAACCGTACATTTCTCAGGTATAAAAAGTATCCTATGTCCTTTTCCGGGACTCCATACCAAACAGAAAAATCGGTTGAGCGATTTGGGGGTGAAGAAGTAACAGAAAAGCAGACAAACAGACAGATAGCCAGACACACGCTTTCGCATTTATAATAGTAGTATGGATATTTACCAAATTTTTTTGCCGTTTAACTTTACCCTTTTTTTTCAGATTGTAATATTCATCAGCGCAGTGGCGGTTGCAGCGGCGAGCGTGGTGCCTGCGGTGCCCCTAGCGCGGGTGGACCCTTTCCCTCAATACTCATATGGCTACGACGTCCAGGACGCCCTCACAGGGGACTACAAGGGTCACCAGGAGCAACGTAACGGGGACCTAGTCACCGGATCCTATACAGTTGTAGACCCTGATGGTACCAGAAGAATTGTTGACTACGCCGCGGATCCGATTAATGGTTTCAACGCCGTCGTCCGCAGGGAACCCCTCGTAGTCCCTGCCAGAGTCGTCGCCCCTGCTCCAGTAGTGGCCCCCGCCCCCGCGCCTTTCTTCGCCCCCGCGCCGGCGTACCCTAGGGCGCCGCTGTACGCTCCTGCCCCCGCGCCCTTCCTAGCGCCCCGACCATACTACCTATAGATGAATTATTACAATTTTGTTGTGTTATAGCTAATGTACCTTAAGTTTTGTAAATGTTATTTATATTAAAAGATATAAAATACTTTTAATTTTGTTTTGAATTTTACCCTCTAATCTTTAAATCTTAATTTCAAATGTTACTGTGATAAAAGGTAATAGTCAGGGAGCCCTAGAACAATTTTTTTTGATTACTAACAAGCTAATTTTTTTGTGAGTAGCTTCATTTTGATAAAAAAATCAGCTGGTTAGGGTTCCGGTTTAGGGTTTTGGAAACAACAAAATTTGGTTGACTACGGTACTCTAAAACGGAACCCTAACCAGCTGATTTTTTGTATATTGGTAGGTTAATAGTTATATAATTTAAAAGTAACATTGTCCTACAAATGGAACAATCCATATTTTAGGACCATCAAATCAAAGTATGAAATCCTTTCTATATCTGTTAGCTACCACTTTCAAGATTTTTCGCAGATAAAAAAGTTGTTTGTCTTATCAAAATGAAGCTACTCACAAAAAATTAGCTTGTAAGTAATCAAAAAAAAATTTGTTCTAGGGCTCCCTGACTTTAAAAATATAATGTAAGATAGTTAAAATATATATTGCCACAAAAATATTAAAAAATAATAATTACAAATCAAATATTTGGAAACCACGAGTATCAGATTTTGGCAATGGTGGAAGAGGTTTTTCTGGTCCAGGGATGATTGAAAGTCTGTTTTGACGTCTGTGCTTCCGAACAGAGGTGCCATTACTCCTCTCGACCTTCCTCGGGAGCACAGAGAAGCGTCTACCGGGTGGTACAATCGCCAATCTCTTGAAGAGCACCATAGCCTGAGTCTTTTCTGGCTCATCCATTACTTTCAGTATCTGGTTCTCGCGTTGCAAAATCGCCTTCTTGTCGTCAGCTGGCCTTGTCTCCGACGCCATCTCAGCGACCTTTAAGAGGAAAGCCTGAACTCGCTCTGGTTCAGGCAATCTCTTCGTATATTCGTAGGCTTCGTCGACCTGCATTTTTACCTCGTTGTAATTACCTTGTTGCATGTCACCACTCATTAGAGCGAAACAGCCGTTCAACCACCAAGTAGGACTGTCGATTTCTTGGGCCTCCTTTTGACATCTCTTCGCATAGAACTTGGATAGAGCATAACTCCTTTGGGAGGCTAGCAGTCCGGACATTTCGTACATCAGCCAGCAGCGCATAGTTGCGTTTTCGCACATATCGAGAGTCGCTTTAGCCTTAGTTGCTGCGACATTCGTATCGACGAATTTATTTGGGTAGTTGGCCATGACGGAGTCGAAAGATTTAGGTCTGCCCACGGGTAAACCGAGGAGGAAGGCGATTCGACGTTTATTGCCTTGTTCACTCAAGGTGTAGGATAGACGGTACTGGCTTAAATACCCGTCACCAACTGCTGTGTACAAGCGATCCAGGTAGTGGTCTTTTTCCGGGAGAGTTCTTGGTGTCTTAGTGTCGAGGAATATTTGCAATCGCTCCGATTGAGAGATCAAATCCATTATTTTATTTCTTCGCACGCTAATGCCGATGCTTCGCAAAAGTTTTTCAGCGGTCTTCGCACCGATATCTCTTTCTCGAGTTAGAGTAGCTTCCTTGTATTTATTTTGGTGTTTCGATTCGGATTTCTCCGCTAATTTAATAGTGTAGTATGGGCGTTGTGAATGTAGCATTTTCTGTCTATCTTTCAGAGAATTTAAAGCTTCGTCAGCCAGCTGTTTTAATTCCAAGCTACCTTTGGCGTTCGCAGATTTTAATCGACTATCCTTACATAGATTCTGGAGAAAAAATTTGTCATTCGCCATCGGTCCTAAATATTTCATGGCGAGTACCCTTTCCAAAGTCTGTTGTTTTCTAGCTTGCAATTGTGTTAGCTGTTTCTTTCGTTCCATTCTTGGAATACGAGACACTCGTGTTACTTTCTTTGGTTCATCATCATCAACATGGTCCGTCTCCAGCTGCTTTATCAACGGGAGGAAATCGACCATAACATTACCGGCGTTGACTCCGATGCAATCTTGGATAGTTTCTACGCCTTGGTTGATGCCTTCCATGAAGTATGGTGGTTGTCGTCTCACTCGGTAACCTCTGTAGTTCATGACAACGGCTCTTTCGAACTCTGACAATGTATGTAGTGCTCTCGCTTGCATGTTGCGCGCTATCATGTTAGTAGGTTCCAATTTTAGGGCTATTTCTGCGTCGGAGTAAGCTTGCTTGGGTTTGACGGCATCAGCTAGTACCAGACTTCGGCCCGTGAGAGTGCGGACATCGTCTGATGTGGTTCTATTAGCTTCATCGTAAGCATCTTTAGACTTTTCGAATTGCTCTAACCTTCGTAAATATGCGCCGCGCTCGCGGTACACTGTCAAAGCACCAAATATCGATTTATCTTCCATTTTACCAACAAAATAATAAGCAAATATAAATGTCGTCTAAAATATTTTTCTTCCATTCAGTGACACCACGGATCTATAAAGAGAGTGACACATAGAGGAAAATAATACATCGGATACGGTGACAAAAGTCAAATCCCGTTTCTTTATGGTTTCTTCATTTGAAAATATAGTCTAGTCTGCAGAAGTATGAAAGATTTGGGTTCGAAGTTTCGAACACATTAGTTTCACAAATCCATACAAATCAGACTACTCAGCATTTTTTCATACGTGTTTCAGTTTATTTAATTATTTTTTTTATGATACTTACGCTATAAATTATTTGTTAGAACCATGAAAGTTATTGTTTAATTCTGCAGTAGCTCAATATAATATTAATAATTTTCTTGTAAAGTATATTGTATAAAACCCAATTACTTGTATTGTAACAATCATATTTTCAACGTTTGACATTATTTTATATATTTGAAGCAAATGGGCTGGCTATAAAAAGTCCATGTGAAATTGAGAAATTACTGTCATAATGTACCTTTTCATAATTTTAAGGTTTTTTAAGGCTTAGGATTAATTATGTACCTACTTTCTTCTTAACATGTTTGTACATTACTTAAAATAAAATTGAAAATAAACAATATAAAACTTTATTGGTCATTGGTTAGAGCTATCGTCAGTCATTAAATCTAAACAGCAACGATCGGCGCCGAGAATCTGGCTACAGGTGCGGGGTACGCTACAGGCGCGGTGTAGGCCGCGTATTGGGCGGGGTAGGAGTATGCCACTGGGGCTGTGTACGCCGCTGAATATCTGAGGGGGGCGGCTACTGGGGCCACGGGGGCGACCGGTGCAGCGGCGTATCTAGCAACCACGGGCTCCGCGACCACAGGCGCAGCAGCAACCAATGGTTCCTTGCGGACGACAGCGTTGAATCCATTGACCGAGTCAGCGGAGTAGTCCACGACACGTCTGGTGCCGTCAGGGTCGACCAGCGAGTAGGAACCCTGGACCAAGTCCCCGTTGCGCTGCTCGTTCTGGCTCTTGTAGTCTCCTGTCAGGGTGTCAGCCACGTTGTACCCGAAGTTGTATTGAGGGAGGGGGTCGAATTCCTCGAGCCGGGCCGCCACGGGGGCCGCAACCAGGGGGGCCGCTACTGGCGCGCTGGCGCGGGCCAGAGCCATGAGGCAGGAGGTGATGATGATCTGGAATCATAGGCATAGCGGATGGTTATGTTCTGGTTACCGTATAATATTCATTGTCTTTCTAGTGGAGTAAGTAAATATAACGAATACCTATTAGAATACATCAATAAACTTTATTGCAATAAATTGTTTCTTTATTAAGAAACAGAAACGATGAATCAACAAAACAGTCAAGCAGTCTTAATACAAAAATCAGCTCAAACAGCCATACTCAGAGAGATTTCATGATTACTTAACTTTAAATCTATCAAACTTGCCTTTAAATTAAAGTTCATAATTAAAGTTCATATATCATTAAAATCTGAGTATCCGTCAAACTGTATCAACAAGTAAAAGACAAGTCGATAACATCCAGTAGGTCAGTGGTCAATGGTCATGTCTCGAGTTGCGCAGGCGCACGCGACGAAACTATCAGCTACTTGTCAAGGACGCACGGGCTTGGCATTTTTATGGCTAATTGTCTGCTTTTAACTGACTTAAAAAAGGGGGAGGTTCTATGTTCGGCTGTCCGACAAGGCTTTATATGAATGTGTCAAACTGTCAATGGGCGCTGCTGCTGGTAAGGAGAACGACGTTTTTGTATGATAGAAGCGTTAGTTCCTTTTCTCGCCACGTTCATAAACAGCCTTGTCGAACTGTATTGAAGAAGCAATTAAAGATGTACCATCGAAGAAATTGATTATTATAGGCAGTTGACAGACCAACGTCATTTGGTCGGATTATGTCAATTCAATATATATAATTCGTGATCTGTCGGCTGGGGTTGACAAATGCGACCAAATTACATTGGTCCGCCATCTGCCTATTAATCAACTTCTCTGATAGTACATACATTTCGTTTTGACACAGATTGACTCCCAAAAGTATTTTTACACCTCGGTTTATGTCAATTCACTTATTTATACATTTTTATTTTTTTCGTATGGGATTATTTACTAAGAATGACTTTAAGAAACAGAAACGATGAATCAACAAAACAGTCAAGCAGTCTTAATACAAAAATCAGCTCAAACAGCCATACTCAGAGAGATTTCATGATTACTTAACTTTAAATCTATCAAACTTGCCTTTAAATTAAAGTTCATAATTAAAGTTCATATATCATTAAAATCTGAGTATCCGTCAAACTGTATCAACAAGTAAAAGACAAGTCGATAACATCCAGTAGGTCAGTGGTCAATGGTCATGTCTCGAGTTGCGCAGGCGCACGCGACGAAACTATCAGCTACTTGTCAAGGACGCACGGGCTTGGCATTTTTATGGCTAATTGTCTGCTTTTAACTGACTTAAAAAAGGGGGAGGTTCTATGTTCGGCTGTCCGACAAGGCTTTATATGAATGTGTCAAACTGTCAATGGGCGCTGCTGCTGGTAAGGAGAACGACGTTTTTGTATGATAGAAGCGTTAGTTCCTTTTCTCGCCACGTTCATAAACAGCCTTGTCGAACTGTATTGAAGAAGCAATTAAAGATGTACCATCGAAGAAATTGATTATTATAGGCAGTTGACAGACCAACGTCATTTGGTCGGATTATGTCAATTCAATATATATAATTCGTGATCTGTCGGCTGGGGTTGACAAATGCGACCAAATTACATTGGTCCGCCATCTGCCTATTAATCAACTTCTCTGATAGTACATACATTTCGTTTTGACACAGATTGACTCCCAAAAGTATTTTTACACCTCGGTTTATGTCAATTCACTTATTTATACATTTTTATTTTTTTCGTATGGGATTATTTACTAAGAATGACTTTAAACTAAATCTTACTTTAACACTTTTTCTTAAGCTATTAGAAATGCCTCTACATTCAGATAAGTAAGTTTTAAGTTAGGAAATGTAAAGAAAACATTAAATTAGAGCACATTTTTAATTTCTGTGTTTTTAATGATAGCCAAGGGAGCTTTGAATATTTTTCCTTATTTTTAAAATAACAAAAAAGGAATAAACTTTTACTGTACTCTATTTTTTCACTTCAAAATCGATTTTTTTTAATTGCGATAATTTTAAATCAAATGCAATTTACCTTAGCGGCCATTGCTGGTTTGATGGGTTGGATGACTATGCAGTTTGGAAGTACATCAGTGTATATATACCACGGGTTGCTCCATGCAAAGTTTAACATTAGTATTGTGAACGCAGCACCAGCGCATGCCTCAAATCGCGATGAGTCTTCAATGATACGGTGTTCTTGACTTTTGCTCCACTTTTCAGATGTTATTTGGCAGTGTAACGAGTATGGTCAGATAATTTGGTTTAATAGCGTGTGTTTGTTAGGATGGTAGACAAAACGGTGTTACAACAGCGATAGCATAGTCGAACTACGTAGGTAAGGATATCTAAGGATTTTTATCTAATGGATTATTATGGGCATGACAAAGTGGGAAGAGTTCGGAGTGGTAAAACTACATTACGCCACTAACTGGAATGGTAACTTCTATACAAGGACTGTATACTTCGTAAAGTACATAGTCCTACACAATAGCATAGCGTATTTTGCCCGTCCATTATTTCTCTTTACTGCCGCACTCAGGTCTCATAGACCAACATTAGTTCATCAGCGACCTCTGTGGCTCAATTGGTTGAGTGTGTGGCAGCTCTAGCCGGGGGTCGCGGGTTCGAATCCCGATGACGGAACAAAAAGTTTTCAATGTTACCGGGTCTGGTTGTGTATTAAATATGTGTATGATATAATAAAAATCTTAAATTTATGTATAGTATAAAAGTATTAAATATATTTCCGTTGTCTGGTACCTGTATCACAAGTCCTTCAGGTACTTAGCACGGGGTCAGACTGACGTGGTGTGAAGCGTCCATAGATATTATCAAGCCCCATACGGTCACCAGTGTCCGAGGCACAATAGAATATCTATTGTGTCTCGTTTTCCCACGATCGACGGGTTAATCACTTAACTGTAATTAAATGCTGATTTTGACATAAGCCCCATACATTATCTGTCAAACTCTTCATTAAAATATTGAACTTTAATCATAATTGAATGTCTCTGAGTACCACCGTTAGAAACATAACTTCCAAGTTCCAAACTTTATGCAGGTTTTAGCATTGGACTTGTGAGTAAGGGCAAGGTGAAATAACGTGTCTTGCAGCTCCAGGGCATACCCCGGCGTATAAAATCGAAAGCTCTGCACGGTTTGTTATACTTTCATCGAGTACCAACACCCGACAACATGGCTTTCAAGGTGTGTGATATTTTGTATTATAAATTATATCAGTGTAATACATAAAATTAATTATTACATGAGTGGTTACCGCTAAATTAAAAGACGTCCTTTGAAAACTATTCTGAATTTGTTTTAGTTAAGTTTAGTTATTAGAATATATTATTTGGATTTAGTCGTTTCAGCAATAATAATGTATATTAATCTTTGAGTTATTGATATTCAGTACAAGTAGAACTATCATCAGCTATTATTAAAATTTTATAATAGTTAACACTCACTTCCATTATGCAAATAATTAAAATATAGAATATATACGTAAATCATAACAATTTAGCATTCCACCGAAACACTTCGGGAAAGCTACAATTAAGTTACAACTCTGGCGGTACCCACAATTCGCCTAACATTCCTGCATCGCGCTATCGAAGTTTTCTGAGCGCGTCGGTATATATACGACAGCTGAAATGTATCACGTGGGCTCCGGCCTGACCGAGCATAACACCTCGCTCGGTCGGAAGATCTTCCTTTGCGGTCTCCACGCATTATTCAGAGTCCGCTGTCTTTGACGTTCATGTATGTGACTTTTCCAATATGCCAGATAAAGGCAAGAATACCTTCTATT